>JBBNAA010000030.1:2400000-3013460 GCA_037974945.1 Mucor circinelloides | reverse complement strand
ACCCTAACCCTAACCCTAACCCTAACCCTAACCCTAACCCTAACCCTAACCCTAACCCTAATCCTATCTCTAATCCTAATCCTAATTTCTATATTTGGTAAATTTCTGTTTATTTCTATATTTGTTAGATTTCTGTTTATTTCTGTATTTGGTAATTTCTATTTATGGTAATTGTGTTGTGGTGTTACTAGTCCATGGGATTTCTCTACCTTGGTCTACATACACTCGTTTGGAATTTTCACTTTTGGTGCATTCGCTCGGTTTCGAACCTGTGGCCTACAGATTCCTAACCCAACGCCCTTCCCATCCAGCTATACTCCCAACCACCCACCCTTATTATATAGTGTTCTTTATATAGTATAGTGAACGTACAGTTGCATTTTTTTTTTAGGATATCCTAAAATATATTGTACAGTGTTGTATCCAGACGTACAGTGGACTTGCAGTAAAACTTTTACGACACATTGTAGTATAAGGTACACTTATATGTCCTGATACATAATTACCGCCTCTTTATCATATATATAGCTCAGAATATCACTTTTAGGATACACTAAAAATATAATATTGAGTGGTGCATCTAGACGTACAGTGAACGTACAGTACAGTATGGCTTCACTGACTTCGTCAGTGATGCCGTACTGTAATTAGCTGTATTAAGCTGGTGACAAAAAAGGCAATTTTATTTCGTGTAAAATAATGTTATCAAAAATCGGAGCAGCACAAAATGATCAGCGCAAAAAACTGAGTCGATTCTGCTGCTTAAAATTTGCCGGCGATGCGTTGATCAAAAAAAAAAAAAAAAACAGGTTCTAGGGAAAACGCACCATAGTCCATATTCCAAGTGCAACCTAGAATAAGTAGCTCGACAGAAGTGATTTGTCGTTGTCGACATTTCAATGGTAGCAATAATACTACTACTACCACCGGAAATGTAGATGATGAATTGGATAGCAACACCGACACCACTACCACTGCTGATACCACTACTACCAATGCTGGCACTACTACCACTACAAATGTCAATACCAATGCTGCTATTAATGATGATGATGATGAATGGAACGTTGATATTCAGAACCTCAAAGTCAAATATACCCAGGCATTAAAAAGAAAAGAACTGGAAATGGAAAAAGTAGCAGACGAAATATCGAAGCTACAAAAGAAATTACGATAACTCGAAGATATGGAAAGATTGTAGTTGTGTTAGCTCCCTTACAGTCCTACTTCCACTATCTTAATGAAATAAATTCATTCTTGGGAGTTACAGCTATGAAGAAATAGAAATATCAAAAAGTCGGTGAAACTATTTGTAAAAGGTTGTCAGTTTATTCTCGCAAACTTGGTCAAATTAACTTCAAACATCAGGCCTAATTAGTTTTTTTTTTATGGGCAAATTAGCCTAGCACAAGTAGACAATTTTTTTCAAAAAAAAGGGGGGTGTTTTCAAAAATTCGGTAAATTCAGAGCGGAAGCACTGTATTTGCATTCTTTTGTTGGAGTTTACCTACCAAACTTTTATTCATTGCTTAACTCTTATATAAATTTGTACAACTGGATTCAATTTAAGGTTCGGATTATTCAAATAACTGAAAATTTGTGTAATAATCTCTTCTTTCCACACCAAAAATGGGCAGGTACGTAATGAAATCGTCATACACTTTTATCGTCTGTGATACTGTCAGTCAATCACCGTCAACTGAAAATAAAAATGCCCTGACAAAACCCCAACTATGGTGCAAATATTCTAATACTTGTATCATTTACTACAAACTTGTTGCAAATACACCAACTTTTTCGCCGTAGTGTACCCAAAGGTTGTTAAGAATAGCCTAAGACCTTGAGTGTGAGACTGTACACCCTATTTGATATAACAATTGCCATTGATTTTTGAAGCTTCTGTAGCCGCTCTTTCTATAAGTTTGCAGCTGCTGCTGTCAACAAATTAACTATATTGTCCATTTTGATGCAAATATTTGATGTTGTATTTAGTATTTTGCTTTTTATATATTTTTTTTCTGCGAAATCTATGGTGCGTTTTCCCTAGAACCTGTTTTTTTTTTTTTTTTTTGATCAACGCATCGCCGGCAAATTTTAAGCAGCAGAATCGACTCAGTTTTTTGCGCTGATCATTTTGTGCTGCTCCGATTTTTGATAACATTATTTTACACGAAATAAAATTGCCTTTTTTGTCACCAGCTTAATACAGCTTAATACTGCTATAAGATTTTTCAATTGAGACACTATCCGACTGCTGAAATTTACTAAATATAGATTTTTTCGCGCAAAATCGCGTATAAAAGGCGTGATTTAGAACGTGTTTTCCCTTTTTCCTAATTAGTAACATTGTTTTATATATCAAATGGCAACTAGTAAATTTAAAAGAAGACAAAGAGCAAAGCAACAAAGAATGGAAGGCAACGGTGGATTTTTACCAATCAACATTGCTGTAGAGTATGCTCGTGAGAAACAAGAAGAACAAGAGAAAAAGGAGGCCGAAAGAAGAAGGACTGAAGAAATCGAAGCAAAACTGAAGAAGCTTTACGAGTTATCTTTGGAGTGTAGCGAATTGGAGTTTCTGAGAATCAACATTGATTCGGCATTAATCAAGAAAAATATCAACGATATTTTGAAATACAAGAAAGGTGCTGAAAACAGATTGAAGGGCAAAGCACGTTATCTCGGTACATCAAGAGCTTCGCTGTATAGAAAGAAGTTGCCCACAGTAGAGCAGAATGGTGGGTCTAGTCTGGAAAAGTTTGGGTTTTTTGTGAAGAAGGCCGATGACGTTCCAAAGAGAAAAAGAGACGAGATGGAAGATAATGTTGTGGCCGATAATAGCAGTGTTGCTACAATTATCGGTCAGACAGGCACATTGGACGAACAGCTGACAACTGAACTCTACATGAATGACTTGGAAGACATTGCAGAGGATTCAGTTGTTGTTATCGACTATGAAAAAGAGGAAGAATTAGAAGACGTCAGCGCTACAGCAAAATCAGTAGAAGATGTCGAAGAAATGGAAGCTTTGATCCCTGTTTTGGAGGACAAGTACAATCGTTTGACAGTTCCTGATACCGATCAACAGCAGACAGATCGTGCTTCGTTCGACCTCAGAAAGTACAACACTTTTCGCTATGCTTCTCTCATTGCATATTTCAAGAAACGTTGCTTCGATAAGAAAAAGAAGGTACTGTATCAGTAATCGGCGATAAAGTTTGTATTCATCAATTGAATCTTATGTTATTTAATTTTGTTAGGTTGAAGCTTCTAGAGAAGTTGCTGATCTGCTCTGGAGCACCAGAAACAGCGAATATTTTAGTATGAAGATTCGTTCCTGGGCCGCTATTTTCGTACGTTTCAAGGCACTTCCAAACTACAAAAAAGGGCTTCATAGCAAAACATATTGTTATTTGAACGATAAGAAGGTAGCATTGGAGACCAAAAAGAAAATCATGGAAACGCAAGTCTCGTTTAGAACATTGGTGTACCTATGCAACCACGTCAACAGCTTCATCATTCCCCAATGTTTTGATGGTGCTGAAGGAAGAATAGCTCCATCTACACTTGCAAAGTATATGCGTTCTTGGGGTTTTCGCATGAAAAACCTTTCCAAGACCATTTACTACGATGGCCACGAGCGAGAAGACGTGGTTTTATACCGCAATCAGTGGAGCAAGAGAATGATGGATCGCAAACCATACATGGATGAGTTCTTGCGTAATGAAGAAGCAACGTGGGTAATCAAGGCAGGGTTGCCATCAGAGGAGCAGAGACTAGTGCATGTCACGCACGATGAATGCACCTACTTCGCAAATGACGGCAAGTCGAAATTGTGGCTACTAGACGGCACCGAAGAGCCACCTCTTTTGCCAAAAGGTACAGGTGCCAGCATCATGGTCTCCGAATTTCAGTGTCCTTGTCATGGAACGATGGTCTCTCCTTCTGATCCAACGAAGACATCAAGGGAGCTTTTCTTTGCGGGCAAAGGTAGAGATGGATGGTGGACAGCTGCTGACATGAACAGGCAATTCAAGTTGGTGGTCAAGGTTTTCGAGGAGTTGCACCCCAACTGTAGAGGTGTCTTTCTTTTTGACAACAGTTCAAATCACCAGGCGTACAGTGCAGATGCATTACTCGCAAGAAACATGACCTTGAAGGACAAAAAAATCAAATACAAACTGGATGACAACAATGAAGTAATTTACAAGGAAGGCAATCGCTGGTATCCCTTCCGAAACGGCAAGCTTCCAGGTGGTCAAGAACAGGTCATCTGCACGTAAGTAGTTTGCTAATCATACAACAATCACTCAATATCATAGCTAACTCATATCATTCAGGTACACAACTTTAAATGAAGCCAGAAAGGAATACAAAGTTCACGTCGGTTAACTTTGGATATATGGCCACCGGTTTTTTTCAAAATCACGTGATCACAAAAATTTCCTTATATAGTAATTTTTGATCTCACGTGACCCAACGTTTTAAAAAATAGTAGTGACAAATAACTAGCTTTTTATACTAACGTTTGGAATGGTACCATAGTTGAGTGGTAGAGAGTCTCGCGTTGATACTGTGCACGCGGGTTCGAGTCGTCTAAATTTCTTTTTTTTTTTGCAAGTTACGGAAACGTCTCATTTTAGCTTGAATGGCCAGTAACTCGATCAATATTCACTTTTATGGCTCGATTAATACATCCTTTAACGCATACTCTCTTAATGCATGTTTGCTGTACTTAATATATTCTCAAAACACTTTAAAATATGCAAAAATATGATTTATAACAAACTTTATATAATTTTATTACTGTTTTTAATTTCTATTATGAATTCTTCTTCTTAAGTTGCGATAAGGGGCATCAACGCCTGCACTTCTAACTGAAGGAATTATAGGAGCAGTATCACTCTCGTCAGAATCCGATTCTATTTCTTCTTGAACATCCAAGCTCTCTACAGTGTCCTCCAATAATGGTTCCAATTCCAAATGTATTTCATCTTCATCTTCGCTGCTTTCTTCCTCTTCCACAAGTACTTGAGTAAACACAGGATCATTTCTTTCTGCTCTATTAAAAGAAACAGACCTAAGTGTTCTTAACAATCCACCCCAAATATCAGCATGATATTTTCTTCGCCACATAAACTCTAGAAGCAACCAAGGAATATTTCTTTTCGTTCTTTGATGCGGAAAGACGCGAAGTTTGATTCCATTCCAAGTGCCTATGAATAAAAAAAAATTGAGAAAACTTTGACTATAAAAAATACTCTCTGAATTACCGTCTTACCTTCTATTGTATTTGTATGAGCACCATTTTCATTCACGTACTCGACTGAATGATTTACTCTTTCGTGCGTGAAAGGCAAATCACTTGGAGCATTACGCCAATTGGGTATGTTGACGTAAGCGGCCCAACAATCAGTGTGTATAATTGATCCAGGGGCAACGTAGCGCAAAATAAGTGCTTTGATGGTGTCAGCGTTTCTGTTTTCCACCGCAACAAGAAAAACCCTACGCTCTGGTGTTCGCTCTACACCGCCAATCACCCAAACGCCTTCTACTCGATGGCCGGTGTTATATTTCCTCTTACCGAATTTAGACTCGTCAATCTCTACTATAATACCCGGTCCACCTATATGAAAATAAAGAAAATGAGCATACAACAATCGAAAGTGGCTTCTCTATAACATACCGATTTTTAGAGCGTTTTCATCTCTGGACAAGCCTTCTGCAATGTCCTCTTGCATGATTTGATAAAAATCGTCAATTATGTTCTTGACGGTTGAGGAGTGCAAGCCAACAACAGAAGAAATCAATGAGCGAGGCGCTCTGTTAACCCAAAAATAGAGAACCAATAGCTGCTTCGACAAAGGGGATCTTCTTTCTGCGAAGAAAGAATATTCAAGAACTGAAGTGCGACTCTTGCCGCAGCAATTATTTCTAGTACAGCGCCAGTAGTATCCACGTTGCCAGTCGTGGCGAAGCTTCATAATCATGCCATTAGGACAAGTAATGCCTTGATAGTTCGCATCATACAAGAGTCCCATTTTTGCACAGAAACTACAAAGAATTTTACATTGTTAGACTTGTTAAATGAAAAGATATATCATTATGTGTTCGAAACTTACATGACTGCGTGGTCTTGAGTGCGTAAATCCTTATAGAAATCGTCTAAACGTAGCATATCAGTGAGCACAACAGGTGAGTAAAGAGGTATCTCTGCAAAGCTGGATTGAGAAACTACAAGACCAGGAGGTAGAATTCGTTCATCTTCAAAAGTAGGTAGGATGTCTTCGTTAGTTTCAACTGGAGCAGCGGAAAAAGAAGGCAATCGCACAGTTGATAGCTGAACTTCACGCTCAGAGATAAACTCGACTGGAGGGGAAGAGTGTGATGTCAAAGTAACATCAGAGAGGACAGCAGGAGTTGATGAGCGAGAGGGAGAGGAGGATTCAACGCTTACGGAAGGAGCAATAGGCTCCTGAGATGCAGAGGGAGCACGGCGACGAGCAGCCAAGGCCTCGCGAGAAGTAGTACTAAAGTTAATTCTAAAAGTAGACATAGAAATGAGAAAAAATGAGAAAAGTAAAGAAAAAAGAAAAGAGAAAGTTAGAAAAAGAAGATGTGGTTTATATATTTTTTTTGCTTCATCATGAGTCATAATTAATAATACATAATTATTTGTCATGCTTTGTCATGCTTTGTCATGCTTTGTCATGATTATTAATGATTAATAATGATTATTAATGATTAAGAGATTACTTTGCTATATTTATTATTGAGAAAATAAATGTTACAACGTAATACTTGTGTCCATCTACGTAGTTTACTGCTAACGTTATGCTCCCCACATATATGTATGTATAAAAAGTATTTATTCCTACCTTACGTATAGCAAAAAATACAATATTTGCTCTTCCAGCAACTAATTAACTAACGGCCTATTTAAATGAGACGTTGAAGTAAATTTACAAAAAAAAATGCAATCTGAAGGACTCGAACACGGATGCATAGAGTCCAGGACAGAGTAAATTACCACTATACTAGTAGAGCATGCTAAGTAACTCTAAAATTATTTAATAATATGATATAATATGTTACAGAATGTCACGTGACCATCCTCTTATATCACGTGACTATAACCGGTGGCCACTAAATAGAAGTGATCCCCAAAATCAACCTTAGGTGTAATGCAAAGGATGGCGAAGTAGTGAAGTACTTGGATGGATCTGTAAATCAACACTGCTGCCACTTTCACATCCTCCACAGACAACCAGATTTCAAGATGCAAAAACCATCACTCGAAGAATCAGTACTTGCCTCTGGCCACATATTCGATCTTTATCCAAAATTCCATTGCGAAACAAACTGGATTGAAAGGTACTGGGGAGCAGCAAAGTGGAAAGCAAGAAAAGAATGCGATTACACATTTGACTCCCTCAAGCAAAACTTGAATTCGTATCTGGATGATGTTGGAGTAGTTAAGGTAAGTCTTCACATGGCTGATCCTCTTATACATCTTGCTCATAGAATAAACTCTAGATTCGTCGTTTTTACAATCGCTGTTGGCGATATATCGAAGCATATGCTGGATGTTGCTCTGGAAAAGAAGCTGAAACTATCGTAAAGCAATTCAGTAAGCTCGAAAAATCACATAGACGTAACACTGGTCGTAGCTCTGATTCTGACATGAGTGATGATGCTGATCTTTAGACACACAAAAGTGAAAAAAAAAATAAAAAATTTGTTTGTTGAATTTTCTCGATCGTTTTGTCATGGTGACGGTTATTACAGTATCATATTTTCAAACCCCTACTATCGGTATTCTAAATGAAAAAATTGAGACACTCTGTTTTTTTCAGGTTCTAGGGAAGACGCACCATATCTAATCTCTGATTTTACTGCACTTTCTTCAGTCTTAATTCCTTGTGCCTTCTCAAGACGGCTTTTGGTTTTTGACAATTTTTTGGGTGGCCTGGCATGGCTTGAGATTACCACTCGACTTGTCGAAGGTGATGCTGCAGATCTTGTCACCCGTTGAGACATGGGTGGTGGAGTTTCTGTTGCAGTCTATGTTGCTTGCTGTAGGAGCTGCTCGCGCTGTTGTTGCTCTTATTGCTGGATTTCTCTTCTACGCGCTTGCAGCTCTCTTCGTTGCCTTAAAGCGCTTCTGTCTTCTTGCACTCTACGCTCAATTTCTCTTCTCAGTGCCACTTAGGACTGCAAATGCAGTATTCTTCTCTGATGAAGGGTGCTGCTCAAACGACGATATCTACCACTTTCTAATATAAAAATGCGTTAAATGGCATTATTCACACATTAGAAAGCATTTCGATCTTGCAGTTACCATTGTGGATATGATGAGCTATTTTTTTAATTTGTTTTCGTTTGTCAGGATCCATTGGTAAACTTTGCAGTGTCTTGGATTTCCAATGGTTTATATAGGCGAGATGTATGATTGGGGTCTAGTAATGTCACTATTGAATAAACCTTCAATTTTATCACCTAATTGCTTGGCTTGTTGTTGGGAATTAGACATTCCGGAATTGGGTTTGTGTCAAGGATTTGAACTTGAAAGGATTATTTAAATGAAGAAGGTACAAGATAAGTGGAAACATGATAAAACTAGATGCTATTTATACTTGAAAGGGTGGAGAGAGGAGCGCCGAGACATGATATGACATGGGTGAACGTAATTATTCATAAACATGACTCGTGGACTTGGCAGTTGATAGGTTCTTAGCGTGCATAAGTTTTGACATTGACTTGACCCATGACGTAATATACTGGAACTTGATTACTTAACCCATGGTTTAAACTCCTGAAGGCTAACTACCGATGGTTGTTGACTGAAATACTTGAATCACATGATTGTGAATAAAGGTATCGTGATCTGTACTTGGTTCATGACATATAGATAGATACAGTAGCCGCTCGATTTAAGGCTACTTTTTTGGCGAGGTTTTTCCAGCCTTATATCGAATATAGCCTTATATCGAGTGAGTAAAAACAGTCATAGGCCTATAATATTGCTAAAACAGCCACTAACAAGGAAGATCCAAGAGAATATGATGAGACGTTTCGCCAAAAATAGAAATTTAAATTCAAGTACAGCAATTTTATAGGTAGTATAAGGCTATAAATTTTGAAAAATTTAGCCTTATATCGAATAAGGTTAATAAGGCTAAGTCTCTGCTTAAAAAAAAATCTTGAAAATCATTAGCCTTATATCGTGAATAGCCTTATATAGAACAGCCTTAAATCGAGCGGCTACTGTATTTGCTCTACCTTTATACTATAATCCTTTCAATAAACCTAGACGAGCTATAGCTGTATTTTTTTTCTGCTTTATTGATTTTTACTGTATCTTTTTTGGCCGTCATTTTTGAATGCTACTTGAGCGACTGAAAATTTTGGCTTTTCTTGTTTTTTAAACAGTACAGTTTGTCACTGGCTCTGAAATAAATGGCCTCCAATAATCCTATTGATGCGCAATATGATCATGTCATGTAGCTTCATAGTTAAGAAGTACATTTTTGTAAATTAATCTGTTTTGTACGATTTAATCATCAATGTTTTGCACCTAATAATTAAACGCAAGTTTGGGTATTAAAGTCCCGCTTATTTGGGCCTGATCTGTCCCAACTTTGCAAATGTTTGATATAGCGATGAATATTTACCGGAAAGCAATGACCAGCATTGTCTCGTGTTTGGGAAAGTACATGTTGTATTCGCTTAGATGATTGAGAGTACAAGAAAGTTACTGTTTGATGCACAGATACCTTTTCCAGTTTAATTGAAGCTTTTGCTGCATACAGTAATAAGTCAAGAATGATAAATGCTCAAGCCATTTTGGCTGGACCTCTAGCTATAGGTATAAATACAGATCATAAAGCATGTAATTCCATCTTAAAAAAAGAATAAGAAATACTCTATCAGTATATCAGAAATGGGCAATATTTTACGTCATGAGATATTAATCTATCAACATTTCAGTATAAAGTTGAATCTGGAGAATCTTTCTCTTTTGTTTTCTTTTTCTTTCAACTGTTTTTATAACAGAAGCCAACCATTTCTCAAAAGCGCTTGGCGACAATGCAAAGTTAGCGATAAAGATGCAGTAGTGGCTCTTTGGACGACGTCATTTCGAAAAGTCAATCCAATGGTGCCGAAGCCTTGCCAAATATACAGATATCTGGAATTGAAGCTGTTGTGAACAACCTCATATTAGTTGATCATGGTCTCTATGTCTACAGCACGAACTATGACATATCTTTACCAAGAAACATAGTGCAATTTGCAATTTGCAAATGGCATGGCCTTCTGGTGCAAAAAATTAAAGATGCTCCGCTCCCAATGCATAAAAAATGGTACAGTGAACTCAACAGCTCTCCAAGCTGACAAAAGAAACCTCAGTCAAAGCAATCAGGATCGAGGTAGTGCACTTAAGAGTTGGATCCGTGGCACATTCATTATACCAACAGCTGGCCCAGCTACGTTTCCAAAAAATTTCTTGACATGTCCCATGGCTGGTCAAAATGAAATTAGTCAGCAGTATACCTATGAAGAACGTATACTTGCTGATGGTACCGTAGTCAAGTTACGAGCCAAGTCTATGAATGATATGAAAAAGAAGAAGCGCAAATCAAAGGAAGCAGTCGACGATAACTCAGACAACAAGAGAAAATGTAAACACCAATCGCAAGGTTCCTCCACTAGCCAAAAAGGAAAACATCGAGAACAGGTACCCAACTGAGTTACACAATCATGAAGCTTTTATATTATGCACACATCATTTCTCATTTATCATTAAATGCATCCTATCTATGTTCATGAATAACAGAAAAAATATCCATTGAATTGTCCACAAGATTTTTAAAATTACGGTAATAGCAATTTGGGTATTACTATTTGCGTCGTTTTCAAAATGATGATTTTAAGTTGTCGAGTCTATTTAAATTAAAAGCAATACTTGATGAATACAGAGCGATTTGCTCTGTACAGAAAGACAGTGTTGATCAATTTATCAGTACATCGTGTAAGTGATGTGAATTATTTTGCGTCAAGATTGGCGAATCTATCAGCACTTCAGTGTAAAAAGGCTTGATATGGAAAAGTTTCCTATTCTCCTTCTTTCTTTCCCCTTACATGTTTTCATAACAAGGGCCAACCATCTTGAAGGTATCTTTTAGAGAGTGGGAAGTTATATGTTCATGGCTACAAGGACTAACAAGCTGATGATTGTATTTCTAAGATGGTACAAATAGTACTACCAATTGCTATATTGAACGTACAGAGACTTTCCTGGGCAGTAATAATGTGTATCAAGATCTGTTGCTATATACAAACAAAAGGTTATGGAAGAAGAGAGAGGATAGAAATGATTCAAGGTTTATTTACTAGAATGTATAATGAGATAATTACATGAGGGTAACTTGACAAGAAATTCAGGAAAATATGAACTCTATTGATACTAAATGGGTTGTCTAGGCTTCCACTAAAGACTAAGCCTTGATACGAAGTATTCGAATTGGCGTTTGATCAGTCAAAAGAGTATCTCAAATGGGACGAATCCGATCCGAATTCGACTGCTGCAATCAAGCTGGTCAACATCGGCAACAAGCCAAACACCATCGGGTGTAATGCTGATGGACGTCTGCTTACTAGGACGCTTAAAATGGGATTCTGTATAGAGTACCCCTTTTTCCTTACACAGCGCCCCTTTTTGCTACCTATAGTAATTGCTAAGTTGCAATGGGTAGTTTCTATAACTCTCCAGTACCAAGCATCTGTATCTCTATTTTTACATTAGCATGTAAGTTATGATGTGAGCTGTACATAGGCACACTCCAATGTGTTTTGATTTACATTTTGATCAATCAGTAGTGTACTTGGTATAATGGTGCATCCATGAGTGTGAAAAGAGGGTGGTCGCTAAGAAAACTGGACGGTGAGGTGTTTATAGCTACAAAAAGGGGTGCTCTGTGCATTTTGTCATCAAAAATACGAAGCGCAAATCAAACAAACATAAACATCGATCGCACGATGCCGCCGATACCAATCATCAGTCCAAAAGCAATGTATCCACCAACAAGAAAGGCAAAAGCAAACATAGAGAACAGGCGTACAACTGAATTGTACAATTATGAAGCTTTTATGGTATGCAGTATGCACATCATCTCTCACTTCTCATAAAATGTTTCGTATATCCATGAATAAAAAAAATTGATACCAAATAAATACATAAAAAAGTGATCTATTGAACTATCTACGAGATTTTCAGGATTATAGCAGCATTAAACACACTGCAGAGGAATCATGTTTGAGATGTGCTGCCTGGAGCACCTCTTTACAAGGCGTTCTTTACACATGACTCTCAGAAAGGTTGGCAATGATAGGTGACCTGTGCCACTGTTATTTCAAATCAAGCTCCATCCCAGGTTCGTACTTTTCTGAATGAGAGGGCTATTATGTCAGCTAGATCTCTACCAGATTTGATTCAACAAGGATTGACATCATACACAAACAATTGGGTAATTACTAGAAGATTCATCACATTGCAGCTATGTAATACTCTTTAAAAATGGCTTTGGTAGTTTTCAAGTCGTAAATAATGATTTGAGTCGGAAGTACATTAAGTTTCATGCAAGATCATTAATATGAGCATCGTAACAAACTCATCATAACAGCACAAATGGAAAGTTTGGAAGCTGCTTCGGTACATACAGAAAAAGATTCTGTATAAGATGTGATAGTTTTTGTCGATTTAAAAAATAAAATTTCGTACTTGCGTTAAGATTGTATAGAAAGTCAAGTAAAATGTATGTGGAAATCACCAAATCCACAAAAATAAAATACAAATCTATCAATTATTTGCCATAGTATAGATAATTATATAACTAAACCTTCTCTGGTTTTTATTCAATAGGTTTATTAAGTTTAATACGAATTTTTAGGTAAGATTAGCAGTAAATATACTTATATCTATCAGTATATACAAAAAACCACATTATGAGCAAAGCAAACCACATTTCAGAGGTAACGCAATTTTTTTCCATCAGTTCACTGTTGTTTGTGCAAAAAAATAGAAGTTAGTTAATCATATCTGATCATTAAATAGTGTAAGGTAAGCTTTATATCTCAATTTATTAAGATTCATGCATCGTAATTCATGCGTCTTGATTACTTGAGAATATGTTGATCATGCGAATCTTTCATCTTATACTTACATTTTAGTTCAATTCGTATGCTTCCAAGTGACAAGTAAATTGCCGTAGGTTGTATAATCCCTAAAGAGACGTCGTATTCCCTTTCACTGTATAAACGTGTGCACAACTTGAATTCTAGGAACCCTTTTTTTTCTGATTACCATTTTTCGAGGTCTTCTCGGCATTTAATCACCCAAACATTTTGTACCTGCCATTTATGCAGTTTAAAATTTACACTGGTTCCTTCTTTAGAATGGTGAGAGCACAACTATCGTATTGTAAGTACCTTATTATACCGTGAGATGTTACAACAAACAAACTGAAAATTGGCTTCTCTTGTATTTTATAAGCTGGCTGTGAGCTGTAACCCACGTATAGTATTTAGAAAAGTAGATTCAATAGCAACATATAATACACTATCCAAAAGAGTCTATGTAAGTTATTCCTGTTCGCTCTATACTTCATGATCCTTTATAGCTACAGAATAAAGGGCGAAACAAAGTTTTCGAGTATTTAAGCTCCATAAAGATACAGTATTATGTTTGACAGGTTAGTTTATTCTTTATAGGTTATTTATATGGGTTATTTATATTATAATTGATTAATCTAAAAATTCATCTATAGTGAATTGTGTTTGTTCTTCGAGGTTTGGTTCCCCACATTCAGTGAAATCTACATCATCAGGATAGTCAAATGAACCAGTTTCTTGGGGAGCAATGACATCTATGGGAAATTTCACGACATAGTCCTTGCGAAATTGATTTTGTTTCTGGTGATGGATGCAGGGAGGCTGTGCCTTTGCAACTTCGGATAGTAATGAAGTGGCTATGTTGTAGCGGTACCCAACTTCCAAGAATCTAGTTTGAATAAAGTCGGAGCGGAGGAAACTGCTTGTTGAAGTGATTCGAATTCTGCTCTATAGTTTGCAAGAATTCTTTTGGCATCGTCCTACATATTATCGAATGTTTAATTGGTTACTGCCTGTTTGACAGAATTACTGTACTTACAATCAGCATAGCAACTTCTTCTACATTTCTTTTTAAAATGTGCCAGTTGTTTGACGGAGTGGCTAAGTTTAAATTGTTCTCCTTGGCAGTTTTCTTCACCTCTTCGATCTCTCTTCCGAGACTTTTCTTTTCCTTTTCCTGCCTGGTTAAAGTGCCTATTGAACGTTTATTGTATCAGAGAAGATTATTTTTAACATGCCAATTTTATACGTTACAGTAATACTTGTCAACAAAGTTATTGATTAAGCCAATCACAGTTTCAGCATTTTTCTTTGAGCTTTCGAGAGAAATAATGATTCGAGCGGCAGTTGCAGTACCTATTAATTGAAGAGAGATATCAGCTCTCAGCGACTATAATTTGATATACATCAAACTTACCGTTTGTGCCAGGTTGCGCCAATCTTGCTTCTCGCACGATGATTGAGAACACAATTTGCTTGAAGAAATCATTTAATGTGTTGTAGCGGACTTTGTTGACCTCTTGACGATGATCATTAAAAAAAGGGTCTTGAAGACTTTGAATGATTCGAAAACCAAACCTGTCAGCTAGTGCACGAATTTTTTTGGCGAGTTCTTTACTCTGAGAGATCAATCTATGGTTGGAGATATTTTTGTTGCTGAAAGGCACGGTCAGTTCAATGTATACAACGAAATCAACAGCAAACTTACTCATTGTCCTTCATTTCCATAGTTATTTGGAGGTACTGAGCAGAGAGATGGACATATAATGATTTTCTGCCAACTGCACCTTGCTTTTCAGCATTGGTCAACATATCTTTGATACCTGATGGTGTGGCAGGTGTTGAGAGCGCTGCCACATGTTCCTTCCATTGCTGTTGAAGCTTGGTGAATTCTTTGTTGGTGATGTTGAGATCACTTATTTTTTTTAGAGATTTTTTAAATTTTGTTACAATTTGACCAGCTACACATAGATTGTATATGTTAGTGTTACAAGACACCTAATAATAGTACCATTCTTACGTATTTCAAGCATTTTGTTAGAACGAAAGAAAGATACGACATCAGTGATCAGAGCCTGTCTATTGTACTTTGACATATTTCTGGTCACGCCTGAAAATCGGTTACAAACAGACCAAAAGCGTTCCACTCCTTCACCATCTGTAAATTAGATGAGCATCAAGTTTCCACATTTTGTAATCTTAACACACTCTTTACTTACCAGTATGGCCACTGCCATCAATCACCCTAGGGTGGAATGCCACCTGACAGTGCATACTGTGAGCATACGCATGAAACACAGTTACCAAATATAGAGGATCCTTAGTTTTCAGCTGGGGAATACAGCTCTAGTGAAGGAACATCAATGTTAGCGTTGCTGGACATACATTAGCTGTGGGTAACCAACTTACTTCTAACTTCTCCTTACACAAGCAAATAATGTCGTACATAATAAGTACTTTTTGGTTGCTGTCTAAAGTACTGACTAGATGATTGATACAGGCAAGAGGATATTTACGACTATTTAAATTACTATCAAAATCCACTTTGCTATATAATTCAATTCAAATTATTACTTACCCTTCTCCACCATAGATGTCATAAAGACGCATGGGGATACCATGTCTGGCACAATTCATGGAGAAAAGGCCCAATTCATCAAAGCGATCCGAATTTTTCTTTCGATCATGATTTCCGTTTGCTTTGAATGAGTTGTCAATCTCGTCTAAACCACACTAAGTACATCATAGTTTAGTAGTGTTTCGAAATAGCGACATTGATAGATAACATACTACTTCTTCCTTATTGTCGTCTACTTCGTATTCATACTTTTCGACTTCTTCGTTTTTACCGAATGTATTGGTAACATCGGCAGTTGCTGATAGAATCGAGGGGTATTCCTCGCTGTTTTCTACAATTCTTTTGTTATTCTTGCGCTTCATTTGGAAATTGCAATCTAGGGCAACTCCAACTCTATCAGCTCCCTAAAAGATAAATGTCAATAACCAAGAACGCGGTACAAACACTTGAGCAACTTACATCACAAGCATGGCAGTTAAAACTCTTGATATTATGTTGCAAGCTGTAGGTATCATTCAACACATGAGACTTGATATTTCTATATAAAATTTGGGTGTTGTTGAACAACCCATTGTTCAAAAATTTGAACTGGAATGTCATATATTCTCTGTTAGCTTGGAATCAACCCTGCTTTGTAAATGCTATACCTTCTGAATGTCATAGTCTGCTAAAATAAGGTTATCCTTGTTCTGAGATTTTACAAACGCGTAATTGGACATATAACCATGGAGCTTGAGAGACTGCAACTTTTCAAAGACTGCAAAATGAATTGCAACTTTAGGAGATACAGTGCTACTAGGTAGCATCTGCATGAGCAGCAAGGTCTTCAGGATTGGATGTTCATCACAGTATCTGAGCGTGAGAGATGTATGAGCTTTAGATAAGAATTAACAAATTAGTAAATTATAGGGCTGTTATGCAGAGATAGTACTTACAGTGAAGCATATAGCAGTAGACTGTAAAGTCTTTTGCATCAGTGCAGTTACAGGCATGTGTACCCAAAATAGATGTGTTGAGAGCAACAAGACATGGATTGGGATGGCCATTGAGCTCGAAGGATTTGGAAAACCAATTTTTCATATCAACACTCATTGTACCCCAAAAATCTTTTCGGTTTTTGTTGCTGATGATTCCAGGAATTGGAAGAGCATACTCCCTGATATTTTCGTTGGGTTGAGAAGGACTGCCAGTATCACAATAGTCATAACCACAATCGAAATCATCAATGTCCACGTCATCATCGTGAAATTCAGCGATATTATGGCTGCTATCGTCAATTTGATGAGATGGCGCAGAGGGCTGGTTGGCCGAATTTGGCTATTTAGGCTTCATTCTCTTTTTTATTTGTTCCTTATGGCGTTGAGATGCACGGATTTGCTCTTCTTCCATAGAGTATTCCTTGTTGCCAGCCTTTCTCTTTTTTCTCATTTCCTCCTTGACTTTTCTTTTTGCTCTAATTTCTGCGTTTTCCATTGTGGAGTATGAAAAGGGTTTTGGGTGTAAGAAAGTAGAAATAGGATATTAATTAATTCGAGGATTATTTTCTCCAAGGCTCTCAGGGCAAGATTACACAATTAACTGAGTTTTATAGTGACTATTCCCTTGTGCACAATGGTTAATTGTTGATTCCATTTTTAAGAATTTACATCCCAAGCTCATCTAAAAATAAGCTCTCTAGAGCCAGCTATCACTGATTGGTCTCTGTAACTAACAAGACTAGAAGCTGGCAAAATGAATAAATGCTTACTGATGTTTATTGAGTTTTTTGAAGGCATAGGAGGTTATCTATAAACGTTTAACCCTACTAGAAGGCCATATTAATGAAGTAAAATTCAAAACATTATTTTTGAGGCCTAGGAACAAATTTTCAGAGATTAAAAAGAAATTGTATAAAGTGGCAGACATTAGGGACAAGATCGATATTCTCAGCGAAATGAAGAAAAATGAATGCCGAGAATCGTAGGGATGAATACCAGGAGATTTTGGGTAGACAGAAAATCGTCTACTGGAAAATCGTCTGTTGAAAGTCGTCTATTGAAAAGCGTCCTAGTCTGGAGGACTACAAAAGACGAGATTTCAAATATAGCAAAACAAGTCTTCCAGACTGGAGAGAGAGTGTAAGGGGTGTATCAGCAAACATTGATGCACTGCACATTAATGAAAGTTTATTTGTTGAAAAAACTGGAGCATAAAAAGATCTGCTCCGTGTGTCAATAAACAATGACTTTTCAGTAGCCTTCAACAATACAGAGGAATCATGTTTGAGATGTGCTGCCTGGAGCACCTCTTTACAAGGCGTTCTTTACACATGACTCTCAGAAAGGTTGGCAATGATAGGTGACCTGTGCCACTGTTATTTCAAATCAAGCTCCATCCCAGGTTCGTACTTTTCTGAATGAGAGGGCTATTATGTCAGCTAGATCTCTACCAGATTTGATTCAACAAGGATTGACATCATACACAAACAATTGGGTAATTACTAGAAGATTCATCACATTGCAGCTATGTAATACTCTTTAAAAATGGCTTTGGTAGTTTTCAAGTCGTAAATAATGATTTGAGTCGGAAGTACATTAAGTTTCATGCAAGATCATTAATATGAGCATCGTAACAAACTCATCATAACAGCACAAATGGAAAGTTTGGAAGCTGCTTCGGTACATACAGAAAAAGATTCTGTATAAGATGTGATAGTTTTTGTCGATTTAAAAAATAAAATTTCGTACTTGCGTTAAGATTGTATAGAAAGTCAAGTAAAATGTATGTGGAAATCACCAAATCCACAAAAATAAAATACAAATCTATCAATTATTTGCCATAGTATAGATAATTATATAACTAAACCTTCTCTGGTTTTTATTCAATAGGTTTATTAAGTTTAATACGAATTTTTAGGTAAGATTAGCAGTAAATATACTTATATCTATCAGTATATACAAAAAACCACATTATGAGCAAAGCAAACCACATTTCAGAGGTAACGCAATTTTTTTCCATCAGTTCACTGTTGTTTGTGCAAAAAAATAGAAGTTAGTTAATCATATCTGATCATTAAATAGTGTAAGGTAAGCTTTATATCTCAATTTATTAAGATTCATGCATCGTAATTCATGCGTCTTGATTACTTGAGAATATGTTGATCATGCGAATCTTTCATCTTATACTTACATTTTAGTTCAATTCGTATGCTTCCAAGTGACAAGTAAATTGCCGTAGGTTGTATAATCCCTAAAGAGACGTCGTATTCCCTTTCACTGTATAAACGTGTGCACAACTTGAATTCTAGGAACCCTTTTTTTTCTGATTACCATTTTTCGAGGTCTTCTCGGCATTTAATCACCCAAACATTTTGTACCTGCCATTTATGCAGTTTAAAATTTACACTGGTTCCTTCTTTAGAATGGTGAGAGCACAACTATCGTATTGTAAGTACCTTATTATACCGTGAGATGTTACAACAAACAAACTGAAAATTGGCTTCTCTTGTATTTTATAAGCTGGCTGTGAGCTGTAACCCACGTATAGTATTTAGAAAAGTAGATTCAATAGCAACATATAATACACTATCCAAAAGAGTCTATGTAAGTTATTCCTGTTCGCTCTATACTTCATGATCCTTTATAGCTACAGAATAAAGGGCGAAACAAAGTTTTCGAGTATTTAAGCTCCATAAAGATACAGTATTATGTTTGACAGGTTAGTTTATTCTTTATAGGTTATTTATATGGGTTATTTATATTATAATTGATTAATCTAAAAATTCATCTATAGTGAATTGTGTTTGTTCTTCGAGGTTTGGTTCCCCACATTCAGTGAAATCTACATCATCAGGATAGTCAAATGAACCAGTTTCTTGGGGAGCAATGACATCTATGGGAAATTTCACGACATAGTCCTTGCGAAATTGATTTTGTTTCTGGTGATGGATGCAGGGAGGCTGTGCCTTTGCAACTTCGGATAGTAATGAAGTGGCTATGTTGTAGCGGTACCCAACTTCCAAGAATCTAGTTTGAATAAAGTCGGAGCGGAGGAAACTGCTTGTTGAAGTGATTCGAATTCTGCTCTATAGTTTGCAAGAATTCTTTTGGCATCGTCCTACATATTATCGAATGTTTAATTGGTTACTGCCTGTTTGACAGAATTACTGTACTTACAATCAGCATAGCAACTTCTTCTACATTTCTTTTTAAAATGTGCCAGTTGTTTGACGGAGTGGCTAAGTTTAAATTGTTCTCCTTGGCAGTTTTCTTCACCTCTTCGATCTCTCTTCCGAGACTTTTCTTTTCCTTTTCCTGCCTGGTTAAAGTGCCTATTGAACGTTTATTGTATCAGAGAAGATTATTTTTAACATGCCAATTTTATACGTTACAGTAATACTTGTCAACAAAGTTATTGATTAAGCCAATCACAGTTTCAGCATTTTTCTTTGAGCTTTCGAGAGAAATAATGATTCGAGCGGCAGTTGCAGTACCTATTAATTGAAGAGAGATATCAGCTCTCAGCGACTATAATTTGATATACATCAAACTTACCGTTTGTGCCAGGTTGCGCCAATCTTGCTTCTCGCACGATGATTGAGAACACAATTTGCTTGAAGAAATCATTTAATGTGTTGTAGCGGACTTTGTTGACCTCTTGACGATGATCATTAAAAAAAGGGTCTTGAAGACTTTGAATGATTCGAAAACCAAACCTGTCAGCTAGTGCACGAATTTTTTTGGCGAGTTCTTTACTCTGAGAGATCAATCTATGGTTGGAGATATTTTTGTTGCTGAAAGGCACGGTCAGTTCAATGTATACAACGAAATCAACAGCAAACTTACTCATTGTCCTTCATTTCCATAGTTATTTGGAGGTACTGAGCAGAGAGATGGACATATAATGATTTTCTGCCAACTGCACCTTGCTTTTCAGCATTGGTCAACATATCTTTGATACCTGATGGTGTGGCAGGTGTTGAGAGCGCTGCCACATGTTCCTTCCATTGCTGTTGAAGCTTGGTGAATTCTTTGTTGGTGATGTTGAGATCACTTATTTTTTTTAGAGATTTTTTAAATTTTGTTACAATTTGACCAGCTACACATAGATTGTATATGTTAGTGTTACAAGACACCTAATAATAGTACCATTCTTACGTATTTCAAGCATTTTGTTAGAACGAAAGAAAGATACGACATCAGTGATCAGAGCCTGTCTATTGTACTTTGACATATTTCTGGTCACGCCTGAAAATCGGTTACAAACAGACCAAAAGCGTTCCACTCCTTCACCATCTGTAAATTAGATGAGCATCAAGTTTCCACATTTTGTAATCTTAACACACTCTTTACTTACCAGTATGGCCACTGCCATCAATCACCCTAGGGTGGAATGCCACCTGACAGTGCATACTGTGAGCATACGCATGAAACACAGTTACCAAATATAGAGGATCCTTAGTTTTCAGCTGGGGAATACAGCTCTAGTGAAGGAACATCAATGTTAGCGTTGCTGGACATACATTAGCTGTGGGTAACCAACTTACTTCTAACTTCTCCTTACACAAGCAAATAATGTCGTACATAATAAGTACTTTTTGGTTGCTGTCTAAAGTACTGACTAGATGATTGATACAGGCAAGAGGATATTTACGACTATTTAAATTACTATCAAAATCCACTTTGCTATATAATTCAATTCAAATTATTACTTACCCTTCTCCACCATAGATGTCATAAAGACGCATGGGGATACCATGTCTGGCACAATTCATGGAGAAAAGGCCCAATTCATCAAAGCGATCCGAATTTTTCTTTCGATCATGATTTCCGTTTGCTTTGAATGAGTTGTCAATCTCGTCTAAACCACACTAAGTACATCATAGTTTAGTAGTGTTTCGAAATAGCGACATTGATAGATAACATACTACTTCTTCCTTATTGTCGTCTACTTCGTATTCATACTTTTCGACTTCTTCGTTTTTACCGAATGTATTGGTAACATCGGCAGTTGCTGATAGAATCGAGGGGTATTCCTCGCTGTTTTCTACAATTCTTTTGTTATTCTTGCGCTTCATTTGGAAATTGCAATCTAGGGCAACTCCAACTCTATCAGCTCCCTAAAAGATAAATGTCAATAACCAAGAACGCGGTACAAACACTTGAGCAACTTACATCACAAGCATGGCAGTTAAAACTCTTGATATTATGTTGCAAGCTGTAGGTATCATTCAACACATGAGACTTGATATTTCTATATAAAATTTGGGTGTTGTTGAACAACCCATTGTTCAAAAATTTGAACTGGAATGTCATATATTCTCTGTTAGCTTGGAATCAACCCTGCTTTGTAAATGCTATACCTTCTGAATGTCATAGTCTGCTAAAATAAGGTTATCCTTGTTCTGAGATTTTACAAACGCGTAATTGGACATATAACCATGGAGCTTGAGAGACTGCAACTTTTCAAAGACTGCAAAATGAATTGCAACTTTAGGAGATACAGTGCTACTAGGTAGCATCTGCATGAGCAGCAAGGTCTTCAGGATTGGATGTTCATCACAGTATCTGAGCGTGAGAGATGTATGAGCTTTAGATAAGAATTAACAAATTAGTAAATTATAGGGCTGTTATGCAGAGATAGTACTTACAGTGAAGCATATAGCAGTAGACTGTAAAGTCTTTTGCATCAGTGCAGTTACAGGCATGTGTACCCAAAATAGATGTGTTGAGAGCAACAAGACATGGATTGGGATGGCCATTGAGCTCGAAGGATTTGGAAAACCAATTTTTCATATCAACACTCATTGTACCCCAAAAATCTTTTCGGTTTTTGTTGCTGATGATTCCAGGAATTGGAAGAGCATACTCCCTGATATTTTCGTTGGGTTGAGAAGGACTGCCAGTATCACAATAGTCATAACCACAATCGAAATCATCAATGTCCACGTCATCATCGTGAAATTCAGCGATATTATGGCTGCTATCGTCAATTTGATGAGATGGCGCAGAGGGCTGGTTGGCCGAATTTGGCTATTTAGGCTTCATTCTCTTTTTTATTTGTTCCTTATGGCGTTGAGATGCACGGATTTGCTCTTCTTCCATAGAGTATTCCTTGTTGCCAGCCTTTCTCTTTTTTCTCATTTCCTCCTTGACTTTTCTTTTTGCTCTAATTTCTGCGTTTTCCATTGTGGAGTATGAAAAGGGTTTTGGGTGTAAGAAAGTAGAAATAGGATATTAATTAATTCGAGGATTATTTTCTCCAAGGCTCTCAGGGCAAGATTACACAATTAACTGAGTTTTATAGTGACTATTCCCTTGTGCACAATGGTTAATTGTTGATTCCATTTTTAAGAATTTACATCCCAAGCTCATCTAAAAATAAGCTCTCTAGAGCCAGCTATCACTGATTGGTCTCTGTAACTAACAAGACTAGAAGCTGGCAAAATGAATAAATGCTTACTGATGTTTATTGAGTTTTTTGAAGGCATAGGAGGTTATCTATAAACGTTTAACCCTACTAGAAGGCCATATTAATGAAGTAAAATTCAAAACATTATTTTTGAGGCCTAGGAACAAATTTTCAGAGATTAAAAAGAAATTGTATAAAGTGGCAGACATTAGGGACAAGATCGATATTCTCAGCGAAATGAAGAAAAATGAATGCCGAGAATCGTAGGGATGAATACCAGGAGATTTTGGGTAGACAGAAAATCGTCTACTGGAAAATCGTCTGTTGAAAGTCGTCTATTGAAAAGCGTCCTAGTCTGGAGGACTACAAAAGACGAGATTTCAAATATAGCAAAACAAGTCTTCCAGACTGGAGAGAGAGTGTAAGGGGTGTATCAGCAAACATTGATGCACTGCACATTAATGAAAGTTTATTTGTTGAAAAAACTGGAGCATAAAAAGATCTGCTCCGTGTGTCAATAAACAATGACTTTTCAGTAGCCTTCAACAATACAGAGGAATCATGTTTGAGATGTGCTGCCTGGAGCACCTCTTTACAAGGCGTTCTTTACACATGACTCTCAGAAAGGTTGGCAATGATAGGTGACCTGTGCCACTGTTATTTCAAATCAAGCTCCATCCCAGGTTCGTACTTTTCTGAATGAGAGGGCTATTATGTCAGCTAGATCTCTACCAGATTTGATTCAACAAGGATTGACATCATACACAAACAATTAGGTATCTACTGGATTCATGACTTCTCAGCTAATGTACATGATTCGGTGTAGATTACGCAAAAGAGGTTCTTGGTGGTGCCGGAAAACACATTTTATAATGGCTTATTGACTGAATAAACTATCATTTTGATGATGGACATCTTCAGATCCAAACACTAGATGGTTAATGTGTGTATCTCTTCGTTTTATTTGCCATCCCATTTGACATGATAGATTCTCTCACCCCCCCATCCAGACTGATAAGCAAATAGGCAACCATGAGCATCTCAATGATCAACCGTGAATATAATCCATTGTCTTAGCTTGTCATACCTCAAGCAGGATGTGGTACCTGATTGTGCTGGGGCTGTGACGTCTGGGCAATACACATTTAGATCCCACCTCTTCCTTTTGTTGATACATTTTGCCTGTCATTTGAATACTTACCTTCTATTCAACATGTCTGCACCATTTGCCATCGTCTCTCTACTCAAACGAGTGCCATGTCGAATCAATTTCAGTCCAGTGCCACATGCTCGTAGCTTTCAGTCTCTCGCTTTCACCCATGTCAAGTTACACCATGTCGCTCGACCACAGTTATTGAAATCAACACCACGACTCTTGTCTGCTTCCTTATGCCACAAGTATCAGCAAAAGCATTGGACATCTACAGCATCCAATACTACTACAGTGCCTACCGAAAAGAACAAACAACCGCTCGTTTACAACAATTGGCTCGACCATTTACCCAAAAAAGTGGCACCGTATGCATTTTTAACTCGTATCGACAAACCTATTGGTACCTGGCTGCTATTCTGGCCCTGTGGTAAGTAGCAAACTCGATTAAATAGAATGAAATTATTGACTCTGTATCCAGCTTGGAGTATTTCAATGGCTGCTTATAGTACAGGCGCCTCAGTCATGGATGCTGCTTCCATGATTGCCTTGTTCGGTACAGGTGCATTGATCATGCGTGGTGCTGGCTGCACCATCAACGATCTATGGGACAGAGATATCGACGACAAGGTAGAGAGAACCAAAATCCGTCCCATTACTTCTGGTGCCATCTCTCCAAAGCAAGCCATCGCATTTTTAGGTGTGCAATTAACGGCAGGTTTGGCAGTCTTGACGCAGCTCAACATGTACAGTATTCTACTCGGTGCCAGCTCATTGTCTTTGGTGGTCACTTATCCTCTGATGAAGCGTGTTACTTACTGGCCACAAACAGTGTTGGGCTTGGCATTCAATTGGGGTGCCTTGCTGGGCTGGTCTGCCATGACTGGATCCCTGGATCTCTCTGTTGCTGGCCCTCTTTATCTCGGTGGTGTTTGTTGGACACTTGTGTATGATACCATCTATGCTCATCAAGACAAAAAGGATGATATCAAGGTGGGCGTCAAGTCAACTGCGCTTCGTTTTGGAGAAAAGACGCCACAATGGCTTGCAGGATTCTCCTCTGCATTTATTGGCTTGACAGCTGTAGCTGGTTATATGAATGGCCAGGGATTACCATTTTATGCCATCAGTGTATTGGGTACAGCAAGTCATTTGGCATGGCAATTAAAGACAGTAGACTACAATAACACTGCTAGCTGTTGGTCCAAGTTCAAGAGTAATACATGGGCTGGTGCCATCTTGTGGTCTGGTATTGTAGCTGATGCTGCTTGGTCCTCTATTGCAGTTTGATTTATTACAATTTTATTCATAAAAAGTATTAGATAGAGTTATTGAGGATAGCTAGGATAGCCATATTGATCGTGCTGGCCTTGGTTGTTGTTGGGTCTGTTTCCAGGCAATGGAGGTGGAGGTGGATATCCTTGATTGGAATGACCACCACCAGGCATACCGGGCTGTTGGTAAAAGTGATTGCCTCCATCTTGTGTTGCTTGAGGGAATCCAGGTGCTCCTTGTCCGCTTGCTGATGATGGTGGATATCCAGAATTTAAGTTACTGGGAGGATAAGATGGATAGCTTGGAGGAGAGGTAGACATTTGATTGATGGGAGCAGGGGGATAGCCCGATGGTTGTTGCTGCTGGCTGCCTGGATAAGCATTGTAATTGGATGGAGATGGAGGAGGATATCCACTACCAACTTGTGGAGGAGGATAACTAAGTGGGGATTGAGGAGCAGGTGGGTAGCTGGAGGGAGACTGAGGTGCTGGTGGATAGTTTGGAGCAGCTGGATAACCGCCAGTGTTAGCAGGTGGTGGAGGTGGAGGAGAGAAGGAGGATGTAGCATTGGCAGGAATAGGCTCGGGGAAACTGGATGGAGAAGGTGCCTGTCCTGGTTGAGCATTGGGAGGAGGATAGTTGTCATTTCTAGGTGGAGGTGGATAGTTGCCTGATGAGGGTGCTTGGCCTGGTTGGGGAGCAGGAGGAGCAGTGGAAGTGCCACCGTAGAATGACCCATAGTTGGCTAATACAGGATCGATGCGAGAATTGCCAGCAGCATTCGTGGTTGAACTAGGCGATACATTGTTTCCAACGCCAGCAATCTTATTGTTCTCTGGCACTGCTTTCAACTCTGGAGGCACACCGGGTTCAGCAGCATAGCCAGGTCTTGGTTGACCAAAGCCCTCTTTTTTATGCAATGGTACACTGGTTGTTGCCATATTCAATGCATTTTCAAACTGTTGATAAGGTTCAAATTGCCACAACTGATTCAAATTGTCCGTATCCTTTCTCTTGTACAATAACACTTGCGCTCCACCTTTGGGACTATCGCCCTACAAGCCATTATCAGCATATGGGATGATGGGCGAGGCATTGCATACTTACTCTGATATCAAGCACAAGACTGGGATACTCCTTAGAGCAAATAAAGCCTTGATCGTAAATCCACTACATTTTGGGCATTAATAACAGACACACCACCCATCCAAGCAGCCTATATTACCTCTTGAGATTGCTTGCTAGCTTTACGTTTCTTTTGCACAATTGTTTTATCAGATTTGAAAGCACCTATCCAAAGAAGCATGAATAAACGAAATTTGACTCAAGCAGCAGTTTCACTTACTAGAGCTAATGTCCATCACTATTGCGTGTGTGATACTTAGTATATGATATCATTCTTGTTCACACAATGTTACTTACCGTGACCAGACTTCTTGTTGGTCAGTCTACCACTATCAAAAGACCATAATCTAGGCAAGGAATTACTATCATGGACGCTGCACTACACCACTTGCTATACTTACTGGTTATCACTGTCTTGAAATTTTTGGGGCCATACAATCAAGTTGGCTCCTTCCTGTTGCAAAAACAAAAATGTTGAGTTCTTGGCAAGAAAAAAAAAAAAAAAAAAAAAAAAAAAAAAACGCTTGAAAATGGAGATTACCTTTGTTTGGCCATCATACACATCAAGAGCAAAGCCGTGTTTGCGAGACAAGATGTAAAAATAGCCTTCGGGAAACATACTCATATTACTCATTTACACAAATTTTATACAAGAATAAAAAATAAAAGAGAGAGAGAGAGAGAGAGAGAAAGTAAGAGAGAAATAAATCTTTGAGCAACAACAATCGAATTCAACCTGTTGAAAGTGGCGACCTTGCGGTTATTCAAAATTCTGTTGAGCTGTAATGCTATATAGTCTGTATATATTATCTGTGCCCTGCTATCATTCATTTCATTTACCAAGTTTTGTACAAGCAAATAACCACTTGCGTTGTTTCAGTGGATGGATTTGCTCCCTTCTTTCAGATGCCATCTTGTATTAATGTGTAATAGTTTGCACTGTAGCAAGGAGTGGCTGGTGTGTAACCTTCTTGATTCGGAAGTAAACACCTGCTTATATTCAGGTAAATGCCGCAATTTGCAACTGTGCCTCATGTGAAATTGTGTTCATCATTAAGGTTTCTAGAACTACTAAGCCATGTAGTTGAAATGATTTCAAGTACACATAGCAGGTAGAATAGAATGCCTAATATAAAGTTACTTTCTGCATAGTCATTACTTTCTACACCATCAATTTCTGTTCTTCACATGACTTTGAAGCTCTACATCATTCGAAGCTACTCCATACCAATTCACAGAAATATAACCCGCTTTAAACATTTACTGTAAAATATTATCAACAACCATATTATGCGATAGCTCCAAAAAGTACAAGGGAATAACAGCACCTCAATTGTAGTGAATAGGTGTGCAATTACACTGTGAAGCCAAGTGCCATAAACTGCATCAGAACTTCTATAACTTTACTTGTGCAACTACGGACATGAGTCTTGTAAGATGATCCAGGCCTATATTAATGAGGACAATTCATGTATGAGTAGACAATATACTTACGTTGGCTCTTACTATACAATAGTATGCTAAACTGCAACCAAAATCTGATGCATTTGACGAGTGATTTCTCAAGGTAGAGACTGATCTAGACCTCCAGAATAGTACCAAACGATTGCTCTCGACTACTTCTTACTTGGCGACACTTTATCCCAAATTTTCTTGAATCATGACAAATCGACCCAGATCCCCATTTTTTGACGCGTAGTAGCAAGGAAAGATAGATAAAAATCAAATAATCGCATTTTTTGGCCTCAAAACGAAATTTTTCACAATGACATGCCATAGTGAAAAAAGACCTACAGGCCCAGTTTATCATCTAAAGTTGCTATTTTGGGTAGTCAATTACACGAAAATTGAGTTTTCGACTAATAACGTGTTTTTTGTTTTTGCCAATTTAATAAGTATTTTTGGTGAAACATGGATGAGTTATTACCACCATTCGATAGAGAATTCCAAGGAGTACTTGAGACACTTAATATACAATGCACATTAGATATAGTGTTTTCAGAGATATCGTTGATAGAAGGATAAAAATGTTCAAATTGACCAGCTCTCAGGATCTGAAGAAATGCAGCAGCTGCAGACTGCGGGAATTGAAATGTAGTTGCACGCAGCAGCAAACATGGAAGCAATAATAATGGATGATTTGAGTAGCTAATCCTGCAGGGATGCTAATAAAAGACTGGCTTACGAATAGATCGAGTTTCGCACTGTTGTTACTGGAAAGCAATGGTTAAGCCGTCTATTTGTTCATGTGGATTAGATTTCGCACTATCATTTATTAAAATTTACATTAGATAATGGTGATTAAAAGTGAATAAGAGTTGTTTTAAAGTACAATAAAGTAGATGGCAATGGTAGATGCTACCACAATGTTCATAATTTTAGATGTAGTCATTAGCGCAAATGATGGCGAACCTCCATCACTAGCCAATGCATTCATGACATCAGTATCCAAAAAGCCAAAGCCAGAGAATGAGGTATTCATAGTAGCACCGCCTGCTACAGTTGTATTACCACTGGCAGCGTAACCAGGCAGAGTAATCAAGAGTAATTTGTTGACTCTGGTAGATGGTGCTGATTCTGCTCCCCAAATCCAGTCATCCGTGCTATAGCCAGGAGCAGCAGCCACTGTGTTGGCATCAATGCCGTTTGTCCAAGCAGCAGCCACGCCAGAGGATGCGTCAGAGATGTTGACAGTAGGTTGGTATTCTGAGCGGCCCTCAGTATAACCGCCAATTGACAAGCCGTAGGTGAGATTGGTCTTGATTTGGTTAGCCACATCGACAGGTGTTGTCATGTTGACATCAAAATTAACTGGTTCGTCAGCTTGGGTGGATAATAATTGAGCCACAGCTAAACGAGCATTGGAATGAGCATTGGCTACTGTGGTGGGAAATCCTTCAACGCTGAAATCATATTCAAGAGAGTTGGGCTGCATAACGATGGGTGCTGTATTGTTCAACTGCAAATTGCTGGTGCGGTATGTGATGCGAACAGTGAAATTGGGGCTTCCGGTCGTGTTGCCTGCAGTATTGTTGTATGGCACAGTGGCTGTTGTACCAGTCTGAAGATAGGACTGAGTAGCATTGTTTGGCACAGTGAGGTTGGTCACTTGGAATGGCTGCCATGCCAGATTCTGCAGTGAGGTAACCGAGTAGATTTGCTCATTGGCATCGTAAAATCCGTTTTGATTGGCATCTTCGAATTCAATGACCTGAGAGAATTGCAAACGATAGACGAAATCAGCATTGCGAGCATTGTGATCTGAGGAAGCAAAGAATGCATGATCCACCATAGGATACTGGTTGTTGGTACTGATATTGAAAGAATAGTGGTAATTGTCGTCCTTTCCAGAGTTGGCTGTACCATTGATGATGACATTATTGGTATTGCTACCTTGTTCGGTAAGTTGTGGTGCGTAGTAATAGCCATTATTTTGATTGTAACGATGATATGCTGAATGATAGCCGTAAAAAAAGAAGGGTGGCATAATTGCAAAGTAGATCAATGCTGGATTGTAAAAGCCTGTATAGCCGTATCGAGAGGCTGGGCTGTATCCGCCTGAATAAGCGGGAGGATAGTTGGTGTAGGACGCTAATCAAGGTATTAGTAACTGTGCTATTATGATGACATACAATGGCTTACATCTCGTGCTCGAATAGTAAGATGGAGGTGCCCCACCAAATCCTCCAGTGCCGCCCTTGGATGAGACACTGTTGGGAGTAGATCCAGTGCCTTTCATTGTTGTTTAGTATGTTGGGCTGCTGTTGGTATGTGTCAATGCTTACCTGCTACACCTCGACCAGCAGTGCTTCCAGTGCTGCCACGACCACCAGTTGAGCCTCCACTGGACCCACCACTGGATCCACCACTGGATCCTCCTCTTGAGCCTCCACCTCCTCCACCTCTGCCACCGCCTCCACCTTTACCCAGGACAGCTGTACATGTAGTGTGAGTATAAGCGATATCTTTCTAGCTTGACAATAACTTACACAGTGTGCAATATATCAACACAATGGTTGCTTTCAACATCAACTTCATTTTAGCAAATTCTATTAATCGAGTTAAAAAGAAGAAACCAGAGAAACCACAAAAAAATTAGTATTTTATAATCCTTGCATTTATAATGTAAAAAGAAGTCCAAGAAATAAGCTGCGTGTGTCACTTGCCTACTTGGTCAAGTTTCGTACCTTTTTTTTTTTTGCGGTAACTGGGTGCTGAGCAGCAGAAAGAAAAGAGCTTTGCACAAGGCTGGTGAAATGTGTAACAAGTTTGTTTGCATCAAAGCAGGATGACCCTGCTTGGAATAGACGCATTACAAAGGAATCTATGATGAGAATTGATAGTTTAATATTTAGAGTGATTGGTAAAAAGGACATTCATATAAACCCTTCATCATAGTTGACCTACACTACATCATCACAAGCTGACAGGCATACCTAAAGTCAATGCTCGGTAATTTGAACAGCGGCTTATTGTGTGGATTGTATCACAAAGGCGCGTAGTTGGCTTGAGGGAATCGGCGTGTCTGTATTTATCAATGATCATCACATTTGCTAAGCAATAAACGTATTTTTTTATAGCTTGTTTGTGTGCTTTGCCTTTAGTGATGAATGTCTTGCGAATAGTGATTGCGACATCACCTGACCCCGATCGATGATGTAATTTCTCTCTTTTTTAAAAAAAATAAAAAAAAAAAGCACAACCAGTATAAACATGGCATAAAGTGGCTATCCAGAGAATTGGAAAATCTTTCTTTGAATAGCATCTGACGTTTACACAACGTATTATTGATGATGGCTCTCATCCTATTTGACCAACCCCCCCCCCCCTAAATGCGTTATGGGTAATATTAGGTAATGAGAGTGCAAGGCAAACCATAGCCTTTTAACGGCAAGTAAGCCCTATCTGGAAGAACTGACCTATGATGACTATTGCCTCTAGCTCACAGCATCTTCTGGTTCGCATGCAATACCGTAAATCTCAGCTGGCAATATAATAACATAATAAACAGCATTCGAGAGATTCGTTTTCTTTTCTTTTTTTTTTTTTTCTCATCATCGCCATTGTATTTACATAACTCTTTGTCTGCTACAACATTCTCCTTCAGACATTGACATTGACATATGTTCACTGTCAAGATGTTTTACCAAAGGAGTCAACTCACAAAGCGGATGATGACTATTCAATACATTCTCTTCACGCATGTCTTTGACGCAGATTAGACTTATTACGGTAATAATTTAATTTGTATACATGAGTTCAGATAAGTTACATCAAGATGCCAACTGCTGCAGCCATTGTAATTAAAGTGGCCAACATGAAATTGACTTGATTGCCTACAGCGCTGTTCTTCTTTTTGTTAGTCTTTACAGCGCAATCAACAGAGCATTGGAACGCTAAACTTTGAGGATTATTGACAATGCTTTGATCGGGACAGGATTGGAATTGGTTTGGTGTCATGTAGCAGTAACCCAGAGCAGGAGGCGCCATCGAAGAGGGGAACTGTCCATTCAATGCATTGTAGTTGAGATTGAGACTCTCAAGTTTGGTGAGCTGATCGATTTGGCTGGGTATAGGGCCTGTGATTGCATTATGTCCGAGGTTACTAGACACGCTGGTCAGTAATCAATGCTGCTAGGTATCACGCGCTTACTTACAGCTTCTTTACATTGACAAGTTGACCTAGCTTGGGAGACAGATTGCCAGTCAATCTATTATTGGACAAATCTCTGTGTGGATTTTGTGTTAAAACATCAAACACGGCAGCACACTACAAACAGACCAGCACTTACAATACTTCCAATTTTAGCAGCGAATAAATCTCTTCAGGAATAGATCCGTTTAACATTTGGTGTGACATAACCCTGCACTCGATAGATGAATCTACATGCGTACAAGAATCTATTTATAAGACTTACAAGGATTGCAAATTTGTCATGTTGCCGACAGAGGCAGGAATATTGCCAAGGAGATGATTGTCTTTGATGTTTCTATACATGGTATGAGTATATCAATGCGCTTGGATAAGAGTTCACTTACAATTGCACCAAGCTAGATGCACCACCCAAATTGGAGGGCAAAAAGCCATTCAAAGCATTGTTATCTAGGTAACTGTATCGATAATGAATACCAGCTTATCTTGCATATCTACACAATAGATACTTACAGCGACTGCAGCGATGACATTTGCGTGACAACGGTAGGAAATGTACCAGTCAAATTGTTATTGCTAAGATACAGGCTTTGGAGCGACTTCATGTTTGCCCATGAGTCTGGAATGGTGCCAGTAAACGAGTTATTTTTGAGATGGCTATATGTGGCACAAATATGTGAGTGGATCATCCATTATTATGTCATGTACACCCGACTTACATGTTTGTGAGATTAACCAGTGAACTGAGGCCAGAGGGAAGGCCACCGGAGAGCTGATTGACATCTAAATTACTGCATAAATTAGCTTAGTGAGTGCCCTACAACCTATCTGAAGCGACTTACATGGATCTCAAGCTGGCGAGATTTCCAATGGTTGCGGGCACAGATCCAGAGATGTTGTTGTTACTCAAATCACTATTAAAAATAGACCATTTTTTTTTTTTAGATTCTAGTTCTCTTGATTCTATTTCGAATATTACATGTTTTGGAGATCTGGAAATTGGTCAAAGTTATTTGGGAGCTGTCCTACAAGGTTGTTGTATGCAAGATCGCTGTATTGCAAGGAGAAGAAAAGAGAGAAGAGGGGCTGTTAGTATCAAATGCAAGGGGCCAGTCTCTACATGTGGAGATAAAGAAAAACTCACAGTTTCAATACTTGTCCAATGCTGTTGCAGTGAACATTGTACCAGCTACAGCAGGTTGACATATCTGTAGAATCCCATCCAGTGCGGACGATCCATGTGTTTCCATTCAACGACTTGTACAATTGCTGCAAATTTTGGCATACAGTGGGATTTACTGTCTTGTTGACTGCGGGAAGTCCAGTTTCAATGGATGTGGGCTCGGCTGTTGCGTCTGATGCGATTGTGGATGTGGCTGTTGGAACTACTGACGATTCATTCTCGATGGCTGTGGATGTGGCAGTGACTTCACTGTCACTAGCTGATAATGTCTCTGAGATGGCTGATGATGTCTCTGATGCTGATGTCTCTGATGCTGATGGCCCATCTGTAGTGGCATCTTCTTGACAAATGACCAGTGCCACTAGGAATAGCAGAAGAATCAAAATGTTACTCTTCATTGTGCGAAATGAAAAAAAAAAAAGAGAGAAAAAAGAAAATTAGAAAGAAACAAGTGATACACAACTTATAGGGGGGGGGGGAGGGTAATTGAGAGAGAGGCAATCCAGGAACCGAAAACATCAAAATACCAGCCTGTGACAGGGACGGCCTTGCTACACGTGCTGAAAATAGCCTGCTGAGGCTATTTATATCCCTCCAAAGCAAATCGCTCCACTCTTTCTTTCCTTCAACAATCACTTTGAACCTATTACAATGTCCGAAATCACCATTCGAGTTGGTATTCTTAATGCTAAAAACCTTGCTGCAGCGTAAGACATCAATCAAACGCTATCACCTCATTGTATGCTTATTTGTTTGTCATTTTTATAGTGATAAAACTGGATTCTCAGATCCATATGTTGTAATGAGAGTAAAGTAAGTCCTTCCTGTATCCCCTCATTGAAATAGATTCTTACAAGTCCACCTTGATAGCCACAAAAAGTACAAGACAAAAGCCATCAAGCAGACATTGGATCCAGTTTGGGATGCACATTTCGACATTAAAGTGTCTCCCAAAAAGACGCCTACATTGCTATCATTCACCGTTTGGGACAAGGACACATTTGGCAGGGATTTTCTTGGTGAAGTTACCATTCCATTCAAGAACATCTTCGATAGAAACAACCAAGGTGTATCGGATGGCGTTCCTCGCAACTACAAGGATCCCAACAACTACGAAGCCTACTTTCAGCTGGCAAAACGAAGTGAAAAGAACAATGTCTCGGGGGACCTCTGCTTAAAGTTTGGCATATTAGAAGATCACATTGGAGATGTCAAAAGGTAACTTTCTATTGTGCGCATTGTTGAGCATAAAAAGGACCATGTTTTAACCCAGTTACTGGTTAGATATGCTGATGCTTGGGAGCTGTTAAACCCTTAGACGACTATACACCTTGTTAGATATCATTTATTTATACCTCTTTCTCTTTTTCGCTGTATATCACATCCTCCTTTTTTATTTTTAGAGATGAATGTACAACCATCATCACACATTGGGCTTTGCAGCTCAGTTGATTAAATCAATTTATTTGTTGGAATACCGCTTTGACGGTATGTAGTGCCTGAATAGATCGAATAAACTCCAGCAATGTTGACTAGAATACCATGGGAGCTTTTGAACAAATTCAAAGAGAGGTATTTATTCAAGTGAACATGTAATTTACATATGGAAACTACCCTCAAATAAGACGCTAAAAAAAAAAAAAAAAAAAAAAAAAAAAAAAAGATCCCACATAAACTGAAAAAAAAAAGCTTGTTGCCTAACAATATTGCTTTGGTATTAGACTTTGAGCATTTGTATAGTAGTTTTATAAGTGAGCCATGTTGTCTTTCTGTACAAAAAAACATGATGCTCCGTCTTCGTTAGTTGATGCTGTTCAGTTTGAACAAACTTCCCAAGTCGTCATTTTGAAAATTGTGTACATAATTAACTCTTTTATTGGTATGTAGCCTTGTCGATTTATTTTAATAAAAGTTGATTAGTATAAAACTCTCTAATCTTTTCTCGGCATGGTCTTTGGTTTTTGTTGGATCTCAAGAAAGAAAAAGCTTCCATCTAGAATAATAATGATACTACAATTGCAACGGTGATGAAGATGACATTTTCCAATTGGCTATGCATACTGTTGCTGGCAGCATTGGACGAACCAGATCCATTAGCAGCAATGCCGTTACTGCCTCCAGTGCGATTAACAGGTACAGCGGTGTCTTTGTATTGGCATTCGGTTGATGTACAGAGACAAGAATTTCCGATAGGGTCCCACCATTTAGTGCTAAACATGCAATCAGTATCGATCACCTATAGTGTTACTGATAGAGGACTTACTCGCAATTGTTGGGAAGAGGGTAACGGAATCCAGCTGAACCATTTTGAGCGGCAGTGGCAGGTTTAGGTGTATCCAATGTGGGTGCTGTGCTTGGGCAATTGAAGCAAGTATTAAAGGTAGTTGTGCCAAAATTACAGCTACCATTTACATGTCAATACATTAATATTTGAAGTCATATGTGTCATAAATAAATAAAGCTGGTATACCTGTTCAAGAGGCCGTCGTCGACATTGGCATTGTTGTCATCGTCAAGGCCATTACAAATCTCTTTGGCAATGACAGGCTGCTCGCAACGCATGTAGTCTTGCTTTCCCAATTCAGATGCTTTGACGGGATTCTTCATCCATTGAATCAACTGCTGATTTGTCACAAACCAGACGTCTGGTTTTTCTGAGAGTGTTTTGATCAGAGATACCAAGCCATCTAATTTTGGTGCGGGATCAGGCAAGCCAGGATAGCCAGTCAGGTGAGCTATTCGTGTGTGGTTAGGTTTATCTTTGCAATGCTATCTGATCTGCGACTTACTAGGATGAACGTAGATACCAAAAGGTTGTCTACCGCCATTGTAGTGCTTGTTGAATGTGTCTAGGCTCCACTTTGTGACATCTTCAGGCTGTCCAGCAATGTAGACATCCATCAACTGAGGGGTACTGACATTATCAAGAACAGCATACATGGGGATTTCCCAAAGACCAGGCAACTTTGTTTGACCAGCACCACAAATGCCAGTCCAACAGTCATTTGCCATACCGTAGTCTAGCGTATATGGCCAGTAGGCATCATCTTGCAGTGCGCTGGAGCTGGAGTCGTAGAGGAAGCCTAGTTTCGACAAATGATTCAAGGTGTCTTTTGTGTAGTTCAAGAAGGGCGCTCTGAATCCCTGAATTTTGCCGTTGGGAACACCACCATAAGTATTCAGCATTTCTTTACAGCTCATGATTTCCTCTAAGGGGATTTCAAAAGGGGCAAGTAGAAGGAGAGGGTTGCATATTCATGATTAGAAAGTCTTGATACAAATGCATTGACTATATATATATATATATACTGCACTTACGGTCAGAGGGAGTGCCAACATGCGAAAAGGTGTGGCTACAAGTACAAGGCAACTATGAGCGTTTGCTTCAGACAAAAAAGAAACACTTACTCTGCAATCTCATTGCCTGAGGAATACCATTGCTGCACCAAGGAAAAGTCTGTATATTGCATCGAGACATACCTAGTTGTAAGGTCAATTGAGCATGTGTTTTCTTGGTCAATAGCGCTAGATCCCTTTACCATGTACCACGACCTGAGCAGCCATTTGGATTTCTAAAAATGATTCAAAAAAAAAATTGATTAGATGCCTAGAGTCAACTTGCAAAGACAGTACGTACGTGACATTTAGCATGCGCTTTGCTGTCTTGTACAGTTGAGGTTGAATGGAATCATCAAATGTCACTGTAACAAACTGCGGTGTGTCGCTTGGTGCCAATCCATTGGGCGGATTCTTTGAAGCACAAACACAGCCGTTAGCAAGCTTACAGACATTGGGATCGCAAGAGTAAGTACCGGCAGATGCTGCTGCTGAAGCTGCTGCACCTGGTTGCACAGTATTTCCCTCAGACTGAGCAAATGCCATGCTGGCAAAAGCAGCCATAGCAGTAGCAGCGACTGTGATGGGATAGAATCTCATATCTTTATTGGAAACGATGTGTAAAAGAAAAAGAAAAAAAAGGATGAAAAGGAAACAACAAGAAACGAATCAAGGTATATAACGATCGTTTTCAAACTGATGTGCACTTTGTTTTTCTACTCCTGTACATGAAGCTAAGTTAAAGATGGTTTAGATTAGGAGTAGCCGACTCTTCAAGGGGAGCGGGGGGGGGGGGGGGGAAAGAGAAAAACGTCCATCACTGTGAAATTTCACTCATTAGGAGGGAAAGTAAGAGATCTCCCTGGTTTTGTTTTATACCCAAAAATAGCTGAATACGACAAAAAGATCCCATTGTACCGTCCTCTTTATATAATAAGTTTATTCAAGGGTCTGTGCGGTTCATTCAACGCAAAATCTATTTGCGATGTCTAATACAAAACTCGTTCATTCTCTTGTAAGCCTCTTCAAGACGGTCGTAGGTGGGAGTAATGACAAATCTGACAAAATTGGGATAGTTGAAGCACTATAAAATCAAAGCCGTTAGTGAGCATCTTTATCTCTTGTCCATACAGAGCACAACTTACCTCTCCTGGAAGACAGACAACGTTCTCTTCATCCAACAATTTAGCACTGAAATCAACATCGGATTCGATGTCCTTGAATTTTTCAACTTCGATGCGCACCATCATATACATGGCGCCTTGGGGATTTACTGGTACCATACCATCAATCTTGGAGACTTCTCTCATGCTCAATTCGACATTGCTTTCGAGCTGCTTGATGGTCTCTTGGTAAAACGATGCTGGTGTCTTCTCGAGGATATCAGGAAGAGCTGCTTGGATCAAGGAATTGGGACCGAGAATAAGCTGAGCCAATTGATGGAGGCCATTATGGATTTCTGAAAAGACACCGTTACGATCGTGGATCATAATCCATCCAACTCTCCAGCCAGGTACCAACCACTTCTTTGCAAGGCCGCCAACTGCTAAAACTGGCACTGTAGATGTTAAGCTGGCCATGGGATAGAAGCTGTTTCCTTCAAATACAAGATCACAATAGATTTCATCAGCAATCACAGGAATGTGGTACTTTTCTGCTAAAGCTAAAATGGCCTCTAAATGCTGGCGTGAGTACACAGAACCACAGGGATTAGAAGGACTATGAATGGCATGTTAGTACAAGCCAAATTGAAAGAGGCGTATGCTTACTTGTTGACGAGAATGGCGCTAGTTTTATCATCAATCAACGATTCCATTTGTGTTAAATCTGCTTCCCAGTTTTGTTCAGGCTGGTGAACAAATTAGCATTTAACATAAACACACAGAATCCGTGGTGTTCTCTTACCAACAAGTTGTAATATCTAGGCTCAACGAAACGAGTAGCAGCTAACGAAGCATAAAGCGAGAATCCAGGGCGAGGCAAGAGGATGTTTTGGCCCTCATTGCAGAGAACATTGATACACATTTCAAGAGCACCAGAACAGCCGTTAGCCAAGATAACATCATTAGCTGTCAAAGGTGCTGCAGGGTCGTTATTGGCTTGAGCAATGGCAGTACGTGCAGCCAATGTACCTGAAAACATACAGTTCAGTTTCTTCTGCTATCATGACAAGGTCAGTGTGCACACTCACCATCAGCTGGAGGGTAACCGTTTGCCTTGAAGCTGTTCAGTTGCTTTGCAACAGCATCATTGATGCTAGGATCCACGTTAAAGTTGCCAAAGATGGTAGGATCACCTGTGTATCGTGTCAAAAATGCAGGCTTTTTTCCTCAATGTGTAATCTTACCAATGGATAAACTGATGAGAGGCTTTGTGACATTTGGATTCAACTTGAGCTTATCGACGATAGCTCTAATAGGGTTATGTGCTTGATTAGCAGTTCTTGAAGCTTTGATGTTCCAGGAGGTACGGTCTGAACTCATTGTATTGGTGTGAGAAAAGTAGAAAAGAAAGGTATTCAAGTTTTTTTTTTACTTATTTTTTATATGTCATGACTCATGGCACAAAAGTTGACTGGACTTCAAACAATGATCCTGTAACTTCCTCCTGTCGCTTTCAGTAAGCATAATACAGACTCTGTTGCAATAACGAGGATGCAGCTTCTGATTGACGCAAGTTTGTCATGTATAATCTGCACACCAAGCAAATTTCACGTTGCTATATTGAAACAAGAAAGAACAGAGCTTGTACTGAGCATTTGAAACATGATTACCGGCCTTATATCCTACTTGACGAAAATTCAATGCGTGAGAAATAACAAAAACTTAAAATCTACTCCTGTCATTGATCGCTTTTCAGTTTAATACCAAAGTGTATCACGTTTTGTTTGTAATTACATCTTCCAGCTTCCAGATCGTGATGGCCGCTTCATGTACAATCCGTCCTTGTGTGTTGTAAACTTGGTGAGTGCTTAAGTACAATAATTATAAAACACTTTATATTAAGGTAAATGTAAAAGCACAAATTTGTGCTTGTCATGGTTTGAGCAAAACAATAGCTTGAAACCAAGTACCTACTATCTGCAATAGTATCTCCCCCCCCTCTTGTATGTAATTCTTACAAAGATCAGTTCAATGACAAAAAGCATAAAACATGCATTTTACCTTGCCACACATGCAGAATTCAATCAAAAAGCACGAAACTTGGAATAAACAAAATAAACAGCATATGATTTAAGTATGATCGAAGCACCCAGTTATACCTGTCTTTTATTTCATGAGAAAAGAGCACTTTTTGAGGGAGGGACGTGCCAATTCCATGGTCAACCCAATTTTTTTGACCTCAATCCTCAGGATACATTTCTTGTTTTGGACGTTTTTCTAAAGTTGAGAGCAAGAATCAATACCAAAAGTTGTAACACTTGATATGTCTAGCTTCTAGGTACAATTATCACTTACTATATAGGTATGATTAACCTGGTATTTCTCGAGATAATCAATGAAAAGTAGAATTCCTGGGGCTTCAAAATACCATTATTCATGCTCAAGTCTAAAGTATATTTAATGTCCGACTATAAAGGGCTGATGGGGTCCTTTTACGAAGAATACTTGATTTCTTTATATTCCTATTATATAAGATCAAAATAAAAATAGATGCATTGTATTGAGGCATCAAAAGATATCTTTGAATGCAAAAAAGTGGCAGAGAAATCGCTTTTTTTTAAGTAGAAAGAACGTTTTGATAAGCAAATTCTATTGATAAACGACATTAAGCACGGGATGTAATCAATACCGGTCGTTTGAAAGCACAATACTGTAAAATGTATTTTGTTATAGTCTCACATATATTACAAAAGTCTGTGCCTTGATCAATCACGATGACTTTGCATGAATTACATGTTCAACAAGCCACTAGGTGTGTTGAATCTTGATCTGTAGTAGAAGAAGCGGTCACCCGTCATTCATTATATATGCTTGCCATTTTTTTTTCTGAATTCCCAAGATAGATATACTTCTTTGCCATACAATTCAACATGACTGAAGAAACAAAGTACGAGGATAATGATTTGATACAAGCTCAACAAACTGTGATTATTGAAATGCCCAGTGGAAATGCTAAAATTATTTCTTTAAAGCCCAATACGTAAGGATATTCATGAGTATCACTGAGTCAACCTCTAAATGTCTTTTTTTTTTTTTTTTTTTTTTTTTTTTTCAATAGTATGGTCAATTTGGGTAAATTTGGTACCTTTCAATCAGATCATTTGATTGGAAAGCCTTTTGGTTTATCATATGAAATCATTAGCAAACAAGGCGAAATTCGCCCTGTTGTGCATGTGTCCAAGAACAATAACATTGGTGGGTATGTGGTATCATAAGTTGAGTCACTATTAACGTTTTGCAAATTAGAGGAAACTGCTGCCAATAATCAAATGATCATTGACGATGCTTCGAATCAAACACTGACACATGAACAAGTATTGGCATTGAAGGAAAAGGGATTGCAAGGCGAATTGGCCACCGAGGAGATCATCAAAATGATGGTTGATTCTCACTCTGGTTTCTCCAAAAAGACCGAATACTCCAAAGCCAAATACATTGAACGCAAAAAGAAAAAGTAGGTTACCCTCATTCACATGTCACGAATAGCATGCTTACTGCTACAAACTAGATTCATGAAGACATTTACGCCTGTACGCCCCACCATCAGCACAATCAACGACTATTTCTTTTCCAAAAACCCTGATAAAATCAAACACATGCGCATCGACACTCTTTCTCAATTATTAAGCATGGCCAATGTGCGTGCCAACTCGAAGCTGCTGGTTGTAGATGACACACAGGGCCTTGTCGTATCATCCTGTCTGGAGAGAATGGGCGGATTTGGTCAGTTGGTAGCGATTCATGAAGGCGATCACCACAACTACGACATTTTACGATACATGAACTTTTCGAAAGCTGTCCAGAGCGTATTCCATCCTGTGCCAATGACGATGATAGATCAAAGCATACCAAATGGTGAGTGTTGGCCCAACTTGTATCTGCACAGCTGCTGACAAGCATTATAGATCCTTTTGACATTTTAACAAAGGAGCAAGAGGCAGCGTTGTCAGAAAACGATACAATTTCTTACGGTAGACGTAAAGCAGCTTGGGAAGCTCGAGTCAAATGCAGAAAGGCCTTGCACGAAGGAAACTTTGATGGACTTATTATATCATCTTCATTCCAGCCCGAGACAGTGATCAAGGAATTACTGCAATATGTCAACGGATCACGACCCATTGTGGTGTACAGTTTCAACAAGGAAGTGTTGTTACAAACAGCTTACTGGATGCGTAGATCTAGCGATTTCTTGAATGCAGAGCTGACTGAGAGCAGCATGCGTGAATACCAAGTTTTGCCTGGACGTATGCATCCCAACATGAACATGAGCTGTGGTGGTGGCTACTTGCTGTCCACTCTCCGCGTCATTGATTGCCCATTTGATCCCTCTCTTGTCAAAAAGAGCGCTGGAGACAGCAATGACAGACGATCGAAAAAGAAGAAGCTATCGCCTGCTGCTACCAAGACATCCACTGAAGAAACAGCAACCGTAAACTAGACTTGAATCAATAAATGTACCATTATTTAAACCCTTCTTTATTGGATGCCTTGCCCAAAGAACAAGCGAGAAGGATTATGTGGGAAGTGACGATGTTTTAACTGATGTCAAATATCAAAATTTTCGACTTCAAGTTGTCCTGTTCCCCTTACTTTTTTTTTTATACATATATCATACACCATGGCACCTCCCTCATCCATGATGGTAAATATACGTTGCAGCAGCACAGCGAACTTGATGAGATTAGGCAAGAGATGTTGCAAAGATCAAAGCCTGACACAACAGACACACTGCAAAACATGTCACATTGGAACAGCAGCTTCACGACGCGTTTGATTGAAATGTCTCGTATTTTATAGCACAGCACATGTGGATTGTTGAGTTCAGCTTGATCTTTGCGTATACGTCTTGCCATGTATGGACCGAGTATTAACTTGATGTTTCTGTAGCAACCACAAATCATCCTTTTGAAAGAAGGCACTGATACATCTCAAGGTAAAGGTCAGCTTCTCTCCAACATCAATGCCTGCGCTGCAGTAGTTGACACTGTCAGAACTACCTTGGGCCCCAGAGGTATGGATAAACTCATGGTCGACAGCAGAGGTCAAGTCACCATTTCCAACGATGGTGCTACCATCATGAAATTACTCGACATTGTTCATCCCGCCGCAAAGACCTTGGTGGATATTGCTCGTTCTCAGGATGCTGAGGTACTAAATTAAGAAAATCAGAATGAGATTGTGTATATTAATTGGCGAGCGATAGGTCGGTGATGGTACTACTAGTGTTGTTTTGCTTGCTGGTGAATTATTAAAGGAAATCAAGGGTTATATCGAAGAAGGTGTCAGTCCTCATGTCATCATCAAGGGCTACAGAGCTGCTGCCCGTTTGGCCATCAACAAAGTAAAGGAATTGGCTGTCAAGATTGATAAAAACAACGAAGTGTAAGTATCTCTCTGTATGTAAGAGTTTCTTGAATAGAGACTAAGACCATTGCCAAACAGTGAATTCCGTGATTTGCTCTCCAAATGTGCTTCCACCGCCATGAACTCCAAATTGATCTATTCCCAAAAAGACTTTTTCACAAAGATGGTTGTCGATGCTGTCATGTCACTCGACCAAGAAGCCCTGAACGAGCGTTTGATCGGTATCAAGCGTGTCCCCGGTGGTGCCATGCAAGACTCTGTCCTTGTAAAGGGTGTCGCTTTCAAAAAGACCTTTGCCTACGCTGGTTTCGAACAACAACCTAAATCATTCAAGAACCCCAAGGTGCTCTGTCTTAATGTCGAGCTTGAATTGAAGGCCGAGAAGGACAATGCCGAAGTTCGTGTAGAGGAAGTTTCTGAATACCAAGCTATTGTTGATGCCGAATGGCAAATCATTTTCCAAAAGTTGGAGGCTATCGTCGCTAGTGGAGCCAAGGTTGTGTTATCCAAACTGCCTATTGGTGATTTGGCCACTCAGTACTTTGCTGATCGTGATATTTTCTGTGCTGGCCGTGTTGCCAAGGACGATATGGATCGTGTTGTTCAAGCAGTCGGTGGTTCTGTTCAATCCACCTGTTCCGACTTGCGCTCTGAACATTTGGGTGAATGTGAGTCATTTGAAGAAAGACAAGTAGGTGGTGAGCGTTTCAATATTTTTGAAGGCTGTCCTCAAGCAAAGACTTGCACTCTCATCCTCCGTGGTGGTGCTGAGCAATTCATTGCTGAAGTCGAGCGTTCTCTTCACGATGCCATCATGATTGTCAGACGTGCCATCAAGAACAACTTGGTGGTCGCTGGTGGCGGTGCTACTGAAATGGAACTCTCAAAATACCTTCGTGTTCATTCTCGCACGATTGAAGGAAAGCAGCAACTCATTATTGGCGCTTATGCAAAGGCATTTGAAGTCATTCCTAGACAATTGTGTGATAACGCTGGTTTCGATGCCACTGATATTTTGAACAAACTGAGAATGAAGCACGCACAAGGTGGTCTCTGGTACGGTGTTGATATCAATAACGAAACTATCGCAGACAACTATGAAGCATTTGTATGGGAGCCTGCACTCGTCAAGACCAACGCTATTGCTGCTGCTACTGAGGCTGCTTGTTTGATTTTATCTGTCGATGAAACTGTAAAGAACGCTCAAAGTGAAAAGCCTCAAGCAGGCCCAATGCCTGGTGGTGGACGTGGTCGTGGTATGCCCAGACGATAAATCATAAAAATTCTACTCTTGCTGTTGTATTCTCTATAATTCTTCTTCTTTTTTTTTTCTTTCAAAAGCAAAGAAAATAGATCATTCCCTTCCCCCCTTTTTTTTATATTTCGTTTGAATATTAAAACCTTTTCTTTTTGAAATAGCCAAATCAAACAATGTAATGGTTCAAACGTTTTCATGCAGATTATGCAAACTCAGCTATAGCTGGATCTCTTGTTTGTTAAGTGATTTGGTTGAACTTGATAACAGGCTTCAAACTGTACCAAATCTTGCTCTATCTGATATTGTTTGAAAAAAATAACTACAGCGACAATACTATATGACTCGTCTCGTTTTTTATAAGTCATTTAAAGTCCATTTTCTGGATCATTGTTAACAATGGTTAATCTGGTTTGACCGACAATAATGCATTCTTATTCTTTAAGAGAGAAAGAGAGAGTTAGTCATTGATGATTTATTGACTGTATTACAGCTATAAATGCCAAGTAGTAGTGAAGTATGAAATACACCACAGCTCATTATACATGACAAATCTCCTATTAAATAATAAACATTCGCTTTTTTCATTTATCAAACAATTTTTTTTAAGTTTATACTCGCAACTACATGGTATGATTATAGGCGTAGGAGTTGACATTGTGCATTTACCACGCATTGCAGCCTTGATTGCAAGACGCGGCAGTGATGGACTTGCCAAGCGCATATTAAGTCCAACAGAATACGTTGAATTCACTGCAAATTACAAGGATGATCCAAGCCAATTGAGATATTTGGGATCCAGGCAAGTTAGCGTGCTCTGCTCTACAGAGAAATCAGGCACTGACTAGCATAAGATAGATGGTGTATGAAAGAAGCAGTATACAAGGCCCTGTATCCAGTGCACAAATTGGAGTGGAAGCAAGTGTCTGTTACAAAGAAAGCAGGTAAAAACGCTGCTGATGAGATCCATGCTAGCAAACTTAATCGACGACTCTAGGCAAGCCTCATTTATCCATCTTAAACAGCAATTTATACGGCATACAAAAAACGCATGTATCACTCTCGCATGATGGAGAATACGCTATAGCCCAGGTGATTCTGGAAGGGGCCTAAACAATGTTGCTACTGTCTCAATAAACAAACACCTGGCTAGTACAGTATACTCATTCAAGTATTAGATACGTATCATTTGTAGTAGTAGTAGTAGTAGTAGTAGTAGTAGTAGTAGTACTTGATCGGCGCTAAAGAAAGAAAGCGAGAGAGAGAGAGAGAGATAGAGTGCACAAAAAATGGGATTTCTCTTTTGCTGTCTGAATAGCAGACGAGTTGTACAAGAGCGCGAGCTAATTTGAGAAGGCGTCAATTAGTGCTAAAGGCAGCGTACTCGAGTTACAAGACCATTTTAGGTTATTTTGCGTTCCTTTTTGCACATAATAAAGCAGTTTGCCCTGCTTTTCCACTACTCGTCAAATTAAGTGCACATTTAAAAACCCAATTTTTTCGTATTCCTTCTCTCTCTTCTTATATCAAGTGATTTCCCCTATTTCCCCTCCTTTTTCTTCTAGTTGGCATCTCTGTTTTATTTTATTTTATTTTATTTTTTTCTTGCAAATCATTTATGAACGTATCTCTACTGTAAATCAACATTATACATAATACACACCATGTCACAGCAAGATACACCTCCAACGCCTACTACACCTACAGCAGACAATGCCAAACACGCACTGGTATGCTCAAAGTGCAACCTGCCTCTGGGCGATCAACTAGTAAGAGCACTGGACGGTGCATTTCATCCTGAATGCTTTACATGCTGGGTAAGTGGAGCGCTACGGCTGCACAGGCTGTATTAGCCACTGAAAGCCCCTTTTGTAGGACTGCAATACACCAGTAGCATCTAGATACCTGCCTCATCCAACTGAAATAGGCCAACCACTATGCGAGAGAGATTACTTTAGGCGACTAGGCCTTGTGTGTGCGCAATGTAACGAAGCCTTGCGTGGAACATACATTATTGCACTCGACAGAAAATACCATACAAACCACTTTACCTGCAATGATTGCTCAACAGTGTTTGGGCCTGACGACTCTTATTACGAGCACGATTCAAAAGTATACTGCCACTTTCATTATTCCACTCAATTCGCTGTTTCCTGCGCTGGCTGCGACATGTCGATTTTGAAGCAATACGTTGAAATAGAGAGAAATGATCTGGTCGATCACTGGCATCCAGAGTGTTATATGATTCAAAAGTTTTGGAGCGTCAAAATTGCGCATCCCACACTGAAAGAGAGTGATCCCATTATTCCTCGTGGTACATATTTCACATTATTAATGCCCAATTAATTTAATGTATTAATCCGCCTTTGCTGTATAGAATACAAGCCGCAATCCCCATTGGAGCTGCTCAAGACTCAGAAAGAGATGGAAGAAAAAGTCATTAGCATATGGTCTGTGTTGTCAGCCTTTGAAGGTGAGTTTTCTTTTTTTTTTTTTTTTTTTTCAAAATCAGGAACGTTATGCTGATCCGCCCAGCGTAGAATCCTCGGCTGTGTGTATTTCGGAAATGCTGTTGCATGTGTCCAACGGCGCCTATATCGAAAGTATCTGTCTCTCTGAGCGGTTCCTGGTGCATGTGGAAGCCTTGTTTGCTGGCATCGACAAGATCCAGTCCATCTACCAAGAATACAAGCAACCCGAATTCAAATACACCAGAGAAGCCAAGATGCTGTGCAAAAAGATCATCAACTTTTTTTCGCTTCTTTCGAGAACTGGCGACATGGAGATGAAGAAGCTGGGTATCACACAAGAACTGCTGTCGCTGGTGACTGGATTGGCGCACTACCTCAAAATCCTGATTCGCTTGGCTCTGACATGTGCCTTGCGCTTGGTGCGTTTTGTTTATATGGACAATGGATATTTTAGCTAACTTGTTGCTATTTATAGGAAATCACTGTTGGCAAGCCTGTAGTGGTGTCTCGCTTACTTGCTAAATTGATGGAAATTCCCGGAAAGGAAAGACACAGCAGAGATTGCCAGCGTCTGATCAAGGCAAAGAACACAGATTTCTGCTATTCATGTCGAAACACCATTGAGGATCAGTGTATGCGGTGCGGTGACTACAGATGGCATATGGCTTGTTTCAAGTGTAGACAGTGCGCTCGTCAGTTGAACCATGACGATGCTGTGTTCAATTCCGCTTCAGGTACCATTCACTGTGTCCAATGCGTTGGAGTGACAAAACGAGAAGCAACTCCATTTGAATACATTACAAAGCTTACTCAGTATAGCTTTCTACTGAGAGTTGCGCTTAGCAGACTTTGCAACTTGCTTCAGATTACAGGTACAGTCTATTTTTGACTCGATTTTTTGTCTTGACTCACCCCTTTCTTTCTTTCTTGTTCTTTATAAACAATGCTAGATACCCAACTCTCCTCTGTGGATTACTCGTCCAAGATCAAGCCAAACACAAGCAACAGTAACAATCTCATCAAAGATGCCGTCCAGCTGTCTCCTTCAGCCGAAAAGCAGCTCACCATCATGACAGACGATAAATTCTACCCTACAGAAATTACAGATGCCAAGAATACAGTGTCTTCGTCAACAACGCACCTGGATAGAAAAGTCTCGAGATCATTTAAATCAGCAAACAAACGCTCCACTATCCTAGGTAATGCGGATCTGGCTGCTTCACTTAAAACGCAGCCTCAATCTTCTGCCTCTTTGAACAGCACAGCAATGAGGTCAATGCCACCGGCTCGCATGGACAGTTTGCAACGAACAAGAGCTGGCCCAGGGGCTGACCAACACAAAGACCTGCCTCAGCTGCCTTCCTCTCGCAGCAACAATGCCACTCGCCATAAACCCACTCGCAGCGTAGGTTTGGACGATTTGCCGCAACTGGCTGCTGCAGCTGTCGCCTCCAAAAAGCACATGATGACAAACCTACCTCACAACATTCACATCACGACAGGCCCGTCCGGAAAACCACGCATCTACTTTTCTGAGCTCTCTGCACTACAATACATGATTATCCGCTACGTCGCTGTCGTACAGATCGAGCAATACGTCAAATCCTCGTTTTCATCCAGCGAGTTGCTCAATCTGATTGAATTCAAAAAGTCATCCATCTGGGGCAAGTTTTTCATTCCGTTCAAAAACAAAAAGAATCACGGGCCAAAAGCCAAGGAGGAGGGCACGTTTGGTGTTCCATTAGACATACTGACAGAGAGAACAGGTGTTGAATCCAATTTGGGGTCTGGTCATTCTCCTCTAAAATTAGCTTCCTTCATTGATGATGCCATCACTGCCATGAGACAGATGGATATGACGGTAGAGGGTGTGTTTAGAAAGAACGGCAACATTAGGCGCTTAAAGGAGTTGACAGATGCCTTGGACAGAAATGCAAATGATGTGGATTTGACTCAGGAGAATGCCATTCAGGTCGCTGCCCTGCTCAAGAAGTTCCTGCGTGATTTGCCTGACCCTCTGTTGACCCACCGATTGCACCCTTTGTTTATGTGCGCAGAAAGTAAGTAGTAGACTTTAATAGTACGGGACACCACACTCATATATCTGGGGTATAGGAATCGAAGACCCAGTGCAGAGACGTCGTGCGTTGCATTTGGCATGTTGCATGTTACCTAGATGTAACCGTGCGACTATGGAAGTGTTGTTTGTGTTCTTTAGGTGGGTAGCTTCCTTTTCGCATGTCACTGGAGATGTTGGCAGTCGCATGGACATCCCCAATTTGGCCCGAGTCATTGCACCCAACATTCTGACAGCCAACTCAAAAGACCCGCTCAAGGACGATTCATTTGCTTCCATCCGTGTGGTGGAGGTGTTGCTGGAATCACACGAAGAGTTTTGCTTGGTAAGTAGTATGTTGTCAAGTGATGATGTTGTATACTGACACTACTTTTGACGCAGGTGCCTGATGATTTGGAGGTATTTTTGCAAGATCCCAACCTGAGTGATGTGGATATTTCGCCTAAAGAGTTCCTGAAAAGAGTGGAGCAAACTGTAAAGCACAAGAATCCTAACAGCAGCAATCTCAACACTGCAAACGGTGCTGGAGCATCGTCTAAATCCAGTATGCATTCAGCGAACCCTGCACCCAGCAACACAGAGGGAATCAAGCTCTTTGATGGCACTGTCACCGATGGCCGTCAGCATCCTCCAACATCCATCTACGCACAGCAACAGTATTTACCCTATACCAACAATCACCCTAATTCTGATTTTGTGCCACAGCAATTGAATATGAGATATCACCAGCCTGGAAGCCCTATTCCTGCGCCTCCTCGCCGTATGGACAGCCACGAATCCTTTGCTTCAATGAACTCTTATTATCCCAATAATCACATAGATCACCACTTGCCTTCACCACAACATAGATTTGTACCTCAACATAATAACCACCAGCAGCAACATCACCATCATCATCAGCAATCTCCTCTCAACACCGCCCCTACCCCCACTTCTTCTTCTCCTGCTGCTGCTGCTAATGCCATCTCTACACCACTTTAAACCAAAATTGATATTGCATCCATATTCCCCTCATCTTTTTTATTTTATTCCTGTACAACAATATTACTCGCTATTCTTATAATCATAGACAAGGAGACACTCTAAAGACTAAAAAAAGAAAATAACTTACCATTAACACTCGTGGATTTACTTGAGCCGATTGACCATTTGCATCTACTTGTAACGTGCATCTTGTTTAAGCACTGTAAATTTTCCCAATACACGAACATTTAAACACACATCTGATTTTTCAGGGCACATAATTTCACAACCCAACTTAGAGTGCCTCTTGAGTCCAACAAGTGTCAAATATCCACTATAGTCCTATTACGTACTAGGCCATAGCTTCTCTCATTGACAGCGGGAAACTTCAAGAAAGGATCGTATTTGGAAAATGATAAGAGGAACAGAGAAGACTCCAGCTCCCGATGGGCCGGTCAATCAACTTGAATATGAAAAAGTGGCCAGCAATCATGTGGCACAGAGGAACCTTATTAGAAATTCAATACACAAAGATCGGGATGTACAAGAATTCAAAATAAGACATTGGAAATAATCTTATCAAATACGAATGTGATTCGAGCGAGTAGTTTAGTATACGAGTACCTGCTCCGGAGCCAAGGCAACCGCAATAGTTTTGGTATAAACTAAAAAATTATCCTGAATCAACAAATAATACCGTTAAAATAGCACTAAATTATGTGTTTTGCAAGGCTTTCATGTCATCAGATATAGTTTACAGTAAGGTTCGTGGTATTTTGCAGATGGGAAAAAGTTGGTTTATATAGTTGATTGGTGTGCAATACGCTAATTTCGATGGAAAACAGCGGGCAATAATGCAAATTAGTAATCTCCTTAGAGCCACATTTATGACTTGGTGAGCTGTTATACATACAATTGACATTTGATCCCTTCCATGTCGACTTGATATATGCTGTGAGTGAGAAACATCAACGTTGGAAACGCTCGGTTTATCCTTGAATTAAGCACAGCATGTAAATGATAGAAGCAGTCATCTGTTCGTATAAATGGCACTCAAATCAACCACAAAATGCTCAAAAATCAACCACGGCTTCCGTTGTTACTCAGAATTTCGAGTGAACTTTATACGGGCCAAAATGTGGCATGTCGCACAGCAATAACATGATGTATACAGCAACACAAATCAATAGTATGTAGAGAATAGATGCTACTTGCAATAGTGCAAGCTGCTTAATATCAAGCTATTTACCGCTCTACTACTACAACTTTTTTAAACGCAGCCAATGTGATGTTGGACCATAGAATGTCTGTCCTCGGTGTTAAAGCAAGCATATAGAGAGATACAACAGCTGTCGGAAGTTTTAGGTTCATCATGTCTCTGTGTTCCCGCTCCAATAAGCCCATAAAAATTGGGTATTAAATGCGGGGAAGCCAGGAAAGTGCGATTGTATACATGATCTGATATCCTGTAGTAGCGAGCTTAGCAGAGAGGTTTGGATTCGAATCTTGCGTGCTGTAGTGTATGTCTATCTGTACAAACACCGGAATCAAGTGGCACTTGTTCAACAGCCCATTTTTGTATACATGTGATAATTCTGTAGGGTTATCAGGGAAACTTTCTTTCTTTTTTAATTGAGACAAATGTGGGGTAAAATTGGATGAGTCTGATTTTCTATCTTTTGTTTCTCTTTAGTTTAACCCTGAATAGTACAATAGAGAATAAGGGCAACAGGATTGATTGGTTTATTTGATCAATTTTCGTGCGAGTGGCTAATCGTTTAATCGTTGGACAATAAAACTATGGATATACGTTTAAACATGTCATTTAAATGGATTTATGAATTCTAAATGTACTTTGCTGAAAGCTGCTTTTGCGGCTTCAGAGAATGAGAAAAAATAAAAAACCTCGTCAGTATCATATGTTAATATTTACTGTTTGTAATTAGCTCTGTAATCACATGAGTCATTTTAAATGATTACATGGCAAATAGCAATGCTGTTGTGAAGGTATGGCAAATTGCGGCAAATATTGGGTAAATAGTGATTTTTTGTACGCATTAAGACCCAGCCAAAATGGAGAGGAGGGGTTTGTCAGGGCAAATGTAAAATAAAAAGAAGGTTTGAGTTACCCATGTGATACTAATTAAACGGTGGTAACTGTATAGTATGATATTTGAAAGGAATGCCTGTGTGTGTGTCTATGTGTGCGTGTATGCGTGTGTGTATACCCAAGATGTACAAAGAGGACATTATTGTCTTTAGAAGGCGAGAAATGCAAATCCCTTGATACTGTTGCTATCAAGACGCAAGTAGGATGTACAGCCTTTCATTGCTAATGGTATGGATCAAACTTGAAGGCAAGACTAAATCTGATTATAAATAAAAATTATCATCTTATCCGTGGAAATTCCGGGTTTTAATAGAGTTGTGAACCCCCCCGCAAAATAACATAAAAAAGGAGACGAATAATTTGAAATGTACAGATCCATTCTCTTCTTTTCCTTTTCTCCATTCTTTTTTTTTTAAAAAAAAAAAAATCAAGAATAATATGACTGAAATCACCCCAAATATCAATTTCAAAAATGACCCACCACTCTATGATTTGCAAGAAGTTATCCAGCAATATCAATCACAACCTGAATTGCTCAAATTGATCCTAACAAGCAAAGTTGAAGAAGATAAAAGAAGAGCTGAAGAGGCTAAATTGCGTGCAAAAGAGCTCGATCTCTACTTTCAGCACAAGGAAAAGAAATCACATAAAATATTACCCTCCATCTCATCTACATTAAGAAAGAACCGTTCCTCATCAGCGTCCTCTCCATATGCCATCCCTCCTCTTTCGTCTCATTCGTCGCAACAAACATCTGCTTCCTCCGCTGCTGCCTATCGCAGTTACCACTCTTCGATCTCATCGACATCTTCTTCATCTGGTTCAGTGTCTTCTCTGTCTGAACTTGAGGAGGAGGAAGACATTCACATGGATCACCAACAACGTAGACATTCTGCTGCTGCTGCCATGCTGGCCATGGGAGGTGCTGCCAATGTTGAAACAATCTCAAATGCCTATCCATCGCCCATTGACGAGCATTACAGTGATGAGAAGGAAGAGACCACAACAGAAGAAGACGAAGACATGAGCAAACCCCGTCGCAGAAGAGAAATGCAAGCAATCACCAAGATTGTCGAGACCAGAGAATTTCCCTACATTGACAACTATTTCTGGAAGAATAATGGCAATACGGTGCAGAAAAAGACTGGCTGTAAGAGTATTTACTACAAGTGCTCTAATAGCAATAAGGTACGATATTTCAGAGACGGGATTTGGCGGGGGGAAGTTGGATTAGCGGGTTTGCCCGTGTGCCATCTCATTGGTCTTGTTGACATATGAAATTCATGCTTCAACTTGGCCCCTCTTTCAATTTCACACGATTTTTGATTGGTTGATTTGACTAATGTAAATTCATTTCTATAGGGATGCTCTGTAAATAAAACTGTAACTGCCAGACCTAATGGTGAATATCTTATCAAATACAGAGGCTGCCATTTGCAAGAATGCGGCAGAGTTGAAAGAATAAGAGATCTGTAACAAGATCCTACCATGAAAGTCAAATTTATATACCTAAATCATTTAATATTCATCAAGCCAAACAAACAACTGTATTTTAACTATATGCCTCCCTTTCGATTTTTTTCTATGACTAATACATATTCAACTAATAAAAAATTACCGATCTACCATCTATTTTATACTTGTTACAATCTACAACATGTCGAGTGATGATAAGAAATTAGCTAGGCTTCCCGGTTCCACACTGGATCCTCATATACAGGTGGTTCTATTTGAATGGAAAACTCCAGAGCCATCATCATCATCATCATCGACATCTATCAACCCAACTAAGCGATCCGCTTCGCTTAGACGCCAAAATAAGCCATCAACCATCATTATTAGCAATGAAAAGGAGAATGATCAAGACGACAAGGAAATCTATTCGCCCTGGTCTGGATGATTGCATAGCGTTTAATTTGATCTAATCTCTTTCTCTTCCAAATTAGTACATTAAACTTTCGCACGCTACAAAATATTACAGAGCAGCAATATAAATTCTAGTCTACAGATCCAAATAGCTTAATACACCCATATGGCTCAATAAACCAATGTAAACTACTTATTAGTGAACTGAAATAGATCCCCTTCAGATGTGCTGCTTTGAGGATTTGTACACAGTACTTATTCTCTTGGGCAAGACATTTAACCGGTATAGAATCACTCATTAAAGCTGTAGTTTTACTGCTCCGACACCGAAATCCAACGCTATATACTCTTAAAACCGAATTAGGAACCACACCAGAAACTTTATAAGTCGCATCGCATCTAGATCAACGAATACAGCATAGTCTTATTACAAACTCTAACAGTTCCATTGCTTTAAAGCCAATAATAGGCCAAAAAACTACTAAATTTGATGGCATTAAGCACCCTATATCTTTCTTTATGGGCCGTTTTAGATCGTCAGAGTGGTGTCAAACGATTGCTCTTGGTTTGTAGTTGCTTCCCGATGCTTCATCTCATTAAAAAATCAGATAACCGTGTTTTTCACCACTAAATCAAAGTTTTTTTCAATGACATGCCATATAGGGGAGAAAGAACTTGAGTCCAATTTACCTCGTAAAATTACTGTCCTGGGTAACCAGTTATGCAAAAGATTAAGGTTTCGACTAAAAACGAGCATTCTGGTTTTGCCTATTTAAGAGATGCTTTTGGTGAAGCATGAAAGAGTTATTAGCACCATTTGATAGAGGATTCAAGCAGTCATTTGAGACAATTAATATGTCAGGTTGATTAGGTATAGCCTTTCTCAAAATATTACAATTCGGTTTCCAATATCCAAACTGAAAGCGGGATTTAAATAGTTTTAGTAGCAGCAACAGCCAGCAGATAGTGCCTGATAAATCCCATGCTCAACTACAAGAACAAAATCAATAGATCAAATGCCAATAGAAGTGAAGTGCATGATAAATAATCTCAATGCCTATATAATTAAATGTTACTTCGACAATTTGTTGTCTTATTCATCTAGTCAATTGGATAACGTAGCCAATAGCTCTTTAAACGGCCTCGAAACAGAACTAAAACAATACTCTGGCTTGATTCCTGATATGATTATGTCTTTTGAATAGATGGAGTTTGGCTTGAACACAGTGAAGTACACAAAGCTACTGAGACTACGTCAACAATAAAAGTATACAATACATCGTTATCTCATAGGAAGCAATACTGTTAGTGTTATACATCACAAAATATCCCAAAGTGATGATATCTATCCATTTCTCATTTGATATTCGCATTGAATTTATTATCAAAAAACTACACTTGTTGTGGGAAACAAGTAGGCCCATCATGACCACCACCATTGACCATCAATACACGAGCGCCAAATTCAAAGGGATTACTATTATAAGCAACAAAATCAGCTTTACCGCCCTTTTTCAATACACCTGGTCCATTCAAGGTGTCATCATTGATTAAGCCAAAGATCTCTGCAAGATTCCAAGTGACCAAACCTACGGCGTCCTGTGCCGTCAAATCAGCGTTGTGTGCAAGGTTCCAGCCAGCCTCCCAGATCAAATTACGAGCATCTCCATTATCGACATCTGTGCTGCCTAATCCAACACGCACTTGGTGTTTCAAAAGCACATCCAACACAGTGCTGGGTGTCACTGGAGGGCCAGTCAAACAGAATCGAGATTGCCATGTGGTTGGGAAACAGCGTGCAGGCATCAATACCACAGGGACATCCAGTCGGCTCAAATGCTCGGCTACTAAATGTGATTCAGCACCGCCCAAGATGACGAATTTGACATCATGGTTGTGTTCCTTGGAGATCAGTTGCTTGATGAGTAGAATCGATGCAATTTCATCCTTGTCATCCACTTGCACAACAACTGGAATCAAACCGCGAGCTGCACGGGCAAAGACGTTGTGAGACGGATCCTTTTTGATGTTGGAAATCAATAGATCACGAATGGTTGCAATTTGCTTAGACACTGTCATTGATCCTAGTAGATGAAATTAACAAGTGACAAACCATCCAGCCTGATTGAGACTTACCCGAGTGATCAATCACAAAATTCAGAGCTGCCTCCTCCTTGACCAATGCATCCACAGCGTCTAAAAGAGTGTTCTCGACACCAGTGCGGAAAGCAACAGAGACACCTGCAAGCAAGTCTGAGCCAACTTGAGGTTGCGATACAGCAGTGGTGACGCCTTGATATCATACATTAGCATGCTTCCATATCGCCCATATCAAATCCATTATTACCTGCTTTATATGCCTTTTGGAGATGAAGACCGTTGAATTTGAGCCCATCGACAGCACGCACAATCTTCTTGTACAGTCCGTCATCAGTAACATCATTTTTCGCATAACCATCTTGTGTTGTTTCCTCTGCTTGGATCTCAGAAAGGCCTAGAGGTACACCCATAGACACGATGCCCTATTTCATCGAGTATGAGCACCTGCTATCGACTGAGTTAATACATTCAACTTACCGGAATTACAACAGCACCTCCCATTTCAAAGACGGGGCTTGAGTTTGGCCACTCAACATGATCGCGATCGCAGTCAATGCCAATGCAGGAGACTTGACCTTCCTTTACCACGATATAAAGCCCTTGGCCCAACTCGCTGGCGCTCAACGTTTGGCTTGCGTTCATGTAGATTTCGCTAATGTTTCGCAACACAAATGAATCAACACCACTTGCACAAGCGTCAGCAAATGACTCGGGGTTATCCAAACCGTGATCTTCCAAATGCATGGAGTTTTGCGAGAAAGGTGGTAAATAGTGTCTTTGGTCGTCTGTAGATGCCTCCTTTGTAGATTCAGCTGCCATCATTTGTTGGAGCACAGCGTCTTGCTCGGTGACACTCTTTCCCCAAGATTTCTTGAAATCGAGCTGCTCACCATCGATAATGACATGCTTGGGACGAGCGCCCAAACGTAAAGGATGGCGTTCCCAAATGACAATATCAGCGTCTTTTCCAACTTCAATACTAGAGTGATGATGAGTATCTTTACCTATCCGTATTGATCAGCTAGGCTTATTATTACCTTCCGATACGATGACCAAGCTTCAACGAATTGGCAGGCACAGTTGTCAATGCTTGCAGAGCCTTGTGTTCATCGAAACCATAATGATAGGCCTTTTGAGCTTCGTGCATTAAATCACGCTAGATAGAATGATGAGTTATCGTTCAATTGTCATGTATGGCTTCCAACTTACGGCATTTGTCACTGGGTGATCACTCTTGAATGCAACTGGGATACCAGCAGCATCCAAAATCTTTGGTGCGTGGACATTTTGATCCCAAGCTTCTGCCTATTGAACCGCAAATAAGTCCATCTATGTCCTAATATACATAGCGCCAAAATAATTTACCTTGTATCCCCACATGTCTAGCCAAATAAAATACAGAGAATTCATCATCAATACCCAAAGCCACGCAAATCATGTAGCACACTTACCTGCAAAAGTTGCTATGGTGATGTTGGTCTTTGCTCGTTTGATGATCTCTGGTACTTGCCAGGCACTCAAGGCGTGATGGAAGGCGGCAATTTCAAAATCAAACTCAAGCGAGTGATGCACCATGGCTTCAATGTCTTGAGGTAAATAGCAGTGCACATTCAAGTTGACCTGCTTTCGTAATAGTGCCACCAAGCTATTCAAATCAAGGTCCTCAGGATAGCTCTCTGTCAGTCGAGTCACCTTGAATTCATCGACAGGCTTGTTGGTAGGGAAGGTTTTGTGGATCCGGGTAGCAGCATCGCACCAGTCGTCTTGCTTGCGCATCAGCTTTTGTGCCTCTTCAAACTTGCGTCTAAACAGGTAATTTTCACCGAGACCTCCATTCAAGCGTCAGTATCTCGTTTTTCTGTGCTGGTAGTACGTCTATACTTACGGGTCATGGGCATCTTGTGGAGTTCAGCGCCATAGTAGCCTTTGGGATTCTCACCACAAGCCATCTTCATATAACGCCAAACAATCTCTTGATCCTCTTGTGATACACCGGCGCCAATCAACATATCCTGATTGGATAAGGTAGAGACAGGACGAAGCTTGATAACAGCAGCTTCACCACCCATCAGATTACCAGAGCCAGGCAAGATAAGAGATGTTGTGATACCACCGCTAGCAACCACCTTTAGGCCAGGATCGGTAGGGCTCAAAGCATCAATGACACGCACATAGGGTGTAGTAGGTGAAGTCATTTCGTTTGTATCATCTGAAGCAGTTAAACCCCCTAACGAATCCACGGTCATATGCGAATGCATATCAATGACGCCAGGTGTAACAACTCGGCCTCCAGCATCCAGAATACGCGTATCTTTAGGTACTTTGAGATCCTTACCTACCGCTGCAATCAATCCATCCTTCAAGTAGATTTGACCTGCTTCCAAGTAGCTGTTGCCTAGCCAAATGTGACCGTTGCGAATCAAGATATCTGAAGCCTCAGGGGCTGCTCGCGGGTTACGATGCCGGGTACGAGTAAGGTTTGTATAAGCTTGGTCTCTATCCACCACAGCTTGACATTGAGCCAGACCTTGCTCAAAGGAGTTCAATGAGATGCCGGGAGAAACGACCTTGGTATTGCTAGCGCTGTCCCATAACCCTTGCGTTTCAACTTGGCTGGTCAATGCAATGGCTGGTAAATGATGCGAAAGATACACACAACTAGAACCGAAAAAGGCCAATGCCGATACCGTCAATAGCAATCGAGTTCTCTGTTGCTTTCGATTATACGAGGAAGGGAAATCAGGATTCAACAAGGGCCGAGTCTTGCCCCTACTGCTGCTGTTGCTATCGTCAAACATGATGTACAATAGTATACAGGAGAGAGAAAACAGCAAAAAAAATAAAAGAGGCAAAAAAAGACAAAATGGGGATATTTAAGCTTTTCATGTGAAACGTGAAACTGACAAATGGTAAAAGAGTGGAAGAGATTGGTTGCATGAGATCCAATAGCTCCACATTTTATTTAATAGACACGAGCAAATGGAGGCACCGGTTTGCATTCCTTTTCATCCAATGTTGTATCCGTGACATGGCGATATTTGATAGTGACATCACCCTTGTCTTGATCTTGCCATGTCAATGTGTGCTTCATCCAGTTGGCATCATCACGCTCTTTGTAGTCGTCGCGGGCATGAGCTCCACGAGATTCAGTGCGAACAGCAGCAGCATGCATGGTTTGGCTGGCACAAGTCAACAGGTTTTGCAGCTCCAATGTCTCCATCAAATCCGTGTTCCAAATCATGCTTCGATCCGTAACGCCTACATCCTTGAACGACTCCCACACCTTGTCAATCTTGCCGCATCCTTGATCCAATGTCTCTTGCGTGCGGGAAAACAGCGGCATCTGCTTGCATTACTTTTTGCATGTTCAAACGGATTTCAGAGGTGCGCTTGGGCCCTTGTGAGTTTCTCAATTTGTCCAGATTGGCAATCGTATCAGCACCAGCATCAGTCGCTAAGGGTGTCAATGGCGTACCAGGCTCCAACGTATCCGTAATATGGTGAGCAACAGCACGGCCGAAAACGACAATATCCAAGAGAGAGTTGGCACCAAGACGATTAGCACCATGAACAGAGACACAGGCAGCCTCGCCAGCAGCATACAGACCAGGAACCACCTTGTCATTACCATTCTCATCCTGCGTAATCACCTCGCCTGTGTATTTGGTAGGAATGCCACCCATATTGTAGTGTACAGTAGGAAGAACTGGAATGGGCTCTTTGGTGACCTAGTTTAATTGGTTAGTCATGCTATTTTCTCTATGCTCTTGTTGAAGGATACAAACGTCAACACCGGAAAAGATGGCTGCGGTTTCCGAAATACCAGGCAAACGCTCTTGAAGAACAGCAGGAGGCAAGTGATGAAGCTGAAGATGGATGTGGTCCTTTTCTGGCCCAACGCCACGACCAGCTTTGATCTCCAACGTCATGGCACGAGAGACTACATCACGGGAAGCTAAATCTTTGGCAGTAGGCGCATAACGCTCCATAAAACGTTCACCGGCAGAGTTGACAAGATAGCCACCTTCACCACGAGAGCCTTCCGTGATGAGACAGCCAGAACCGTAAATACCGGTGGGATGGAATTGAACAAATTCTGGGTCTTGCAGAGGAAGACCAGCACGAGCCACCATCGCATTGCCATCGCCAGTGCAAGTGTGAGCAGAGGTACATGAGAAATAAGCACGACCATAGCCACCGGTAGCAAGCACAGTCTTGTGAGATCTGAAGCGATGCAGTGTGCCGTCTTCCATGTTGAGTGCAATTACACCTTTGCACTCACCATCCTCCATGATCAAATCCAGGGCAAAGTATTCAATAAAGTAGTTGGTGTCATGACGCAGCGATTGACCGTACAGTGTATGGAGAATTGCATGACCTGTGCGATCAGCCACAGCAGCACAACGATATGCTTGTCCTCCCTTGCCAAACTTCAAGCTTTGACCACCAAACGCACGCTGGTAAATCTTGCCTTCTGGTGTTCTTGAAAAGGGTACACCGTAATGCTCCAATTCGATGACCGTGTGAGGTGCTTCACGACACATGTAATGAATAGCATCTTGATCACCTAGCCAATCTGAGCCCTTGACAGTATCATACATGTGCCATCTCCAATCGTCTTCTGTCATATTACCGAGAGCGGCATTGATGCCACCTTGCGCTGCGACTGTATGAGAACGAGTAGGGAACAGCTTGGTGATACATGCTGTGTTGAAGCCTGCTTCTGCCAGACCAAAGGCAGCACGGAGACCAGCACCACCAGCACCAACAACAACAGCATCGTACTCATGGTCAAATATCGGATAGTTGCCTGGAACGTGCAATCCCTATGATATGACATACTCTGAGTTTAAAAGCAGGAATCATGCTGTACTACTTACCTTGGCTTCTTCTGCGCGAAGAGGTTGATGAGCCATCACTTGCAAAGCTGGTTTAGAAGAGTGCAATGCTCTAGCTACCATGGTACCTAATTGCATGGAAAATTAGTTGAACACAATGTGCTTAAAATTTGAATTTGCTGGCTACTACATACGACCTGTTGAACGCGCCTAAAAAAAAAAAAAAAGAAGAAGGAGCAAAGGCATGAGATCATGAATTCAATGTAGATCCTACTAGAATGATTTACCAGCAAGTGTCTAGTCGATGAGCCTATAAATCTCAACATAATTTTATCTTATAAAGTAATGTAAGTGTTGGAGAGAGAGAAAAAGAAGAATATCAATACATTGCTTACACTCTCAATTTAATGTTTGAAACCACCGGGCTGTTGCGCGGTTGCTCAGGAGTTGAAATGTTACGAAATCACTGATCACTCAATCGTATTTTTTAGGTTTTGATAAAAGATCACATATACATGAGGCCCGCAAGACTCAGCTCATAAAAGAAGTGAAGATGTGAACCCGAATTTTAGATTGTACACACTTTTGATAACAACGAAAGCTAGGCATTAGTGTAGTCAATGGTAATGAAAGCACAATAGCATAGACTACTACTATAGTGCCACTGCGCTGGTTATTAATCAGGTCTCCACTTCTGTTACCCCAGGCTATTTGCCAAACCACCATCACTGACCAACTCACTATACGCCAGCTGTGTGAGTACTCAAGGATATGGGCACATGTATTCAAGTTATCAAGAAATACAAGTATATTTAGTTCAATTGGTTTGCATATTATCACGCTCTCAAATAAGAAAACTCGAGAAGAAGCACTATTCGATGAGAGTGCGCAACAGGGATGGCAGGCCAGATCAGAAATTGCAACAACGAGAACTAAATTAAAGCGCGTGTGTCGTCATTTTTGCGGTAGAAAATTAAGCATATACAGAATACAGGGTCTACTGCATCAACGACTACAAGACCAAACGTCATTAAAAGAGCTGAAAGGGATTAAACTTCCAATGAAACTGGAAACCTGTGCCATTTCAGATGGACCACAGTGACATTTATTACAGCAGATACAGGAGCAGTTGTATCGGCCCATCAAAATGGAATAAATAAGTCATCCTTGATCACAACAGCTTAATTAATTCTTTCTTTCTTTTTGAATTTTTGCGCACAAACCCATCATGTATTCCAAGCTTGTGGAAGATACCACCAAAAAGAATATCATTGAAGAAGTAAAAAAAAAAAAAAAATGGCACTAGATATGAGAGAGAAGCCTTGCGTTAATTCATTGGCAACTAGGTCAAGGTGTTTACCCCATCAGAGCATGGTGAATTATGGCAATGTCCATTTTGTGACCCATCAAAAACTGTATATAAATTAGCCGTGCCGCCTGCCAAAGAAACAGAGCGACTGTACTATATAAAGAAAATGATCAGAGAACATGTAGAGCTGCATCAGAGAGATTTATTGAGCAAAATGGATTATAAAGACTATGACAAGGTACCTGTTTTACTGCTGAAACATAGAGTGTATATGCTCTCTCTCTCTCTCTCACACACACACACTTCTTTCCACACATTAGTCAAGGGCCGAGAGCATCAAACGAGTTAGACTATGGATTACAGGAACGATTGCAGATCGTAAATTATACGAAGAAAATCCACTTCACGAATAAAGACTTTTATATATATATATACTTTATTTCTTATACGGGCACAAGGTTATTCTTTAGTAATTCGACATCTGGCCAAACCTAAATTGTACGCAATCAGCATGTCTTGTTTTCTACACAATCCACATGGCAACACATACCTTGGCAAACACTCTCCCTTTGATCAATCCCATGGCAACAGGCCCATATGTTCGTGAGTCAGTTGAATTGCTTAGATTATCGCCACCCACCCAAACATGTCCTTGAGGAACATTAATGTACTTTCTATCTTGCACTGTTGGATCCTCGCAGATATTATCTCCAGGCTATACACATCCGCCATGTTATCTCTCTCGATGCCATTGTATACATGTCACTGTACTTACCAAACCTATCACTCGCTTCAATACAGATCTACCTGGTTTCGCTGGTGACATGCAAATCACAACATCACCAATTTCCAAGTCTCTAAAATGATGTGTAATATGCTCTACTGCCACTATACCCGACATGTTGAAACTAGGCAGCATAGAGGGACCAACACACTATCACAATGAAATCAATATCACACTGCTGTTGCTGCCAATATTCGAACTTACCCAGGTTACTTCGGCTACGTATGAATTGAAGCAATGAGCAAAACATCCAAACTGAAATGTAATCTTGGCGAATTTCAATGCAGAGGGTCCATAACGTCTAAAGAAGTTCATTCCAGAATAAAAGTAAGGGTATAAAGAATACAGTGCTTAGTGTCTGAAAATAGAAAGTCTTTTGAATTCAACAAAAGAATTTTTTAAATCCAGTGATGGTAGGAAATGCTTGACCATCATTAAATACACATCACAATAATAGAGCAGTTTGAACAAGGGTAGATTTATTGAAGAATGTTTTGCGATTGTATTCTGTATGTCTGTAGCACTGTATTTGAGCTCGCTTGTAGGTGCATCTACATCCACCCTTGATCCACTCACAATCTCATACCTTTAAGAGATGTAACTAGAAATGCTGGAGATAGCGTCGCCAATTTGGCATAGGAGATAGAACACTATTTTGCAGTACTGGTATAAACCTACCATATCTACAAGATTTTATTTGTTCTCTATTGAATATATATATGATGCTGAAGGGTAAATATTACAAAGATTAAAAAAAAATGGTGGATATTATGATTAAGGATGGGCACTAAGCGCTGATGCATTGCTGGCTCGTCTAATGTTTTGATTTGGATCTGAAATACTAAGAGCTCTTGCCATCCTTCGTTGATTGTTCTCTGTATTGAATTCGTCATAATCGTCATCCTCTTCAGGTTCGTCGAGTGGGGATGTCGCCTTTTCGTCCACATCGTGCAATGTGGCCATGTTCACTACAAAAAATCCAGCAACGACCAGTGTTGCACCAATGGCATATTGGAGTCCAGGCATGAAATGCTTAAACACAACATCGCCCACTAAGGCCAACGGAATCTACATGTTGCATCAGAATAGTTGATGATGACGCTATCGCTTTCTTACCGTTAAAGATATTCCCAATGTAACCACCAATGGCGATGTCATTAGCATGGCCAACAGCCACAAGTAATCCGATAAAAAGGTCCCGACAAATGCATTCAGCAGCACCATGATCCATAATGAGGGGCTGAAAGGCAGTTCGAATTTCTCCAAACCCAGAAAATGAAGCAATGGGAAAGCGGGCCACATGAATAGCACGTTGAAAGCTCCTACAAATCCAAAAAATAACGGCATATCGATACGAGATTCGTCTCCAATTTTGAGCTTGAGCAGAGTGGTGTAGCATCCATAAAACACAGCCCCACACAGTGCCAGCAAATCTCCAATCAGTGGTGTTGGAATGGTGTATCCATTGGCATCATGTCGAGTAAGCTGATCCGAGTACGACACAAACACGACACCCGCAAAACTAGAGGGCCTGCGTTAGTCTTTGTCTAGTTACGACTGCTCCAATCGCTCTACCTCAAACACACGGATATCACTTTGACAACGCTCAATTTCTCTACCTTGAATATAGCGCCAATGCCTAGTGTAAAGAGCCCCGACATGGACGATAAAATGGTGCTGCTTGCAACACTGGTGTACGCCAGACTGGCATTGGTGGTGTAGTTGGCAAAGAACCACAGAAAGCAAAATGCAAGACTGAGCTTTACTGTTTCCATAGTCGTCAGTTTCTCGGCATGTGTTGCTATCGTTGTTTCTGTTAATTCATCCACTTCTTCCTCTTCATGACCAGTCTAATGTGATATGAAATCAGCACCGCTATTCCATCAATCCCAGCATCATCAGCCCTACATCCTGATCTCCTAGCAATCTAGCTTCTGTTTCCAAGTGAACACTAGCAGGAAAGAAAGAGGATTCAATGTCTGTGTGCTTTCCATGGTATTGTCAACTTTTCTTACTCTTCTGGTGAGAAATCCTTGGGCTTTCTTTTCCTCGACGTCAACAGCAGTGGAATTAGATATAGTGAGAATGTTGCTGTATTTACATATGTTACAAGGAACGGCTTATTGTATTTGAGGTCTGCAAAGATGCTCTGTATGCCGAGGAAAGAAAGAAAAGAAAAAAGTTTTTAGCAATTGGGCTATAAATCTACTATTGTTCTACCTACATTCATCACAAAGGAGGATGCCACCCAGATAAAGACCACAGCTAGTAGTGCCAATACACCAGCCAGATACCTTCTTCTTGGCTGATTTGGTGTTTCTGGCATGGTTCTTTAATCAAAAAGGTAAAGGGATGGTTCCTCTTTAATTCATCCTGTATACTTGTAACAGGTGACTGCTGCGACGTCTCTGGATGTGCATGGTTGTGGCATCGTATGAAGGAACAAGATACAGCAATATCAGTTACACACTTATCTCTCATGTCTAGGGATTCAAGGTTGCAAATCATAGATAGATACAGTTCCAGGATTTGCAAGCGGGATGGCTGTATTCTTTATTGTCGTCTAGGGTGTGGAACCTAATGTTGATATAGTCTGCATTACACTTGGTCTTTCCCAGATCATCAAATTTTCAAATTCGATCATTAAAATGCCAATCCAAAGCTATATATATATATATATATATACAAGTGTACTAATGATTTTGAATAAAAAAAACAACAACTTTATTATACTGGCATTATTGATTTTGCGATCTTGACATTCTTGTCATTCAAGTTTGATAAAGCTTTCAGATAGCCTCTACCTATCAAAAAATGCCTTAATCTTATATAGACAGTTGTAACCTTCTGGCACAACAGGCTCAATGCAATCGAGTTGACAGATGAGTGATTGCCGGCATTCAATGGGTTGATAGGGCAAATTCCTCTATTGTAAGCTGCCTGCAAATGAAATGACCACAAGTTGCAGGAATCTTCTTTGTAGTACTGACGGAGGAGATGTTCTGATTGAATATAGCTCGCTCAGGTTGTTTTTTGATAAAGATGTTACTGCTTGTACGATCTCCATCAACCACTGCAAGATCGTTGACGACGATATTTTCAGGGAGAGGTTCAACACTGCAAGGTTGATAACCCTGTGATGCGATGAAATCATCGATCGTTTTTTCAGAGCTTGAGTTTGCTGTATTCAGTTCATCATTGGCTTCTTCATCGACTTCACATCGAACTGAGACAATACCCGCTCTAAACTTCTGCGTGTCCAGGATGCGTTTCCAAACGCTCGATACGCTTGCAGGTACGACGAAAACGATTCTGGTGTGTGAGTTGGTGGCAGCTTTAAGCAGGTTGCGCGACAGAGGTTTACAAATTTCGGCAAATGCTCAGCGATTTCACAGCTCGATAAACAAAAGGGCATTGCTATTCGAACAATAAAAGATTACTTTATGAGCAATGTTGCTCTGCGAACCATCACTTACTGCTTTACTGTACAATTTATCAATTGTGGGCCACTTTAGCTTGATTGAATGCCTCAACTTGATCGTAACCCAGTGCTTGGGCTTGTCGCCTCCACGAGTGGTGACGATACGCATCATCATCAATGGAGCCACGGACACCTTCATCTTCTCTTATGATGAGAGAACCGGCAAAAATGTTATAGCATCTCCTGCAAAGTGCACTGACACAGATCTGTTGAATGTACAGGTAAAAAGTATTGTTTAGGAGAGTAAAAGTGTTCAGGGAGTAATTTTCGATTGTTAAAATAGCAATATCCTTTTGGTAAACTTTGTAGGCGAGAGATAGTATGCACATGATCTGTTCTTGCAGGATTCATTTGCAAGCCTTTTTTTCGTATTTTTCTCTGGCTGTTTATAATTTTCACAGAAATATACTACTCGTTTCTTCTACTTATTATTCATGACGACAAACATACCTGCAGAACTACTACAACAGATCCTGGTTCTCTTGTCCAGTGAATTAGATGGGTTTTCATTCACATTTGTAAACAAGCGGCATTGAAAGTATTGCTCCTCATCTATCACAGATATATTGAAGCTTGGCAATAATATAACAGCTCTCCAACTGAGAAGGCACCCAGCAATCAGTATAAAGAATATGTTTTATTAAAAGCGCCATCTTCAACATGTATTCACCTCAGATACACTCAAGAATTGTAATGATCAGGAACCTATCAACATAGATGGTGACTCTGGAGCGTTGTGCTAGGAGGGTTACAACTGTCTATATAAGATCAAGGCATTCTTTGATAGGTGATTCCTGATGTAATGGAATATGCTGGCTCAATACAGAGCATGTAAATCAACTTGTAGCTAAAGACAAAAGACGCCTCAAAAAAAAAACATTATCGCTTGAAAAAAGGAAAAGTAAACATGCACAACAATTTGGGTCCCTTGCTGGCAGCACAAGTAAATCGGTTCTCTGACACCTATCAGTACAAGCTCTGGGAAAAGAATTTCACTAGAGACATTGAGATGCAAAAGACAGACTTGGATAAAGCTGAAGCAACACGATTCATCAACCAATACGCACCAAAACTGATAGAATGTGTATGCATACTAAAAGAATACAGGTTTTTCGTATGTAGCTTTTACATTAGGTCAAATCTATAGACATCTTTGATACGACTTGAAATTGACATAAATACAGAGATTCCCTTTCTATCTGGCAAATACCAGCTTTTCCACCAAGAATAAACCATTAAATGTATACCTGTTTGATTCTCGTTGATATGATCAAATGAAAGCCATGCTTTTATAGAAGACTTTGATTTCATATACGTATATCTTGCGCAGCTTATAAATGCAGCAGATTTGTGTAGATGTCTCTATTTTCAAGTTGAAATGAATTGTAAAAGCTAGTTGACTCATTTATACAATATTCAGGGCTATTGTCTCTCAGATCCATGTTTTCATAGGGAGCAAGGTATAATAAGTGCAGTAGTGAGCGTATTTCTTCTTAAGCAAGCTTAATATCTTTGAGTACACCAATGCAGAATACCGCTCCAGCTTAAATGTCGATCTGTAAAAAAAGACATTTTACTGCTCTCTGGTGAACCAGCATTATCTTCCGTCGTGCTACCCACCACCAATCCATTGACACTCAGAGAGGTTTACACATGCCGGCTTTTCATTTGACTAAATACAAATGGTTCAACGCCATATTAGATTGACTTTTTTCGCTTATTAGAGCTCCTGCATTCCCTTTTTTTTTTTTCATATACATCAAACATTATGAGAGGAATATACTCATTGACAGCACTCGTTGTGTCTGGTTTAGCTTTACTATCCTCGGCTGTTGTTGATGCCAAATCAGCCACAGGAGGCCGTGTCTTGGTCTTGCTGGATTCTTTAGCCGAAAAAGATTCATATTCACAGTTCTGGCAGCAATTGGAAGGTAAGTGCAATATCACGGTATCTATTCGCGTTGTTGCTCATGCTATTTCCGCCAGATCGCCAGTTCCAGCTCTTGTTCAGAGAGGCACAAGACCCTTCTACTACATTGAGCTACTTTGGTGAATCTCTCTTTAATCACATTATTCATTTCGCACCTAAAAACTCTAGTAAAATGCGGCTCTATCCTTACTCTATAACTTGGTAATAACTAACTAACTTTCTGATAGACCTCGGACAACACGCCTCCTTAAACAACATTCAGCTTGTAGATTTTGTAAAGAAGGGTGGCAACATCCTTGCAGCATCTGGTGTCGATGCCAGTGACAGCATGCGCGCTCTTGCAGCCGAATTTGATATTGAATTGGACACTGATGCCGTATTTGATCACACCCACTATGACGATAAGCACGATAAGATCGCTACCAGTGAATTTGTTGGACCTGCCTCTATCATTGATGCAACTCAAGTCAATGCACCTGTCTTGTATTCAGGCACCGGGTTAACAGTAGGTCAGTTGCCTCTCTCCACTGCTATTTTAGCTGCTGAATCAGATGCTTTCGTTGCCGAGAGTTACAACAAACGCGCCAAGGCTACAGACGCTGTTACGTTAGTAGGCGCTCTGCAATCCCGTAACTCTGCCCGTGTTACCTTTGTTGGTTCTCTTGACGTATTCTCTGACAAATACCTGAGTGCCTCTGTCAACATTGGATCTGATAAATCGTAAGTCTGGTTTAATATAACGGGATTTTATGTTTCTAAATTTACCTCTAGTTTCAAGAAATCCGGTAATGAGGAATTTGTAAAGCAATTATCTCAATGGACTTTCCAGGAAAAGAGCGTTTTAAAGGTGGTTGGCCATTCTCATCACAAGCAAAACGAGACCGAGCAGTTGGATTGGTACCGTGTCAAGGATGATATTGTAAGTGGTTTTATGAGGGGGGGGGGGCTTTGTTTGATCTGGCAACTCACACTTTTTGTAAAAACAGACTTACAATGTCGACATCTCTGAATACAAAGACGATCAATGGGTACCTTATCATGCCAACGATGTTCAATTAGAAATCATCATGTTGGATCCTTATATCCGCACTACGCTTCAACAAGTCCCTACAAATACCAACTTTGGTCGATTTGAAGCCAATGTCAAGCTCCCAGATGTCTATGGTGTGTTTACCCTCAAAGTAAATTACAAGCGTGCAGGTCTCAGCTACGTCTTGGCCGAAGATCAGGTCTCCATCAGACCCTTTAGACACAATGAATATCCCCGCTTCTTGACTGCAGCATACCCTTATTATGCATCCACAGGCTCCATGATTGTCGGATTCCTTGTCTTTAGTGCAGTGTGGCTCTCCACCTGGGGTGGACGCAACAACAAGACAGTTGCAGCCAAAGCCAAAGCAAATTAAAAATAAACAGAAAAGTATATTTTAATGATGTATAAACACGGGCTATATGACGGATATTGAGAATGTAACCTTTACTAGGTAAATAATAACCTTATATTGTACCATATGCATTTATAATTAAACGCATACAATTATGATATGATGGTTGCTATTGCAACAGTAATTCCTGTACAAAGCATGATTATTCTAGATCAAAGTTTTTCCTATTGGCAGATGGCATCCCCCCCTATGTAGTCCGGGACTCTATCCGTCGTATTCTCTCTATACAATAACATTATAGGTATATATATAAAATGTGGGGTAAAGACCAAACACATATAAAAGGGCTGCCATATTTTTCTTCTTGTCAAATGTTGGCTCAAATCAACACTCTACACCTTTTGCAGCATGAAATTTATTACTGATAGATTTCGCGGCCGAAACAATAAAGACATTGTTATAGACGATGATCGCTCTTCAGAATCAGGGCGCACCACAGTCGTAGATCCATTCGTATTCCCACTAAAAACATACCCTCAAGCATGGATCGCTCTGCTATTTCTAGTCATCCTAAGAACCGCCATTTCCGTATTCCAATTCACATTCAGTGTGGTGCCAACCCTCACTGGTGAAATGTTTAATGTATCTCTCACAGCTGTCAATTGGCTGGCCAATGTACAGGGTGTCATGTACGTTTTTATGAGTTTCTTTACTGGCTGGATTTTTCAAAGATTAGGTGTCAAACGATCTGTAAGTTTCTATTATGCGTCATGGATCGTGTATCTAATTGTGGTCATATAGCTTATACTGGCCGCTATATTAAATGCAACTGGATCTGCTATACGTTCTGTTGCAGTCAAACTCAATCCACCATCCTTCATCATCACCATGTTGGGTCAGATCATTGGCTCAGCATCAGCTCCATTAGCATTGAATATCATGACTACAGTAAGATCTGAGCATTGCGGTTGATTTTGTTCATGCTAACGTTGCGTGTAGTTTGCCGCTACCTGGTTTACCGATAACATGAGAGCAACAGCTGGCATGTTTGTCGGTAAGTATTACTGTTTAAGGTTCTCTTATACTCCATAGATACTCACTCTTCTAATAGCCTCCAATTACGGTGCTATTCTAGGCATGTTTTTGATCCCCAACTTGGCCAGTGGACTTGATAAAATTCCAATGGTAGTTCACATCGTATCTGGCATTGCAGTCGCTGCATTGATTCCTATTCTCGTCATGCCATCAAAACCGCCCACACCGCCTTCAAGAGCTACATCTGAGGGCAGTACACCTTCATTTTTTACTGGCATTCGTATGCTATCCAAGAACTATAACTTTTGGATTCTGTTTTTGGTGCATGGCTTTAATGTTGGCCTCAGTATTGCGTTTGGGTCCATTTTCACACAGGTCATCTCGCCGTACGGCTACACGGATGCTCAAGCTGGGCAAATGAATGCAGTGGCATTTTTTGCTGGCACGCTGGGTTGTTGTAAGTTGTTGTATCGTTATTATTACGTGTAGTGTGTAGATTAACGCTTGGATAGCCATTGCTGGGCCCGTGCTTGATACAACAAAGCAGCATAAGCTATTCCTGAGACTGATTGCACCCATGGTGTTTGTCACAGACATTGGATTCATCTTTATCAGTGAGTTGAACGCTGCGTTCACTGTTGGTACCATGCTCACACTCTTACGCTAGTTCAAAGAGATTCTTACGCAGCCATTCTGTTTGTGCTGTCCATGAACCAGTTCTTTTTATCGTTCCTTGTGCCTGTGGTGATTGAGCTGAGCAGTGAGAGTAAGTCAAGACATGCTTATGATCACGTGCGCATTTTAGCTGACATGCATTTACGTAGCATCCTATCCTGTTGCTGATGCTACCACCAACTCCATCATGTGGCAAGGATGTCAAACATTTGGTTTCCTAATTGTGCTGGTCATGGATCTATTGAGAGATTCAGAAGGAACTCCTAAAGATAACATGTACCGAGCATTGATACTACAAGCCGCACTAGCCGGATTGATGATGCTGCTCTGTTTCGCATTTAGAGGACGTATGTTGCGTACAGAAGCTATTGAGAAAATGTTGCAATTAGAAGCCGAGAATGAAAAGGGGGCAGAATCACAGCAGCATCAGATTGATGACCTACAAGATGAAGAACATCATCTCGATATTCACACTAATACTAGATCCTGTTAATTTTATTTTATATATATATATATAAAAGCACCTTTTTATTATTATTATTATTATTACCACTACGACTATTAATCATCTTCCAGCTCGGAATCAGTGTCATTGGATTGGAAAATGGATTTCTTTTGAAGATTGTTGCTTTCTTCCTTCTTCTTAACTACACCTGCATGAAGTAATTTCAGTTCCAAAGCGGCTGTTTGGAAGCTATCGGTACTTCCCAATTCATCAAAACCGACAATTTTAGTTTGTGCGTATCCGTCCACCCATGCCATCACACATGGCAGCACTTTGATTTGTAATTTTTCTACCAGAAACGGCGCATTTTGTACCTCAATCTTGATGAAACGGGTATCATAGTACTTTTGTGCCAACTTCTCCATGTGCGTGTCCATAATCTTGCATCTTCTAAAATCCTTGTGATAGAAATGTCCAACGACGTATTTGTCTGAAGTGGTGATATCCATAAATTCCTTTTCTTTGGTAATATCGGTATAAAGTCCATGCTGGTTCTCTGCTCTGGCATGACGTCTTTCAAGTCTGTCGCAGGCGTCATTTAGAATAAACTGATTCAACAAGAATTGCGTCGACTTACTCGTCCTGAATCTCTTTAATTCTTCTCTCACGAAGAGCAGCGGATACATCATTGTCTTCCTCGTTTTCAAGCTCTGCGAAAAGAGCTTCGTCGTCTGATAAACTCTCTAAATCACGTAATCTAACACTTGACATGAGTACATACTCATGTCGCATAGTTATCCTATACATTACCCTGAAGACATTGTTCTATAATATGACAAAGCAAGGACAAGAGAAGAACGAAAGAAAAAAAAAAAAAAAAAAAAAAGAGGAACACAGAAAGAAGCTTAATATGACTGGGTGTCAAAATGTCACTTTTGTATGCTGTGCTCGAAAGAAACGCTTTAGCTTGATACTCATTGAGGATGCAATTGCGACAAGCGAGATACCAACTGAAGCCTACGTTATTCTTTCTACTGATGCTGATGTATTTCACTGAAAGGCGATTTGATGACGAACGCAAATAGTATTTGATACTACAAAAGACCAAGAACATTGGAAGACGACCTAACATCAATCATGGAAGCGATAAACCTTTAACGTCCTAAGCAGAGAATCCCTTCTTTTTCATTGCTTAGAGGTCATCGCCACCACCACCACCACCCCCACTCACTCATATCGATCTACAGCCACTTTCCCATCTATAGTCCAAAATGTATCTTCAATCAAAATGCAAATTGGTCCGCAAATTGGATCCTGCCAATTGGGATATTTAAAAGCGCGAGTTAATCTGTTATGGCCAAATTCTGCTTAAATGAATAGAATGCATGAGTTGAGTGATATGCCAAGTCAACACTGACACCCATAAATTGCACCTTTACTATTTTTTTTTATTTGAGCAGGGAATTTTACCGCAGCGATCAAAATCCTCTTTACATGGCTAATCATAACGTGCTTAGCATGACTTTATTATCATTATAATAGATTCTCAACAAAGATATATAGCGAAACTCTCAATATAATTTATGAGCTACTTCAGAGTATATATCTTGGCCAGAATGTGCAAGTATAACGCTTTCATACAGACACAAGCAAATTATTTGAATTGACAAGACCTTATTCATACTTACGGTTGCCATGGCAACTGCTTGCACTACCAGGAATTACCTGTTTTAGCATTCGCGAAATGAACGGACGCAGAATCAAGGCAAAAAGGAAAGGTGCAGTAATGTCGCAGCAAGCAGTAATCGTGGCTTGCCTGCGTTAGTATCAACAATGACCTATATTAAGCACACACTCTGCTGCGCCGTACTTTTATTTGTTTTTGTATAAAAACCCAATTTTATTTGTCTTTTGCTCTTGTCTTGTTTACTACACATTTACCGATAGAAAACTTAATCACAGATGCCTTCTACACACCTTACTAGAGGAGTTGCACCTACAACTCCATTGGCAGGCACTGGTCGTTTGAATACCTTGGTGGATCGCATTTTGTGCTTGTTGGAAAAGGTGTCTGATGAAGCATTTTGGAATGGTTTGTTTGGTGAACGAGTCTTGAATCTGATGAAACGTTACTTTGGAAGTGATGTTGTGTTCTTGGGTTTTATCGTGTACCTTGCTCGTAAGTCTTTAGTGTCAGGATCGTGATCTGGATAGGCAGTAGTAACTAAATGTTTGAATTTAGCTATTGTGGGCTATCAGTTACACAGCTTGTTCTACTATCTTGTCAATTACGTCAAGGAGAGAATGTATGTGTCTATTCAAATCGCCAAGGATCAAACTGGGTACGACGCCATTCAGCAGTTTGTAGCCACCAAAACTGCTCATATTCGTGATTTGCGCGATGTGGAGGGTCGCTGTATATATGATGATGATGACAATGATGACATGCAAGGACCTAGTCCTCCTCCAAAGCTCCATCTCTATCCTTGTAAGTTGTTATTGATGCATTGTATTCATGCATATACCAATATGTGTTATTATTACAGTGGATGAAATTGAACACAAGATTGTATACAAGAACCACACTCTTTGGGTCACCAAAAAGAAGAATGGCGGTGTAGGCAATCAGAATGAAGGTTATTACAGCAACAATATCAAAGATCTACTTGGCATGATGAACAGCAATCCCTGCATTCAAATCACCATGAGAGGACAAGACATGAATCTCTTAAAGACCTATGTTCAGGAATGGATCGACACTCATTTCGAAAAGGAATCTGGAAAATTGACCATTTACAAGTGTCAACCTACTCGCTATGAAGGCTTTGATTGGAAAACAGTTGGATCTAAGGAACTTCGATCATTTGAATCTGTCATTTTGAAAGACGGTCAGAAGGAACACATCCTCAAGGACATTCAGACATTCCGTCGTCGTGAGCATTGGTATTCCATCCGTGGTATTCCTTATCGTCGAGGCTACTTGCTCTATGGTCCTCCTGGTACTGGTAAGACTTCTTTGGTTCAGTCTGTGGCCAGTAAAGTCAACATGAACGTCGCTATTATCAGTCTCTCCGGTAGCATGGACGACGAGCAGTTCAACGTTCTTTTGCAAGAAGTGCCTCGCAATAGTATTCTAGTGATGGAAGATATCGATCACTGTGTCATCAAGGATCCCAACTCTGAAAACGATACAAGCAGTGCCAAGATTTCCATGAGCGGTTTATTGAATGCTTTAGACGGTGTGGTGGCTCAAGAGGGATCCATGGTGTTTATGACCTGTAATAATGTGAGCCGTATCCAACCTGCTCTGTTGAGACCTGGCCGTATTGACATGAAGATGGAATTGGGCTATGCTGACAAGACGCAGATCAACAAGATGTTCTGGCGCTTTATGGGCGAAGACGACATTGAATTCTCTGATGATGATATGGAAGGAGAAGACGGCGCTGAAAAGAAGAGAGCCAAAATATACTCTGAAGAACTCAAGACGTTGGCTCAAAAGTTTACTGACATGATCCCCAATTTGTATGTGACTCCAGCAGAACTTCAAAACTTCTTTATTATGAATATGATGGATCACGAAGATTTTGATGTGGACGATAATGAAAAGAAGACTGATTATAGCTACTTGTTGGACGCTGTGCCTGCCTTCTTGGAAACTGTCGCAAAGGATCGTGCACAAGCTCTGGAGCACGGGGCTGGCAAGGGACAAAAGTCAACCACTACCAAGACCACTAGCGATGATACCACCACCACCAACACTAAGACTGTAAATAGCGCCGACAAGGCTGAATCCGCTGTTGCAGATGAAGAGGACAGCAACACTGTTGTTGATGAACCAGCACTTGCCAAATCAGACACACCTAAAGAATAGAAAATACCCCCCCCTTATACTCTTGCTTTGTACATGTATATATATATATATCCCCAATAAAAATATGAATAACACTTTATTACTGAGTCTTTGCCTTTGGTGAATTGGATGCATGAATAAAGGGTGTAACTGTAAATTGACGATAAATGTAATATCCAAACAAGAGAGTAAATAATCCACAGCTGATCAATACATTCAGTACGGTGTAAATGTCGGGTAAGTTGGCTGGTGCCTCTATGAATTCCTCTGCGACATGCCAGATAATGAACATGAGGTGTACTCCCTAGCAAAATGGAGTAGTGAGTACACGACTCTGACGTTAATAGAAGCACTTACCAATGTACCGAGTCTTGTTGCTAAACATGTGGTAGGACCATAACCGCCTACCAGCCAATTCCACATGACACTCGTAATAAAGTAAGGTAATACCAACCCCTCTCTCTTGAGCAATGGAAACATGCTAAACATGGCTACATTCATAAACATGGTCGTTGCAATGGGTTCCTCCAAGACGAGCAAAGTAACAGGCATCAAAGGCAAGAGAATGGACTTTTCATGCACCTGGAATGAGAATAAAAAGAACCCCAAGGAAGAGTTGATCATGGCATAGAGGAATCGTCTTCTGGAGGGTGCCAACCCCAAGTGAATACCAACAGGGATAACCACAGCCAAAGTAGCTAGTAAACTAACAAGGTGTTAAATTCGCTCTCCACATACAGTTCCGTACGCTAGCTACCTTAATCGCACTGTTGATTCTACAGTCATGATCTGTCTCAATTTGATCACCACATTAACAGCACACCATACATTGGCTACCTTGTCCTCATACAGACCACGCGCTACAGGGAATATACGAATGAAAACCTGTTTGATATCCTCAATAGATCCCAACCAAGGTGAGAACAGCAATCCAAATGTAGCAATGACTGAGACGCCCAATTTGACAAACAAAACGATCCCATTTTTCTCTGTAAAGCATCTACCCAAGAGAAAGGCAAACACAGCTGGCGCATAATACAAAGCCATCTGCTTGAATCCCAGTGAGAGACAGAAAAAGATGGATCCCAATACGAAATGCTTTGTCATGAAGCAATTGATAGCCCACAGAGCAAATCCCAGCATGACACTGTTGAATCTATGCAACCATTGTAAGCTGACTGTACACTATGCCTTGCTATTCGTTGGTTCACATTACTGGAAATGAGCATGATCAATCATGATCAAGGCAGGCTGCATCAATATCAGCACAGCGGCCATGTGTTTCTTGAGATAGCCGTTTGATCCATACACAATTTGACAAAACACAAGCACAGCGGGCATGTAAATCAGAGCCTCTGATACAAACACTGTAGATCTCATAAACAGCTTGCTTGATTCAGTCTCGATGCCTCTTGATGTATCTAGCGCAAACCACGACGCGTCTATCTTTGAGCCACTGTGGTAGAGATTAGTAGTTGAACATATCCTGCACGGTCTCTGAGCTTACATGATACCGCACAACCAGCTGTGGAAAGCTGTCAAAGGTGGATAATCCAAACCCCACCACTGTAAATCGTATCTGTACCATTTGGAGGTAGGTAGGTGTGTGGTGATCTCCATCCAATGACGCTGTGCTTCATAGTCTCCAAACATGGGTGGTGCGTTGTAGCCTAGAGATGTATTCAATGTCTGTCATGAGTACAAGATGTACATGCGTTTTACCAGAATATGGGTTCAAAGCAACTATCCAACGTATCAACGAAGCAAACAAAATGGCAATGATAGGCGCTGTCCATAGTGTTTCATTCTGTACAAGTCTCTGAAGAGACCGTCTAACTGGGCTGTTGATAAACAAGGACGGTGTGTTATCCTTTATCATGAAGATATAAAATATGGTTCAAGGAGAAAGAGCATTACATTCAATAATGAATGAATGAGTAACATAAATTTACTACAGACACACCTGTTGTCAAACTGTCTGTAGTGAGAAGTCAGGAACTCGTGGACTTGGTTAAGATTAGACAAGGTGTCAACAAGGACCAGTGATTGCCTTGCTATCAAGCCTCACATTATAAAAAAATACTTTGCGTATCACATAACGTATGACCCCTATTCTAACAATGTCTACACCATCACACTTTTTTTTAAAAAAATAAGCATTGCATTTACTGTGCACGCACTGTTTTGCATCCAGATTACATGTTATTAGATATCAGCTGCTTTGACTTGAAAGAAATCAGCTAATTGCTAATTGATGTCAACACACATCTCGTTATTTGTCGCTTATCAAGCAGTACTTCCCAACGCACACACACACATCATTAGCTAACACACAATGATAGAAAAGAGAATGAAACGTCAACAAGTAGATCTATCAAGCAGATCTGCTCTGAGTTTGTTGGATTGGAAGCTCAATATCTCCTTTGAAAGCAGCTGTAGAATACTTTAACATTGACCGGGAGTTTTTTGAGCCAGCTGAAATATGCTCACTTGATTCTGCAACTGGCACAGTAGATTCAATTACAGGCACTTACCCATTTGATAATAAATTTGTAGTGGATGAAAGGTGATCTCTCTCTCTTCTTCTGTTCACTACTAATTATGTTTTTTTTTTTTCAACATATCAAAAGAGGATTTAACTACGTCTTGAAGAAGGAGCTTGCCACGTTTCTACACTTGGATGATGCCCGTCTCATGCTCAACGCGTTAGTTACGGAGGTCATTTACAATGATCAAAATTTGACAGTAATCACTTCAAACGGGCGTGTCATTGAAGCCGAATATGCAATACGCACATTTTCATTGTTTGTATCTTGCTATTATGACCCCTATTTCGCTGCTACAGACTAGGGGTGCTGCAAAATGATTTGGACCAGCTTATGCTCTTGTTTCCAGAGTGGAAGATAGAGTCTCTGCTCAGCTTTCGTATGACTACCTATACAAAGATATTCCTTCGATTCAAGGAAAGAATTTTCGGGAGATTGGCAGGTGCATCAGTGTAACAAACAGTCAGATTCAATACAAACTCATATAAGAAGCGCTTCTTACAGAAGCAAACTCATATAAGAAGCGCTTCTTACAGAAACAGACTCATATAAGAAGCGCTTCTTACAGCTTTACCCTTTTATCTCCAATGACATCGCCCTCGACAACGCTTGTCAAATTGATTTACCAATGCTACGAATGCCATGGTACTTTTGTTGATGCTGGAAACTTAAGGGAACATCTAATTAATTCTGAAGGTAAGATCTCTGGAAAACAAAAAAAAAAGTTCTCATCTCATCATTACTTTAGGCTTGAACATTGCAAAACCTTCGAACAAACGACGAAGAAGCACAAGAGAGTAAGTATAAATAGTACAAGTAATTCAGGAAAAAGGATGCTGATATCTTTAGTTTTTTTTTATATCACGAGTAACTATGGTAACTCTTCCAAAGCAACATTCCTCAAAAGGTTTTCCTTTGGTACCTCGACAAAGCCCGTGTGCTCTTTTTGGAGTTGTGCTATTACTTCATCTTATTCTTGACATACATCCTATAGTGCGGTACATTATTAATGATATTCTGGTACGACAACAAACGACTTCAATGGCTATACATACCAACAAATATGCCAATAATTCAAATAATGGAAGCAAAAGATGTCGTTCATCAAATGTAGTCGGGATTTGGGAAGTGCGTGGTGTACAGTATAAAAATTTACCATCACCAGGCGCTGAAACTGAGACCAGTGTAATCGTTGTCTTGACGCACTGAATGCCAAACACCTTTAGTCTTGAAAATGTTGTCTTATTGCTATTGAGATATTTGGCACGGTATGTGTTTAATATTGCTGCGAGATTTTCCAACAGTTTCAAAGAATCGCTGAGAGTGTGATCAATATCCTCTTCTAAACCACCAGAAGATGCCTCCATCAACAAACGTTCGTCTTGTCCAGTATAGCCAATTCCGTCTGCGTATCCGTTTTTGTCTCTTGACCATGTTTGCATATCAATTAATCCTGTACTTCTACTTTGTATATATACTTCGCACCTATAACATATTATAAACCAATGATACAAATTAGTTTTAATCATCGTAATTTGTCAATCAGCATCTTACCATTGAAACTGTAAGGGCATTGCTATTTGAACAATCGAAGATTACTTTCTGAGCAATGTCGCTCTGCGAACCATCACTTACTGCTTTCTTGTACAATTTATCAATTGTGGGCCACTTCAGCTTGACTGAGCGCTTCAACTTGATCGTAACCCGGTGATTGGGCTTGTCACCTCCACGAGTGGTGACGATACGCATCATCAATGGTGCCACGGACACCTTCATCTTCTCTTGTAGAAGAACTGGCAAAAGTGTTATAGCATCTCCTGCAAAATGCACTGACACAGATCTGTTGAATGTACAGGTAGAAAGTATTGTTTAGGAGAGTAAAAGTGCTCAGGAAGCAATTTTCGATTGTCTGGAGTAATTTTCGATTGTTCAAATAGCAATACCCAATCATTTATACTAGAGAGATTTATGAACAGCCTCAAAACCATGCAGTCTGCAGCCAATGGAAAACTGGCTCAACGTATTCACTTTAACTTTGGATTTGAAAGACGACTCTGTCCTGGAGCCTATCTGGTATATACGTTTTATAGTAAATTTTTTCTATGCTCACCATTTGTTTTGTGTACTGTATAGGCTGATGTAAAACTGTTCAACACATTTGTTCAAGTATTTGCTATATGTAAAATGAGCGAATTTCCGAAGGAGAGTATCCTGACATCTCAAGCGCAAGAAAGAATGCTGGTTTAAACATCTTGCCACCTCCTTACAAAGTAAAGTCTATCAAACGTGAAGATGTCCTCATCAATGTATAGCGTCTTCACTTGAAAATCAAACTAACAAACATTTCGAATATGTTGTTTTGCCTCACTTATCATGCTAGATGATTGTAGCCATAATTTACATGCAAAGGTTTATTGTATATTGTTTTTATCAGTATAGTTTAAGCCCACTATTTAAAAGAAGTTAGTTCTACGTACTCTAGGCATTCACTTGACAGATTCCACTTACCAAATCTCTAAGATACTTCTTTGTCGAAATCCAATTCACCAAAGTCTTGTTTGCTTCCAACAAATCGATCTTTTGGTGCTCCACTAACATCTCTGCCAAAGCATCCTGCACACCCTTTGCCATTCCCTTGGCATCGCCGCAAATATAAACGGCAGCATCCTTATTCACAATTAAATCATACAGTTTGGCAGAATCCTCTTTGATTAGATCTTGAACGTAAACCTTGGGTGCATCAGCAGCACGACTCTCTGCGATTCTCAAGAGCGAAATAGTGCCATCTTGCTCAAATTCACGAATCTCTTTTTCAAACAAAAAGTCCTTGTGTTTTTCACGGAAGCCATAGTAGACATAAATGGGTCCAAATTGATCCCAAATTTGTTGTGTAGGTTGATGACCAATGCCACCCATAGAGAGACGAATATTGCGCTGTGTTTGACGATGCTCCAAGAAACCAATAAAGGGTGCAATACCAGTACCAGGGCCAATCAATACTAAAGGACGTTCTGTTTCCTGAGGCAAAACAAAAGCGTTTGCATTTTGGCGAATGTACATGGGTACTTTGATATCCTCAGTGACAGCAACCTCAACATTGGTAGGTGTGGATCGGCTGGGAATCAGTTTGGTAATCTTGTCCATCCAAGGTGTAGCAACACCCTTACGCTCAGCTTTACCAGCTGTGATGTATTCAACCACGTTGAAAGCAAATCGGATTTTACCTTGACGCTTGAGAGGAGAGCTTGAGATAGAGTAAAAACGAGGCATATGAGCAGGCAATAGATCCAAAAGACGGTCAATAGGAGGATGACAACTGGGGAAAGTCTCCAAAATATCGAGCAGAGTGGGTGATTCGTCACGGATAGCGTTGAAAGCGGCAGCGCCTTGCTTGCTACAAATATACATCAATGTCAACTTTTCCTTGGGGTCTGTAGTGTGATCAGCCAACATTCTAAACAGTGCTTTACGAGGGTGACTAGTAAAATCCACTGCATAACGGAATAGTTCAATCAATGAAGCTGAATTGGCCTTTTGCAAATGAGATGGTAAATTCTCGCCTTCGATCTTGTAAAGGTGGTGAAATTCGTCTTCAGGTACGTTCAATCTGTTTAAAATAGCTTCAACCAACTCTTCGTCGTTGGGAGCCAACACGCCGAACGCATCTCCAGGCTCAAAGTGATTGTCCTCGCCGATATCTAATTCAACTTCCAAAGTTCGCTTAACAGCGTCAGGAGCTGTCAAGCAAGACACCATGGTGACGGGAGCATATGTGATAGGAACCGGAGTAGATACAAAATCAGGCACCTTTCCAGTGAAATCTTCAGCCTTTTGGCCATCTAATTTGGTCACCTTGGCTACAGGGACAGATACTCGAGGCAATCCAGTCAACTTAGCACCTGCTTCCAATCCAGCCAAACTGATGGTAAGAGGGAATCCGTTCTTGAAAATCTTCTTTTTGCCATCCACAAGTGTATTGTCTAATTGTGTATAATCAGCTACCTTTCCAGGCAACTTTTCTCTTCTAGCTTCCATAGTGAAATTATCGACCAATGTATTCTCCAAGTTGGTGTACTTTTCTACTAAATCAGGAAGTTCCTTTTTGCGATTCTTCATGGAATAAGGCACATCGACGGGATTGATGGCCAGTTCAGACATCTCCTTTTCCAATTCCTTTTCGTGAGCAATAGATGATTCAATAGAGGTATTGCCCTCTTGCCTCAGTACTGTAGGTAGCACTTCCCACAACTTTTCAATCCAAGGATCCACCACATTTTCCAATCTAAAAGCCAGCCTGGATTTAGTTGCTTTGCTGACAAATCCACCTCTTGACATAGTTACCCTTCAGCATCATCAGCTAAACCTTTTTCATAAAACACTTGACCTCCCAAATCCTTGAACTTCTTTTCCAATTTTTTTCCACTGTTGTTGAAATTGGAATAGTTGCTATCACCCAAACCCAACACAGTGAATCGAGTGTTGGCAAAATAACTTTTATCCTTGTTACGACGCAAAAATCTCCAAAACTTGAGTGAATTGTCAGGGGAATCACCATCACCGGTATTGGAACTAACGATAATGATCACACCGGCTTTCTGCAATGGTGCCTAGTAAAATTGAACATGTTAGTCTCAGTCATAGCACAAATAAAAGCGAGCATAATAGTACCAAAGCAAAGTCATCCATGACAAAGCATTCACCTTTGTATCCCTTATTTCCAGCTTCGGTATGGATGTTCTTGGCAATCCATTCAGCATTGCCAGTTTGTGATGCCCAAAGAACGAGATATTCTGAAGCAAGATCTACCATATTTTATAAAGTGAGTAATAGTGGAACAAAAGAAAGCCTAATCAGATTTTTTTTTAGATGCAAACTGATGTGTTTAGATGAAAGATGATGGGTGCTTTTGAATGTCAGCCATGACTGTCCAACATGACAAGATGATTCTGTTCCTGAAAAATAGCCTGCAACCATTGATTCATTGTACAGTCTATTCAGTTCATTTCTTCACACTTTACAGCAGGATATATGGCTCCAAATATACTCCCACTATACTGCAAACCTTAATAATGTACCTGTCTACTTACCTGGCTACTTGTAAAGGTACGCTGATGAGAGAGACTTCAGCGACGGTGTTGTTGTTGACAAGTTTTGCAATGAATCATTTGCTTTTTAAAAAGGAAATAATTTTATCACTTGTATTTCTCAATTAGCAAATTTTTAGCTCTGACCTCTAGTTAATATTTTAACTTGTGAATTCTATCTTCCTTCAATAACGCAATGGATATAGACAAACTAGTTAAAGTGCTATATATACCATAGAGAAGCTATTATAAACTAGGCAAAATAGGTTGTTAGATCCGCAAGGACTTTATGCCAAGTCGATTTTTTGCATAAACACGCATTTTATGTTGAAATAATAGTTTTATAAAGCAGCGTTGCTTTGAAGCGATTACAATCGACATAACGTCGAGTGGATGGTAATTTGCATCATGCATTTCTTTGAGCAACTTGCTTTACTCAACAACAAGACTAGAAAATTATTTTGCAACTGACTTTCCTTGGCTAATGACAATCGTCATTTTGCTACATGTTACCAGAATTGATGTCTCTACATCCTAATTACGTCCTATAAAGAAAATCCAAGCTCTTGTATTATATTAGGGGATTCAAGATTGTTTGGTTATCTTTGAAGTGAACAAGACTAGATCCCCATCATAAAAATACCAAAAAATATAATGTCATTTTATTCGAGCCGTGCTATCGAAGATAAGGAATATATAATAATAATAGCAGTTGCATGATGATAGCAAGTGCAAGCTACTCGAATAAGAAATGGCTCATACTAAAGTAACATATCAAGGGTATTGTAATGTGTTATAACATACATAAACCATAAAAGTTGCATGCTCAACAATGGAAGCTATTATCAACGCATGCTGCTCCACTAACTATATTTTGAATACCGTCCTTGATCCACCAGATCACAAACCAAATAACCCAACATCTATATTCAAAGTAATGGAATCACTGACAGTTGCTAAACAACCGTCAGATATGAGATGTAAACCAAGTAATATAAGTAGAGACGTAAAATATACATTGTATTGCACATTATCCTAATTTTGAATAAAGAAGTATTTTAACGGTATTTTATCTGCTTTTTCCAAACCTCCTTTTTCCACTGCACAAAGTACAGGATCTCATAGTATCCTCCATCGATGAGCTCATAACTAGTTTGTAGTTCTCTAAAAACAAAAGAGCTTTTTCTGGAACACCCTTCTTACTCATTAACTTGTCTAATAGAGAAGAGGCAAACCTGATCCCTATAGTCTATGTATTATTATATCTGTAATTTAAGCAGTTCGGCTTCAAACGGAGGTTGAAGTAGATAATTGAATACTAGAGTTTGAAAACAGAAAAAATTCCTTGATTTCAAAACGAAGTACGTGGTGTACCAGCTTGTGTACCGCGATGAGCAGAAGGGAACTATCAAGCATTGTAGAAGAAACACAGAGATTGGTTTCTGTTTATAATAGTAACGATACAATTATGCAGTCTGACAAATAGAAAGAGGTTCAGCCACCACCTATCCAGAAGTACTACCCATTCAGATTAAACGTTGTAATCGCCACCTAGACATCTACGTCCTTTATAAACTCATACATAGCAGGTGTCAACAAACTCTAGCTTAAACAAGAATGTCTTCCTTTTTTGTCTTGTCAACCAAATATAAATGGCTTTTTACAATTTTTTAAGTAGTAGTTTTAAGTTTAAAATAATACAACAATATCAGGCTATGGGCAATAAACCACATCTATATTTCACACTTTACAATCAAATTCTTCCGCTCAATTCTCAAACTACAAACAGAATTCAAGTTTCTCCTAGCAAAAAATAGAATCCTCCTTACTTCAGATTCGACTTTATAGCTTATTAACCAACTACAACAATTTTGCAAAAAGCATATCGACGCTTCTTCCATCTCCGATGGCGGAGTTTTTGGTTACTTTTAAAGCCCGACTTTGCGTAGCTATGTTTGTTGTTGAGATATCAATAATTATATGATTTGATGAATTCTGAGCAGATACTACAAGTAAAAGTCATTGAATCGATATATGAATGTTGGTTGTATGTATAGTAAAAGTTGTTTGGGGTACATTTTTTGACTAGAAAGTGCTGTATTTGTGTTTGTAATAAACGATTTGAAGCAGTAAGACAGGAAAATGTGAAAAATGATCCAACTTTGGATGAATATTTCTCCATGATTTACTAAGTGAGTTGATGTTGTTGCGTAGTGCTTGAGTTTTGTTTTTCTTTTAATTCTCTATACGATGGTATGGTTATTGTTAGTATTTTCAAAAATATGTCGGGTAGTGCCCGCTTGAGGCAAATTAAAGTACATGACTTTGAGTTATTTCATGGAGGGAACGTCTATTAGGTGTTTTTGACTTTTAGATTATGTTGGGGCTAATGTAGATCTATTGGATGGTCTTTGTTTTGTTCAAATCCGATCAGTATTAGTGGAGATATCATAAAAAGTCATGTCGATGGAAAATTGGCCATCTTTGACCAATTTTACGTGTACCAGTAAGGGGCGAAAAGTAGCTGACGACTTTTTGGTCAGACGTTTTTTGTTCATTTCTCTACATATAGTCAAGCTAGAACATCACGTAAGAGCTCAAACGATAGGTAATTTTTTGGTTTACAATAGTAACTAATGTTACAAGTAGGTTCGTTTTGACAGAGATGGAGGTTTTCTTGAAAAACCATCAAAATTTGAGAAAAACTTTCTGGCCCAGTTAAACAATCTAGTTCTGACCAAACCAAACAAGATTAGTACCATTTGATGCGTCTTTCAATTCTACACAAGTTTGATATATACTTGAGCAGGTATTTCTTATCAACAATTGCCAAGTTTAGGTCATTACAAATCTCTGGATGCATACATCCTCATTTTAAACAGTAGTGTTTTCAATCTCAGTTCAATGTCAGCAACTATGCCTGGAGAAAGCTTCTCAATGCATCATTCTTTTTGAATTGGGAGCGTGGCATAATGCACATAATAAGTTGCTAATCTATTGTTATAGAGGGATACTTTACTTGTTAATGAGTGTTGTTTTCAAGACTGGGTGATTGTAGCTTACTTTTTCTTGTTTTGTTTCTGCATTCCAAAATAAGGCATGCATCTACTCCCAGCTAAATTGTGCACTCTCCAATGTCAATTATCTCGACAACAAGGCATCTCTAATACCATGTCCTCAGCTTAAAGTTGCCTCATTTTGATAGTACTACAATAGTTTCAAGTTATCTCATATTGTGTATGGGGCCTCATATCTGGTCATGGATGTTGGAAACGATTTTTAATTTTTGACTTTTGGACTTTTGGACGATGGAAGATCGAAAATTTAGAATTTGACGGTAGAGCTTTGAACTTGGCATGTTGCTATAACGAATTTTTGCGAAGAATATGATGGTGCAAACCGACTTTGCGTAGCTATGTTTGTTGTTGAGATATCAATAATTATATGATTTGATGAATTCTGAGCAGATACTACAAGTAAAAGTCATTGAATCGATATATGAATGTTGGTTGTATGTATAGTAAAAGTTGTTTGGGGTACATTTTTTGACTAGAAAGTGCTGTATTTGTGTTTGTAATAAACGATTTGAAGCAGTAAGACAGGAAAATGTGAAAAATGATCCAACTTTGGATGAATATTTCTCCATGATTTACTAAGTGAGTTGATGTTGTTGCGTAGTGCTTGAGTTTTGTTTTTCTTTTAATTCTCTATACGATGGTATGGTTATTGTTAGTATTTTCAAAAATATGTCGGGTAGTGCCCGCTTGAGGCAAATTAAAGTACATGACTTTGAGTTATTTCATGGAGGGAACGTCTATTAGGTGTTTTTGACTTTTAGATTATGTTGGGGCTAATGTAGATCTATTGGATGGTCTTTGTTTTGTTCAAATCCGATCAGTATTAGTGGAGATATCATAAAAAGTCATGTCGATGGAAAATTGGCCATCTTTGACCAATTTTACGTGTACCAGTAAGGGGCGAAAAGTAGCTGACGACTTTTTGGTCAGACGTTTTTTGTTCATTTCTCTACATATAGTCAAGCTAGAACATCACGTAAGAGCTCAAACGATAGGTAATTTTTTGGTTTACAATAGTAACTAATGTTACAAGTAGGTTCGTTTTGACAGAGATGGAGGTTTTCTTGAAAAACCATCAAAATTTGAGAAAAACTTTCTGGCCCAGTTAAACAATCTAGTTCTGACCAAACCAAACAAGATTAGTACCATTTGATGCGTCTTTCAATTCTACACAAGTTTGATATATACTTGAGCAGGTATTTCTTATCAACAATTGCCAAGTTTAGGTCATTACAAATCTCTGGATGCATACATCCTCATTTTAAACAGTAGTGTTTTCAATCTCAGTTCAATGTCAGCAACTATGCCTGGAGAAAGCTTCTCAATGCATCATTCTTTTTGAATTGGGAGCGTGGCATAATGCACATAATAAGTTGCTAATCTATTGTTATAGAGGGATACTTTACTTGTTAATGAGTGTTGTTTTCAAGACTGGGTGATTGTAGCTTACTTTTTCTTGTTTTGTTTCTGCATTCCAAAATAAGGCATGCATCTACTCCCAGCTAAATTGTGCACTCTCCAATGTCAATTATCTCGACAACAAGGCATCTCTAATACCATGTCCTCAGCTTAAAGTTGCCTCATTTTGATAGTACTACAATAGTTTCAAGTTATCTCATATTGTGTATGGGGCCTCATATCTGGTCATGGATGTTGGAAACGATTTTTAATTTTTGACTTTTGGACTTTTGGACGATGGAAGATCGAAAATTTAGAATTTGACGGTAGAGCTTTGAACTTGGCATGTTGCTATAACGAATTTTTGCGAAGAATATGATGGTGCAAACCGACTTTGCGTAGCTATGTTTGTTGTTGAGATATCAATAATTATATGATTTGATGAATTCTGAGCAGATACTACAAGTAAAAGTCATTGAATCGATATATGAATGTTGGTTGTATGTATAGTAAAAGTTGTTTGGGGTACATTTTTTGACTAGAAAGTGCTGTATTTGTGTTTGTAATAAACGATTTGAAGCAGTAAGACAGGAAAATGTGAAAAATGATCCAACTTTGGATGAATATTTCTCCATGATTTACTAAGTGAGTTGATGTTGTTGCGTAGTGCTTGAGTTTTGTTTTTCTTTTAATTCTCTATACGATGGTATGGTTATTGTTAGTATTTTCAAAAATATGTCGGGTAGTGCCCGCTTGAGGCAAATTAAAGTACATGACTTTGAGTTATTTCATGGAGGGAACGTCTATTAGGTGTTTTTGACTTTTAGATTATGTTGGGGCTAATGTAGATCTATTGGATGGTCTTTGTTTTGTTCAAATCCGATCAGTATTAGTGGAGATATCATAAAAAGTCATGTCGATGGAAAATTGGCCATCTTTGACCAATTTTACGTGTACCAGTAAGGGGCGAAAAGTAGCTGACGACTTTTTGGTCAGACGTTTTTTGTTCATTTCTCTACATATAGTCAAGCTAGAACATCACGTAAGAGCTCAAACGATAGGTAATTTTTTGGTTTACAATAGTAACTAATGTTACAAGTAGGTTCGTTTTGACAGAGATGGAGGTTTTCTTGAAAAACCATCAAAATTTGAGAAAAACTTTCTGGCCCAGTTAAACAATCTAGTTCTGACCAAACCAAACAAGATTAGTACCATTTGATGCGTCTTTCAATTCTACACAAGTTTGATATATACTTGAGCAGGTATTTCTTATCAACAATTGCCAAGTTTAGGTCATTACAAATCTCTGGATGCATACATCCTCATTTTAAACAGTAGTGTTTTCAATCTCAGTTCAATGTCAGCAACTATGCCTGGAGAAAGCTTCTCAATGCATCATTCTTTTTGAATTGGGAGCGTGGCATAATGCACATAATAAGTTGCTAATCTATTGTTATAGAGGGATACTTTACTTGTTAATGAGTGTTGTTTTCAAGACTGGGTGATTGTAGCTTACTTTTTCTTGTTTTGTTTCTGCATTCCAAAATAAGGCATGCATCTACTCCCAGCTAAATTGTGCACTCTCCAATGTCAATTATCTCGACAACAAGGCATCTCTAATACCATGTCCTCAGCTTAAAGTTGCCTCATTTTGATAGTACTACAATAGTTTCAAGTTATCTCATATTGTGTATGGGGCCTCATATCTGGTCATGGATGTTGGAAACGATTTTTAATTTTTGACTTTTGGACTTTTGGACGATGGAAGATCGAAAATTTAGAATTTGACGGTAGAGCTTTGAACTTGGCATGTTGCTATAACGAATTTTTGCGAAGAATATGATGGTGCAAACCGACTTTGCGTAGCTATGTTTGTTGTTGAGATATCAATAATTATATGATTTGATGAATTCTGAGCAGATACTACAAGTAAAAGTCATTGAATCGATATATGAATGTTGGTTGTATGTATAGTAAAAGTTGTTTGGGGTACATTTTTTGACTAGAAAGTGCTGTATTTGTGTTTGTAATAAACGATTTGAAGCAGTAAGACAGGAAAATGTGAAAAATGATCCAACTTTGGATGAATATTTCTCCATGATTTACTAAGTGAGTTGATGTTGTTGCGTAGTGCTTGAGTTTTGTTTTTCTTTTAATTCTCTATACGATGGTATGGTTATTGTTAGTATTTTCAAAAATATGTCGGGTAGTGCCCGCTTGAGGCAAATTAAAGTACATGACTTTGAGTTATTTCATGGAGGGAACGTCTATTAGGTGTTTTTGACTTTTAGATTATGTTGGGGCTAATGTAGATCTATTGGATGGTCTTTGTTTTGTTCAAATCCGATCAGTATTAGTGGAGATATCATAAAAAGTCATGTCGATGGAAAATTGGCCATCTTTGACCAATTTTACGTGTACCAGTAAGGGGCGAAAAGTAGCTGACGACTTTTTGGTCAGACGTTTTTTGTTCATTTCTCTACATATAGTCAAGCTAGAACATCACGTAAGAGCTCAAACGATAGGTAATTTTTTGGTTTACAATAGTAACTAATGTTACAAGTAGGTTCGTTTTGACAGAGATGGAGGTTTTCTTGAAAAACCATCAAAATTTGAGAAAAACTTTCTGGCCCAGTTAAACAATCTAGTTCTGACCAAACCAAACAAGATTAGTACCATTTGATGCGTCTTTCAATTCTACACAAGTTTGATATATACTTGAGCAGGTATTTCTTATCAACAATTGCCAAGTTTAGGTCATTACAAATCTCTGGATGCATACATCCTCATTTTAAACAGTAGTGTTTTCAATCTCAGTTCAATGTCAGCAACTATGCCTGGAGAAAGCTTCTCAATGCATCATTCTTTTTGAATTGGGAGCGTGGCATAATGCACATAATAAGTTGCTAATCTATTGTTATAGAGGGATACTTTACTTGTTAATGAGTGTTGTTTTCAAGACTGGGTGATTGTAGCTTACTTTTTCTTGTTTTGTTTCTGCATTCCAAAATAAGGCATGCATCTACTCCCAGCTAAATTGTGCACTCTCCAATGTCAATTATCTCGACAACAAGGCATCTCTAATACCATGTCCTCAGCTTAAAGTTGCCTCATTTTGATAGTACTACAATAGTTTCAAGTTATCTCATATTGTGTATGGGGCCTCATATCTGGTCATGGATGTTGGAAACGATTTTTAATTTTTGACTTTTGGACTTTTGGACGATGGAAGATCGAAAATTTAGAATTTGACGGTAGAGCTTTGAACTTGGCATGTTGCTATAACGAATTTTTGCGAAGAATATGATGGTGCAAACCGACTTTGCGTAGCTATGTTTGTTGTTGAGATATCAATAATTATATGATTTGATGAATTCTGAGCAGATACTACAAGTAAAAGTCATTGAATCGATATATGAATGTTGGTTGTATGTATAGTAAAAGTTGTTTGGGGTACATTTTTTGACTAGAAAGTGCTGTATTTGTGTTTGTAATAAACGATTTGAAGCAGTAAGACAGGAAAATGTGAAAAATGATCCAACTTTGGATGAATATTTCTCCATGATTTACTAAGTGAGTTGATGTTGTTGCGTAGTGCTTGAGTTTTGTTTTTCTTTTAATTCTCTATACGATGGTATGGTTATTGTTAGTATTTTCAAAAATATGTCGGGTAGTGCCCGCTTGAGGCAAATTAAAGTACATGACTTTGAGTTATTTCATGGAGGGAACGTCTATTAGGTGTTTTTGACTTTTAGATTATGTTGGGGCTAATGTAGATCTATTGGATGGTCTTTGTTTTGTTCAAATCCGATCAGTATTAGTGGAGATATCATAAAAAGTCATGTCGATGGAAAATTGGCCATCTTTGACCAATTTTACGTGTACCAGTAAGGGGCGAAAAGTAGCTGACGACTTTTTGGTCAGACGTTTTTTGTTCATTTCTCTACATATAGTCAAGCTAGAACATCACGTAAGAGCTCAAACGATAGGTAATTTTTTGGTTTACAATAGTAACTAATGTTACAAGTAGGTTCGTTTTGACAGAGATGGAGGTTTTCTTGAAAAACCATCAAAATTTGAGAAAAACTTTCTGGCCCAGTTAAACAATCTAGTTCTGACCAAACCAAACAAGATTAGTACCATTTGATGCGTCTTTCAATTCTACACAAGTTTGATATATACTTGAGCAGGTATTTCTTATCAACAATTGCCAAGTTTAGGTCATTACAAATCTCTGGATGCATACATCCTCATTTTAAACAGTAGTGTTTTCAATCTCAGTTCAATGTCAGCAACTATGCCTGGAGAAAGCTTCTCAATGCATCATTCTTTTTGAATTGGGAGCGTGGCATAATGCACATAATAAGTTGCTAATCTATTGTTATAGAGGGATACTTTACTTGTTAATGAGTGTTGTTTTCAAGACTGGGTGATTGTAGCTTACTTTTTCTTGTTTTGTTTCTGCATTCCAAAATAAGGCATGCATCTACTCCCAGCTAAATTGTGCACTCTCCAATGTCAATTATCTCGACAACAAGGCATCTCTAATACCATGTCCTCAGCTTAAAGTTGCCTCATTTTGATAGTACTACAATAGTTTCAAGTTATCTCATATTGTGTATGGGGCCTCATATCTGGTCATGGATGTTGGAAACGATTTTTAATTTTTGACTTTTGGACTTTTGGACGATGGAAGATCGAAAATTTAGAATTTGACGGTAGAGCTTTGAACTTGGCATGTTGCTATAACGAATTTTTGCGAAGAATATGATGGTGCAAACCGACTTTGCGTAGCTATGTTTGTTGTTGAGATATCAATAATTATATGATTTGATGAATTCTGAGCAGATACTACAAGTAAAAGTCATTGAATCGATATATGAATGTTGGTTGTATGTATAGTAAAAGTTGTTTGGGGTACATTTTTTGACTAGAAAGTGCTGTATTTGTGTTTGTAATAAACGATTTGAAGCAGTAAGACAGGAAAATGTGAAAAATGATCCAACTTTGGATGAATATTTCTCCATGATTTACTAAGTGAGTTGATGTTGTTGCGTAGTGCTTGAGTTTTGTTTTTCTTTTAATTCTCTATACGATGGTATGGTTATTGTTAGTATTTTCAAAAATATGTCGGGTAGTGCCCGCTTGAGGCAAATTAAAGTACATGACTTTGAGTTATTTCATGGAGGGAACGTCTATTAGGTGTTTTTGACTTTTAGATTATGTTGGGGCTAATGTAGATCTATTGGATGGTCTTTGTTTTGTTCAAATCCGATCAGTATTAGTGGAGATATCATAAAAAGTCATGTCGATGGAAAATTGGCCATCTTTGACCAATTTTACGTGTACCAGTAAGGGGCGAAAAGTAGCTGACGACTTTTTGGTCAGACGTTTTTTGTTCATTTCTCTACATATAGTCAAGCTAGAACATCACGTAAGAGCTCAAACGATAGGTAATTTTTTGGTTTACAATAGTAACTAATGTTACAAGTAGGTTCGTTTTGACAGAGATGGAGGTTTTCTTGAAAAACCATCAAAATTTGAGAAAAACTTTCTGGCCCAGTTAAACAATCTAGTTCTGACCAAACCAAACAAGATTAGTACCATTTGATGCGTCTTTCAATTCTACACAAGTTTGATATATACTTGAGCAGGTATTTCTTATCAACAATTGCCAAGTTTAGGTCATTACAAATCTCTGGATGCATACATCCTCATTTTAAACAGTAGTGTTTTCAATCTCAGTTCAATGTCAGCAACTATGCCTGGAGAAAGCTTCTCAATGCATCATTCTTTTTGAATTGGGAGCGTGGCATAATGCACATAATAAGTTGCTAATCTATTGTTATAGAGGGATACTTTACTTGTTAATGAGTGTTGTTTTCAAGACTGGGTGATTGTAGCTTACTTTTTCTTGTTTTGTTTCTGCATTCCAAAATAAGGCATGCATCTACTCCCAGCTAAATTGTGCACTCTCCAATGTCAATTATCTCGACAACAAGGCATCTCTAATACCATGTCCTCAGCTTAAAGTTGCCTCATTTTGATAGTACTACAATAGTTTCAAGTTATCTCATATTGTGTATGGGGCCTCATATCTGGTCATGGATGTTGGAAACGATTTTTAATTTTTGACTTTTGGACTTTTGGACGATGGAAGATCGAAAATTTAGAATTTGACGGTAGAGCTTTGAACTTGGCATGTTGCTATAACGAATTTTTGCGAAGAATATGATGGTGCAAACCGACTTTGCGTAGCTATGTTTGTTGTTGAGATATCAATAATTATATGATTTGATGAATTCTGAGCAGATACTACAAGTAAAAGTCATTGAATCGATATATGAATGTTGGTTGTATGTATAGTAAAAGTTGTTTGGGGTACATTTTTTGACTAGAAAGTGCTGTATTTGTGTTTGTAATAAACGATTTGAAGCAGTAAGACAGGAAAATGTGAAAAATGATCCAACTTTGGATGAATATTTCTCCATGATTTACTAAGTGAGTTGATGTTGTTGCGTAGTGCTTGAGTTTTGTTTTTCTTTTAATTCTCTATACGATGGTATGGTTATTGTTAGTATTTTCAAAAATATGTCGGGTAGTGCCCGCTTGAGGCAAATTAAAGTACATGACTTTGAGTTATTTCATGGAGGGAACGTCTATTAGGTGTTTTTGACTTTTAGATTATGTTGGGGCTAATGTAGATCTATTGGATGGTCTTTGTTTTGTTCAAATCCGATCAGTATTAGTGGAGATATCATAAAAAGTCATGTCGATGGAAAATTGGCCATCTTTGACCAATTTTACGTGTACCAGTAAGGGGCGAAAAGTAGCTGACGACTTTTTGGTCAGACGTTTTTTGTTCATTTCTCTACATATAGTCAAGCTAGAACATCACGTAAGAGCTCAAACGATAGGTAATTTTTTGGTTTACAATAGTAACTAATGTTACAAGTAGGTTCGTTTTGACAGAGATGGAGGTTTTCTTGAAAAACCATCAAAATTTGAGAAAAACTTTCTGGCCCAGTTAAACAATCTAGTTCTGACCAAACCAAACAAGATTAGTACCATTTGATGCGTCTTTCAATTCTACACAAGTTTGATATATACTTGAGCAGGTATTTCTTATCAACAATTGCCAAGTTTAGGTCATTACAAATCTCTGGATGCATACATCCTCATTTTAAACAGTAGTGTTTTCAATCTCAGTTCAATGTCAGCAACTATGCCTGGAGAAAGCTTCTCAATGCATCATTCTTTTTGAATTGGGAGCGTGGCATAATGCACATAATAAGTTGCTAATCTATTGTTATAGAGGGATACTTTACTTGTTAATGAGTGTTGTTTTCAAGACTGGGTGATTGTAGCTTACTTTTTCTTGTTTTGTTTCTGCATTCCAAAATAAGGCATGCATCTACTCCCAGCTAAATTGTGCACTCTCCAATGTCAATTATCTCGACAACAAGGCATCTCTAATACCATGTCCTCAGCTTAAAGTTGCCTCATTTTGATAGTACTACAATAGTTTCAAGTTATCTCATATTGTGTATGGGGCCTCATATCTGGTCATGGATGTTGGAAACGATTTTTAATTTTTGACTTTTGGACTTTTGGACGATGGAAGATCGAAAATTTAGAATTTGACGGTAGAGCTTTGAACTTGGCATGTTGCTATAACGAATTTTTGCGAAGAATATGATGGTGCAAACCGACTTTGCGTAGCTATGTTTGTTGTTGAGATATCAATAATTATATGATTTGATGAATTCTGAGCAGATACTACAAGTAAAAGTCATTGAATCGATATATGAATGTTGGTTGTATGTATAGTAAAAGTTGTTTGGGGTACATTTTTTGACTAGAAAGTGCTGTATTTGTGTTTGTAATAAACGATTTGAAGCAGTAAGACAGGAAAATGTGAAAAATGATCCAACTTTGGATGAATATTTCTCCATGATTTACTAAGTGAGTTGATGTTGTTGCGTAGTGCTTGAGTTTTGTTTTTCTTTTAATTCTCTATACGATGGTATGGTTATTGTTAGTATTTTCAAAAATATGTCGGGTAGTGCCCGCTTGAGGCAAATTAAAGTACATGACTTTGAGTTATTTCATGGAGGGAACGTCTATTAGGTGTTTTTGACTTTTAGATTATGTTGGGGCTAATGTAGATCTATTGGATGGTCTTTGTTTTGTTCAAATCCGATCAGTATTAGTGGAGATATCATAAAAAGTCATGTCGATGGAAAATTGGCCATCTTTGACCAATTTTACGTGTACCAGTAAGGGGCGAAAAGTAGCTGACGACTTTTTGGTCAGACGTTTTTTGTTCATTTCTCTACATATAGTCAAGCTAGAACATCACGTAAGAGCTCAAACGATAGGTAATTTTTTGGTTTACAATAGTAACTAATGTTACAAGTAGGTTCGTTTTGACAGAGATGGAGGTTTTCTTGAAAAACCATCAAAATTTGAGAAAAACTTTCTGGCCCAGTTAAACAATCTAGTTCTGACCAAACCAAACAAGATTAGTACCATTTGATGCGTCTTTCAATTCTACACAAGTTTGATATATACTTGAGCAGGTATTTCTTATCAACAATTGCCAAGTTTAGGTCATTACAAATCTCTGGATGCATACATCCTCATTTTAAACAGTAGTGTTTTCAATCTCAGTTCAATGTCAGCAACTATGCCTGGAGAAAGCTTCTCAATGCATCATTCTTTTTGAATTGGGAGCGTGGCATAATGCACATAATAAGTTGCTAATCTATTGTTATAGAGGGATACTTTACTTGTTAATGAGTGTTGTTTTCAAGACTGGGTGATTGTAGCTTACTTTTTCTTGTTTTGTTTCTGCATTCCAAAATAAGGCATGCATCTACTCCCAGCTAAATTGTGCACTCTCCAATGTCAATTATCTCGACAACAAGGCATCTCTAATACCATGTCCTCAGCTTAAAGTTGCCTCATTTTGATAGTACTACAATAGTTTCAAGTTATCTCATATTGTGTATGGGGCCTCATATCTGGTCATGGATGTTGGAAACGATTTTTAATTTTTGACTTTTGGACTTTTGGACGATGGAAGATCGAAAATTTAGAATTTGACGGTAGAGCTTTGAACTTGGCATGTTGCTATAACGAATTTTTGCGAAGAATATGATGGTGCAAACCGACTTTGCGTAGCTATGTTTGTTGTTGAGATATCAATAATTATATGATTTGATGAATTCTGAGCAGATACTACAAGTAAAAGTCATTGAATCGATATATGAATGTTGGTTGTATGTATAGTAAAAGTTGTTTGGGGTACATTTTTTGACTAGAAAGTGCTGTATTTGTGTTTGTAATAAACGATTTGAAGCAGTAAGACAGGAAAATGTGAAAAATGATCCAACTTTGGATGAATATTTCTCCATGATTTACTAAGTGAGTTGATGTTGTTGCGTAGTGCTTGAGTTTTGTTTTTCTTTTAATTCTCTATACGATGGTATGGTTATTGTTAGTATTTTCAAAAATATGTCGGGTAGTGCCCGCTTGAGGCAAATTAAAGTACATGACTTTGAGTTATTTCATGGAGGGAACGTCTATTAGGTGTTTTTGACTTTTAGATTATGTTGGGGCTAATGTAGATCTATTGGATGGTCTTTGTTTTGTTCAAATCCGATCAGTATTAGTGGAGATATCATAAAAAGTCATGTCGATGGAAAATTGGCCATCTTTGACCAATTTTACGTGTACCAGTAAGGGGCGAAAAGTAGCTGACGACTTTTTGGTCAGACGTTTTTTGTTCATTTCTCTACATATAGTCAAGCTAGAACATCACGTAAGAGCTCAAACGATAGGTAATTTTTTGGTTTACAATAGTAACTAATGTTACAAGTAGGTTCGTTTTGACAGAGATGGAGGTTTTCTTGAAAAACCATCAAAATTTGAGAAAAACTTTCTGGCCCAGTTAAACAATCTAGTTCTGACCAAACCAAACAAGATTAGTACCATTTGATGCGTCTTTCAATTCTACACAAGTTTGATATATACTTGAGCAGGTATTTCTTATCAACAATTGCCAAGTTTAGGTCATTACAAATCTCTGGATGCATACATCCTCATTTTAAACAGTAGTGTTTTCAATCTCAGTTCAATGTCAGCAACTATGCCTGGAGAAAGCTTCTCAATGCATCATTCTTTTTGAATTGGGAGCGTGGCATAATGCACATAATAAGTTGCTAATCTATTGTTATAGAGGGATACTTTACTTGTTAATGAGTGTTGTTTTCAAGACTGGGTGATTGTAGCTTACTTTTTCTTGTTTTGTTTCTGCATTCCAAAATAAGGCATGCATCTACTCCCAGCTAAATTGTGCACTCTCCAATGTCAATTATCTCGACAACAAGGCATCTCTAATACCATGTCCTCAGCTTAAAGTTGCCTCATTTTGATAGTACTACAATAGTTTCAAGTTATCTCATATTGTGTATGGGGCCTCATATCTGGTCATGGATGTTGGAAACGATTTTTAATTTTTGACTTTTGGACTTTTGGACGATGGAAGATCGAAAATTTAGAATTTGACGGTAGAGCTTTGAACTTGGCATGTTGCTATAACGAATTTTTGCGAAGAATATGATGGTGCAAACCGACTTTGCGTAGCTATGTTTGTTGTTGAGATATCAATAATTATATGATTTGATGAATTCTGAGCAGATACTACAAGTAAAAGTCATTGAATCGATATATGAATGTTGGTTGTATGTATAGTAAAAGTTGTTTGGGGTACATTTTTTGACTAGAAAGTGCTGTATTTGTGTTTGTAATAAACGATTTGAAGCAGTAAGACAGGAAAATGTGAAAAATGATCCAACTTTGGATGAATATTTCTCCATGATTTACTAAGTGAGTTGATGTTGTTGCGTAGTGCTTGAGTTTTGTTTTTCTTTTAATTCTCTATACGATGGTATGGTTATTGTTAGTATTTTCAAAAATATGTCGGGTAGTGCCCGCTTGAGGCAAATTAAAGTACATGACTTTGAGTTATTTCATGGAGGGAACGTCTATTAGGTGTTTTTGACTTTTAGATTATGTTGGGGCTAATGTAGATCTATTGGATGGTCTTTGTTTTGTTCAAATCCGATCAGTATTAGTGGAGATATCATAAAAAGTCATGTCGATGGAAAATTGGCCATCTTTGACCAATTTTACGTGTACCAGTAAGGGGCGAAAAGTAGCTGACGACTTTTTGGTCAGACGTTTTTTGTTCATTTCTCTACATATAGTCAAGCTAGAACATCACGTAAGAGCTCAAACGATAGGTAATTTTTTGGTTTACAATAGTAACTAATGTTACAAGTAGGTTCGTTTTGACAGAGATGGAGGTTTTCTTGAAAAACCATCAAAATTTGAGAAAAACTTTCTGGCCCAGTTAAACAATCTAGTTCTGACCAAACCAAACAAGATTAGTACCATTTGATGCGTCTTTCAATTCTACACAAGTTTGATATATACTTGAGCAGGTATTTCTTATCAACAATTGCCAAGTTTAGGTCATTACAAATCTCTGGATGCATACATCCTCATTTTAAACAGTAGTGTTTTCAATCTCAGTTCAATGTCAGCAACTATGCCTGGAGAAAGCTTCTCAATGCATCATTCTTTTTGAATTGGGAGCGTGGCATAATGCACATAATAAGTTGCTAATCTATTGTTATAGAGGGATACTTTACTTGTTAATGAGTGTTGTTTTCAAGACTGGGTGATTGTAGCTTACTTTTTCTTGTTTTGTTTCTGCATTCCAAAATAAGGCATGCATCTACTCCCAGCTAAATTGTGCACTCTCCAATGTCAATTATCTCGACAACAAGGCATCTCTAATACCATGTCCTCAGCTTAAAGTTGCCTCATTTTGATAGTACTACAATAGTTTCAAGTTATCTCATATTGTGTATGGGGCCTCATATCTGGTCATGGATGTTGGAAACGATTTTTAATTTTTGACTTTTGGACTTTTGGACGATGGAAGATCGAAAATTTAGAATTTGACGGTAGAGCTTTGAACTTGGCATGTTGCTATAACGAATTTTTGCGAAGAATATGATGGTGCAAACCGACTTTGCGTAGCTATGTTTGTTGTTGAGATATCAATAATTATATGATTTGATGAATTCTGAGCAGATACTACAAGTAAAAGTCATTGAATCGATATATGAATGTTGGTTGTATGTATAGTAAAAGTTGTTTGGGGTACATTTTTTGACTAGAAAGTGCTGTATTTGTGTTTGTAATAAACGATTTGAAGCAGTAAGACAGGAAAATGTGAAAAATGATCCAACTTTGGATGAATATTTCTCCATGATTTACTAAGTGAGTTGATGTTGTTGCGTAGTGCTTGAGTTTTGTTTTTCTTTTAATTCTCTATACGATGGTATGGTTATTGTTAGTATTTTCAAAAATATGTCGGGTAGTGCCCGCTTGAGGCAAATTAAAGTACATGACTTTGAGTTATTTCATGGAGGGAACGTCTATTAGGTGTTTTTGACTTTTAGATTATGTTGGGGCTAATGTAGATCTATTGGATGGTCTTTGTTTTGTTCAAATCCGATCAGTATTAGTGGAGATATCATAAAAAGTCATGTCGATGGAAAATTGGCCATCTTTGACCAATTTTACGTGTACCAGTAAGGGGCGAAAAGTAGCTGACGACTTTTTGGTCAGACGTTTTTTGTTCATTTCTCTACATATAGTCAAGCTAGAACATCACGTAAGAGCTCAAACGATAGGTAATTTTTTGGTTTACAATAGTAACTAATGTTACAAGTAGGTTCGTTTTGACAGAGATGGAGGTTTTCTTGAAAAACCATCAAAATTTGAGAAAAACTTTCTGGCCCAGTTAAACAATCTAGTTCTGACCAAACCAAACAAGATTAGTACCATTTGATGCGTCTTTCAATTCTACACAAGTTTGATATATACTTGAGCAGGTATTTCTTATCAACAATTGCCAAGTTTAGGTCATTACAAATCTCTGGATGCATACATCCTCATTTTAAACAGTAGTGTTTTCAATCTCAGTTCAATGTCAGCAACTATGCCTGGAGAAAGCTTCTCAATGCATCATTCTTTTTGAATTGGGAGCGTGGCATAATGCACATAATAAGTTGCTAATCTATTGTTATAGAGGGATACTTTACTTGTTAATGAGTGTTGTTTTCAAGACTGGGTGATTGTAGCTTACTTTTTCTTGTTTTGTTTCTGCATTCCAAAATAAGGCATGCATCTACTCCCAGCTAAATTGTGCACTCTCCAATGTCAATTATCTCGACAACAAGGCATCTCTAATACCATGTCCTCAGCTTAAAGTTGCCTCATTTTGATAGTACTACAATAGTTTCAAGTTATCTCATATTGTGTATGGGGCCTCATATCTGGTCATGGATGTTGGAAACGATTTTTAATTTTTGACTTTTGGACTTTTGGACGATGGAAGATCGAAAATTTAGAATTTGACGGTAGAGCTTTGAACTTGGCATGTTGCTATAACGAATTTTTGCGAAGAATATGATGGTGCAAACCGACTTTGCGTAGCTATGTTTGTTGTTGAGATATCAATAATTATATGATTTGATGAATTCTGAGCAGATACTACAAGTAAAAGTCATTGAATCGATATATGAATGTTGGTTGTATGTATAGTAAAAGTTGTTTGGGGTACATTTTTTGACTAGAAAGTGCTGTATTTGTGTTTGTAATAAACGATTTGAAGCAGTAAGACAGGAAAATGTGAAAAATGATCCAACTTTGGATGAATATTTCTCCATGATTTACTAAGTGAGTTGATGTTGTTGCGTAGTGCTTGAGTTTTGTTTTTCTTTTAATTCTCTATACGATGGTATGGTTATTGTTAGTATTTTCAAAAATATGTCGGGTAGTGCCCGCTTGAGGCAAATTAAAGTACATGACTTTGAGTTATTTCATGGAGGGAACGTCTATTAGGTGTTTTTGACTTTTAGATTATGTTGGGGCTAATGTAGATCTATTGGATGGTCTTTGTTTTGTTCAAATCCGATCAGTATTAGTGGAGATATCATAAAAAGTCATGTCGATGGAAAATTGGCCATCTTTGACCAATTTTACGTGTACCAGTAAGGGGCGAAAAGTAGCTGACGACTTTTTGGTCAGACGTTTTTTGTTCATTTCTCTACATATAGTCAAGCTAGAACATCACGTAAGAGCTCAAACGATAGGTAATTTTTTGGTTTACAATAGTAACTAATGTTACAAGTAGGTTCGTTTTGACAGAGATGGAGGTTTTCTTGAAAAACCATCAAAATTTGAGAAAAACTTTCTGGCCCAGTTAAACAATCTAGTTCTGACCAAACCAAACAAGATTAGTACCATTTGATGCGTCTTTCAATTCTACACAAGTTTGATATATACTTGAGCAGGTATTTCTTATCAACAATTGCCAAGTTTAGGTCATTACAAATCTCTGGATGCATACATCCTCATTTTAAACAGTAGTGTTTTCAATCTCAGTTCAATGTCAGCAACTATGCCTGGAGAAAGCTTCTCAATGCATCATTCTTTTTGAATTGGGAGCGTGGCATAATGCACATAATAAGTTGCTAATCTATTGTTATAGAGGGATACTTTACTTGTTAATGAGTGTTGTTTTCAAGACTGGGTGATTGTAGCTTACTTTTTCTTGTTTTGTTTCTGCATTCCAAAATAAGGCATGCATCTACTCCCAGCTAAATTGTGCACTCTCCAATGTCAATTATCTCGACAACAAGGCATCTCTAATACCATGTCCTCAGCTTAAAGTTGCCTCATTTTGATAGTACTACAATAGTTTCAAGTTATCTCATATTGTGTATGGGGCCTCATATCTGGTCATGGATGTTGGAAACGATTTTTAATTTTTGACTTTTGGACTTTTGGACGATGGAAGATCGAAAATTTAGAATTTGACGGTAGAGCTTTGAACTTGGCATGTTGCTATAACGAATTTTTGCGAAGAATATGATGGTGCAAACCGACTTTGCGTAGCTATGTTTGTTGTTGAGATATCAATAATTATATGATTTGATGAATTCTGAGCAGATACTACAAGTAAAAGTCATTGAATCGATATATGAATGTTGGTTGTATGTATAGTAAAAGTTGTTTGGGGTACATTTTTTGACTAGAAAGTGCTGTATTTGTGTTTGTAATAAACGATTTGAAGCAGTAAGACAGGAAAATGTGAAAAATGATCCAACTTTGGATGAATATTTCTCCATGATTTACTAAGTGAGTTGATGTTGTTGCGTAGTGCTTGAGTTTTGTTTTTCTTTTAATTCTCTATACGATGGTATGGTTATTGTTAGTATTTTCAAAAATATGTCGGGTAGTGCCCGCTTGAGGCAAATTAAAGTACATGACTTTGAGTTATTTCATGGAGGGAACGTCTATTAGGTGTTTTTGACTTTTAGATTATGTTGGGGCTAATGTAGATCTATTGGATGGTCTTTGTTTTGTTCAAATCCGATCAGTATTAGTGGAGATATCATAAAAAGTCATGTCGATGGAAAATTGGCCATCTTTGACCAATTTTACGTGTACCAGTAAGGGGCGAAAAGTAGCTGACGACTTTTTGGTCAGACGTTTTTTGTTCATTTCTCTACATATAGTCAAGCTAGAACATCACGTAAGAGCTCAAACGATAGGTAATTTTTTGGTTTACAATAGTAACTAATGTTACAAGTAGGTTCGTTTTGACAGAGATGGAGGTTTTCTTGAAAAACCATCAAAATTTGAGAAAAACTTTCTGGCCCAGTTAAACAATCTAGTTCTGACCAAACCAAACAAGATTAGTACCATTTGATGCGTCTTTCAATTCTACACAAGTTTGATATATACTTGAGCAGGTATTTCTTATCAACAATTGCCAAGTTTAGGTCATTACAAATCTCTGGATGCATACATCCTCATTTTAAACAGTAGTGTTTTCAATCTCAGTTCAATGTCAGCAACTATGCCTGGAGAAAGCTTCTCAATGCATCATTCTTTTTGAATTGGGAGCGTGGCATAATGCACATAATAAGTTGCTAATCTATTGTTATAGAGGGATACTTTACTTGTTAATGAGTGTTGTTTTCAAGACTGGGTGATTGTAGCTTACTTTTTCTTGTTTTGTTTCTGCATTCCAAAATAAGGCATGCATCTACTCCCAGCTAAATTGTGCACTCTCCAATGTCAATTATCTCGACAACAAGGCATCTCTAATACCATGTCCTCAGCTTAAAGTTGCCTCATTTTGATAGTACTACAATAGTTTCAAGTTATCTCATATTGTGTATGGGGCCTCATATCTGGTCATGGATGTTGGAAACGATTTTTAATTTTTGACTTTTGGACTTTTGGACGATGGAAGATCGAAAATTTAGAATTTGACGGTAGAGCTTTGAACTTGGCATGTTGCTATAACGAATTTTTGCGAAGAATATGATGGTGCAAACCGACTTTGCGTAGCTATGTTTGTTGTTGAGATATCAATAATTATATGATTTGATGAATTCTGAGCAGATACTACAAGTAAAAGTCATTGAATCGATATATGAATGTTGGTTGTATGTATAGTAAAAGTTGTTTGGGGTACATTTTTTGACTAGAAAGTGCTGTATTTGTGTTTGTAATAAACGATTTGAAGCAGTAAGACAGGAAAATGTGAAAAATGATCCAACTTTGGATGAATATTTCTCCATGATTTACTAAGTGAGTTGATGTTGTTGCGTAGTGCTTGAGTTTTGTTTTTCTTTTAATTCTCTATACGATGGTATGGTTATTGTTAGTATTTTCAAAAATATGTCGGGTAGTGCCCGCTTGAGGCAAATTAAAGTACATGACTTTGAGTTATTTCATGGAGGGAACGTCTATTAGGTGTTTTTGACTTTTAGATTATGTTGGGGCTAATGTAGATCTATTGGATGGTCTTTGTTTTGTTCAAATCCGATCAGTATTAGTGGAGATATCATAAAAAGTCATGTCGATGGAAAATTGGCCATCTTTGACCAATTTTACGTGTACCAGTAAGGGGCGAAAAGTAGCTGACGACTTTTTGGTCAGACGTTTTTTGTTCATTTCTCTACATATAGTCAAGCTAGAACATCACGTAAGAGCTCAAACGATAGGTAATTTTTTGGTTTACAATAGTAACTAATGTTACAAGTAGGTTCGTTTTGACAGAGATGGAGGTTTTCTTGAAAAACCATCAAAATTTGAGAAAAACTTTCTGGCCCAGTTAAACAATCTAGTTCTGACCAAACCAAACAAGATTAGTACCATTTGATGCGTCTTTCAATTCTACACAAGTTTGATATATACTTGAGCAGGTATTTCTTATCAACAATTGCCAAGTTTAGGTCATTACAAATCTCTGGATGCATACATCCTCATTTTAAACAGTAGTGTTTTCAATCTCAGTTCAATGTCAGCAACTATGCCTGGAGAAAGCTTCTCAATGCATCATTCTTTTTGAATTGGGAGCGTGGCATAATGCACATAATAAGTTGCTAATCTATTGTTATAGAGGGATACTTTACTTGTTAATGAGTGTTGTTTTCAAGACTGGGTGATTGTAGCTTACTTTTTCTTGTTTTGTTTCTGCATTCCAAAATAAGGCATGCATCTACTCCCAGCTAAATTGTGCACTCTCCAATGTCAATTATCTCGACAACAAGGCATCTCTAATACCATGTCCTCAGCTTAAAGTTGCCTCATTTTGATAGTACTACAATAGTTTCAAGTTATCTCATATTGTGTATGGGGCCTCATATCTGGTCATGGATGTTGGAAACGATTTTTAATTTTTGACTTTTGGACTTTTGGACGATGGAAGATCGAAAATTTAGAATTTGACGGTAGAGCTTTGAACTTGGCATGTTGCTATAACGAATTTTTGCGAAGAATATGATGGTGCAAACCGACTTTGCGTAGCTATGTTTGTTGTTGAGATATCAATAATTATATGATTTGATGAATTCTGAGCAGATACTACAAGTAAAAGTCATTGAATCGATATATGAATGTTGGTTGTATGTATAGTAAAAGTTGTTTGGGGTACATTTTTTGACTAGAAAGTGCTGTATTTGTGTTTGTAATAAACGATTTGAAGCAGTAAGACAGGAAAATGTGAAAAATGATCCAACTTTGGATGAATATTTCTCCATGATTTACTAAGTGAGTTGATGTTGTTGCGTAGTGCTTGAGTTTTGTTTTTCTTTTAATTCTCTATACGATGGTATGGTTATTGTTAGTATTTTCAAAAATATGTCGGGTAGTGCCCGCTTGAGGCAAATTAAAGTACATGACTTTGAGTTATTTCATGGAGGGAACGTCTATTAGGTGTTTTTGACTTTTAGATTATGTTGGGGCTAATGTAGATCTATTGGATGGTCTTTGTTTTGTTCAAATCCGATCAGTATTAGTGGAGATATCATAAAAAGTCATGTCGATGGAAAATTGGCCATCTTTGACCAATTTTACGTGTACCAGTAAGGGGCGAAAAGTAGCTGACGACTTTTTGGTCAGACGTTTTTTGTTCATTTCTCTACATATAGTCAAGCTAGAACATCACGTAAGAGCTCAAACGATAGGTAATTTTTTGGTTTACAATAGTAACTAATGTTACAAGTAGGTTCGTTTTGACAGAGATGGAGGTTTTCTTGAAAAACCATCAAAATTTGAGAAAAACTTTCTGGCCCAGTTAAACAATCTAGTTCTGACCAAACCAAACAAGATTAGTACCATTTGATGCGTCTTTCAATTCTACACAAGTTTGATATATACTTGAGCAGGTATTTCTTATCAACAATTGCCAAGTTTAGGTCATTACAAATCTCTGGATGCATACATCCTCATTTTAAACAGTAGTGTTTTCAATCTCAGTTCAATGTCAGCAACTATGCCTGGAGAAAGCTTCTCAATGCATCATTCTTTTTGAATTGGGAGCGTGGCATAATGCACATAATAAGTTGCTAATCTATTGTTATAGAGGGATACTTTACTTGTTAATGAGTGTTGTTTTCAAGACTGGGTGATTGTAGCTTACTTTTTCTTGTTTTGTTTCTGCATTCCAAAATAAGGCATGCATCTACTCCCAGCTAAATTGTGCACTCTCCAATGTCAATTATCTCGACAACAAGGCATCTCTAATACCATGTCCTCAGCTTAAAGTTGCCTCATTTTGATAGTACTACAATAGTTTCAAGTTATCTCATATTGTGTATGGGGCCTCATATCTGGTCATGGATGTTGGAAACGATTTTTAATTTTTGACTTTTGGACTTTTGGACGATGGAAGATCGAAAATTTAGAATTTGACGGTAGAGCTTTGAACTTGGCATGTTGCTATAACGAATTTTTGCGAAGAATATGATGGTGCAAACCGACTTTGCGTAGCTATGTTTGTTGTTGAGATATCAATAATTATATGATTTGATGAATTCTGAGCAGATACTACAAGTAAAAGTCATTGAATCGATATATGAATGTTGGTTGTATGTATAGTAAAAGTTGTTTGGGGTACATTTTTTGACTAGAAAGTGCTGTATTTGTGTTTGTAATAAACGATTTGAAGCAGTAAGACAGGAAAATGTGAAAAATGATCCAACTTTGGATGAATATTTCTCCATGATTTACTAAGTGAGTTGATGTTGTTGCGTAGTGCTTGAGTTTTGTTTTTCTTTTAATTCTCTATACGATGGTATGGTTATTGTTAGTATTTTCAAAAATATGTCGGGTAGTGCCCGCTTGAGGCAAATTAAAGTACATGACTTTGAGTTATTTCATGGAGGGAACGTCTATTAGGTGTTTTTGACTTTTAGATTATGTTGGGGCTAATGTAGATCTATTGGATGGTCTTTGTTTTGTTCAAATCCGATCAGTATTAGTGGAGATATCATAAAAAGTCATGTCGATGGAAAATTGGCCATCTTTGACCAATTTTACGTGTACCAGTAAGGGGCGAAAAGTAGCTGACGACTTTTTGGTCAGACGTTTTTTGTTCATTTCTCTACATATAGTCAAGCTAGAACATCACGTAAGAGCTCAAACGATAGGTAATTTTTTGGTTTACAATAGTAACTAATGTTACAAGTAGGTTCGTTTTGACAGAGATGGAGGTTTTCTTGAAAAACCATCAAAATTTGAGAAAAACTTTCTGGCCCAGTTAAACAATCTAGTTCTGACCAAACCAAACAAGATTAGTACCATTTGATGCGTCTTTCAATTCTACACAAGTTTGATATATACTTGAGCAGGTATTTCTTATCAACAATTGCCAAGTTTAGGTCATTACAAATCTCTGGATGCATACATCCTCATTTTAAACAGTAGTGTTTTCAATCTCAGTTCAATGTCAGCAACTATGCCTGGAGAAAGCTTCTCAATGCATCATTCTTTTTGAATTGGGAGCGTGGCATAATGCACATAATAAGTTGCTAATCTATTGTTATAGAGGGATACTTTACTTGTTAATGAGTGTTGTTTTCAAGACTGGGTGATTGTAGCTTACTTTTTCTTGTTTTGTTTCTGCATTCCAAAATAAGGCATGCATCTACTCCCAGCTAAATTGTGCACTCTCCAATGTCAATTATCTCGACAACAAGGCATCTCTAATACCATGTCCTCAGCTTAAAGTTGCCTCATTTTGATAGTACTACAATAGTTTCAAGTTATCTCATATTGTGTATGGGGCCTCATATCTGGTCATGGATGTTGGAAACGATTTTTAATTTTTGACTTTTGGACTTTTGGACGATGGAAGATCGAAAATTTAGAATTTGACGGTAGAGCTTTGAACTTGGCATGTTGCTATAACGAATTTTTGCGAAGAATATGATGGTGCAAACCGACTTTGCGTAGCTATGTTTGTTGTTGAGATATCAATAATTATATGATTTGATGAATTCTGAGCAGATACTACAAGTAAAAGTCATTGAATCGATATATGAATGTTGGTTGTATGTATAGTAAAAGTTGTTTGGGGTACATTTTTTGACTAGAAAGTGCTGTATTTGTGTTTGTAATAAACGATTTGAAGCAGTAAGACAGGAAAATGTGAAAAATGATCCAACTTTGGATGAATATTTCTCCATGATTTACTAAGTGAGTTGATGTTGTTGCGTAGTGCTTGAGTTTTGTTTTTCTTTTAATTCTCTATACGATGGTATGGTTATTGTTAGTATTTTCAAAAATATGTCGGGTAGTGCCCGCTTGAGGCAAATTAAAGTACATGACTTTGAGTTATTTCATGGAGGGAACGTCTATTAGGTGTTTTTGACTTTTAGATTATGTTGGGGCTAATGTAGAGCTGTCCAATGGTTTTTGTTTTGTTCAAATCTGATGTGTTGTTGTGAGTCTATATGCGAAAAGTTATATCTGAATCCCAAAAGACATATTTGAAGCATGTACCCGATTTGGCATCAATCATCGCTTTCCCAAACAACAGCAAATACCTCTAGTCAACGTTAGAAAGCAAGCGTAATGTTATAGTGCCATTCATTCTAGTGATATCATCCATAACCTATGTCTTATATTAAATTATATATCTTCAGGTTGATAGTGTGTTTGAAGTTCATATCGTAATTATCAGCATATAGATCTTTGCTATGCATTTGGATTAAAATTATCATCACAAGTACAGAAAAAACTAGTACATTTATAACGATGCTCAAATGTTGTCTACTTCAAATCAAGAAACTGGATCCAGCATTGGAATACACATCATAATAACAGGCGTAACTCACAGCATTTAATTTGTTTATAATACATGGTACTTTTTATTGACTAATAAACTTAAAGCTTAGGTGCTTGAGGAAGAACAACAAAACCAATAACAGGGAAATGAGTATACGAAGTAAAGCCATATTCATCTTGCTGATTTTCAATGACAGTTTCGTGAATAGTGCTATGCACCAAAGTACCCAAAGCAGGCACCATGCCGGTATCAGTGGGTAAAACAGCGACTACTTGGCCCAATTTTGCCTTCAGAGAACCATCATGTGTAGCATTTTCAAGTTTCCATGATTGCTCTTTGGCAATTAAAAGTGCCTCCTCTTCGTCCAGCTGACCTAAGTTTTCAATTTCGTTGAAACGGACAGCAGCCAACGTCTTTGTCAAGTGCTCACTCAAAACAGGGATCTTGGATTGAAGCCATTTACTGCCCACAAATTGGCTGAGAAACCAAACATTCATGGCAATGTGAAGGTCAGCCAGTGACAATTCTTTAGTACCAAGTGCCCAGAGAGATCCGTTTTGATGACGAGATTTGACAAGTTCCTCAACAGCTAAAAGCTCTGCATTCAAACCTTGAAGCATGAAAGGGGCAGCAAATTTGAGAGATTCGGGATCAATTTTGCGACCTGAGAATTGAGAGCGATCCTTGACAAATGCCTCACCCAATTTACCCATAGGAATTTGAGTAACTATAGCTTGGAAAACTGAGTTCTCGGTCCATCTTGCCAATGATAAGATTGAATGCTCTGTAGCATTTCCTTGAGCATCAAGAGGGTAGAAGGTTGGTTCTGGGAATCTATCGACAGGCAAATGACAGTCAATTGGCATTACTCATGCAAATTCACAAGCACTTACCTCTTTTCAAGTTCAGCAAAGATGACCTTGGAATCACAATAGGTATGATTACCAATTTGGAGTACAGGAGTCTTGCGATAACCAGCATCGAGGGGTCTACGAAGAGGACGAGGCTCAATGGGCGAAATCATGACAAGTTTGAAATCGACATTTTTGTATTGAAGGGCCCATGCAACTTTTTGAGCAAATGGAGAATTGGGATACCAATGCTGGATATTTCAGATTTAATAGACTGTCTCTTGTAAAAAGAAAAAGAGAAAAAAAACTCTTCACTGTACTTACCAAGATAAATTGAGGATTAGACATGGTTTTGGATTGAAGTGAGATAAAGGGGAAAATTGATTTGGTTGAATGGAGGTGTTATGTTATGCTTTTTCTTTCTGTCTACTCTTCGTGACCATGTTTTTTTACAAGATGATCAAGCATAAATGACAATTTAGGAAGGAAGCGTAATCTTGCAACCCATTAACACTAAAAAAGGAGTTTATTTGATGACAGTCTACATACTTTGTATCAATAGGCCTAGAAGTAGTGAGGCATACTAACTGTGTCTGTTTCGCAAGATGCCAGTAGTAAGATTTCATTTTGAAGCTACCATAGCATCTACAGTCAAGAGTTACATTGACTGGATCATAACTAAGAGCGGTATTTTCGATATGGTCTACTAGAAATTTCACAAATTTGTTTCTGCCATTACTCAAAAAAGAGCTAACTATTCATGCAAGAGCCTGCATTGCTCTGTGTGTGGGAAACAAGGCATACCGTCTTTTACTGCTCTCATTTTTTGGATTACTACTTGTTTCTTACGTAATAAGCCTCGTTTTTTATTATCACTGATGGGATTGTTTAAGAATCTTTCTGTATGTTTTTTTTTAAATGTCAAACGGAAAACTTTTAGGCAAATAATGTCAGACGATACCGTTTGTTGACTATTAGCACCTTTGTATATATATATGTATCTTCAAGCTTCAACTGTTGCAAAAAAGAGTTGCTTGTTTTAGTCAAACAAGCCTATGAGTTTTCCCAATTCAGTAATATCTTGATAGAATGGAAAAAGTCTACAAGAACAGGCACAATTTGCTATGGTTCATCATCTCTAATCTTTAACTTGTCTTTACGGCTACGCTTTTTTCAAATTCCACTACTGACATACTGGATGGACCATAAGCGAAGATATTCATCTGCACCTAAGATTTGATCTGTCTTGTCTCTTTTTCTGTGAGTGCTTTTTTACCGCTTGCTTGTATAAAGTAGAACTTTAGTTTTTCCAACGACTCCATAATGACATTGCTGAATTGATATGCTACCGACTTCATCATTGCTAGCTGAGCAAACATCCCCCTTGATCTTGTCGAATGCAATTTTACGTTCATTTTTGTCTTGAAAGCTACCTGCTGTCTCAAGAAGCAAAACTTTTCTTGTTTGATAGAAATCCATACATTGACTAAAGATTCATTGAGCTTCTTTATTTCATAGCTGTTAATACGCTTGCCACGATTTCTTACCCTTTACTTTTTTTTTGACAAGCTTTTGATTGTTGTGTATTATCATATACCACCTTGAACGGTGTAGGCATGGTAATAGTTTTGTATTTTCTTAGTCTAATACACATAATAAGAAGCTTGGGGAGAATTCTTTAGTTCGCATATCTTGCCTATTTTACCTTCCCAGTGCATATGGCATTGGTGCTTACTTATATTGCTGAGCGGGTTGCTGTTTGTGCCATTTTGCGGATCGTCCATAAGATTAAAAGTCATGAACATGTGAAGCGAACATCGAAACATATCTTTTTAGTATGTTGGCCTCTATTTTAACTGGTTTCGAGGCAAAAGAAGCAGTAAATACATTCTTATATACAGAATGTTGATACACTAATGTTCATGACTTGTCTATTAAATCTTAAAAATGCGCATTTAATCGTCAATGATCCAAATATACAAGGATGCTCTGAATCTTGTTATTCCTCGATGGAGAGGCGCTGTAGATTTATGGTGCAATTACAGATATGATATCCGTAAGATGATAGATCGCTACAAAGGCATCCGAGAAAAGTGAACTGGGCGATGATTACAAATCAGCTGTAGCGGGTATTTGGAGTTATAAATCGCATCGCTGTGAACTGACCTTTCATTTTCATCAGTTATTTAGGTTATTAATATCACTATCGAAGGGAGAAACTTACAGCAATAGCACAGCTGGCGTCAAAGCCATTGACCAAGATGCTACTAGTACAAATACTCTTGAAAACAGTGGTAGTTCACTCTTTCACTATGTCTGTGTGTGTGTGGGAAACAGACATCATCAATTACTGTCCTCTACTTTCGGGCTACCCCTTAACTCGATATGGTAATATTCGTTTACCCTGAGATGGGATATGTTTCTAATTATCAATCAGATAAACGGCACTTTAAAGTCAAACAAGTCTAATTAATGTATAAAACTCGTCGATCGAAGCATTTCTTTATGATATTATTCTTTTTTTCTTCTGTTCTAATAAAATGTCAACTACTGCTCAAGACGTGATTTTGGTAAGAAACGTGCATACTGCGTAAGAATGAACCGCGTTGCTAATGGTTTACATGTAAACAGCATTGGTATCCCGAGTCTCCTTTCTCCCAAAAGGTTGCTTGGATTTTAAATTACAAAAAGATCGATTACAAGGTCGTTTTGATCGACAGATGTGAGCCTCGCCCTTTGCGTAGACCTCTCGATGGAGGCTACAGAAAGACACCCATTTTGCAAATCGGTAACCATGTCTACTGTGATACCAAAACCATCTTCCTTGCGCTCGAGAAGCAGTAAGTATAACCCAACCTCTAATTTTGGGTTTATCCATCGTTTTGACCTTATTTCTTGTATCACGTAGTTTCCCTGAGACCAGCTTATACCCCAAGCTTACAACTAGCTCTGATGTCTCTTCTGAAGCTCTTGCTAGAGGTTTGACTGTCTGGATGGATAATACCTTATTCTCCAATGTTGTCTCTCAGCTCCCTATCAAGGCATTCGATGAGACCTTTATCAAGGACCGCAATGATTTAGTGGGCGGTAGATTCAATGTGGATGTCATGACAGCTGCTGCTCCTTTTATGAAGGCCACTCTCAAAGCTGAATTCAGTGTTGCTGAAAGCATTCTTGGTGACAAGACTTGGGTATTGGATACAGAAACCCCCTCGCTTGTGGATTTTAGTCTTTCCATGTTGACCTTTTTTTGCTTGAACTTGGCCGGTGAAAAGTGGGTTCAAACCAATCTGAAGACTCTCTATGATCACATGGCTCGTGTGATGGGCACTAGTAACTGGGATGCTACAGAGACTCGTCCTAAGCTTACTGAACAAGAGGCAATTGAGGTATTGAAGCGACACGCATCTGATGCTCTTGCTGAAGACTTTGAGGTTCACAGCAGCATTCTTCCCATTGAGTTGGGTCAATTAGTATCTGTCACTCCCTTGGACACCGGCAAGATCCCTGTAACTGGAACACTGATCAGAAGCACCATTGACGAAACTGTTATTAGCTACAAGAATCCCGAGCATAACACTACCAGCATCATCCATTTCCCCACCATTGGCTTTATTGCTGTCCCCGCTAAACCCCAAGGCAACTAAAGAGAAGATTGATTATTTTGGTTTATTACTTGATTAATGGATTAAATAAAGTGTTTTGGTAGATGCAAAAATTAGAGGGATAGATGTGATGTTTTGTAGGAAAAGGCACATGCTGTTGTATATACATGTCTATCTAAATATGGAATGTTTCTTCATACATGTTGTTCAACCACCAAAACCTAGCATTGGCAGGCAGCAAATTTAGTACAATGGGTGCTTCTGTGGAGGAGGATCCTGGGCCAGCAGCAGCAGACGACGGTGACACGGGGTTGAGTGGTATATTGTTAGCGCCTTTGAGCATGCTGGGTAAGAAATCTTTACTGATATGGCTGATGTCTAAGGAGCCTATTCCAGAAGGAAACGCAAACTTGTTGCGCTTGACGCGAGGTGGAGGAGGAAGGGAGGAAAATGTCTGCGATGTTGGTGGTTGATGGGGAGACGGCTCTCCTTTTGGAGCAGGTCGATACGCCGTCAATGCATGTTGGTTGAGGTCTTGGTGCTGATGCTTGATATCATCCTCATCATCCTCATTCTGGTCATCCGAAAGTGCGCCATCTATATCCTCTATTTGCTGCAGGTCCTTATTCCTGGCAGCTGTAGATTGGTAAAGACGTTGTTGAATCAGGTAGGAGGCCGGTGTATTGTACTTGTTCTCCTCGGCGCGATATTTTTCTAATGCAACTTGGGTAATGTGGTATGTGAAGCTGCGATACATGGGGAATGGTGTGCATTTGATGGTTTCTGTGAGTGTTTGGTTGATGGCAAACCGTGTGCCTGGTGTCGTGATGTGGGCTCTGAACAAGATCAGCTGGCATTGACCTGCTCGCAACGAAAATGCTGGGATATCCAATACGTCGCCGTACAATTTGGCAGAGGTAGCTAAGGGCTTTCCATAGCTTGAAGAGCTGATCAGTGATTTTGCTGCAGCTCCGAGAGACCGAATGAATTGCGCGCTGGCATCCTCGAGGTCCAATGTCGGTACAGTAGATCTGCTTGAATTCGAGCCAAATGCGGGAAAAGATGCGTTATTACTGCCGAATGATGTAGTATCAATCAGGGTTCTGGCAGAACCGATGCTCTGCTGTGGCGATACAGGCGAGAAATTAGCGCTATCGTGGATGTGCTCGTCTTCTGCAAAGGATTGTTTGCTCTTGTTGGTATTGCTGGAGTCTATGTTGGATATGTTTGCCAATGATTGTCCACTCAGACTCAAAATGGTATTTTTCTGTTGTCTTGTTAGCACGGTAGGTTTGCTGCCATTCTCTAATGCAAGCTGAACCATCGGGAAAGTGTATCTTTTCTCCTTGTCCACAATGAAATAAGGTGCTTGATTCGAATTGTCTTGGTCTTCAACCAGTGCAAAGAGGCCAACAAACACACCACTTTGAATATCGCTATTGTTGAGGTCGAGCTGCTTTTTGAATGAAGGTGAACTGTACATGGAGTATCCAGATGACTTGATTGGCGTGTACATTGTAGCCGCAGTCTCTGTCATTTGTTGCATATCGCGAAAGTAGTTTAACATGTACTCTGAGGGCACTTTGAGCTTCTCACCCATCGTCTTTGAGATGAATACAGGCTCAGCAAATCGAAAACCTATCGACAGCAAGTTGACTAGATCCTTATTAGAATCAATCTTTTTGACCAAAAAGATATGGCGGTCTTCAGAGTCAGAATCTCGTACAGTCAGGTTGTTGTTTGCCGGTGATATCTCGTCTGAAGATGTGTTGAAGATATCAATCACAGTGGCATTTTCAGGAGTAGAAGTCGAGTGAGATGATACTCGACTTTGTTGTTGTTGTTGTTGTTGTTGTTGTTGTTGCATATTGGATTTCTGTGTATCTTTCGGATTCAGACTTGTGAGTAACCATGATGCTGTGCTACTGGTTCTTCGGATAACAGGTAGCTTCTTGGGCTCCTGCGAGAAAATGCTCTTTTTTGAAATTGTGTTTGTACTCATGACTGAATCAAACAAGAATCCAAGGTCTGATAAGCGCTGAAATCGTAGTTCCTCCACAAGTTCATGTGCGGCTTGGATGAAAGAGTCGCTGATGGCGTTATAAGCAGCTAAATTAGCTGTAGGTTGAGTATTCTGAAGCAGATTGTCTGTATTGCTGTGCTGATATTCTGCTTTGTCTTCTGATCTCGACCACTGCATGGTGGTTTCGAATAGTCGTATGAAAAGAGGGTGGTTTGAGGTGAATTTTTCGTTGAAATCCTATATAGATATAAACATGAGCTAGATGGAAATCAACGGTTGTCTCTAAAAGTTACATTTTCAGGCAGTTCAGTCTGGATTTCTTTCATTGGCACTACACCATCGACTTTGACCAGGATTCTGCCGTTTGTATCAAAGAAAATAGTATCCAAAATCAGTCTCTTTTGAGACTTCTTTTGAAAAGGTAGTTTGCTGTTCTCTATTTTAGCCTTTGCCACAATAACAAATAGGATGATACAGCCTGTTACAACAATTGCCGAGATGATGCCTATGAGAGCTGGTGTTGCCAACACAGGCGTAGGCGGCCCGGTATGTGAGTCTCCCGGGTAGTACATGGTTCCTATCAGCGCTGTGTAATGCATACCTATAAAAGGACATGTGGTGTAATTTGTTGTTAGCCAATAATATACACATTGACGGTTGATTTTGCGTTCGTACCACAGACAGCAACGCCCATCAACATTGCGCATCCGAGGCGCTTGTACCATTGGTTCTCCCACTGCTCGCGTAGTTTGAAGAAGATTAAAAGAGCAACAGTAACAGCACACACTGCAATGATTGAAGCGCCAATAACAAAAGCAATCTTATTTCTCATCTGAAAGAAATCGATCGCAACTTGGCCTAATTGAAAGAAATGAGCACGAGCATCAGCCTATAAATCCATCGATCGCATACCTAAATAGTGCATGGACACAATACCAAACTATTTAAAATGGCATCAGTATTGCAACATTGCTGTAGTTAATATTCAAATTTACCCCAGCTATGATACCACTAGGTATAATTCGCGCTATTCTCGCTTCTTCAGTAATACCGACAAATGTAAAGGCTAAAAACATGGTGAGAATAGCGACAACCAGACTGGCAAATGTGAATCCAGCTGAATACGATAGCTGGTATTGATCTCCATTATTGAGTGTAATTGTCAAACTGTTGTTTCCAATGAAATGCATCGACCAGATGCCAACGCCACCCATTGAGCACGCTGCTGCAAACAGTAGAAACCAATTGTAGTATCCTCGAATATGTGTGCGTCTTTGGAGTAATTCCAACGTCGTCAATGCTCCAATCACTGCAATCAAATAGCTGACAAAGATGATGCCACCATTGTACGTTTGTAGTGCCTCAATATTCTGATCCATTGATGAAAGCGCTTCGATTTGATGAATGCAGTATATATATGGAACGAAAAAGGAAAAAGAAAAGAAAAAAAGGAATAAAGAGGAGTGTGGGGCTACAGACAAGACTTTAGATGCCAATATCCTGTATTTGATGGAAGCTGGGAATATAAACTTTTTAGTTCGTACAGAATTGGTGCATTCAGGCGGGACAAATAACCGTAATCAATCATGTAATTATTATATGGTATACGGTGGTTGTTATCAACAAGTTTGATGACCAAAAAGAACCATGCTTTTGTGTGTAATGATGCGTATCACTTTTGCTGATTCAATACTTGCAAGTGATACATTTTAAATTGAATGCTAATGAGACAATCTATTCTACCTTTATTGTTTAGATCTTTAAGGGGGGGGCGAGCGAAGATCGTTTTTTTTTTTTTTCTACTCCTTGTTTCGATTCATTATTTTTTTTCTCGATGTTTGTTATTACGGTTAATCCTTTGTGTCATTTTCTTGATGAATGAGCATGAATACATGGTTACACTCAATTAGCCATGGTGCACATTGATAAAAAAAATTATTTGTGGCACTTACCGAGAACAATACATGTATTCATTTGTCTGTTATATAATATTATTATTATCAAGTGCACGCACATTTCGAATATCAGAAGAATTTTGATCATCGCATGTCAGAATTGGTTGCCATGGAAATTTAATTTATGAGTGAGCGGTTGCTAGGTAAATTCATGTACCTGCATATCATCTGCATGTTGTCAAATTTTTTTCCTGCTTGACATGGTGCCTACACTTTTATTTTTACAGGATTATGAAACAAATTTACCTTTCTGATAATCACATGAAGAGGTCGTCTATTAAACAGTCTTAAATTAACAGTTTATTGTGAGGTACAACTGTGTTTTACTGTGAATTCACCCCAACGTTTCTAACGTATTATTTCTTTTGGATTTCAAACAATTAGATTCTTACTAAACTTTTATGTCTTTTTTTTTTGCGCTAAAATTTCTTTGTTTTATTTGACAAACTGAAACATCAAGTGCCTCACTTATTATTTAGCAGGAGATGTATATTTAGAACTATCATGTAGTTGGACATGAGTTGTACAAAAGCAATCCAGTTAAAACAGAGAATCAGTACCACATTACCAGTTTTCGGGGCAAAGCTATTACAGTGTTTTGCGTTTGAAAATAGAAATTTGTCATATATTCGCGACTTGAGGTAAGCTTAGTTTTGATGGAAATTATTCAAGATGTGTTCAAGTCAATTCAACCCAGCATTTAAATAAAAGCCAGAGGAAAGAGGTACAAAATATATAAAGATGGGTTATAAGCTCATTTATACCGAAAACGATCGACAAAGTGATCATGGATTTAGCTTAAATTTAGTAGAATATATTTTTCGGCCATCTCTACAATTTTGGATATACAATAGAATACAAGGAAGAGGATACAAGACTAATGCAAACTAATTTGCAGAAAAATTAGCTTCTCTTTGATCATTTCACTAATCAATGTTGCAAGAAAGATGTTCAAACAAAATCGTACGATAAAATAAAACAGAAATTTCAGAAGTTTATTCCTTTTGGACATATAGTACACGCTTTTCCATACAAAGATATTGGTATAATGTGAAAAGACAACTCCGAAGCCTAATGATGGTTAGGCTTTGTGATATAAAAGTAAATGTGGACCCTGCCATTAGCATAAACGCATGTTTGTTTAACGTATCGTGAGTCGCATGTCACGACTTGGTATAAATGATGCAGCAACAGCACATCTGTCTTCATTGAAACATACCCGCTTACTTGATGTTCAGCGTAGAGTATTCTATAGTAGGGTGAGAAGATCAGGAAGAAGATACCATATATATAGGAAGTACAGTGTTTTGCGTTTGAAAATAGAAATTTGGGAAAATAAAAAATAGGGCCTTTTTGTTTGTCCAGTAGAAAATTTTGATTTCAGTAAATATAGTAGAGATTCTTGTCAAGCAGCAGAAAGGTTTGATCATTGATAGAGATGCTTGACCATCAATATACACATCACAAAGCCAATAAAAACGAAAACAGCTTATAGTAGCTCTAACAAAACTAGATTTATTAATCGCAAAATTGTATTTTTTCCATATTCATACACTTTGCGAATAATCTTCACAAATGACAGGTCTAACCCTGACAGGCTTTGGGTGTTAGCAATCATTTCGTTCTTGGGAAGAGGTATTTTACGTACTTCTTCCTTAATATTTGACCAACACTCTTTAAAAAAAAAAAAGAAAAAGAAAACCAATATGGTAGTAAAAACAAAGTAGTATACCTGTTGTCATGACTTCTTTGGCTTTATGTATCGTGACATTATTCATTCTCGTATGAGGAAAATTACACATTTACAAATATCCAAGTATGAAGAAACTAGAGTTCCAATTCTTCATCACATGCTCCCAAACAGCTAAAAGATAGACAGCAAAATAAATGACTAACGTTCAGCGCACCAAGGTTGCGCACCAAGGTACTGGCATAGAGCGACGTAGCTATACGAATAGCCAATAGTATTTAGCAAATTTTGGTGCCTGATATTAAAAGATATGGACATCAAATGATAATATGCATTTGTTTGTAGAAAAGTTTTCTTCTATTATTTCAATATGAGTGTTCAGTTATCAATGAATGATTCTTAAATCACTGCTACTGCCTCCCAGAAGAGGGAGATTCAATCACTTGGCAATGCATTCGATTGAAACGACTTTAGTGATGCAGAATCTGTGGATCTAGATGAGTTGCGTCTGATGATGAGGAAAAGTAATCTATTTCAATGAATCTCCTCACCATATGTAAGAAGCCTTAGGCAAGACCTTTACGAAAGCACAAAGTATAAGACGGTCGAGGATATTCGCGAGAAGGCTCAAAGTTTGGGCAAACGATTCAATTGTTCCATTACTACTGCTAAAAGCAGCAAGAATCAGTTCCTGGTTTTGCAATGTAATTATCGAAAAGCTAAAAGGGGGCAGGACGGTATAAGACTGATAGAATGCAATACACTCTCCGCATTTACGCTTCAGTAGGATGTACTGCTCAAAACCCTTGGGAGGTTCGTCAGGTGGTTCTTCATCACAATCATCAAGTACTAATCAAAATTGATAGAGAAAAAAAGAATCACCTGCGTTTTTTGATGCATACTCATGCAAAATAAGAGCTCAGACATCTTTCTGAGAGCGTTGTGGTTGATGCAACATACAAGACGAACAGCCATCAATTGGCATCGCTTAACTTTGCCGTTGCAGCTTGCAATAATCCATGTTGCTGGATGTTGGATGCGTCATGAATTCAACGAACTTTATGAGTGGGCTATGAAGCAATTTGGGTTGGCTGCTTGGCCTAATGTGATGGATCTGAGTTTTCTTCCCAACAACTTTGTCGCTGATGACAAGAATTAATCATTGATCAAACATTTTTTTCCTATATTTAAGCACATTCTTTGTTATGTACCTATTGTACATATCTTCTTCCAAAGACTCATAAAAACATGACTAAAGAAGCAAAGCTTGGTGAGTATCTCTTGAAGTTAAGAATATATACAAGTACTAAATACATACAAAATCGCATCGAAAAAGAAGTAGGCCAGAAAAGCCAAGCTACTGGTAAGATTATAGAGTTTACATTCTTATTCCAGATGGCTTGAGCATGAAACAAGTTGTTGGCCATTTCAATCCTTTGCCGGATGAAAATTGTGGTTTTCGAGCCCTTTCTCTCGCTATTACTGGTAATCAAGAGCAACACAAGTTATTGAAGGCCAAGGTGATTGCTATTTTGAACAAGAAAAATGTGTTTTATCAGCAAATTTTTGGAAGTTTTGCTTCTTCAAAGCCTAGTTCTTAGTACCTTTGTAACGAAACTTTGTTAGACAGTCAAGATAACTGGTTTCAGTTCCCTGAAATGGTAAAGTTGGCCGCAAACACTTTCAACAGAGTCATAACTTGCTATACGCTTGACTAACAAAACACTACGTTTGTTCCTTATTTTTTCGCTCCTTCTTCCCTTCATCCTATTTTTTTTTTTTTTTTTTTTTTACAACTACAGGCTAGTCATTTTTATCTTATAGAAAATGAGCTAAATTCAAGACCTCGCTGGCCTCCTACGTTTCCAGGTCATAGTGCTAACTGCAGCAGCAACCTCTTCGCCGATTACTCAATATCATTTAATATCAGGCACCAGAATTTGCAAAATATTATTGGCGCGCAACCTTGGTGCGCTGAACGTTAGTCATGAAGTATCATTGCTCTTGAAGAAAATGATGACGAAACACTTCGAGAAATGTACTCTATTGCTGCCAAGTCGTTTAAGAAATACAGTGGTATCGAACTAAGTCAAGAAGAACAGTATCTAGAAATGACAAAGAACACAAACAAGCAGTTTAGTAATATTGCAGCTTGCGTAGAAGAATATGAAAAAGAAAGCAAACCAGTAACATTGAAGAGATTGAAGAAGTATGCAGAAGATGGTGTCAAGTATACAGGCAAGAAGTTAAAGACAGTTGCAGAAGATATTGTTGTGACACCTATTGAACAAGAAAAGACAAGTGCTGAATTGTTCTTTGTTGTTCAGCAAAGAGAAAAATATAAAAATAATTTCAGATGGGGTCTTTGTTATGAAAAAGGAGAGGAAAAGGGCTTGTTTCAAAGATATAGTTCAGCACTATCGCTAAAGAACACATATCACAATAAGCGACTATGATGCTGTAGCATAATATACTATATACCATGTTAAATAAAACGCACCTTTGTTACCCATATCATATTATTATTGCAAAATTTGACGTTTATTAAAAGTGCTGTAATATTTTGACTTTGAATCAATATGTAGTTTGTAAATTTCACCATGCATGACAATGTAAATGGCGTCGTATATGACTGGCTGATCCAAGCTTATTTTTGGTTTTTAAGAAATGCATTCTTTCAAGTAGTAGATACTATTTTACTAAGGCCTGTTTAAGTGATATTCATATAAAGAATTTCTGAAAAAGACTTTAGGTCTTCACGAAAGAAAGACCTGTTAAATACTGTTAAAGGCCACTCAGTATGAATTACCATAATAATCTTTGATAAGATATGTGCATTCGAGACTTCATAAAACCTAGTAAAGTCTTGGACCTAGTATATTACATGTGTGTCAGTTTGTAGTTATGTAAACTAGAATGATGTGCCATGTACGCTGACATGTACGCTGCCATGTTCGCTGCCATGTACGCTGCCATGTACGCTGCCATTTACACTGACATGTACGGTCCGCTGCACTGTATCAGATGAATTTACTGAGAAATAAGGCTCAGGAAATGCAAGATGATTGATTTTCACACCCTCATTTGTAGTAAAATAGATACTCTCCTGTTATGCTACTCGGGTTGCTATTCATGCGGGACATCTTTGACTCATTCTTAAAGTATATATCGTTAGCGGCACATAATTTAATCTTGGCAATTTGAGTCATAAATGAGAAATGGTATCGGAATGAGTTACTTCTGGTCGTACTACATTACCAAGATTCACAGATAAAGAGAGCTGGGAGCTCTTGAATTTTATATTCAAATTTTATGTTCCAATTGTGAGTATCAATCTAGAGCATTTTTCTCTAAACATCGGTGCTAATTGCAACTAGCGGATACACCAGGCAAAGCCTCTGACAGTATCCACTGTTTTCTCATCTGTGTACATTACATAAACAATCGAGATCATTCCGTATCAGTGCCCCCCCTAATCCAATTCCATGTGCCACATAATTCTTAGCTATATTAAACTTGTTTGCCATCTTCCTCCTTATTCATTTAAGTGTAGGAAAACGATGGGATGAAACCAATGCTATAATCGATTCATGCTGCTTGATCGGTTCATTGGTTTGCCATCGAGATCAATTGACAATGGGCCTATCAAAACAGTTCACACTGTACCTATTTGAGACGCAAAGCACTATAAATACATGGGCGTAAAATAGTGGGGTTTCTCCACGAGCCTAACTATACCTACATGTTCATATTAGCATGCAGAAAGAAGAATGATAAAGCGAGCAAGCAATTGCATGTGCAAAGAAGGCTCTGAAGGGGAAAATTATGTGAAGAATCTTTGCACATTTATGGCATTTTTTTTTGTTTGCTCAACACTCTTTTAAAGGCTAAATCATGCAATTTGTATGCACTTGATTGGATCTATAATCCCCTTCTCTCAACCTACAAAAGGTCTAGAGATCACGTCACATGGTGGTGGGGAGAGAGGGAGGAGAACAAAGAATACTTAAAGAGGATGTGCTCCAACTCAAACTTCTTTATCTTTCTTTCATCCTTTCTTGTTTAAATTTATGAAATTGTGCACTATCCAAGATGCTACGCCCATCAAAGATATTTGTGCCGTTTCATCAGCTTCGGCACTACATTGAAGCAAGGATATCAGAGTTGATGGTTATAAAGCAGCCGCCCCAAATCAACCATCAACCGGCTTTTAAAAGATTCATTACTACGACTACGCAGCAGCAACAACAACAGCAGTCTATCGCATTCTTCTCTGACTTGCAGCGATCTCTTGTTCAGAAAGCTTATCTTCAACAAGCACCACCTCTTATCAAAAGGAATGCAGCCAATCAAAAACTACTCCTCAAAGTGATTCAACATCATTTTCCTGTCGTTAAGGTGTTTTCTGCACCATCACTTCACGGACGAATGTGGGCCACCGCTGCATCAGGCAATGGGCAGCAGCAATTCCGTACAATGATGTCTAGTACCTCAACATCGGGTGGCACTTGCACTGCTTCATCTTTCATGACATGGGGATTCCCAAGAACAACTGCTGCCACTGTAGGTTTTGGCCGTAGCCCAGCATTTGCTCGGCAGTTTTCTACCACTAAATCGCCCTCTTGTGTCACATTGTTTCAAAACACAACAAACACAACTTCAGGGCAATCCAATGTATTTGCTCATATCTCATCTCGTATCTTTTCGCCTGCTGGAACTAAAATGAACCAACCTGATTTGAACGAAAAGCAACCAAAGCATGCTTCATTCCACCCTGCTTCTTCTGTGTCTTCTTACGATAGCGATGAAGAGTCATCATGCTCATCAAGCAAGAACCGTATCTTTGCTTTTTCGACCAAAGGGATGGGTGAATTGGTAGATCAGACTGAAAACGATGATCAAGAATGCTCTGCCAATGCCAACTTGGTTCGTCGCGAATCTATCTCTTCTTGCCGCAGCAAATCTTCAAAGCAAAAGCTCGCAAAGAAGAACACTAGCACAACCACCATCAATCACGAAGACCTGGAGTCCATCATTCGCCACGACGATCTTTCTTCATTGTATACTACCGATAACAGTATGTCAAGCAAATCCTCAACTTTATCTAAACGCTCGAACAGTCGGCCGCACCATTCGAAACATCATCGACTAAAGCACCCGCCTGATCAGCAACACCACGTGAGACGACAAGATGACCATCCATTGACTACAGTAAAGAACGGGGGAGTAACAAAGAAGAAATTGCCATCTCTTTCGGCATCCATCTCGTCTACTAATACATATTTATTGATCACGTTGGACACATTGCAGTTCCTAGACAAGAGAAAAGAATGGTCGACACAGAGCCTTAATACATCATTTATCGATTCCATTGAGCTCATGGCGTACGATTACCAGGTGCATATCAACTATGTCTTGAAGCTACTGGACAGTCTGCAAAAGCAGGGCAAATTTCGTGTAGTTGCTCGTAAAAGTGAACTGCGCATTTACTTTCCTGTCCCTCCCAAATCCAAACAAGAAGCAATCGAATTCCTACGCTCATTCAATATTGTTGATTCCATGTTGAACTATTTCACTATTGTCGTGGAGGATCGCCAATTCATGCTCTCGCCCAGCGATTATAATGATGACTACTTCTCCTTTGTTCCTTCTTCAGCAGCAACAGCACACGATGCTAACCACAGCAGCACAGCAGATGCTACAATTGGACCTGATTACTTTAAGGACCTGCAAATGTTTCTGGATCGCACAGATTACTTGATCGAAACAAGCCCTGCTTTTCGTTCATCGTAATAACCTTCATTTACAAGATATTTACATTCTTTTTTATACATACTATGTTGGTCTCTGTCCTATACAAACCTACGTTATGATATATTGACTATTTACTCTATTTATTATTATCACTAAATCTATAAAGTATGTCTATCACAGTTTGAATACGATAATAGGTAATGCTATTTGCATCATTTGAATTCGCTTTTCGCATGATTCCCTGATTCTGATTCCAAGTTGATTTAATTTATCAGTACACTCTTGCTTGACGTCATGATTTCAGCATTCTGGTATAATGCTTGGACTCACAGCATCCTTTGTCTCAGAAATCAATGATAATGAAACACAATCATAGTAAATATATCACATAATGTCAAAAGCATACATATCATATTTCCATCTTTATATAAAAAGTAGATCAAATAGATGTGTATAAATAATTTAAGGCGGTATCATTGGAATTTTAGAAGGTTCAGGTCCTGTCTTCTATGGTAGATCAATTTCTGGATATCATGTTACAGCCATATGTATATCTGTTGGCGTAGAAACGCAAGGAAGCCAAGTAGTGGAACTAGTTAATAATGTGAGTATTATCCTAGATCGAAAATAGCCAACTTTCTAGGTTGCACTTACAAATATACCCAAGCATACGAATATATGCCAAATAGCATGACTTGTTAAACCAGCGAAATCAAACCTTCCCGGAAAGAATTTCTCAGGGAACCTATTTGCGTCTATATATATATATATCCAATTTAATAAAATATATACCCCAACAAAACCAACTTTACAAACTTACAAACAATGACACCAAGTATATACATGGCTACGCTCACTGCGGCCAATTCAAAAAAGTGCCATGTAGACTTGAATCCATTCAGATAGACCAAATGAAACACAGGCACGGCACTTGATACGGCCATGGACACAAACACGGCGATACGAAGGGGTCGAAGTGCCTTTGTATCCCATTTCGGTAAAAAGGGCGCTAGTACGCCAATGCTCCCCACAATAGTGGTAAATACCATATATCGACTTTTCATCATGGGTCTACAATAATAGCCGTAATATTCTGTCACGAGAACGGATGCAGTAATCAAAAACGAAATGCCCATATAATCCAATGTCGCTGTAAATGATTTTACTTGTCGGTGCGAATGGCATATGAATGTGTGGTATATCGACGAGCAGAACAAACATTTCAATGCGGCTATGCAAAACGTCATGAATACGGTTCGATCGTTGAATGTGGCATCTGGAAAATGGCTCTAGATCAATACATGTTAGTATGTGTAAATTCCATCCACTGGCGACATACGTTAAATCCATAGATACTGAGACAGCTCATGAATATAAAGCCGAGCAAATGGCTCCAAATGTTCATAGTTTCATTATGAAGCATGAAAATGGATCGAAGACATGCATTGCTGCTTTGGTAGAATCGATATCTGATGTAGATGATGATATGAGTAATTCAGTTGGTTATTAAACGGGGAAATTTTGAATAGGCGGTGAAGGATAGAGGAAAGAAGAGGGAAGGGAGGGGGGGGGGAGGTTATTAGCACATACCCAGTCAATACATATTCATTCTCTTGCCACTCTTTGGGCAATTCATGGAATTGTAGTAATCTCTGGGCTCCAACCATGGCTGCTTTTGCATTATCCCAAGTGTCATGAACCTGATCATCCATATACTGCAGAAATCCAGTTGCATCTGCTTGTTCTATTTCTTTGAATTTTTCACTGATTGTGTCTGTGATGGACTGAGATCGAGCACGTTTTTGAAATTTGGGTGATGGTGGCTTTTGCTTTCTATGGCGATTTGTTGATTTCATGATTCACAGAAAAAGAAAGTGATGAAAAACTGGGGAAAGAAAGCAAATCAAATCTTGATCTAATCCTTTGCTACTATCGTCTATTGTTATACCATCTCGGCCAATCGGACATGGATGCAGAAACAGTCCAGGTAATTCACCCAGTTTTTGAGTAAAAAAAAAAGTGGTTAATAAGGATGATCACATGAAGATGTGCCTGAGTTACTGCTATATGCGCTAATTCAGAGGAATGATGATGATGATGCTGGCTAAACGGTATGCCCACAAATGTATAATGTTTTTTTTAGTAGAATCATGGAAATTAACAACTTGGAATTACTGGAATACAATCATATAAAAAAAGGGATGATTAGTAAGTATGATTTTTGTGTACATACTACGAGAAGATAGGGTTGTATTATAGATCAAGTTCCCATGAGTTTTCTAGCTGCACTATATCACATAAGAAAGCCTAAAACCAGACGTGTAGCACACATTTTTGCTAAAAGTTGACACATTAGACAATCGATTACATCAATAGCTTCATGCTTACCTAAATCAGCCACAAAAATGTCATCATAAACAAGCATGTGTTTGTAGTAGTGGCATATACAAAAGCAGCCTAGACTCTAGGGATTTTATGGATTCTGCTATTTTCGAAGTAAACATCTAACCATCACCTGACTCGTTTAGGACATCTAGTGAAGAGGTTGCTCATGAAAGCTGCTCTTACAATGAGCATGCCATTATCGCAGAGACATGTAGGTAATCATTTGGCATGTTATGCAGACAACAGCAATTTCAAGCGTACTTCATAGATGTTATGTGATACTTCAGATGTTACGTGGATCCGAGAATAGACATACGAGATAGCACTATTTTTAGAGAGAAAACGATTACTTTTATGTTGCAATAGCTCTTTATCAAAATCTGCGCATGGACGCTTATTGCTTTCTAATACTACTAATCCAAAAGCGTGCTCTGATTGAACTATTCTGCACTCTAGAGCACCTAAAGGCCTGATATTCAGCTGAGAATGCAACCCTAACATGTAAAAAATCGTAATGGTGAAATAAGTATTGTATTCATGATGAATTTCTCTACAACTCATCATGAATAATTCAGGGGATACACCTAGTAGTCTAAATATACCGTATCTGGTGGGATCTGCCATCAATTTGAGCTACCTAAACAGCGAACTACTACCATATTGAGCTACCCAATCAGGGGCCCTCCTGTCTACTTGCTGTTTCCATTTGATTTATAAACAACTTATCTTAGCAGTATGTCTACAATAAGCGTATCTGTATCCTATTCATTGACACGCTGATTTTCATCTTTTTGAACATAACCCTAGTTATGTTACTTGTCGAGTGTATTTAGCTAGTAATGGATGGTGAAGAAGAATACTTGAGCTTGAGGTTTGCTTGAAATACAATTACAAATTGCTTTTCTTTTATTAAACGAATACAAATAAATGCTTTTTTTTTTCTCTCTATATATATATATAATGCGGAATGTTGAACCATTATGATTATCAAAATGATAATGATTTAGCCAAGGAATGATTTGTTGGATTGGGATTTAGTGGAAAGACCACTTGACATCAAGTTCACCCTTGCTCTTCTTACCGAGCTTCTGAAAAGCTGCAGGAGAGAGATCGATATCGTGCTTACCACAACCCTCGCAAGTATCAATAACCTTGACAGTGATGGACTTGTGACCAGACTTGACCTTGATCTTCTCACCACAGTACTTGTCCTTCATGAAATGTTCGCTCAAAGCAGCAACCATGTCGTCGTTATCAGCGTGGTTACCACAAGAGGGCTTACCAGACTTCTTGACAGAGTAGAAAGTGGCAGTACCGGAATAAGAGGAGCTACGAGACTCAATAACGGCAGCTTGAGAGACAACAGCGAAAGCGGCCAACAAGGCGGTGGCGATCAAAACGAGAGTGTTGGAGTGGAACATGTTTAGAATGAGTATAATACGACCAGCGTTAGATGGGAAGATGAAGAAAAGATTAGATGATTGCAATAATGAAGAAAAAAAAAACTGATTTCATGTAGAATTCAGGCCACTATTTATATGTCAATCAAGCATGGCTCGTTTCTGTCAAACATCGGAGATGTCCTTCATGTGAGGGTACCCGTGTTTTTCGTTTGCGTCGTAGCTCAACAACACGTTTTCGGATCATTAAAATGCAAAGAGACTGAAAAAGACTGCATTGATGACTTATCTTGCAGAATGTCAATCACAGCGTCTGTAATGGGGTCCAATTACAGGCATTTCCAAGTAGTGAGCTCAAGGCAAGCAATTCAAAGGCGAGTGAGACGCAATTCATCAAACATACATGTCGAATGAAGGCTATATTGGCGGGAAGCAGAAAAAGTTTTTCATCCTCTCCTTACGCCCGGGCCACTGTCCACAATCAGCATTAGTTGTATAAGGAATGACTTTGTGAGACCATGGTCCATCATCAGCATCATCTTGAATGATGGGGCCCAGATTTTTTTTTCTTAAAAGAATGTAATGCGATGAGTAATCTACACAACGATGCTCTACAATGAATGAAACATTCAGCTTGCTCAATCCTCGCTGAAAAAAAAGAGGAAAAAGCTTAAAGACATGCCTCGCATTGCCTTAAATTGCTTACTTGTAAACAACATCACTATCCGTCTACAGAATTTTATTTCTCGGTAAAATATTTTGAAACCTTCGCTCCGATCAAATCTTTGTCATTTCACCTGTACACACACACACACACACACAAGTCAATTGAAGATCTGCATTCACCTTGAGCCATGTGGCATGGAAACATCGCTTCATACAGACAAGTTCAAGTTGACATTTGTAAGCCTCAGATCGGTTTGTATCACAAATAGCATTGTCCAGCGAATAGGTAACTGGCAGTGTATACAAATACATATAATTTATCCCAATGTGTACAAGTATTTACCATTTCTTGATTTCTGACAGCCAGTCTAACCCGCTTAAGGAAAGTTGTGTGATAGTCTATCTCAAATCGGTAACTGAACAATGCTGCATCTCAGTGAAGCTAAAATATAAAAAATCGATGTGGCCCCACGCGTGATTTCAACGAATGGGTACCTAGGTGGTGGTGGGGGGGGGGAGAAGGCCAACAAATTAGTCTGAAACATTTTTTTTTTTTGGGTTGTCATCTTGACACTCGTGAGATGCCTTTATGACAACGTTTTTTTTTAAACAAAAAATGAAAAACTCACTGGAGGTTCCAATGCCATCATTATAGCATCGTAGCATTCATTCAATAATTTTCATTTATGCAATTTCTACTTTCTACATTTACATGCACATGGGTGTCCGAAGAAATGTATTTTCTGCTAGATGTTTGCTTTGGTAAGCTGAAAGCATATGCTTTGAAAAATGCTCAACATCATGATCTAGACTTGGCCTTTTCCCTTTCGATATTTCATTAAACAGCAAAAACCGCGGCAGCTAGCTGGAGGTCCTAGTTTATTTGATGGTTTTTAAACTTCTGCTTTGCGTCTTAACCCAAAAAATGATGCGTACTATGAAAAAAGTGATACGCTCCTATACCTGGACATTTCGCCGGGTATACGCAAATCAATGGCATGTTGGGATAGGGAACATAATTTCAATGGGGCCAGATATTTGCACATAGAAAAAAGGGGGGCTTTCGTAATATATGGCTGCATAATATTGATTCCTGCAATGTTGTAGGACGATATTCTTTAGTAGACATGATGAAAACAAAGGCCCAAAAATAAGCTGAATGTTTCAAATGTGCTTGACGCATCCAAATACAACGACAATCAGGTCCGGTTTCGTAATGCGAATCATTTCAGCTGTCTTTTTGCAATTGCTGAGCTTTTACGGCAGTTATTCCAGCCTCTTTAGAACATGTGGTAAATAAGATCACCAATGATCATCACCTTAGCGTGTTGTCGAAATAATTACAACACAACAGTAGCCCCGGATGGCGTACCGAGCTCGCCTTCTTCTCCGAATACCTTGGTGCTAAATGCATTGTTAGATTTTACTCAACAATTTTTTGTAGGATTCATGATTTCCAGATAGAGCTCAATCCTTTGTAACAGGCTTTTCAATCTAGTCTGTAATTCATGTATGATGTGCGCCGTCTACTCTCATTAAATCAATACTTGACTATTAGGGAGCTCTGTAAAATGCTGTGTATACCGGCAACACGGAGAAAAGCCATGGATGTCACGAAAGTAACCGTACGCTACTACAGACATCTACGCATCGCATCCCAGACTGGCATCAGCGTCATTCAAATTTCTCCAATGCAATCGTCTGTAAGACCAAGACGTAGCTGCAAGTATTTACTTGGTCTCATGCCAGATACAAGCTTGAAGTATTCTTCTATGACACTTTCTAGCAATATTCTACATGCCATCAAGGAAATGCCAATACAAACTAGTCACATCATTTAGTGCCTTATTTTTTTGCTTCTTCACTCAAGCATGGAAAACGGCATATTTTCTACCTTTCTTTACATTTTGACATGATGAATTTCCTGGGCTTCAGGTAAACCAACAATGATCGAGGCGAACAATGAAGGGTGAAATTAACACATGTCATACATATTTTAGCTTCGGTAAAAAAGGAAACAAGGCCTCAAAACATAAGTCTGCAACCTCCTCTGCCTCGTCTTTAGCAACGAACAACAGTGGGGGTCATGCTCACTCAAACCAGCAGTACCAACAGCATCAACAACAGAAACCACTCTACTTATCCAGCCCTCAGGTGAACAACATGTTGGTTAGAGGAAACTTCAAGACCATTACAGAATTGCCAAAATATGTGGATATCAACGAATGGTTGGCGTTTAACAGTAAAGTATCGCATCTATCATGGATTATCCTGCATTAACATGTACAACTATAATAGCATTCGAGTTTTTCAATCACATCAATCTATTTTATGGAACTATTACAAACTTTTGTACGTCTCAAACATGCCCAACTATGTCTGCTGGTCCAGGGTAATTAAGATCATGAGGATGTATATTATTCATGCAGATTAACAGTGCCTGCCTCTATAGCGTTGAATATACGTGGTCGGATTCGCTTTCAAAGAAAATCAAACTACCAGCACCTCAGTATATAGATTACATGACAAGTAGCTTAGAAAATACACTCAATGACGAATCAATATTTCCAACCAAAGCAGGTAAAAAAAAAAAAAAAAAAAAAAAAAAAAAAAAAAAGTGTCAAATGAAGCAAAGTAAAAGGATCTGACGTTTGCTTGGTACAAAGGACCTGATTTTCCACGCGAACTACCTTCAGTTGTCAAAAAAATGTTTGCGCAAATGTTTAGACTGTTTGCTCACATATATCATGTCCACTACGATAAGGTGTTGTGCCTAAACGAGGAACCTCATTTTAACTCTCTATTCGCCCATTTTATATCGTTTGCAAGGGAGTTTGATTTACTAGATAGAAAGGAGGTCCAGCCTTTGAACGAACTGATCGATGTCATGTCAAGGAATGGTGTTATTTGCTGAATAAAATAGATTATTTTGTGCCAGTCGTGCTTTCCGTGTTCATGTCAAATCTGAGCAACTAAGCGGGCCAAATTGAAATAGAGCGCACTACTCGTTCATGAATCCCTGTATGAAATACGGATATTATAAGCTGCATTTCCATCAGTCCATCCAATTATTATATAGAATACATACAGTGTTATATACTTACAATACAGACCTATGCTAAGAGACTTGTGCCAAACAATATATTTATATAATAGCATAAGAAGCTAAAGGACGAATGCAACTATAGGCTTGTTATGCTGCTAGCTTGTATTCCAGCATCAAATATCGACATTTGTTACATCTATTAAATGTCATGATAGATGCCATATCTGCTCCTCTATGCTTCTAATATGTATTTTACACTCCACATTAGAAAACACGTTAGTATTCGTTGCATTTGCTACATGCATTATATACCACAGACTTGTATAACATGTGCAGACATGCTACATATAGTCTTACAGTTGAATAATACTCAATAGAATAAACTCCGACATGTAGTATTGGTATAGACTAAACATGGTGCCTATGCTTTCAGGATGCATGCTACTATATTGATATTAATAATCCTTATACAAAGGACCAGTTAGAATGCTTTAAATGCAGCCTTTCTACTCCTTCAAAGAAAGCCAAATCATGTTAAGCTTGCTGATATATCATTTTAGCATGAATCAAGATGTCAACAATTGATTTAAGTTGACATAATATATGTCAAAGCATGATAACAGGATTTTGATCCATGGATAAAGTATGCAAATGGGTCATCTACCTGGTTGATAGAGGTTATTCAGACTAAAAATGTACACCTGCTAACTTGATAACTAATCTTACGTCTTTAGCTACTAGTTGATCTAGCATTTTTTTTTATTTTGACAACTAATCAAAGTGTTTTAGCGAATCAGATAGAAATGAGGAACATATTCAGTAAGCAATCACAATAGTGTTAAAGATCATACATGAACTCACTGCAAACCGGATTCAAAAGTTCTTATTCCAAGAAAGGATTTTCTAAATATATTTATTTCTTACATCAGATCGTGCTCCAGAAAAACCTTGACACTATCAACTTTAACATCAACAATTAAACTGCCTACGAGGAACAAACTTCAATTATTTACTTGTCCAGGAAACTACGTACTCTTCTGCAGTCTTATTGTTGGTATCACTCGTCCATACATCATGTAACTGTCAGCTCATATATGAATATCACGACTTGTGAGGCTACATTGCTGGGGCACCAAATAGGCCAATTACATAAAGGCTCTCAAAGTTATCCACGTCTATTAGTGGTGCTTTTCACTGTCTCAAGAATTGAATACATAGTCAAGCTATTTATCCTGAAAAAGCATCTCCCATGTGCTTGTTGTCTGTCATTGCTACCGTCAATTTAATAGATTCAGATTATCACCTTTCACATGTCTATCTTCGTTTAACTAGACTGTATTGCAAAAGATGCGGCCCATGTTACTGTAGACCGACAAAGTCGAAAATGAGCAAATCATTGTTAAGGATAGAAAACATCTCAATTATTTTTCCATGTGTATAGGAAAGAATTTATTTAAACTATGTTACAGAAAACGAAATTATGTTGTAAGAAAAAAAAAAACAAGTAGTTGGGGTAAATAAAAAACGAAATGTCTATAAAAGTATTTAACGTTACAAGCGTATTGTTTACACTATTAGATATACTTGATGGCCTGGTATAAAAAGGGTAGCAGCGATATGGTGATACATTCATGATTTTGTGTGTAAATTGGTACAATGATTTAACTATTTTTTGCTCACCATGGCCAAACCCAAGAAGTTCTAGTTTTTTGCGCTGATTGTGGTGAGCATGTTGTACTACTATTACTAGAAGCAGAGAAGGATGCGGAAGGTCTTTGTTGTTGCTGCTGTTGCTGTTGCTGGCCAAATCTCTTATTGGTAGTCGATGTACTTGCTTGGGTATCAATTGGTTCAGATCGATGACGAGCATGCTTGGTATTACTGCTAGTAATGCCTGCTGTCTTTTGTTCGCTGCCAGCATAACGTGGAGTTTCGTTAAATGCAACAGCTGCCTTCAAACCGGCGGCAATGAGCATGTACAGCCCTTCTGACAGAAATTCATGCAAGCGATAACGTTCGTCGGCCTGTAAACCAAACTTGATACATTGAATGCCAAAGTCTTGGGCTTTTTGCATGACATGATATTGTGCATCAAACCAGAGAAACAATTGAACCAAGTAGCTGAATAAAAACGAGACCAGATCTATCATCAGCTCCAATTAGTGTCTAGACTTGGAAAAAAAAAACTAAAGCATGAATGTATATGTACCTGGAAGCGGGGATTGCTTGACCAAGACAGCACAAGTAACGGTGATATCAATCATGTATTGACCCAATCGTTTGAAGCGAGTCATAGGATCACCTCCACCTTCAATGTAGATAGTTGGCATTGTAGAAGTAGCATTTGCAGCCTGAACATCCGAGCCTGCTGTGGAAGTAGTATCAAGGGTGATTTCTACAATGGGAGCGGGAGCCGTTGCTGTTTGATAGGCCTTGCTGCTAATTGTGCTTATCGTAGAAGCAATTCTTGATAGAATAAACGAGTTGATGGCTGAGCTCTTAAGTTCTTCGCCCTGAAGTAATTCTTCTTGTTGAATCTTTTTTTGAGATGTTGCTAAGTTGAGTATACCAACTCTTTCCTCGACACTTTGAAGTTTTTCTCTGATGGCCATTTTTGTGTTTGCGTCCGTTTTATCTGCATTTAAAAGTAAGTGATATATTCGATAGATAACGTATTGTACGTACTCGGTAAGGCCATAAGAATCTTATCAACACCAGTCAAGTAGATGTCCAAAGCAACAGATTCATTCCCCTCTTCATATTCATCGGCAGCGATGGAAACAAGCTTCATTCCTTGAGAGATGCTGTGTCTGTCGATATTGCTAGGTAGATTGGTCAATTGTTTGCTGTTGGTATTGGTATTGCCCTTGAAGGTGTTTGTCACATCATCCCTAATTTTCTCGGCAAGAGCACTCATTTCTGATGTCCATGAGGTACTTGGAGTGGGCGTAGGACTATGCATCTGCTGCATCTGCTGCTGCTGCTGCTGCTGCTGCTGCTGTTGTAATTGCTGCTGTTGCTGTTGCTGTTGCTGCATAGTATCATATGGTGGAGGAGCGGGTATGTATTCGGCACTGTAACTCATTTGCGGATGATGGTAGTATTGATTTGCGGGCAAGATGGGGGTTGAAGCGTGCATAGCGAGTCTTGATCCCAGATTTTGTTGAGCGTTGTTGCTGCCTCCCCGCACATTGGACCTACTCTTAGTCTTTTGATTGTGCTTTGAACCCATTGAAGACATGGATTCAATCTTGTTTGCTGAATTGTGTAAAATAGACGAGACAAAAGATGCCATATTTGTTTATTTGTTTTGATGGATAAAAAAGAAAAGAGAAGAGGAAAAGGAAAGCAAGGGCCATTTCTTTTGCAAATTTATAAAGTATAATGAAAATCAAATTGAAATTCAATCATTCGCATGTGATAATTGCTTTTTAGCTTTCAATTAGTCGAAAGAAAACATCTATTTTCGGTAGGAAATCATTTCGTCTTTTTTGACAATAGTCGCTTTCGATTTAGAACAGCTCGGTGGGACATAGATAGCGGGCTCGGATGTGAAAAAATACGCACATTCTAAGGTATAATACAAGCTGCAAAATCCGCTGCTTTTCTGTATCGCTGCAATTGGTTAACTGAGCTGTTCCTGCTGCAACTTCATCCAGTACTGGTCCAAACATGATAAAGAAATAGGTCTTGCAAGAGCTCTTCGGTGAGTCGGAACCCTAAACAAACATTGTGAAATAATGTGTGTTACCCGACAGTGGAAGCCCCAGATCAACGTGCAACTTGAAATAGTGATCCATCCCCCTTTTATTATTTGAGAAAATCCGCCCTCCCCCTGAAAATGATAGTATAAAAGCTGTCATGGGAGATATCATGTAGACAAAGATAAACGCCTGGTTGATAGAGTGCCATTTAAATGGAATGAAGGTGCTCTGAATAATAAGCATTGCATTCATAACATGTTACTAATACATGTGCACGGTCCTATTAGACTCTGTTGAGAATATCTCAGGTCTTGGATACCACAGATACACAAAGTATAACAATCTCGGAAGACACAAGAAGAAAAAACTCTAATTGAGCTATACACATAACAACTAATGGGGGTGTTTTGGGTTGTTATCATTGAACAATCTAATGGGCTGTATCAATTAACATTTCATATGAAAAATGTTATTAATAGGTTAAGCCTTGTTTTTGGCGGAAATCACGTTCTTAATAATAATTGACATGATCTTGTATATCGCCATCACTTATCTGTCTAGAAGGATAACGCATTGGCAATAAACAAAAGTCATGTCCTGAGTCTACGTTTATCGTAGGCACAACAAGGAACGAAAAAGAAACCAAGCTTTGGCTATATTCAGCATATTGCTATCTTAATCATCATAAATAAACACAAAAAGGCTCTTTTGGGGATTTTTGTGCAACCTGTCGACCAGTCAATCCCTAGGACAGTTGAGTGATTTGATAACATGCTTAATGCCGCTCCTCATCTTTTGTAACTGAGCCGATCTCGTCCAACAATCTCCACAGTCCAGCTTTTATCATATGTCTGTCAGAGTCATGGAATCAAAAGGTATTATAATTTATCTCGATGTCTAGATTCGATGCATTACGTGAAGAATAACCAATTTTGTAAAGGCTATAGTCATTATTATTGAGCAAATTGCTATGCACCAAGAGTAGTTTTTCATGTAATGTTATGCTAAAACAACACTTTCTCCACAAAGCAACACTGCAAACCAAATCACATCAAAAGCGAGAACTGTTCAAATGCGATATTTAGTCTAACCTTAGGTGGATCGTACTTATTACAGCAACTATTAGTACATTGCATACTTTATATCAAGTCATAGTTGCATCAGATTGCAGCGTAATAGTTTATTTAACAAACGTGATTATCAAACATAAGCATTTTGACAGAGCACATTTTATATTATTTTTTACTTGAAGAAGTTGTGCACTACTATTACCATTGTTCCTTGCGTAACGAATGGTTATTGTATCTAGCACAATGTAGTATCTTTGGTGTCTATACAAGCTGCTGTAATATATAATTGAATGAGCTGTGTACCATCTTGAAAAATTTTCTTAAGATAGCATCTATATAATAACCATTTCATGGTGAGAACTAGGATGCTACATTTTTTTTTTTACTGTATAAACAACTTACATTGGCTGGTTCCGCCGTGAAATTATAAAGCACCTTTGAAGAATCCTCGTTATTAAATCGCTCTTTCTTCTACTTGTCGTTGCAATGCTCTCCATGCATACTATAAATGCTGTGTATTATCACTTACCTCGTAAATGTAACATAGGCTTGTTTGATTTTATCACTCCTACACATATAAATCAATTTGCTTTTACTTTTGAGCTCTTACGGTTGCGTCATTGAGGTGATTTAAGGCTTTGAATCCTGGTGAATAAGCCTCCACAGCTGGAAAATGATCGCAATGAAAAGTAAGTATCCAGCAATCAGTAGCCGTTTGGGAGAGAGGCGGAGCACCAGCTTGAGTATGAGAATATCCAGGGTATATCAGCAGTTAGGGTTGAATCATCACAATAGATATCATTGGCAAAATTCGTTGTGAATGAGGTAAGCGACAGTGTTTGTGAAGCGATTCAGGTATTTAAGCGGAGAGGCACCTAATAGTATGGATATAGACAGTAGGAACCAGTGTGCTGACTCGCAAGATTGACATGTATATGGTTGAGTAGAGCCCATATTAGAGTAGAGCTGTGGCAGCGTTGATATAGCGTTGAAGCAACATTGGAGCAGTATTAACAGCAGATGTAGAGGCCATTTTGGGATGCCATAGCAAAGTGTAACACCATTTTGAGAAGCAAGACGCATATTTAGATTGTAGAAGAGACCAGACAGGTACAATCAGGTAAACCAGAGCTAGTCTATGACTATATAGCAGAGCTCTTGCGCATTGTTCATTAGCATTGGAGATTTTAGCCAAGAGAACATCGTGAATTGGGAAACAGCACGTTGCCACAGAACGGGATTCAATACTTCAGACACTACAAAGAAGGAGCACCAGAGTAGTAATTATTGCTTGCTGCTTGTTGGATACAACCAGAGATGAGTTTTCGACGACTTGACCGATGAAGAAAACATGCTGCTTGTAAAAACACGAGGAAGAGGAACGTCTATCACAAGAGAAAACAGCAAAGATAGATTAGATATTACCCTTTTACCGTAACATAAAGTATACATACCTGACAACCACGACGTAAAACAAAGCGTACAGCTACCAGAACATTATCATAAGATGTAGACCAAAACAGCGGTATCAACAGAAGAGGAGATCAAGAAATTTTTATACTTCAGGCAATAGCAGTATTTACAATGATGGGATGAACACCAATAAAGACGTCATTTGAATATGAGAGATCATATATCTACGCTGGTTATAAGAGCTAGTCTCGGGAAAATAGCATCCAAATCAAATACTTACTTCCATATGGGCATATCAAGAACGAGCAACAGAGACAAAGGAATAATCACCAGTATTTTCAAAGGCTCCAAGACAAGAGACAAGCACTATACCAGATGCATATCACTAAGCAGGAAGCAATATGAATTTTCACTATTTGTTGAGGCACTAAGAGAAACTTTCGATTGCAAACCAGATAGATTTTACCAGCAAAAAGATTGATGATGGCAAAAAGCAGTGTTCACGAGAACTTGACGTTGAACAAGTGATCAATATTTGCTTGCTGACTGATACACGAGAGTTTAAGCAACCTTGTATGAGAAGAGAGTTGCCAAGTTTTACCAGTATGAAACGCAGTTGATATGCTTTTGCAAGGAAGTAACCGAGATCAGCCTTGAATAGGGCTTTTAGACAGACAAGAGCGACGTGTGAGACCAACCAACGAGTTTCAGCATAGTAAATATCATCAATTTCAGCAATAAAATTTTCAAAAGTTGACGCCATTAAAGAATTCAGTCCAGTGACCCCTTCACAGAGACTTGATAACACGTCTGCAGCAATAGAAGCACCAAAAAGCAGACCAGTTACTTGCAATAAGGGCAACACTAACAGCAGTATCAGTAATAGCAGCAACACAAGCAAAAGTCTTCGCAGAAACATAGACACAAGCAGCAGCGATACAAACAGCAGAGACAGCAGGAAAGATACCAAGTGGAGAAGGCACACTAGGAGCAGCACACAGAGCATTTGTAACAAGAGAACCACAGTTGCAGCAACAACAACAACAGAGACAGAAAGACAAACACGCAGGACAACTTGTAGCAACGGCAATAGACACCAGCATATCGACACCAAGGACAGCCGCAAGGTAGTAGCAGCAGCAGCAGTAGCAAAAAAAAAGCAAGTAGACAAAAGACTTAGCAGACATCAGTAGAGGCCAACCCACCCTCCCTTACAAAAGACTATAGACATAGTCGCAACAGCAGCAACATCAAACGCGAAAGAACCCAATGAAGCGACGGTTTCTGCAGTGATGATGATGGGAAATGACGAGGTAGAGGAAGTAGCAGCTATTATTGTTGACTATGCCAACTAGACCCCCCTGACCCTTCCTTCACAGGCATACTACTTACCAAAACATCTCATCAACATCCATAAAATCTTCCACTTCTTCCATCTCAACATCTTCCTCTTCTGCCTCCTCCATTACTACGTCTACTCCCTCGTCAGCATCCAACATCTCGACATCAACGAAAGGAGCATCCTCCATTTCTGTGTCTTCATTGATAGTTGGATACCAACCACAGCCGCTGCCACCCACCTGCATCACCTCGACGGCTGCGATTCCATCAAAACCACAGGGAACTTCCATGTCAATAGACATATCAGAACAGGCAGAGATATCATATGGGATAAGGGATACATCCTCGAACTGTTCAGCTTCGTAATACTTGTCTTCTTCGTCTTCTTCTTGATACTCCTCAGAGTCATAAAACTCTTCTTCATCATCGTCGTCACCGAAGAGCTCATCAACGGGGAGTCTTCTTTCTTCATCGCAAACTTCTTCCTCTTCTTCATCAGCCCCAGCACCAGGGAGTACACCAGTGGGAACGGAGAACCCCTCTGCTACTCTCTCTCGTCTAGCCTCTTCTTCTTCCTCTAACGCAACGCGAGCAGGAGCAGAACACTCGTCGTCGGATTCTTGGTCGCATCTGACCGTATCGCAGGAATCATTATCAGATTCGTAGTATTTGGCGCAATTGTCTTGGCTCATTTTTTGCAGAAAGTATATAGAACAGAAGGAAAATACAAGAAAAAGGCTCGTTTCGAAACCTCTTTCTTTTATATGTCTCCCTTTGCAAGTGAATCCTACGAGAGCATATCATGTTACACTATCTCTCCCCTATAGGGTTTATCAAAATAAAGGCCTTCGAGGGCCTCTGGAAGACTCAATTGATTTATTTCGCTAATACTCATGCTTTCTATGGGTTCTAAAGAGTTGAATTCGATTCGCTTCAACTCTCTACGACCATTTTTCGTCGACTTGTATATGTCACTCTTGTCAAAAAATTGCTTAATAGTTGCACAAAAAGTAAAGAGGTTGTTTACCCTCTGGAAATTGGTAAACACGCAGAACGCCATATGACGTGTTTTTGAATGCAATCAACTCGATATGTGTAGGTAGCGAGCTTGTTGTGGGTATATGATCAAATTGCTTTGCGCCCAAATGTTTCAAACTTGTTCTGTAAAGATACAGCATACTCTCACTGGAGTGCGACAAACACGCTTCTTTAACAAGATTATACAACAATTAGAATGCACGAAGGGATGCGGAATGAATGTAGTTGCTATGGCAGCTCATGTCAATCAGTAATTTTAATGCAGTTGATAGTGATGAGATTACAGTATACCATTGTTGATTTCTATCAAAGCATCAAATGTAATAAATGCCTGACTATAATGTCGTTTCTGGTTTGTATGTTAAGACGCGCATATTTACATATCATGAGTCCTTGCTGGTTAAGCTAAGTGCTGGTGGGATGTCAAACATTATCAATTCGTCATATTCGATTATGTATCGCGCCAGAAATTATGATGATCCAAATGCATTTATCTTTCATTCTACTAAATATACAAAGGAAGGCGACGAACATTGAGATGTTCCAGGAACGCCTTTGGACGTGCTTTCAAGAAGTGTTAAGTTACAGCTTCGTTACAAGAATGTGTGTCAGAAAATAGGTGCGAAGTGGAACAGTGCAACCAGGCAGCAGGTCAAGCAACTATCTAAGCCTTACGCAAGTACAGTGGTATATAGATCCATGCGGAGAAGAATCGACACCGGCCAACGCAAAAGAAGTTATAACGGGAAGAAATCAACGAGTAAGTTAATTGCATTCTCTGAGATGTGAACTCATTGCAAAAAGACCATCTATAAAATTCGTTTTATCAGCTCTAGAAAAAGCTTCATACTAACGATGCAAACAGTGCCGTCTTCAAATTATCCACCAAAGAGGCACATAGGAAGAAGAAACCTTTATACTCCAAGACTCTTGTAGGTTTTCTACCTACATTAAGTGCTGATCGTCAAGAAGTTTAGAGAAATAAATAGTAATAGCTCATGATTTGAATCGCTTCATTATTAAATCAGATTAGTAAATGGGGCAATCTTGCTGTTATATTTCACGAGAAAGCTTACTGCAAAGAGTATCACTCAATCATCAAGAGGCAGAGAATTGATATTTCTCCCCAATTTTGATTTCCATCATTTTCTCTAGCTCTTTTATCGCTCTTTCCAAAACTCGTAAGCCATCTGTGTTGTGATTATCAGTAGATATCTGGCATGAACTGGATATAGCCAAATACACTGTCGCTGATTGCGTCAAAACGCCATATTACAATCACCAAAGTTTAGAAACACCTATAGATTCGGCCGCCACCAACCTTACGGTATGTGAAGTCGCATTAAGATAGATGATATCCTTTTTATCTGACCAATGCTGTGTTTATGCAGGTCTATGAAGACTATTATCATGCAAGTTTCCAAGTTTGAATCATTGAATGTCAATTGTCCCAGTAACAACCTGCCATCGAAAGACCCAAAGAGATGTGGATGTTTTTGGACATGCCAGAAGCAAGAAGGAAGAAGAGAAGCGAAAGAACAAGGGAAAGGAGAAAGAAGACGTAAGAGGCCACAAGAAGCAGAAAATGGGTGAGCTTGAAGAGATTGAGCTTTGGAAGAAATGAGTACAATTCTTGTCTGATGCCGAAAACAGCCAAAACTTTCATTGATACAGGCAGGTTTTTCGTTTATACAGAATAGCATTGCAGGACAACTAACATTGGAAGTTCGAAGTCTTGAGAAGAACTGGGTGACAAGAATTTGGGCGAAGCTGTCGCCCAATCCCAACGCCAACAAAGAAGTGTATCGCTTTTAAAGGGAGAACTAGAAGAATAAGGTTATTAGTGATGAATTCGAAGACAGGAAAGAACAACTGAGATCCCTTGTGTGCTTCTTTGTGGATTTGAAGGTTGGTTTGTATTTCTCCAATAAAAAGTTCATTAATTATTTCGTTGCCATATTCTTTTATATGGTGTCGCGTAGAGAAGACTTTGTCAAGCATTGATCTATTGGAAGTGAAGCAGACAATGAAGCAGACAGCCAAGTCGTTTACTTGACAGATATAATTTGTCCTTGTTGGATATTCAAATTGATGAGCTCTGCAAATAGCAAGTTTTAGCCTCCCCCTTGTACATAACAATAAAAGTACTTGAATTCGTTATTGTGAAATAAATCGAACCTCGCCTCAAGAAGAAGACTGACGTTGATATTAGCAATGATTTTATTTACTTTCTATGAAATAATCAACCAGAGTATATGTGTTGAAGAGGATAAAAAGGAGGGTTAAATTACAAATGTGTGAGTGAGAAAGAATATGTGTGGCAGATTAGAGGTTTTCATTCTTGAGAATTTCAGCTACGGTGGGATCCACACGAGGTTGCAATGTACTAAGAACCTTCAATGCAGCAGCAGCACGTTCACGAACAACATCACTGGTTGAATCAGAGTACGACTTGACAAATGTACGTTGAAGTTGAGGCAAGAAGAGCTTGAGATGCATGGGCACCTTGTTCAACATCAAGCTCAATGTTTGCAGAATGGCTGCCTTGACCTCAGCAGGGTAACGATCACCCAAAATACGAATAAGAGGACCCGTAATTTGAGTAACAAATGGCTTGAGTGCAACTGCAGAAGTACGATCAATCAAATCACCCACAGCAAGCGCTGCTTGTTCACGCACATCGGTGGAACCGTACATCAAACCTTGCAAAAAGATAGGCAAAATACAGCTGATACCCTTAGGCAAACAGAAGCCTGGAATATCGACACCTGCAACGCCAATGGTGGTCAAGGCACGGCGGGTAGGAATGACCAACTCTTCGTACTCCTCCTTGGGCAAAGACTTGGTCACAGCGGTAAGAGCGTTCCAAGCAGACTCAATGACCTTTTCAGATGGATCGTCAAGAAGCAACATCAACAAATGGATCCAGTCGGCTACATAGTAAGTGGCATCCAGCTCTGATTCGTTGAAGAATTGGGCAGTGATATCACAAGCAATGGCACGCTTGGCAGGATCGTCATCACGAGCGTATTCCATCAAAGTGACAGTCAAGGTGTGCAAACCATCTTCATCATCCACAGACAACAAGAAGGCTTCTGTAGTGGCCTTGAGTGTTTCAATAGTCTCTGGGTCTTGTTCAGTCATCAGCGTTTCAACTAAAGCTTCCAGAATAGCTGTCAAACGTTTGTTGAGTGCAGGTCCAGCAACAGTAACCAGGGAGGCCAATGCACGAGCATTGAAAGCACTGATAGGCACTGTAATAAGAGTGGGAATAAGGACAGGGAAGACAACATTGGAACGAACAGACATAATCTCCTTGAGAGCAGACAGAGCGTAAGCAGAGGATTCGTCAGAAGATTGGAGCTTGTTGAGCAGGGAAGGAAGAATATCGTCAATGGCTCTGGCACCCACATTTTGATGGAGTGTATCAAAGGCTAAGTGCAAATGTAGGTTGTTAGTATATCAGGAATATTAGTCGTTTCTTTTTCTTACCTTGAGCAGCAGCTTCACGCACCTCATCAGAGGGATCACATAATGCCTTTCTAATGACAGGTGTAATTTGATCAGCAAAGTCCAAGACTTGAAGCTTACCAGCAGAGGTCATGATCTCACTGAAAGCGACAGTGACACCCAATCTGGTATCATCGTCATCAGAGGCCATGCCTTCTTCCAAGATGGGGAGAATTTCAGGAAGAACACCTTCACCCAATTTCTGCACAATTTCGCTCAATGTACGGCCAGCAACAGCACGTTGCTCAAAGTCTTCGCTGGACAAGGTCTTGATAATCATAGACATCATGACAGCCAAAATATCCTTGAGAGTACGAGGCGTATTGGCGACAAGCACCTTCCAGACTTGAAGCGAGGCTTGTCTGACCACACCAGAGGCATCTTGTCTGACAATGTACAACGCAGCCAAAATACGGTCTCTTCTCTCCTTACCAAGGACTTCAACCAACTGCTTCTTCTTGGTGTCACTGCCATAGTCTTCGTGAACAGCATCTGCGTCATCGTCACCCAATTCTTCCACGTTACCAAGAGCCATGTCATTGTTCTTGTTGGTAATACCCGTGATACGGAACAACAGCTCACCCACAAGTTGAACGGAACTTTGACGAATACGCCATTTAGGATCAAAGAGACCCTTCTCCAATTCAGGCAACAACAAATCAACAGCCTTGACAGCATAGTTGGTAACAATCATGCGACCAGCACGAAGAGAGGCATCACGAACGTATTCAGATTCATCAGCAAGACCCATGAGGATAGGGGGAATGATACGGCCAAGATAAGGTTGGAAGCGAGGACCAAAGGTAGCAGGCAAGTAGATCAAGAGAGAAATGAAACCTTCACGGACATAGGCACGAGGAGAGTCAGCATTGGAAATAATCTCGGGCAAGAGGCCATCCAAACGCTCCAAGCCAAGACCAGCCAGGACTTCAGAGAGACCTTGAGCAGCACCTTGTCTGTCAACACCTCCAGAATCAGTCTTGAGGGTATCAAGCAAGTCGAGAACAAGACCAGGGAAGTTCTCTTCGCCCAGCTTTTCAACAAGAGCACCCAAAGCCTTGGCAGCGGTACCACGAGCAGCAGGCACAGGGTCCACCAAGACTTCGTGCAGACCAGGCAAGATGATGTTGAGATAGGGGACCAGATCCTTTTGATCAGTCAAAGAGGCCATGTTACCAACGATTTGAGCTGATTTGGTCTTGATTTCGGTAGCACGTTCACGGAGACCACGTTCCAAGATGGGCATGACCAGAGCAAGAGAAGGAGGATCAATGTAATGGACAAAGGATGTTTGCAATAGAGCAGTGAGGGCAGGCGCTGTCTTTCCGTTGGGGTCACAGAGAGCCTTCAGCAAGACTGGCACAAGCTCTTGAATCTCGGGATTGCTAATCACTTCACCAAAGAGCTGCAGAGATCTGTTGGCAGCAGCTTGAACCTGAGAATGAGTGTCAGCCAAGACTTCAGAGATACGAGGAATGATGTTGGGAAGCGAGACTGACAGCTGCTTGGGTGCACAGTAAGCCATAGAACCCAAAAGCTCGACGGAAGCCTTCTTTGTACGCCATTGACGTTCGTCCAAACCTTCCAAAATAGAGGGCAAAATGAGCTTGACACAATGACCACTGATCTTACTCATGATCACACGAGCAGCGTCAGAAGAAGCTTCACGCACGTCCATGTTGGCATCACTGGAGCAGACCAGCAAGAGAGGGATGATTTGGATAATGTAGGGCTCAAACAAACGGCCTAGAGTAGCAGACAGTGTCTCGAATGCGAACAGAGCGCCTTGTCTGTATTCATAGGCACGCTTGTTATCAATAGCATCCTTCAGGCTGTTCATGACGTTGCACTCCTTCAAAGCAGTGATACCGCGACCTTTGACAACACCAGCAAGACCATAGGCAGCACCACGACGATGAGCATACTTTTCACCCTTGAATAGCTTGTTCAAAAGAGCCTTGATAAGGCGAGGTACTTCATCCTTGCACATCTTGATAAGCGGAGGAAGACAATCAGCAACAGCACTTTGAACAGTCTCTGAAGGTGTATCCAATGTCTCGATTAACTTCTCAACAGCAGTGCTGACCTTTTCATCACCAGGAGACAGGTAACCAGCGGCACCACCATAGAGAATGACAACGGCTTGACGAATGTGGTCTTGGACGTCGCTGTTATCGGTCTCCGAGTTCAGGTAGTTTTCAAACGTCTCGAGGAATTCCTCCACATCGACCTTACCATAGGCATTGATCACGGCTAAACCAGCTTCAAGCATCTGCTTGCGCACTTGTTCATTACGATCACCAAGCGCATGGTCGTTGATCAGGAATTTGCAGAAACCAGAAGCATTTTCAAGCTGCATAAAGGGAGCAACAGCCTTCAAGGTCAATGCAAGACCAACTCGTGCCTCCCAGGGATCAGCACGATCCAGCGTTTCAGGGATCACCATACCATATTCATCGTATTCAGGGTCTAATGGAGCAGCCAACTTTTTGTATCTAGCGTAAATTGCTTGCAATGTGTCGTACACAGCCTCGGGATATTCCTCCACAGCCTCGGCCAGAGCCTTACTAGCAGCTTGACGCACATAGTTGCTGTCAGAGACAATGTACGTCAACAATTGATCTCTAAAGTTCTCGTCCACCTCCATGGCGTTGTCTTCCCATTGCTGGTTAGCTAACTCAGCGTTTGATTCATTCTCGTCATGACAGGCAACCCAGAGCTGAGGAGAGTAATCGATATCAGTGAGATCCAAGAGTTCCAAGCCTTGCAGAGCAGCGGTACGCACAAGCACTTCAGAAGACAAGAGACCTTGAAGCAGGGTATTGATTTCATCAGAAGAAACGCTGTCAGCCATGGCTTCACAGAGAGTGACAAGAGATGTTTTGGCTGCCTTACTGCTGGCAGGATATTCCTTGATACTACGTAACAGAATGTCAATCATCTCTTGACGGGGCATCATGAAAGAATCGCCCAGAGTGCAATGGAAACCAATGACATCAATGGCCATCACGATTTGCTCCTGAGCAGCTTCGTCGTTCTTTTCGCATTCAATCGCGCCTTGTTCAATGACCTGGTAAAGAACAGGGAAAACGTAACCGAATGAAGCAGGGGGCAAGGGACGAGATTCGGTGATGAAACGCAAGCGATAGAGCACACGGGACACGAGCGCACCGAGAGGCTCATCCAACCAGCGAGATGGAATGGGGTGAATCTTGTTAGAACGAAGTGCAGCCAGAGCAATAGCATCACGGATAGGCTGAATATCCTCGACAACGCAATCACCCAACTGAAGATAGGTGTCTACCAGCACGTCGCCCACCAAGAGACCGACGTTGTGCTTGGCAGCATCCAGCAACATGCGAATCAAATCCACAAGGTATTCCTCCACACCTTCAGCGTTACCAGAGACAAGCGCACGAGTCATGTCCAGACCAAGGGTCACCTTTTCAAAGATAGATTGCACATTGGCACGAATAGCGGCTTCCTTCTTCAATTGAGTGTTAACAGCAAACTGTTCCTCCTTGGTCAACTTTTGAGCCAAACCCTTCTTTTTAGCCAGCTCAGCACGAAGCTCCTCTTCCCATTGATCATCGTTGTTGCCCTTTCTGTTGCTACGGCTTTCTGTCTTTTTATCCTTCTTGAGCACATCGACAAAGGTGATGTCGGCAGGGCACTTCCAGATACTGCTTTCCAGTTCTCCAATGTCCTTCATCAATTCAGGTGCGAGATTCTCGCTTGCTAATTCGATAAACTCGGGAATGGTATCGGGCGAAATGAACGCCAAGGTGGAGATGGTGTCAAGTGCAGCCTTGTAAAAGAGCTCAGACTCACTGCGAGCTTCCAACGTGCCCTTCAACATGTCGAAAATCTTGCTGCTCTTTTCTCTGACCAACTTGCCAGGATCCACATTAGCACGTTGCACCAAAGTGATCCAGTTGTATCTGTTTGTAGGAGAAGCAATGTACTCGTGGTGAGCCAAAATCATCATATCAATCAATTCAACACCCTTTGTAGACTCTGCGAGGTCCTTGTCATAGGAGGTGATGGCATTCAAGACAGCAGCGAGACGGAAAGTAGCGGTTTCTTTGTTGTAGTTGTCTGCATTGACAGCAGACACTGCAGTGGAGTCCTTGACATTGTTCTCAATGTCCAACAGCCATTGCTTAATAGCTTGCTTCATAAAGTGGTCCAGCTTGATGGGTTCAGAGGCAGCCATGCTGGATACTTCTTGGTACGCAGATCGACGGACAGTATGATCGGGATGACTGGTGATAATCCAAACAAGCGCTTGAGCAGCCAAATGACCAGCACCGGTCTTTTCCAAAGAGTCTTGTGTTTCCTCCATAAAGACACTGGTCAAAGCTCTTACCAACCAGAGACCTTCTTCAGCAGTCAACGCCTTTGTATAAATACGATCCCATAACAAATAACTGGGCTTGGGTTGAGAAATCAACACTTGAGAAGGATACTTTTGAGTCTTTAAGAGGTCAGCTACAGGTTCAGGAACAGTAGGCCAGTGCTGAATGCGGCCTGAGATGATGGAAATCATGACGTAGGCTTCAACAGGTCCATCTTTCCACATCAGAGGTTTATCCACAATCTTGTTGAATGTCTTGAAGAGAGCTTGCAGGTATTTGACAATGTTGGCGCTCAAAGTAGCACTGGTAGCGTCCTTGTGATCCCACACAGTCGTACCAACAGCATTGGCCCAGCTCTTTCTAGCCAAGGGTTTAGCAGCATTCAAGCCATCAGTAGACGTCTTGACGACCTTGTCCACAAATTCCTTGTTGGCAGAGCAAAACTCGTCATTGTAGATCAGCACGGTCAAATGTCTACCCACACCGTCGACAGCAGCAGCCATGGCTTGTTCATGGGCCTCTTTGGCAATCATAGTGAAATAGCCCTCCAAAGATTTTTGACTGACAACAGGCTCCGTAGCTTGAGCAAGAGACGATAATGCATTGTACATGATGACACGATGTTCCCATGAATTGACCTTACCGCTGGTCAAGAGCTTGGATACACCCTCTGTGACCTTGATCAATGCATCAGCTTCACGGCACACTTGTGCCAATGCTTCCCACAAAGCCTTAGCTCCTTTGACAGTGGTGGGGGAGGTGGATCTCAAATGGTTGAGCAAAGGATCCAGCCATTTGGCAGCAAAGATGGATGAAGGGTCGAATGAAAAGGCAGGTGTGATACGAGCCAATGCTATGGAAACAAGTCAGTCATTCATGGCACTGTGCCGCATGTCGAATAAGGAACGTACCCAGCAACACAATCTCGGGAGATCGAAGCATCATCTTGTCGAGTACGGGTAAATATTCAGCTTCAAACTTTTGCTTGGTGACAATGTGGGTGATGAAATCGTTGAAGGAATCCAGTGCAGCTGTGTGGACAGCAGTTCTAGAAGAAACAATGTTCTTGAGGTAGTATTCGGTCAAGCGAGCTTCAGCATGCTCAACCATGGCTTTTCCATCTGAGCGAGTCTTTAAACGTAAGCTGACATCAATGATGGTGCCAATCAAGACAGCATTTCTGTATGAAGGTGTGCAAGTAGAAGCGTTGGCGAGAGCGACATCCATCATGGTGGGGATGGCATCGGCGTTGAGTCGAATCGTACGTCTGACATCAGCAACAGCGCTCTTTCCAATACTCTTTCGACTGTCATCGACCAAGGAATCAATCAATACTGCTTGTGCGTTCACAATGGCTGCAAACATGGCGTTGGTCTTGGCTGCTTCCACTGTCACCTCTTTCAAAACACATGTCAGCAAGACATTGACCCAATTCAACAGAACCAAACGATCTGATGCAGGCGAAACACATTCACTACCATGTAAGGGATGAGCCATCTCGAGCGTAAAACTGCGCCACTGTACTGTCAGGAAAAAAGAAAACTTACCCTGTAGGCTTGCGTTTGCCAAACTTGTCGGCTTCTCTAGCAATGACTGGAACAAACATCTTTTGAAATACAGGAGCGTTCCAGTTGTTGAGTTCCTTGATGACTTCAATGATGGCCATGCGAGATGCTCTGTCATTGTAACGCGAAATAGTGAGAAAGATCAATTGCAATAATGGAGCGAGTGATTCGACAGGAAGATCTGGTGGATTGATATAAGTACACATGCGCATGCATCCAGGCTTACCAAGCCTTACCCTTTCTTCGAAGTCTGATCAATAAGGAGTGGTTCAGGAAATCAAGTCTGTCAGAGACACCCGAGTAAGTGATGGTAGTCACCACTCTGGTCTTGATGAACTCTGGCCATCCGAGTTCACCTGTGTTTTCGTGTGATTCTGCCATGTGCAAGTTATCACGAACAGTTCTAAATAGTCAAAGTGTATTTTAAAGGAAAAGAAAGGTTCGCTTGATGTAAATTTTTTTTTATATATTTTTTGAAACACTGCGGCTACTGGCAACTAGTTCATGGTGTAGTGTAGCATTTGGCCTAGAGAATGAAAAACCGGACCGCGGTCACAGGGAGGTTCCTATGATACAGTAGTACATTGACATATTGTCATTGCATGATCCCCTCCAATGCTTATGTATATTACCTGAAGGGAACATCTCAAGCTGCTGCGAAAAAGCTCATCTTCTTGACTTTTAGGATCAAAACACATGTGCTACTAGAATTGAAATGAGAATGAAAAGATCAGATGTGGAGATCCACAAGATGATCAAACCCGGTCATCAAGGCAATATCTGCAGATTCTCTGTACGGCATTCGCTACAAGTTGGTAGAGCTAATGCTCTCAACAAAGAAATTCAAAGCTTCTACTTGATTTGAGTTGTTAGTGCAAGTATATGCACATCATGATTAAACCAGGTTTTGGGTTGAAACTTGCAAAGAACACACGCTGAAGAGCAGCACCGCAATCTAAGCATATATATACAGCTATACTGTGATATTAAATGCTGAAAATTACGTTAAAGCCTCTTCAACTTTACTTGCAGCTGTGGATAAGGCTCTTCTATAATGCTCCATGACTACGTTAGTGAGAATAATTCATACACGGGTAAACAGTGTATACTTGCATTGGCTCCTACTGCTCGATAATATACTTAAATACAGTCAAAATTGGATGCGTTTGACGGACAATTTTTCGAGTTAGAAGCTGTTTTAGACCTCGAGAATAGCACTAACCAACTGCTCTCGTCTAGCAGTTACTTGTTGATACATTTTCTCTTTTTTTTTGGGACCAAAGAAAACATCGATCGAAACCACTCCAAAGCATGAGCTACCCCTTTACTGAAACATCAAAAATCAGTTTATCGTATTTTTGGCCCCAAAAATGAAGACTTTTACTATAGCGCGCATAATATCAAATGAATCCAACTGATCCAGGGCAATGTTCAAAATTGTTTTTGTGAGACCTTTATATGGAATATCTCGACATTTCGACCAAAGTTCACTTTCAGTATTTTTGAGAATTTCTCAATATTCTCAGTCAAAAAACTTAATATAAATAATATCATTCGATGTATCGTAAAAAGTTATCCTTAAATGTGTTAGAAAGCAGGGAGCTCATATCACGATTTGTATAGTCGAACTTGGCAAAAACCACAATAGAAGTGTTTTTGGCTAAAAATGGAGATGATTTTTTCCACTGCGAAATCAATAATAATCAGCAGCCAGTCCAAACTCAGCTAACACTGCCAAATGCCTACTCTATGGAAGCAATACAGATGTTTTCAGTAGCTAACTTTGTAAGGGTACTATGCAATACCTTTTATATATAAGTACCACTCTATTAGCTCTTAAATTTTATTCTTTAATTCCACATGAAAGAAACGGGTGTCAGCTTTTGGGCCTACAGTGGAAAACATGAAGCAACTGGGTGGCATCTTATTATGAAAACTCTGTCCACTCTTTCATCCTGGGTCTCACTGATAGCGTATGAAGCAGCAAGAGATACTTCACCCCTCAAGACATTGACGAAATCACACAATGCTAGTGCGAATCCGTGCCTCTTCTTACGAATGACATACAAAATTGCATTGATAATTTCTATAAAAGATGAGTGTCTGTTATTGACTTGTTGAATCACTCTGAAAGCCTACCGTACCATGCTATCAGTCAGTCTAATCTTTCCTGGATGAAGCAATTATGTACTGACAGTGACAGCTTGTTTCTTCGAACTGGCTCTTTACGTTGCTACTAGAGATTCTTTTGCACACTGTATGGTGATCAAGTAATCAAGGCAAGGCTCGGTGAGCGTGCAAGTTTTGCTGTGGCCCTTGGAAGAAATGAAGATTGTGAACTTGAAAACGCTTGCAATGATGGTAATACGTATGAAAGGCTTACAAAGTAATCTGTGAAGATGGTCAAACTCTAGCCTCCTCAAACAGGAGGTAAGATAGTCGCCTGGAATGTCGTATTTTATCAACTCATATTAACGAATGGATACCATGGATTCTCCTCGGTCTTGAATGAGCAGAAGGAACAACAAATGAAATACATAGATATCACCATGTAAACGAGCAAATTTAAAGTGTATCCCAATCAGGCATTCTACCCGATAACAATTCAATTAGAAGGTTATAACCTGAAAAGGCCTCATTTAAACTCTCAGTCGCTATATATCCTTAGGTGTGGAATAGAAGCACGTTTTTATTTTCTAGATGGATATAAGATATAGAGATTACATATTATTGATAAAAAGGGAATCATTGAGTCTTGATCAGCAAGTCAAGCTCATTGAGTATGGTATGATAGATGTGTCTAAATTTGTCGTCTTCCTCTGCTTCAATCACCTTGATACCTAGTCTACCACCAGCCCATCTGGCTTGATAAACCATGACTGTAAAACGCACTGGGTCTTCCGTTCTGTCTAAACCCTCATCGTCCAACTCAAATTCCTGGTACCTTGCCCAGTCATTTAACTCGCATTTCAATGTGAATGATTCGTGCGGTGAAGGGATATATCGAATGCCTAGTTTGAGCAACACTTGCTGAATGTACTTCATCATGTCGACTGTATTCACTTTGAATAAATGACGTCTGCTAAAGTTGAACAAGCTCTTTGGATGTGTGCTCATTTTGGGCGTTTGCTGTTGCTGAATTTCTCTTTGCTGCTGGCGATGTTGTTGAATACCTAAGTCAACATCATGTTATTTATAGCACTTAGGGGTGGCATGATCTGCTTTTTACCTTCTTCTATGAATCTACCTCCACTTCCACTGTAATTGGAAGAGGGCGCTGAGCTAGACATCACATTCAAGTCTTCCTCTGTGTTGGATGAGGTGGTGGAGGAGGACGGAGATGACCTTTTCTGCTGCTGTTGTTGTTGCTGCTGCTGTTGTTGATGGCGATATCTTCTGTCAGTCAGTGAGTTGGATCGAAGTATATTCATTGTCTTTTTCTTTAGCGAATAAGTGGGCTCTGGAGGGTCAATTATGTGCACTGCAATACTAGAGTGGGATTTTGGTGGTGGTGCAGCATTTTCGTCTTGTGGTGCAGATGGCTGACGATTGGGTAGCATAGCACCGAGACGTTTAGCAGCACTTTTGCTTCGTTGCAGTATGGTTGTATTCGATTTCACACTATTAGATCGCTTAGGCGCATGACCCGTTATGGTACCTGACGTGGTGGGAGGAGCGGCCCAATCCTCGGTTTTGTCGTCCTTGAACATGTTCCGCGTATGTGAAGGCGGCACACGTTCCGTCTTGCGACGCATGAGGCTACTATGACTATTTGCATGTCGAACTGATTTGGTCAATGACGTACTGGCAGATCTTCCAATTTGAACAGGTGATTGATAACCTTCACTTTCTAGTAAGCGACACTTTTCATCAAACTGTCTGCGTTCCTTGACAAGACAGTAGATTGAAATAAGTGGATCATACATGGCTGGTAGGTGCTGAGGGTCGTCTTTTTTTAGGTTTTGATTGGATGGAGCTGTGCGTCTGATGGAGAGTGTGCGACGCCATCGATGCGACACTGATTCGTTCTGCTGCTGGTTTTGCTGCTGGTTTTGCTGTTGATCCTGCTGCTGTTTTTGTTGCAGCTGGTAATTTTGATCCACTTGAGCAGCTGCATATTGGTACTCGGGTGAGCAAATAATATGCAACAGCTTTGTTTCAATTTCCTCGGGTGTGCCCAGTCCAAATCCTTTCATACCTTGGATTACGTTTGGATCCACTGATGTCAGAGGCTGTCTATGCGGCAAATAGTTGAATATAGGCTCGTCATAGCCCTTGTTGATCCAAGGATGGTGAATCACAAACGAAAGCGTCTCTCTTTTGGCGGGATCCACGACGAGAATTTTGGACAGCAAATCAACGCAATCTACAGGTGTGCGTGTGAATATTTCAGCAGTACATACAGCAACGACATCATGTATACCTTTGCTCAAATGATCTGGATACTCTACATGACCCGTTTTAATTTTCTGATGCAGCGCGGGCAGACTTGTGTCATCAAAAGGCACCCTTCCGCACACCAACACGTACAAGACAACGCCAAAGCTCCATACATCGACTTCGGGGCCAGTGTAGTTGCGAGCCTGCAGTAATTCAGGGGCAGCAAAGTAGAGAGATCCACAAAATGTGTTGAGCAGTCGACTGGGCGAGTAAATATTGGAGAGTCCAAAGTCGATAATCTTGATTTCTTCGTTGTTGGTGATGAGAATGTTTTCAATCTTGAGATCTCTATGCACAATGGAGTTTCTATGGCAATAGTCTGATCTTTCCATGTCAGCCCATGTTATGCTCATGCACCCATCCATACACAAATATTACCTAATGCACTGACAATTTGCCTTGCAAACTTCCTAGCCAGCTTCTCTCTTAGTTTGCCATGACTGATGATATAATCCAGCAGCTGACCCCCTTCAATATACTCTAAAAACATGTAGTAATGGTCGCCTTGAACAACCCATTCCTTCAACTGACAAATGTTGGGGTGTCTCAGCAAATGCATGATGGCCATTTCTCGGATCGTTCTCTGCTCTCTTTCTCTCGGCGTGTCTTTTGGATCCTTGCTCTTTGACTCACTTGTCGCTGCAACCGAATTCAAATTCACTTTGGGCATGATTTTCACTGCATACTGTTAAAGACGAGATGAATGACTTTAATAGGATGTTCAACACATGGCTCCCATAGCGCTTAAAAAAAAAGCCTATACCTGCTGATGATCCTTGTCTGATAAACACTCTGCCAACTTGACTGTGCCCATACTACCAGATCCCAATGTTTTTCTATGAATAACGTAGTTTCCAATATGCTGAACATGGTATCGATGCGCCTGTTGTAGAGGGTATTGTTGCTTTTGTTGCTCATGATGATGATTGTCTTGTATCACCGGTTGCGCTTGGTGAGAAGTTATGGTGGCAGTAGTCATTTTGTATTCAAAAGAGGAAAGAAAGAGGAAAAGAAAAGACAAGGGAAAAAAAAAGGAGCATTATAAGGAGACCAAAGAGAGAGAGAGAGAGAGAATGTTAAAAATTGAATGACCCTCCCCGTGTAACTTTAGACAGTCTGCTTTAAATTTAGAAATGTTCTACAGCTTTATTTTGAGCTTCCTGCTCATTTCTAACTATGACAGGATCATAATTTTGAAACCCATTGTAATCCAGGTGCCGCCTCACAAAGCTACATGTTGGAATCACAAAAGTTCCAGACTCCTTTGCCCACAGCAGACAGGCCTTGACCAATTTATCGCCAATGCCCTTGTGTCTGTGATGGGGAGGTATTTCCTAGACAAGTGTCAATTTGGCTGCTGTAAAGAGGTGTTGTAGCCCAGACTTACCGTATGGTACACTTCAATCACATTTTTCACTCGAGTCGGTAAGTAGCAAATGGCCGCTATACAAGCATCCAACGTTAAAAAAAAAAAAAAATGCAAACCCCCTGGACTCCATCTTAAAATACCTGTTCTACCTTGAGCGTCCAACTTTAATAGAAACATGCATTGATCTTTGTCGTGCGTGATTTCAGGGTGTTCGGCAGCAGCTTTTGTCTGGTTTAATGGCTTAATGTTGTTGGAAAAGAACAGTTTGGAGAAGGGTATGGTACTTTTGAGTCGTTGCGCAAAACTGTACTGAGAATACAATGGCAAAAACGGAAATGGAACTGCTGTGTTTTGTGCTGCTATTGTTGAGCATTCGGCTGGTGGTTGATCTTCATCTAATAAATTCGCTATTGTCAAGTCATTCTTGGGCTTTGTTTCCATGATTTATTTTGGCGATAAAAATAAGAAAGAGAGAAAGAAGAAACAGAAGGGGGAAAAAGAGGGCAACACAAATAAATAAACAAATTTGAACCAGCTATATATCATGAGCATTGGCATGAAAACTTGCCAAAATAATAGCAAATACCCATCAAGAGCAGAATAAATGCAAATTGGTGCGCTGTGAATGCCAGTTCATCGCTAAAGACAACGACATGGCTATTTCGACGATGGTATAGAGCCTGGAATAATGAAAAAAAAAAGAGAATCAATTTAAGGTTGTACTACAGTCATTCATTTATATGTATACCTTGTCATTGGTTTCCTCCTCCTCTGTGGTCTCTTTCATCACCGCAGTAGCCTTATATGCAGCAGTAGCAGGCAGCTTTTGGGTGGGAGTCTCTGCGGCCGACGTGTGATCCGCCAAGTCGTTTTTGGCAATACCTTGATTTTTAGCGTCTTTTATTACCGCACAGACCTCGACACCATTGCAGTAGAATTGCGGCTCACTTCCGGTGGTGTGTTTTGAAATCACCAATTCGACTATCTGTCCATCCAATTCGTCTTTTTCGGTATATATTCTGAGGCCAATGTTGGGTCGCACATCCACTCGCACGTCTTCATTGGTCTCTATTGAATAGCCCAGTGGGTACATGCTCTGGTGTGTGCGTACGTCCGTACACCACATGGAACCAATCATCTTTTGCTTTTGCTGTTGGTGGTGGCGACGTGGTGATGGTGCATGCTTGGCAATATAGCGAATCGTGTATTGGTTGGTCCGTACATTAAATTCCTCGTATGTAATCTTGCCTGCTACCCTACGGATATAAGGAGGACATCCATGTACTGCCAAATAGGTCTGGATACTGTCTGCGCATGCCTGTGTCGTTAAGAGTCGTACAATGGCTGACGGTAAGGGAAGAGGCGTTGCCCCTGAGCCAGCCATGTTCATGTGAGCTATAAATGTTGCTTGCACGCCCATCCATTGGCCTTGTTTTCCGTGTGTAATAGGCTTCAGAGCCCATCCATACGCATTCAATTTGCCTCGGATATGCTCTGTATTTTCGGGAATCAACTCGTCTTCCACACTGATGGAGCCAATATAAATTGCTCCCGTTGCCACCACGCTTTCGATGCATGTCAATATACAGAAATCTCGGCTTTGAATAGGAAAAATACTTTTCATTTGCGTGTAGATCAGATACTCCTTTTGAGAGAATCGCTCGACTATTTTGCCCTTTTCAAAATGCTCGTCCCCTTTATGAAATAATTAATGAATTTATACGAAATGTAAGGGCAGATAAGACTCACATTCTTTACGAGCACCAAAGCATTGAATGACAGAGCAAATCTGCTCAGGTGTCCAAGAGCCCATAAACGCTGTCTCGCTACGCATGACGGGGAGAGTGCTGCCTTCTACTGCCTGTGTATAGAGTTGCGTGTTATTCTTGTCCCCAATGTGTTTCCAATCTGTCAAATCACTGTGTGCGTACGCCTGTAATTTTTCTATACATTGCTTGCGAGCGGCTCGATGGCGGCTTGCTGGGTACAGTTTGGTGCCTGCAATAGCAACGTTGCTTGTTTTTGCTTTGGATGAGAATGGCATAGGTGCTTCTTGGATAGGTGATAATTGATGGCTGGTGGAAATAGTTGAGGGCGGTAATGGAAACAGGGTGGGTGTCTGGTTATGGCTGTCAAATATACTGTCATCTTGAACTTGCTGTTGGGAGGGAGCAGTTGCACCGCCGGAACCACTGCTGCTGCTTGCTGATGACGACCTGGCAGAGGACGATGAAAATGTGTTGCTCGGTGAAGACGACCTCGATGAGGACTCTACTTGATCTGCAAACGTAATTCGCTTCTGTTGCTGTCCTGAAATGGCGCTATTCGTTTGCGTTGAGAGGGATGATATTCTAGGCGGTGGGTTAGATAAGATGATATTATTAGGTTTCTTGTTGCTGCTTGTGTTGGAATCGAGCAGTAACGATGTACTGGTAGTATTAAATAGACCCAATGTAGGCGATGTCTGATCTTCGAAAAGGTTAGGTGCAGATACGGCTGAAGGTCTCTGAAGAAGAATGCTACTATATACAAGACATAAGTAACTTGGCAACCAACCTAAATACAATGCTTACGTTGGTGGTGATGCAAATGATGTTGAGCTTGTAGATGTCTGCGGCAATGAGACGGAAGAAGAAGCATTGGTATTAGTGTGGGCTGAATTAGCTGTAGTAGGAATAGTAATGGGTATCGATTTCTTTGGCTGAGGCTTTTGCTGTTGTACACGGATTCTCTCTGCCTTTTTCTGCAAGTAGCTGTCAATGGATGCAATAATAAGGGGCTTTCTGGCCAGTGATTTCTTGGTCAATCCTGGTATCCATCCCTTGATATTCTCCTGGGTCAAATAGGTAACATGCGTAGATACTGGAAATGTGTTGAGCTGCTTAAGAACCCAACCTTGCAACTAGTACCAGCAGCATGAGACATCTCATGAAATCAATATGGCACCCCTTGCTTACCTTGATCTGGTGTCTATTCTTGCCCGGTGTTTTCGGTACCTGAGGAGTTTCTACACTGGTGCATGCAAATAAGATCTCGCCATCAGCTGAACATTCAATCTTTTCTACCAGCGTATAGTCGTACGCTCTAATGCGGTTTAGTTAGTGTCTAGTCGAGTCATTCAGAGTGCGTGACAAACATACTTGGAGGTAGCTGTTGATTTGTAGGATTCATATGTCAATGAGCTTGTGTCGTTTAGATTCTCTATTAATTTGCCGTCATCAAATCTATCAACCAAGTCAACACTATGCAAAACCCGAAAAAAAAAGAGGGGGAAAAAAATCAACTCACTGTTCGTCCCATAATTTTCTCATGCCAATGACATAAAATATAGATTGTGGCGTGAACCCCTGAATGACTGACTCGCCACGGAACAGTGCAGCCTTTTCATTCTTATTCGTTTGCTGCATCATGTAAACAGTTGTGCCACTTTTATGTTTCAGCACTTTTTTCCAACTGTCGTCTTTGAGATAGTGTCGCACTGACATTACTGCTTGATCCGCTAAATGCGAATAAAAGTTGTGCTGCGAAGTAAGCGTGCTGGTTGCAGCGGGTATCTCTTCATCGTCACTAAAAATGTAGTTTCTCTTATTACTATTATTATTGCTGTATTCGATTTCAGAATCAGTTTCTGTAACGATGCCACTGTCTCGGTCAAGGTAGAACTTCTTGTTCATGCGATCTTGCTGTAAGTGTGTGGGCGGTATGGGCAGCGATGGTTTTCTTCTCATGAGGAGTGTATTTATAAAGAGCGAAAAAGAAGCAAAAAGACAGAAAGGTAGAGTTTACAATGTTAAATATTGATATGAATAGTCTATATTGGTAGTGTAACAATCAACATATTTGATGATAAATTTTTTCAGATGCAATTACAAACAGCATACAAACAAGCTGAGGCATGGTAGACATCAGGCTCAAATTACTAAATGCCCATAGCTTATATTCTAGTGGAGATCATCGCTCTTATTTACATGAATCCATGAGTGCTTCATTGTTTGACCCACAAGTTTATCGCACACGTGTGCCCTTGCCATCAACGAAAGGCACGTTTTTTCATTTTAATGAATGCTATCCAGGCACCGTTTAAAATCCAGTCTAATGCTTAATTAACTGGATCTTCGTGTCAAATAGACTAACTAAATATCATTCTTTAAAACCTTGATTTATGTATCAGTTTAGTATGACTAAAATGCAATGAATGGCCTCTCTCTTTTTATATCTACACACTTGACACTTGGCAGTCTACTACTTTGGTAAACACAGATTCAGCGAGAGGATATTGCCGTTTATAATAATGCGTCACTGAGATTTAAGCGCACAAATGCAATTACATCGTCATATCGTGTGTCATAAACTGCCCTAAAGTCTCTATAAATACGTTTGTAGTTATGAATGTGGCTCTTTTACCATGCTCCAGACCTATACCAATGGGAGCAACTCATATACAGATAAGTAGCATACTTAAATTGGCTCTTACTATTCAATAATGTGCTAAAACACAGCCAAAATCCGATGCATTTGATGAGTGATTTCTCGAGTTAGAAGCTGATTTAGACCGCTAGAGTAGCACCAAAGGAGTACTCTCGACTAGTAGACAATTTCTGACACTTTATCTCAATTTTTTTTTGGGTGATGACAAATCGACCCAGGTCTCCATTTTTTGATGAGTACTAGCAAGGAGAAATCATGACAAATCAAACAATCGTGTTTTTCACTACCAAATCAAAGTTTTTTAATATGACATGCCATAATGAAAGAGGACCTACAAGTCCAATTTATACTCTACAATTGCTATTTTGGGTAATCCATTATGCGAAACTTGACTTTTCGACTGAAAACGTGTTTTCTGTTTCTCCTTATTTAGAAAGTATTTTTGGTGAAACATGAAAAAGTTATTAGCACCATTTGATAGAGAATCCAAAGAAGTAGTCGAGACCATTAGTGTTCAAAGTATATTAGATATAGTGTTTTTAGAGAAATCTTTAATAGAAGGATAAAAGAATTCAAATTGACCACGATTTCAGCTCTCAGGATCCAAAGAAATACTGACTGCGGGGATTCAATTTGGCAGCAGCAGCAACGATGGTAGCTAATCCTGCGCGGATGTTATTATCTGATGACAGTTATATGTTATAATGCCTTTAATATGAGGCCATTAAGATGCTTTTAGATCAGCCATATTGTCATTATTGATTCAATGATTTGCCCAAGATTGTAACCGTTCTTTGATATTTGGCAAGCTTCGATCAGCCTTCTAAAGAGTATCCCTTTTCATTCATCAAAATATGCCATTGACTAACCATTGATTGCAAAATGTGCCTGAGCGGTAGGTATTTGTGCGTAATGTAATAATTATTAGTGTATGAAATATCTTTTGATTCCGCAAATAGCTATTCAACACTATCCAAATGTCGAAAAAATAGTGGAATAATTCATATTTATTGGTACATACTTTACAAAGAACAAGAGATTTCATCTTCTTTTTCCTTTTTATACATTAATTACATTTGATTTTTGTAGTTGCTGTTGTTAATGCGATTGAATAAAATACAGTTCTTTTAGAGCTTGCTGGAAGATTGAGCAGCAAGACGGTCAGACTTCTCCTTTTGCTCCTTGATCTTGGCAGATACCTCAGCAGCACGACGAAGTTCAACCTTACCAATTTGAGCACGATGAACCTCATCAGGACCATCAGCATATCTCAAGGTTCTAGCAGAGGCATAGAAATGAGCCAAGGGAGTATCTTGAGAAATACCAGCAGCACCATGAGCCTGCATGGAGCGATCCAAGACCTTGAGCAACATGTTGGGAGCAACAATCTTGGCCATACCAATCTCCTTCATGGCGCCCTTAGCCTTGACTTGATCGATCTTGCGAGCAGCACTCAAAACCAAGAAACGAGCTTGATCAATTTCGATACGAGAAGTGGCAATATCAGCAACAATAGTACCATGTTCAGCCAAGGTCTTGCCAAAGGTACGACGAGTAGGATCAGTGACACGGTTCAACATCAAATCCAAACCACGTTCAGCCATACCAATACAACGCATACAATGGTGAATACGGCCAGGACCAAGACGACCTTGAATCACCTCAAAACCACGACCCTCGCCCAAAATAATGTTCTCAACAGGAACACGAACATCCTTAAAGATAATCTCACAATGGCCCTCAGGAGCATCATCGAAACCAAAGACCTTCATGGGACGAACAACAGTGATACCAGGAGTGTCAGCAGGAACAATGACAATGGATTGTTGACGATGTTTGTCCTTGTTGTCAGCATCAGTCTTACCCATCAAGAGATATACAGCACAGCGAGGATCACCAGCACCAGAGATCCACCACTTTAAGCCGTTAATAACGTATTCGTTGCCAACACGACGAATGTTGGTTTCAATGTTGGTAGCATCAGAGGAAGCAACTCTGGGTTCAGTCATGGCAAAAGCAGATCTGATCTTGCCATCAAGAAGAGGCTTGAGCCACTTTTCCTTTTGTGCGGGAGTACCATACTTGGCGAAAACCTCTGTAGTGTGAGACATCAGTATCCATTGATCCTGATTCTGATGCATTCGTTGACTTACCCATATTACCGGTATCAGGAGCGGAACAGTTCATGGCCTCAGGGGCCAACTTGGGACAGCGACCAGTAACTTCAGCAATCAAAGAGTATTCAAGGTTGGTCAAACCAGCACCTTCAGGGTAGTCTTGACCCAAGAAAAGATTCCAGAGACCAAGAGCTCTGGCCTTGGCCTTGAGTTCTTCTAAAACGGGAGGAATAATCTGATCATGGTTGATTTAGCATCAATGCAAAGCATGTATGTAGACGTCCATATTTACCTTCCATCTGTTTTCGTTTTGACCCATTTGGAGTTCATAGGTCTTTTCGGCAGGAATACATTCATTCTATTTGGGAGAGTGGTTTAATATAATGCAGCTTGACGCTGTGATGCTTTAAAATTACCTCAACAAAGTCCTTGGCCTTGGCGTAGAGGTCTTGGAACTTGGGAGAAAGAGAAGTAATATCAATGAGAGATTGGGTAGCCATTTTGATGAGAAAGGTGTATTAACAACAACAAGAAGAAGAAGAGAGGAAAATAGAGTATTTATATACTAGTCAAAATTGCAAGCCTGGTAATACCGCTTACTCTATGGAAATAACCTTATTATTAGCCTGAGTGAAATTCTTTTCTTACCCCGCATTGCAGCAAGTATTTGCATTACTCATCTTTTATTCCCACAAAGTAATATTGTTTAGAAAATATGCATAAAATTTGTCGTACCATCAAAGTAAAGAGGCTCAAGTCTTTAAATGATACAAGATGACAATAGATAAATACACAAGGTTTTTTTTTTGGAATTAGAATACTTCATTACTACTGGCGATCACCGTGGTAAATGACATCAATGCCACGCTTCTTCACCGTTGGAGCAATCAAATCGACGTGTGCTGGGTGTTAACGCTCGATGTCAATGATAATATTCTGCAGCTCACTACAGAAATCAACAGTCGATGGCAGTTGGTCTGGACGTGTAACCTTGTAGAAAAAAGCCAAATAAACATGACATGTAATCTTGGAAGGATCTAATAGTACTTGCGATCTGTCGTATAATAGCTTTGTATCCAAACTTGAGCGGGGTACCTGATAATTAGCACCCATTCCAATGTTCTCTTGGGCCATTCAATTTTTATGTGATGAAAGTACTCTGCTTTCTTTGATATTGATTCTATTGGAAAACTCACATTGCAAAGCGACGACAGAATGCGCCTTATGTAATAGAATAGAGTCGTGTACGCTAGTAAGGCCCGTCCGGAATGTTTGCAGACAACAACGATAAAATTGTCAATGCTTCATCTGATAAAGCAAATTTCTTTCAGAGAAACTCTATCACGCAATATATGTGTGTTGCCTGCTTGAACCTCTGCATGTTTATATCTACATCAATTATACACATGGCAAGCATTTACTATTATTCATTGCTATTAGACCTTGATCTAGGCAGTAGAAGCATTTGAATCTCATTCAAGTAAATACAACTGTAACGATTAACCCAAGAAAAAAAGGGGGAGTTCTGCTGAAGATATCAATGAATATATATTTCGGTAAAAAACTGAAGCAGAGAGCAATAGGGTCACTAATGTATTATCATCATTCTATATGACAAGGGAAAAGAAAAAAAAAGTATCAATGGATGAATACTTTTATTTTTTACTTTTGCTTCCAAGGGTCATTATTGCTCTTTTCAACCATCAACAATATCAGAGAGTCAAACTAGTCAGCTCTAGATATTTGGAACCAAGATTGGAATCATGAGCCTCATGTTCAAATTGCATATAGCATGTATAACTAGCGTAGAATATGTGATCATGACAAAAGTAAGAGCCGTTGAATCATATTAAAGCTAAACTTATATTCGACATAATGCCCAGAGCCTCTCAGCTATAGTTCGAGAATGGAATCACAATCGCAAGCAATTGTTAGAATTTTTCCTTGCGATGGTTATCTTTCTCTGATGATTGGTTAATACCTATTGGCGTGAAGCAGCAAAGATACAGTACTTTCATATGTATTGAGTGATATATTGATGAATGCCCTGGGTTTCGAACACGCCATACAGATGCTCAAACAATGTATTTGCGGGAATACACTCTGTGTTACTGCGCCGCTAGTGGTCTGCATAAATAATAAAAACACACTAAATATCTGGATACATTTGTCTTCCAAACTTCTTTCTCATGAAACAAATGCCATCAATAGATATCAGCTTCTTGAGCCCAATTTTCAAAGCTCTAGTAACTCAATGTCCAGAAGCAGTTGACTTTGACAAGGTTACTATACAGCAAGCACGTGTTGGTTCCAATGATACTATGCAAGCAGATACTGAAGGCCCTCCCGTCAATATCGAAAAGATTGAGATTCCTGACCAAACTGATGGTCATTGCATAAAAGTAACCTTGTATAAGCCTGAGGGCATATCACATCATGAAAAGCTGCCCGCTTTTGTATTCTTGTAAGTGCTACGGTTCAATAATGATGACCTGAGAGCGTACTAATTCCGTGTATGTAGCCCTGGAGGAGGATTCTGTTTTATTGAAGAGTCATTTTACGTCTTCTTGTTGAGCACTGTAATAAATATCACATGCACATGTCCGAAAAGCGGCTTTTAACTTTTCGTATAGTTTGCTGTAGACCTCAATTGCATTGCCGTCTTCGTCAATTATTCACTGAGCCCCGAAGTCAAGTTTCCAGTTGCACTCAACGAAGCTCATTCTGTCGTGGAATACGTGACCAACCCCACAACTGCATCCAAATTGCAAATCGACCCTTCTCGCGTGGCAGTAGGAGGAGACTCTGCTGGCGGAAATCTTTCAGCCGCTGTTTCTTGTAAGAATACAACTAGATTGCTATTTTGCAATTACTGAAAATATCGAATAGTACTGGCCAAGCAGCGCAACCAAATACACCACTCTATCAAACATCAAGTCTTGTACTATCCTTGCGTTGACAACGATTTTAGCACTGAATCATACGAAAAGTATGGAGTAGGATTCTTTTTGACCAAAAAAATGACCAATGAGTTTCTAAAGTGCTATGCTCCTACGAACGAACTGGATAACATGCTTTTATTTCCCAACAAAGCTTCAGTTGATGACCTTGTTGGCTTACCTCCAGCACTTTTGATTACTTGTGAAGCTGATGTTCTTCGTGATGGTACGTGTTGAGATGTTGGAATACCGCATAGCACTAAATCAAAGATGCAGAAGGGGAGATGTATGGACGTAAATTGGTTGCTGCCAGTGTGCCAGTCTCATCGTTTCGTGTGAATGGAGTTATTCATGGCTTTATGTCATCGCCTGTATTCTTTTCAGACGAAGCATACCATGTTATCGATATGACAAAAAGTGCTCTCCGAAAAGCATTTACCATTAACGATTAAGCATTATGATAAAAGTATCATACTAACGCTTGTTTGGAAGTAACCTTGTAGTTTATTCAGTTATGCATGGAACTGCTTATCAAAAGGTGCCCTAATCTTTTATAGGCAGTTGTAGCCCTTATGGCGCAACGCTAATAAAAATATTTTCCCCAGATAAGAGTAATTTGAAGTTTGGTCCAAATTGAGCAGATGGCATATGCACCAGCTTAATACAGTATTGGTTAATTCAAAAAATTGATAGAAATCAGATTATTAGATAGACGCACCATTTATTCTTGACTGTATTTCAGGAAGAAGGTTTTATTAATGATTTTTCAACACATCCCAAATTAGTTCAACATCACCTTGGGTTTAGAAAAACCTGGATGATATAGCATGTGGCATGAATAGTTGAATGGGTTTTAACAGTTTCTGAATTCTGGGTCGAGATATGGCACACCGATAATATCAAACGCATCTCTTTCAGAATGAACGACAAATTTGTTCTTCTTCCCGTCCTGTTCAAATTGAATTGCTTGGTTATTCAATGACATGTTCTTCTCCTAAACGACGCCCATTCTCGTTTAGTGAAAGTCATTGCTGCAATGATTTTTATTCACCTTCTTTGCATAATCCCGAATTGCTCGTTCAAATTGCCTTGACCCAGTCCAACCCAAGATGGCAGTAGCTAACTCATCCGGATTCACCACACAGATCAAATCCACTTGTCGAAGAATGCCTGTGGACGGCTGCAAAAAGGCACAAAAGCACTATTAAATTTCAACATCAGCACATGAGAAACGTCTTCATCAGAACGAGCTTACCTTTTCAAAATTATCAAATTGTTGTCTGCCACCCACAGATGGCCTTTCTATGTGGTTGAATTTCTTGATTTCTGCAGAGTGCCATAACCTGTGCTTGAGATAATCCTTTTCGATGAGCCGTTGCGTCAGCTTGTTCAAGAAACCTCTCATTTTTTCTACTTTTTCGGAAGAAATGATGAGATCCACATCTCCATTTTTAGCTTTTCCTCGCCTATAATCAAATGTCAAGGAAATTTAGAGCGCATAAAAGTCTCGTCATTACCGATAACCGCCCACAGGTACAACAAAACATTCACTGTCAATCGAAACGACTTCCTTTGTGACAATATCAATGATCTCTTTGACGTCCTTTGGGCTCATCCTAATAAAACCATGTGTGAGATGTACCTCAAGAGTTTAATCACTAAACCACTTACATCTGATCAAAATCAGGTAGTAGCTCAATACCCAATTTGATGGTTGCTGTCAGCTTTGCATTGTCAAGCACTTCTTGCAACGTTTTGTATCCCATCTCCCACCACAATCTAGCAGTTGTTACACCTACACCAAATACTTTGTTGAACAAGCTGATCGTTCTGAACTCTTCATCATATCTCAACCGATCTGCTTCTTCTATAGTGCCAGTCTGCAAAAATACTTTAATCTTCTCTGCCATTTTAGACCCAACACCTGGTGGCTATCATGTTAACAACCGTGCGGCCAAGTCAATATTATATGCTGAATACCAATAATTTTCTCTGCTTCTTTTGAGGATTGAATTTCTCGAGGGTATGCCTAATGTTAAAATTAGCATTATTCCGCTCCTAAGATTTTCTCGGTCGAGCTCGTACCTTAATTGCTGAAATAGCGTGGCGATAGCTTAAAGATCTTTTTAGTTCATTGTCAATGCGTCTCTTTCTTTCCAGTAACAAGAGCAGAGAAACCAGCTTCCTGTTGTATTTAGGTTCATAGGGTGTCGGGCGAAGACATTCGTATTTGGTATTAATAAAGCCAGGTGCGATGTCGACATTTTCTAATGACGAGCGTCAATGATTATTATACATGTGCTCCGCTAGAATACGCACCTCCCTCTCTTCTTTTTGCACTATGGTTGTGGTTGATGCAGTTAGTTTTAATGCTACACTATGAAGACGCACAACGTTACCTATCAGATCCATCGCTAAACTGGAGTTCCTCGGGTGGCAAGTCCTTGAATCTCCTATTCAATATTTCTGCATTTGATTTGGATGGAATAGTTGCTGCAGTTGATGAAGACAATGACGGTACAAGAACATCATGATCTGAATCAGAAGAGCGCAGCTTTTTTCTATCAGTGATGATTGTGTATGTCTCTAATGGCATCAATTGTTGACTTTTGTCGCTGCATAGTCGTATCACAGAAAAATGAGCCTGCATGAATGTCAGTTTAATATAATACATTAATTTACCAGTCTCGAATCCATTGTATATCAATCACAGGCACCTAAATTTGGGTGAATTAAGAAAGTTATGGCTACATGGTAACCATTTATTACCTGATGGTTCTCTATATTTCGGCTAATTCTTGCAGAGGATCTTAATACTGTGAAAATGTGCGTTGATTCTCCTTGCTTGGCACATTTCTTGCCACCTACAGCCACCAGATCAACATGATCAATACAGGTTGTGTATTTTTCTCGTCTCATGCTCTCGCCTACCATTTTTTTCTATCAGATGGGTGTATGCTCCAATTTCATACTCGCTCAACTTGACTGGAATGATATAGCCTCTTATATTCTGGAATATTTTAGACATGCGAGGAGTATTATAGAGGAGGAAGAAAAGGAAAAAAAAAGCTACTGTTGAACCCTTTCTCTCTTACGCACGGCTGCGCTTTAATAGCCACCATAATAATAATTCATCAGTTCCAAAAAAGGCATTGTGCTGATGAACAGGTCGAAATCAACTTTAGCCTGACTGAAATGAACAGGTATTTCAAGTAAATTAACCGGATTATAAAAATAGAGATAGTATTGTATAGCTTCCATCACCTTTTTTTCTTTTTCTTTCTTTTCTCTTTCTGCTTAAAACATAACATTTTGAATTCTAAAGACAACATTTGAAAATTCCTAGTAGACATCAAACAATGTCCCAGAATATGGAAGAAATCGTCTGGGAACCGCAAGCATCGTATTCCCATGGTAAGAAACCTGCTTGAAAGACACAATTAGCGTATACTGACTGTATACATACTGCTTTCAGAAACGAATACGGCAGAATACATAGCACCTACAGACCAAGTGCACTTGCATCAAGCAACTGATGAATTGTATCAAAGAGAGCTGGGTCCACAAGGCAGCATAAATCAAGCTATTGCCGCTATAAATCAGCCAATAAACATAGAGCACCAGTGGATATCATGTAATTCAGAATCCATTGGCAAGAATCTCCATTCCGTACTGCTTGAGTCTGACAATGACTCCTCGCAAAACAGCATTTTAAATCAGTCATCATCAAACAGTGAAATTAATCAAACGTCGACTCAAGGCAACAACCATGTATTATCCAGCTCATTTCAGCCAGACGAGACCAGCAAATCAATCAATGATTGCGAGAATTGCATCATTAACAACAGAGATCGTCATCCATTTGATAAAATTAGTATTTGTAACAAATGCCAATGCCAATGGGCCAACTTTTTACCCAACTCTATTGATGTGGATAGCGACAATAGCAGTGTAACTCAAATGCTGTATGACCGACATATTCGATTAACCCGTACAATGGCTCAGGAGCTGATTGATGATTACGGGTTTGGCCCCAATATACATGGCTATCGTCGTCATCGTCCAGTCAAGGTGGCCTTTCCGCTGGACAAGACCAAGAGTGAGTGTATTGGAGTTTTGTGTCGAGTACATCAAGGAAAAGTAAAAGTATGGGTTCCTGAACTTCGAATGGTTGAATGGCTCCCTATGGGCACTCGAAGAATCAAACTAATGAATCCTCAAGAAGAGAAAGATGCGGAAACCATGCTCAGAGGTTCCAATCCTACTATTGATGATGTAGAGCTACTCCCTGATAAGCAAGACCAGCAGGCGTCCAAAGTATCTCACAGTAAGAGAGCTAGCTTAGATTCAGCACGTCTGAAAAAGCCATCCAAGGTTCAATGGAAGCAAAGGAAACTGACTGAACTTAACACTGTGGATAGCCAAATAAATACAACACTAGCTACAAGTAACGGGGCTTACTTGACTACAGGTGCTTTTGCTACAAGAAGGGCTGTGCACCAGCTTAAAGATGACAATGGCTTCATTCCGAACCCCTTTGGTTACGCCAAAAATCAAGCTGTTCAAATATTAGACACCAAACACAGCAAAAGCAAGTCTTGGTACGATGGAACATTGGTGGAAATGAAACCAGGTTATATCAAGGTTCACTACAATCAATGGCCTGAGACGTATGATGAGTGGCTCATGATTGGCAGTCGTAGAATAAGGATAGCTGATGGCGGCAGTGTTGCTACGGAAGACATGTGCAAAACTGATGAACACTTGATGGTGCTAGCTGAAGATCCCGACGCTCGACATGAAGCAAAGAGAAAAAGGCGATCGGTAGGGATGCAGCAAAAAAGGCAGAAAAGTACGAACAGTAGACCTGAACAGAGCAGCACACGTCCCATCACATCAAAGCGTGTAGCTCATTTGAAAGCAGCAGAAGCTGAGCAGTTTGTGCCAAATGTCTATGGTTACTATTACATGCAGCATGTTACCGTTCTGTATTGTGACAAGAGACATTATGAAGCAAGAATCGTTGGTATACAGAAGAACAAGGTCAAGATACACTACTGTGGCTGGGCTGACGAGTTTGATGAACTGATACCCAATGACAGCAAAAGGCTGCAAGCAATAGACACCACTAATCAAGTTGAGTGTATTGAACCTGACTACTCTGAGCGTGATAAAAAAGCGCCACTTTTTACCAACAGTAATGCAACCGATAATGAAGTGCTTGAATCGATTGATGTTTTTCAAGAGAAGGAAGCCAAGGAGATCATTAACTTGAATGCCAGTGAGCACGGAACTGAAGAGGAAGAAGGTAGACTATGCATAGAAACATTCTAGTTGTACCTATTTATTTACACCTGCTTGTAGATAATATAATAGTAGATGATGTTACTGCGGATAATGCGGTCGTAGCAAGTACTTCCAAGGTATACTGTAGCCACTGCAAAAAGGACCTTGAGCAATTTCGATATTACTGCACTTATTGTGAAGCCTCTTCCTCGGCGAGTGATCAAACCAATCTAAATAGCTTCCAGCTTTGCCTAGCTTGTTTTGACCAATGTTTTCCAGATTGGCACCAACATCCTCGTTCTGGTTTTGCGATTCAAGCAATCACTGATAGCCCAAAGCAACATCAAAACAACGATACTTCATCATCATTATCTATATGGGAAGAAGATATAATGCAAAAGCAAAATGACTGCATTGATGAAACTGCTCGTTCTCTTGAAGCAAGTAAAATATTCACTGGTGTGGACAATACAGCTACTCAGGACGAATATGGCTACTTGCTTCTTCAGAAATGGAAAGACAGAAAGATATGTGCCTTTTGCAACGACGATGATGACAATTGGCAGGAGCTTGGTCCTTTTGTAGGGCCGTTTGTATCTATCACTACAAAACTAGGGCAAGAAAAGAAGCGCACTTTTTGGGCGCATGAGGCTTGTGCTAGGTATTCACCAGAGGTCAGGTACTCTGCGGTCGATGGAAAGTGGTATAATGTTACTCGTGCCCTGAAACGAGGCCGAAGCATGGCAAGTTGACCAATACAGTGCATATCAAGTCTTATTAATATGTTGTCTTTTTTAGCGCTGTTTTGTATGTAAAGAAAGGGGTGCCACTATAGGCTGTTTTGATTCGAAATGCTCCAAAAGCTTTCATCTGGCTTGCACCAACAAACCAATCAACAACTTTAGAAATGGAGTCATTTTCTGGTGTCATGTCCATGAAGCCGCTCATAATAAGAAGGGTAACATCATTGTGAATAGTGAAGGCTGTGATTAAATTTGTTAAACCGTACTAGATACTTATATCAACATCTTTCATTGTGATGGTTGCAGTAAAAGGTTCTCAAACGATGAAACATGGCTCACATGTGAACAGTGCTCGTTGGTCAATTACTTCTCTTCATTCGATATATGCAATGAAGTAAGTAAGCATTTATAGTATCAAGCTCATGGCAATATCTAACTATCTGCTAGTGCTATAATGACGATGCCGTGATTGGAGAGCACCAACATGACAAATCTGCTTACCAAGAAACATGTAATAGTATATAAACTTTGATTAATTCGAGGCTAATTTGTAACCATATTATGCAGCTTATTCACTGATAGAGAGAATAGAAGCACGCAAGCAGATCAAGAAAGAGGAAGGCAAGTTTCATTGTACACGCGCTGAACTGTATCGACTAATCAACCATATATCCAGCAGTCAAAAAGGCACAACTGTTTCCCCGGCGTACTCGGAAGCTTCCGAGCAGATCGACAACTACAACCTCTTGCTGTTACTGTGGCACATTGGAAGCAGACGCTTGGCGAAGGGGATACGATGGAGGTATTCTCATGTGTAATACGTGCTTTGGTATGGTTTACAACAAGGATAGGCCTGCAGAAGATGCTTGCGAAGGACCACTTGCTATTGAAAGCTATGCTGCTTCCATCGAGGATTACTCTCACAAACCTTATCTCACTCGAGACACTATTTCGTCATCGAACAAACCCTTCATTGGACCTCGGCTGACAAGTTATGAGCCACAATCAAATCAACTGTTTTCTCTCACGTTTGATTCAACCTATTTTGATATCCCGGGAAGAGCTCCTCGATGGGCTACACACTCTGGAACTGATTATCATGGTAAATTACATAGTATACATTAGAATTAAACATGTGTTTCATGTTTTGTATATAGGAACATGGCTACCACAAACAGTGCGCAGGTACATTGAATACCTCTTTATATTTTGTTGTACTGTTAGTTAAATGCAGTATTATTGCAGGGCTTTATTGAAATACACCAAGCAAAACGAGCGCATACTGTCTAATTTCCTAGGCAGAGGTAAATATCACATCAAGCATGTACGCATCGAGTTTCTCACTTGTTGCAATTTAGGAACCGATGCTATTGAGTGTTTCTTATTACAGAGAAAGTAAGTGAAAAATGGTGTGTGTGTATATATAGTAACCTGTTTATAACCCTCTTTATATATATATATATATATTATATGCAGATGTTGTGGCATTGATATTAATCCGGTAAATTCTAACGGAATTGTATGCGAATTCCATGTACTCTGACTAATTGTAAATCTCAATATTATTATCAGGCCGCCGTCGCGTTGTCCCAACGCAATTGTTGTTTTGAAGTCCCAGCAGGATTGACATTTGCAGAATACAGACCCATCATTGCACTAGCAGACGCTCGCCAGCTAAAGGGATCTCTGTTTGGTGACGAATCGTATGATCATATATTGTCACATCCACCCTACAAAGACTGTGTCGCGTACTCGACCCATTTGGAAGGAGATCTTTCTCGGTAAATGCATATCTGATAATGATGAATTATACACAAGTATCAGCTGAAACCACTTGTTTTTAACCTTGTAGTTTTACTCAACTCAATGATTTTAAAGCAGAGTATACTCGGGTCATTCGAGAGAGCTACAGGTGAACGGCATAGATAGCTATTGCTTATTCCACAGAACTGACTGAAGAACAATAGAGTGCTCAAGATGGATCGAAGATTGACTTTGGGCATCGGAGACAACAGAGAGCATTGCTTTTATGTACCAGTTGGATTTCATCTGATTCGACTTTATATTGATCAAGGGTTTGAACTAGAGGAGTTGGTAAGCTAAAGGAACAAAGAAAAAACTTCAAGGAACAATCTAACCGTATACTGTTTTTTTTTTTAAAGATTGTTAAACGGCAAAGATACTGTTCTGCATTTGGTCTGGGCACCTATTTATGTGTCCAGTTTGATTTCTTGGTATTTACACATGAGTTTATTGCTACGTTCAGAAAGATACCCCAGCAACAAGTGAACAGGATGCCTTTGACGCAAGATGAGGAAGGTAATAAGTAGTGGAACGAATCCAAGCATGGTTTTCCTATGTTAATCAATGTGGCAATCTAGATTCCGACACGGCCAATAAACCCATTTATGCTACCACTTTGTATGGCATTCCACAATCGGCGATCACGAGGAAGAGTAGAGTGATGGGCACAGTTTGGACATTCAACTTGTCGCATCAATATTCATTTCAGTTATTGTGTATCAGCCGAATGATTGAAAGATTTGGTCAAGACGATTGTAATTGGCTACTTGTTAAACTAGCAATTGACAAAACTACACATGAACATCATCAACAGCAACAGAGATCAGGGTCTCGTGCTAATAGACTATCAATCATTGCTATTCCTAGCGCCCCGGAAGGTAAAAAAAAAAAAAAAAAAAAAAAAATCTCATGTAAAACAATTTATCCGACATTTTTTTATTTATTACAGTCGAGACAATCTCGGAATACGAACAAGAAAGGCAAAGAAAGATCCAGCAAAACAAGGAAACATTGCTCAAGCTGGTACAGGATTCTCCATGTTTTCATGATATATTTATACTAATTATACAAAAAAGGGTCTTATTTCTGATCTAAGTCAAGATTCCGTGGTCAATGACAGCATTTATTGTGACACCCTGTTGAACAAGAAACCTTATGCCCATGCTGATCTGGTAGTCATGGCAACAGGCCATATCGAGAATCTGCTTCCAAATCAAATCGATCTGTATCGAAAATCAATCATCCAGCTTGCTCAAGATGCCACGAGCCAATTAGCAGTGAAGGGGATGCTAATTATTGGGACGAAAGATGTTCGGGATCAGACCAATGGCAAACTATGGCCACTATCGATGCTTGTGTTGGAAGATGTTGAAAGGACCGGCAACGGACTAAAGCTAAAGGAGATGGTGATTACAGTGCCAGAAGGATACTCCAAGAACAAAGACACATTCACAACTGAATCATCTATAGAAGAGGAGCCACCACAGCATCTGCTGCCAATTGTTCATGCGATATATTTAATTTTCCAGAAACAATAAACCCGAAACTGTAATACTTCTATTATTAAAACAATCTATTTTGGTTGGTAACATTTTATATATACACATTTGGCAGCATACCAGTGTGTGTATTTTATATGGTTCAAACAAGGGTTGTATGTTTCCTTTCTCTCTTTTTTTTTTTTCTTCCTCTCCCTAAATACTAAAAATGTCTTTTTTAAAAGAGTTTAATCAAAACGTCTTTGAGCCTTGGAGGATTGAATACGTAGCATATGAAGCCATATCCAAAGGACTGAACGAGATTTGTAATAGCGGACATTGGACAAGGCAAGATGAAGAGGATTTTGAATCTGCCATTCGACTTGAAGCGGGAAAAGTCGACTTATTCATCATTCGTAAACAACGAGAAATCGAGTCTAGGGTGCTTTACTGTCAACGCATCTTGTCACAACAGACCTCTCTAAGTGAGAAAACTAGCAATTCGACAGATGACACACTGACTGATATCTTGGCTGACATTAATGACTTGGCCAAATTCACTCGACTGAATTTCAAGGCTTTGGAAGCACTCATCCAGCAACATGATCGATTAACAAACACAAACCGACATCCTCTTTTGGTAGAAGTATGCAGGACAAGGCCGTTGGACAGCCAGCGCTTTGATGGCATTCTAGTGCAAGTATCTTCGCTACTAGACACTTGCCGAGACAGATTAAATCAAGATAACAACGGCAAAACCTCCAAGCCAAGTCAACAAGACTACATCAATGCTCGATATTGGATCCATCAAGATAATGTCACAGAGGTCAAGGCCATCCTATTATTCAATTTACCCATGTTCGGCGATGATTCATATGAGCAAAGTGAACGGACCATGTCATACATTTATTTGGACAACGATTCATTCAACGAATACACAGCACAATTGCAATCTGACGATGGAGCTGAACTGATTACATGTATGTGGAATGGAGACATACAAGCTACAAATCAAGTCTTTGTCGAGCGGCATGTCTTTGTGAAAGGCGGGCTTTCTACACGAGATGGGATAGTCATAGATAAGCATCGAGTATATGATTTCATATTCGCGAATAACTATTCTGCCGAGGCATATGCGCAGGACTTGAGTAATGTGGGATTTGATCAGAATTACGTTGATTCGAGTTACACAATAGCAAACAGCATTCAAAATTCTATCATTGACAAGCGGCTAGGGCCCAAGTTACGGATTCATTTTAACCGACTCTTATTTGAGGCTCCCCATGACAAGACGCTGTCTGTGTCACTCGACAATAATGTAACGTTGAGCGTAACATCAAACAAGCCTAGCGAGGATTGGCTCCAGAGCAATGATGCTATCGCGGGTAAGCGTCATGTATTTCCTCATGCTATACTCGAGACTCGCATGCTGAACAAGGTCCCTCCTGAATGGCTCTCTCATCTACTTGAATCCAAGCTGGTCTATGAAGTACCCCGCTTTTCTATCTACCTGCATGGTGTGGCGATGTTTTGGAGTCCGCAATTACCTCTGCTTCCATGGTGGTTGTCTCAAATTGACATTGACATTCGCGCAGCAAAGCAAAATGACAAGCTACTGGTGGAGGGAGCAAGCGAATACTCGGGCTTGACTCGATCCAACAGTTTTAGGCCTATGGTTGATGGTCAGTATCGCATAGGCTATTTGGAAGCACAGTTGCAAAAACCAAATCCTCAACGACGACACTCCAGTATTCGGCACAATTCATACAGCAGCAGCGTTCGCCATGAGAGTATCGTGATTACAGATGAGAGTTTGAACCACACCGCCTTCAATGCCAAAGATAAGCAAGAAAGTGTTGTGCAACTCGAAGATGCAAGTGCGAGTAAGCTAACATTGTACTCTTCATTTACTGGAAATGATGAGAAAGAAGGTCTGAGGTCTCGTAGCAGCGTCAGCTCTCAACGACAGCAGCAGGATTGGAAGCAGCGTTTCAATGACTACTATAGACCAGAAGAAGGAGGATCGCAGGCTTACATGTTGCAAGATCCACATACGATCAAGGAGAACGATGAGATGCGAAAAACCATGCTTGCAGAACTAGGGCAGGAAAAGGAAGAAGAAAAGAAGAAGAAAAAGAAGAAAAAGAACAAGCCGCCACAGCATACGATGGAGCCCAAGCTCTTCTTTGCCAACGAACGTACATTCATCAACTGGCTGCAATTCTCTGCATTGATCATGACAGCTGCCTTGACATTGCTGAATTTTGGAGACCATGTGAGCACAATCGCGGGTGCTACTTTTTTTGGAATTTCAATGGTGATTGCGTTGTATGCCTTCTTTAGATATCGATTGCGTGCACATCAAATGAGCACTCGACCCCATATACGGTACGATGATCTCTACGGCCCTGTCGGGCTTTGCTGCTTGCTGTTGGGAGCAATGGCTGTAAGGAACAGAATCAACATGATGCAATTGTAAGAGATGGCTGACGGATTTCTCTTGTAGCTCAATTTCGCTCTTCGCTGGCAGCATCCCTCCTCTTCAGACACATACTTGGGCATCAGTAACAAGACAGACCAGCAGACCAACATGAACAACACTGCTCAGTCTTGATTTCGGGTGTTGAACTATAGCACATAGTGAAGATTTATATATATAAATATTTATGTAGATACACATTCTCACACATGCATGTCCTTTTTTTTATACACACATTTTGAATGCGACATGATAGATAGTTGCCCTTGATTTGAAGATGATGAGTCCAGGAATCCATTCCAAAACTATTTACCCAAAATCATTGACCAAATAGCAATTGAATCTTGGGTTCAATTAAATGTGTGAATAAGCAAAACGGAGAATAGACACGTTTCATTTTATAAAAATACACACCACTGTTTAACCGCAAAAATTTGAAAACCCAACCACGGCTAAGCGAGTACGGAGTTTTACATGGTTTCATACAGTTAAAAAAGAACAAAATCAACAGAATCAACAACAACAAAACAGCACAACTCTGTACTTATTTATAGGTACTATTCGTATTTTTAAATCACCTCATCTCTAAGACCCAAAAAAAAAAAAAAAAAAAAAAAAAAGCCCAATACAAATAAATAATCTCTCCTTGTTCTCTCTTCTTTTTTCTTCTTGTTCTCTTCTTTCTCTTTTACTTACTTGTTCATTTACAACTAGCCACTATGAAATTCGCTGATCAACTCCAAAAAGGTATCTTTGCTCCTTGGCGTTTGTCTTACATCAACTACGATGTCTTGAAGACTGAGCTCAAGGCAAGACAACTCGATCACGGCTGGACTGATCAAGATGAGAAGGATTTCATTCATTTGCTGGAAAATGAATTGGAAAAGGTGTATGATTTCATCTCTGCAAAGTTGGGTGAGGTCGAGGCTAGAATCAGCTATTGTGAAAGAACATTGCAAACCTTCATGAACAACCCTTCTTGGTCCTCTGAGCAAAACTGGAACATCATGGACGACGCTCTCACCGAAGTCTTGTTTGATGTCAACGATCTCGCAAAGTTCACCCGTCTGAATTACATTGGTTTCCAAAAGATTCTCAAGAAGCATGATAAGTGGACTGGTCTCCGTCTTCAACAAAACTTTATTCCTCAATTGCGTGCCAAACCTCTCGATAAACAACGTTTCGACGTCGCTATTGTTTATATTTCTGCTCTTCATGATCTCTGCCGTCTCCAAGGAAAGCCCCGTACCGGTAATGCTGCTGCTGGTGGTGACCAAAACGCTTTCGAACGTGCCACTGCTAAGTACTGGATCCACCCTGATAATGTCACCGAAGTCAAGTCTATCATCATGTTGCATTTGCCCGTCTTGATCTTTAACAAGGACAAGAAGTTCGAGGTCTCCGATTCTGCCATCTCCAGTATCTATTACGATAATGAGGACTTTGATCTCTATACTGGCCGTCTTCAACGTGACGAAGGTGCTGAGGCTATTCGTTTCCGTTGGTACGGCCCTATGGAATCCAAGAACGTCTTTATTGAACGCAAGACTCACCATGCTTCTTGGTTGGATGGCGCTTCGGTCAAGGATCGTTTCAGATTGGATGTGGATGACGTTGAAAAGTATGTTGAATATGAGTTGACTCCTGAGGAAATCACAGAACGTTTGCGTGCCAAGAACGTGGATGAGCAAATCTGCAAAGATACCGAATTCATCGCTACTGGTGTTCAAAAGTCGCTCAAGGAAAAGAGTCTTAACCCTGTTCTCCGTGCCTTCTATAACCGTACTGCCTTCCAACTTCCAGGTGATCAACGTGTCAGAGTAAGTTTGGATACTGATTTGTCCTTCATTCGTGAAGACAATATGGATGATAAGGTGCGCAGAGCAAAGAATGAGTGGCGTCGTCCCGATGTTGCCATCGATTATCCCTTCCCTCAACTGGATGAAACCGAGATCTGTCGTTTCCCTTATGCCGTTTTGGAGACCAAATTACAAACTCATTTAGGCCAAGAGCCCCCAGAGTGGTTGACCAAGTTGGTAGACTCTCATTTGGTACACGAAGTTCCCCGTTTCTCAAAGTATCTCCATGGTGCTTGTTACTTTTTCCGCGATCGTATGCCCTTGTTACCTTGGTGGTTGCCTGAAATGGATATCGATATCCGCAAGCCTCGTGCTACAAACTTTGGTTTAACTCGTTCCAAGTCATTCAAACCTCTTATTGATGGTCAATACCGCCGTGCTATGGAAGCTGAGGAGCGTCGTCTCAACAATGTCGCCAAAACCGAATCTGTTCCCGGCGTCAAGGTGAACAGCCTTGATGATGACAACAAGCAAGTCAACAAAACTACCAAGCCCACACCCAACACTGATCTTAAGCGTCGCACACCAGCATCAGCATCATCAGCATCATCAGCATCTTTACAACAACCTCAACAAAGCAAATAAATAAATTCTTTAGATTCATGATAGAAACATATATTTTACATCCAACCTCTACAACAAATCAAACAATTATATACATTTTCCTCTTTCTCTCTCTCTCTCCCCCCCCCCCACTTAATTTTTTCTTACTTTAGCCATTAAAAAGAAAAACTATATCTTTGATATGTATATATTAATCACTCACTTTATTATTTTACGTTTACAATAAAAAAAAAAGAAATCATACAACTTATATATACAGACTTTCATGCTTTGCTTATACAAAGAAGCCTCTCTTTGTTCAAACACATGTTTGCTATTATTTTCTTTTTAAGAAACAACAGTTTATTACAAAATATAGGTGCGGTGCATATCTATCGATCAAAAAAAAAAAAAAAAAAAAAAAAAATATTAAACACAAGAGTATACCAGGTAATCTTAGAAGAAAAAACCCTAAATGAGAGAAGACCTCGTGATATCACGAGCGTACCTTGTGTCGCCTTAACTCAACAATCATTGCATAGTTCCAAACAAGCTTTTGTGGTCAAGATTCTCCTGTGCAAATGCAGCAGTGAAAATCAACGGAGCATAAATTACATAAAATGATCATCCCATTATTCAAAACGAGCTTGAATTAAGTTTTTGTCAATATGCAAGCAAATCTTCACATGTCAATCAAATGTCTGAATGGCTTTATTAAGCACACTTGCTGCTAAATAAATAGCCATGTACGAGTCACCACAGTGGATCAGATACTCGAGTCTGCCAGAGAAGTTGATGCTTTCCACAGAATAATCAGTGAAGTTGAATATATTCATTACCTTATACGCTGGCTTTGAACCCATAAGCGACGGTTATAACGTACATCTGAGTAGCTACAATCATACTGTAATGCTGTCTTTCACAGAGCTATGATGGAAGCCTCTGCGAAGAGAAAGTACTAGAGTATTGCTATTTACGTAATCAATAATTACGTTTTTTAAGTGCAATTTTACTCTCTACACGAAGAAATATTGCTGTTTGCACTATTACTACTTTTTGCAGAATTAGCACCTATTCAGGCACATTACTCAATCAATGGCTAGTCCATACCATATTTTGAAGACTGAAATGATTGTTTTTATGCAGTTGGTCTAAGCTTGACAACTATCAGGGAATAACTGCAGCTTTGGGCAATGCATTGAGTCAATAATAAGCATCACTCAGTGCTTATAGTACCTTGGCAGCTTCATATACAGTAGATCTTATATAAAGCTGGCATTGCATAACATCCGCGCAAGTTTAGCTAATGAAAACATCAATTGCTTTCATGAAAAAGGCATTTTGAAGCGACAACCGGCTTTAAAATAAGTCATCATCTTTTTAAAATATCCAAAATTGTATAAAGGCATTTCCACGAAAAATCTTTTTCGTCGTTTTTGCCAGATCCGGCTATGTAATATATAGCCCTCGTACCATACTTGCTAATACACTTAGAGGTAGTTTTTTTTGCAGCGCATCTAATGATGTTAATCACATTAAATTTTAGCATTAAGAATATGAAGTAATCATCGATAGTATGAAATATGGCTGTTGGCTGAAATGCCGAGGTTTCACATACAAAGGTCTACCAAACGTATTCTCGGATATTGCTCTGGATCACTAAATCTTATACACACTATAGTCAAAGTGTTCATTTTGGGGTCAAAAACGCAACCGACTGATTCTTGAAGTTTTAGTAAAGGGGCAACAGATGCTTTTCGGGCACTTTTCATTGATAGTTTCTTGGTCCCAAAAAAAATTGAGAAAATGCCTCAGTGAGCAACTGCTAGTCGAGAGCAATTGTTTAATGCAATTCCGACAGCTTCCAACTCGAGAACACACTCGTCAAATGCATCAAATTTTGGCTGTATCTTAGCGTACTAGCGATTATTAAGAGCCATTATTAGTATGGTGCTTACCTGTACATGGAGCTTTCTCATCCTTGGAGACTTGAAGCATTGTGGAAAAGTTGTACCTACAATGAAAAGTGAAGTTATTGATGTTTTAGGACAGTTTTTGTCATTTGATGTCACAGTCTAATTGTACGTTTGTAAGCTTTAATCGCAGTGCTGTCTATAATATCTAACGACCATAATTATGTGAGCGTTAGATGCAGCCTAGTTTTCTACTCACATCTGTCATAAACCAGTTTCACCAAATACATATCATACACACAAACTCTGTCCTGCATAAATGAACTCTCTTTATTAAATTTCAGCAGGTATCAACCTTGGTTTTGTACGTTCATGACCTTCAGATTCATCCAATGATTAATAAAATGCTGCAAATAGCAAACCTTTGATTAACGATGCTAACTTCCAATGGACTGCACACCCAGAAGTATAGTGCTCCTTGAGATGTGGTGCCTAAAAAAATACTTAGAATCATCCAAAGACATATGGCGACTTAGTTTTGCCCTGAAGACCCATTTCCTCGCAAAATAAGTAAAATAGATGTTAATTGAATGGAGACCGAGTATCATTACTGATTAACATGGGTTGCCATAGCAACTACATTCATTCCGTATCCCGTCGTGTATTCTAATTACTGTATAATCTTGTTAAAGAAACGTGTTTATCGCACTCCAGTGCGAGTATGCTGTATCTTTACAGAACAAGTTTGAAACATTCGGGCGCAAAGCAATTTGATCATATACTCACAATAAGCTCGCTACCTACACATATCGAGTTGATTACATTCAAAAACACGTCATATGGCGTTCTGCGTGTTTACCAATTTCCAGAGGGTAAACAACCTCTTTACTTTTTGTGCAACTATTAAGCAATTTTTTGACAAAAGTGACATATACAAGTCGACGAAAAATGGTCGTAGAGAGTTGAAGCGAATTGAATTCAACTCTTTAGAACCCATAGAAAGCATGAGTATTAGCGAAATAAATCAATTGAGTCTTCCAGAGGCCCTCGAAGGCCTTTATTTTGATAAACCCTATAGGCGAGAGATAGTGTAACATGATATGCTCTCGTAGGATTCACTTGCAAAGGGAGACATATAAAAGAAAGAGGTTTCGAAACGAGCCTTTTTCTTGTATTTTCCTTCTGTTCTATATACTTTCTGCAAAAAATGAGCCAAGATAACTGCGCTAAGTACTACGAATCTGATAATGATTCCTGCGACACAGTCAGATGCTTCCAAGAATCTGAAGACGAGTTTACTACTCCTACTCGGGCTGTGCTGGAAGAAGAAGAGGAGGCAAGACGCGAAAGAGAAGCAAGAGGATTTTCTATCCCCACTGGCGTACTCCTTGGTGCTGATGAAGAAGAGCAAGAAGGTTCTGACGAGGAAGAAGGTGATGAAGAAAGAAGAGTCCCTGCTGATGAGCTCTTTGGTGACGATGATGATGAAGAAGAAGAAGAGTTTTATGACTCTGAGGAGTATCAAGAAGAAGACGAGGAAGACAAGTACTATGAAGCAGAACAGTTTGAGGATGTATCCCTTATTCCATATGATATCTCTGCCTGTTCTGATATGTCTATTGACATGGAAGTTCCTTGTGGTTTTGATGGAATTGCAGTCGTCGAGGTGTTGCAGGTGGATGGCAGCGGCTGTGGTTGGTATCCAACTATCAATGAAGACACAGAAATGGAGGATGCTCCTTTTGTTGATGTCGAGATGTTGGATGCTGACGAGGGAGTAGACGTAGTAATGGAGGAGGTAGAAGAGGAAGATGTTGAGATGGAAGAAGTGGAAGATTTTATGGATGTTGATGAGATGTTTTGGTAAGTAGTATGCTTGTGAAGGAAGGGTCAGGGGGGTCTAGTTGGCATAGTCAACAATAATAGCTGCTACTTCCTCTACCTCGTCATTTCCCATCATCATCACTGCAGAAACCGTCGCTTCATTGGGTTCTTTCGCGTTTGATGTTGCTGCTGTTGCGACTATGTTTATAGTCTTTTGTAAGGGAGGGTGGGTTGGCCTCTACTGACGTCTGCCAAGTCTTTTGTCTACTTGCTTTTTTTTTGCTACTGCTGCTGCTGCTACCTTGTTACTGTCCTTGGTGTCGATATGCTGGTGTCTATTGCCGTTGCTACAAGTTATCCTGCCTGTTTGTCTTTCTGTCTCTGTTGTTGTTGTTGCTGCAACTGTGGTTCTCTTGTTTCCAATGCTCTGTGTGCTGCTCTTAGTGTGCCTTCTCCACTTGGTATCTCTCCTGTGACCATGTCAACGGACATGAAAGCGTTGTCGTGTTGGTCTCTTCTGGTGTTGCTGTCTCTGCTGCTTGTTTCGCTGCTGCTTTTGTCTCTGTTTCTGCTGCTCCTCCTCTGTCTGATTGCTATTACTGATACTGCTGTTAGTGTTGCCCTTATTGCAAGTACCTGGTCTGCTTTTTGGTGCTTCTATTGCTGCAGACGTGTTATCAAGTCTCTGTGAAGGGGTCACTGGACTGAATTCTTTAATGGCGTCAACTTTTGAAAATTTTATTGCTGAAATTGATGATATTTACTATGCTGAAACTCGTTGGTTGGTCTCACACGTCGCTCTTGTCTGTCTAAAAGCCCTATTCAAGGCTGATCTCGGTTACTTCCTTGCAAAAGCATATCAACTGCGTTTCCTACTGGTAAAACTTGGCAACTCTCTTCTCATACAAGGTTGCTTAAACTCTCGTGTATCAGTCAGCAAGCAAATATTGATCACTTGTTCAACGTCAAGTTCTCGTGAACACTGCTTTTTGCCATCGTCAATCTTTTTGCTGGCAAAATCTATCTGGTTTGCAATCGAAAGTTTCTCTTAGTGCCTCAACGAATGGTGACAATTCATATTGCTTCCTGCTTAGTGATATGCATCTGGTATAGTGCTTGTCTCTTGTCTTGGAGCCTTTGAAAATACTGGTGATTATTCCTTTGCCTCTATTGTTCGTTCTTAATGTGCCTATTTCGAAGTAAGTATTCGATTTAGATGTTACTTTCTCGAGACTAACTCTTATCATCAACTTAGATATATGATCTCTCATACTCAAGTGGCATCTTTGTTGGTGTTACTCCCGTCATTGTAAATACTGCTATTGTCTGAAGTACAAAAACTCCTTGATCTCCTCTTCTGTTGATACCGCTGTTTTGGTCTACATCTTATGATAATGTTGTGGTGGCTGTAAGCTTTGTTTTATGTCGTGGTTGTCAGGTATGTATACTTTATGTTATGGTAAAAGGGCGATATCTAATCTAGCTTTGCTGTTTTCTCTTGTGATAGACGTTCCTCTTCCTCGTGTTTTTACAAGCAGCATGTTTTCTTCATCGGTCAAGTCGTCAAAAACTCATCTCTGGTTGTATCCAAGCAGCAAGCAATAATTACTACTCTGGTGCTCCTTCTTTGCAGTGTGTGAAGTATTGAATCCCGTTCTGTGGCAACGTGCTGTTTCCCAATTCACGATGTTCTCTTGGCTAAAATCTCCAATGCTAATGAACAATGCGCAAGAACTCTGCTATATAGTCATAGACTAGCTCTGGTTTACCTGATTGTACCTGTCTGGTCTCTTCTACAATCTAAAAATGTGTCTTGCTTCTCAAATTGGTATTACACTTGGCTTTGACATCCCAAAATGGCCTCTACATCTGCTGTTAATACTGCTCCAATGTTGCTTCAACACTACATCAACGCTGCTACAGCACTACTCTAATATGGGCTCTACTCAACCATATACATGTCAATCTTGCGAGTCAGCACACTAGTTCCTGCTGTCTATATCCATACTATTAGGTGTCTCTTTGCTTAAATACCTGAATTGCTTCTCAAACACTATCGATTGCCTCATTCACAACGAATTTTGCCAATGATATCTATTGTGATGATTCAACCCTAGCTGCTGATATACCCTGGATATTCTCATACTCAAGCTGGTGCTCCGCCTCTCTCCCAAACGGCTACTGATTGCTGGATACTTACTTTTCATTGCGATCATTTTCCAGCTGTGGAGGCTTATTCACCAGGATTCAAAGCCTTAAATCACCTCAATGACGCAACCGTAAGAGCTCAAAAGTAAAAGCAAATTGATTTATATATGTGTAGGAGTGATAAAATCAAACAAGCCTATGTTACATCTATGAGGTAAGTGATAATACACAGCATTTATAGTATGCATGGAGAGCATTGCAACGACAAGTAGAAGAAAGAGCGATTTAATAACGAGGATTCTTCAAAGGTGCTTTATAATTTCACGGCGGAACCAGCCAATGTAAGTTGTTTATACAGTAAAAAAAAAATGTAGCATCCTAGTTCTCACCATGAAATGGTTATTATATAGATGCTATCTTAAGAAAAGTTTTCAAGATGGTACACAGCTCATTCAATTATATATTACAGCAGCTTGTATAGACACCAAAGATACTACATTGTGCTAGATACAATAACCATTCGTTACGCAAGGAACAATCGTAATAGTAGTGCACAACTTCTTCAAGTAAAAAATAATATAAAATGTGCTCTGTCAAAATGCTTATGTTTGATAATCACGTTTGTTAAATAAACTATTACGCTGCAATCTGATGCAACTACGTTTTGATATAAAGTATACAGTGTTCCAATAGTTGCTGTGATCTGACACAGAGTTTGGGTTGTTCAAATACGGTATATCTGAAGCTAATATAGAATTATATTCTACCTAAGGCTAAACTAAATACTGCATTCAAACAGTTTCCAGAAGCTATTGGCTTCTGCTATACAGTACCTTGGTTTACAACCATAATCAAAACCACAGTTGAGTTGCATGCTAAATTTCAAACGTTAGTATATAGATAAGACTACCTTTTCAATCCATTGATTTGGATGCCGTATTTCGAACCAAGTCGAGTTGCCGAAATGAAGTTAATCTTGCCACTCGGCATAACTGATCAGTGACATTTTGATGCCTGCTGTGAGGATAAAAATTAACACTACTAACCGATGCTTATTATTGAATCAGTGCATTGTCTAGAGCTGCAGTCACTCCTTGATAGTTGTCAAGCTTAGATCATCCACCCTTTCTTGACTAGCCATTGATTGAAGAATGTATGTACCTGAATAGATGCTAATTCTGCAAAAAGCATAATAGTGTAAAAAGTAAAAAGTGTCCAAAGAATGCTAATTTAGTAAAATTGTACAGGGTATTACTAGATCTTCAATGAAGAATAAATATACAACAACGAATATTGGGTCTAGAGGAAAGGAAATCGAGGCAAGCAGCTAATTGCACCATTAAAATCATTAATTAACCAAGCAATTTCTCTTTATTCAAGCTACTATCATGCGTCTTCCAGATAACGATATTCAAATCTAAATTCAGTCTTTTTACGCTGACACCAGGCACCTTCGTAATCAAAATAAATATAAGTGCCTTGCTCATAGTCATCAGTGATTGTCTTTGGCTCCTCATGTCGTTGGAACCAAGTCAAGTATTTCTTGTGGAAACGCCATGATTGCTTTTTCAGCTCTTTTGCTGCCAAGTATTGTTGATAAGTGCCTTGTTGGTAGTAAAAGATGAAAAATAGTGCATCCATATCAAACTTTTCAAAAAGGCTGGGATTATCAAAAATAGCGAGAGGTTGTTGAGGATAATAAGCTGGTGTTAGTTGAGGTGTTTGTGCTTGATACACCTTGGGTCTGTGTAAAAGGTTGTGCAACATTAGTCGTCAATTAATTATGCCGCATGAATTCATGATATCTTACCTCTCAGAGTCTATCAGGTCAGGAACATACTGTAAGCTAGCGTCCAGCATACGATTTGTGTACTGTGTATTATCATCATTTGCAGCAGCTGCTTTGGTTTTAATGGCTTCAAATGAGGCTGCAAGATCAAGTAATGAAGATGGAAGACGCGAGTCCAGTTCTGCTCCTGGTTGCTGAGTCAAGGAAGCGTCCATCGGTAACTAGGATAAACGAGTTAATGATCTGATAATACAAAAAGTAGCATGATGATATATTACTGATTTTGCAACACCATTGGACACGCTATTGTTAACCTGCGCACCAGGCGCAGACGATGACATGGGCTTTGATTTTTCAGAGGGTGGCGTTGATGCTGGCTTGTCTTCTAATGTTGGTGTAGCATTGGACTTGATCTGATCTGCAATTTTGATAGGTTCTGCCCACGCGGATGGCACTACTACTTTGGGTGACTGAACTGCTTGGGACAGATGAGTATAGTCTCCACTGGTCTAGATGTTATGTATTATTACCTTTAGCAGAAGAAGTTGGACTTCCCTCTGCTGCTCCAACTGCTTGAGCATATTTGAGGTTGTTGGTCGTTGCAGTATTGCTTTCTGGAGACTTGATCGGCGGCACGCTTGTTGGTGCTTTTGGACTACTTGCAGTTGTTGATTTCGCTAAAAGAAAAACATGTTAAACTATGTGATACATTGGGGTATCCGCGTTCAAATTTACAGCTGATTGGGCTACTGGATGCTGCTGTTTTTCGAGTAGACGAGCCTAGTGAAGATGTTTCATCGTCGTGGTCTTTGTCTTTGGACTTTTTGCTTGGTGTCTTTTCTTCCACATCTATCAAGCGCTTAATATGAGCATGCGTTTTGCAAACAGCTCGTCAAAAGAGGTACCTTCTGATACGAAATGGTCTTCTGTGCCCACATTATACATTTCCTCCTCCTCTTCGAGATTTAGATCGTCGTACACAAGCTCATCTTCTTCAAAATCAGGTTCCTAAAAGTCTAATGTTAGCGACAAACAGATACACAATGCAGCATGCATTACACTTTACCTGGTTACACTCGAGGTAGTACTGCACGTCGTCTTGGATTGCAAGCACCTAGGCAACATGTTGAGTTACATGCAGTGGGACAATCAATGCGTTATACGTTACTCTATCTGGAGATAGCTGGTCGTTCTCGAGTAATCTCAAAATCAATTCTAATCGATTGATATGCCATCGATCACGCTCAATGTAGTGCTCCAGCTCGTTTGTTCGCTCGACCTTGGCATGGTCTTTCTTGCCTTTTCTCGATGTGCCTTGAAGCGTCTCTTGCTCGGCTTCTGCCACTTCAATCTGTCGAGATAATTCATCAACAGTTGTCGAGATCCAATCGCACGCGTCGGCTTTTTCCTTTTCTTTGGGATCCATTCTCTCTCGTTGCAGTAATCCTTCTTTTGAAAAGGCTTTTGTCTTCATTTCACGCTCTACATTTTTGAATCGCTCCATCTCTGATTCTATCAGTTTTCGATTCTCCATCAATGCTGACTTGTCTTTAATGTCATTGGATGATAGCCATGTCTTGATTTGATCACGCAAACGCTGTAATTTCTTTATTTCCTTCTTCAAATCTTGCTCGTACTTTTCTTTCTGATTCGAGTTGGTGGTTGATTGTATCTTGTCGAAAATGTTGTCAAATGTCTCCACACCTTCACTCACTTTCTTCAAGACCCGGTCAATTTCGGCTGTTATACACCATGTTGTGTTAATTGAGCATCAACTAAAAAATTTTACATGAATGATTTTTACCCTGCAATTTCTTCATCGACATTTTTCACAGTCTGCTTCTTGTTTGGGCACTTTTTTTTTTCAGATGTAGCTTATTCAAAATTGAAATGTAAGAATACACAATAGATTCTTTATCTCTTAAAGTTTATTACTAGAAGAAGAAGAAGAAAAAAAAAAAAGTTATTTTCCGTTTAAAAACAAACAACAGAGACAGCTTCGTTGTTGGCAAGTTTCGTTGTTCAGGTAGCCCACGTTTGCAGTGACTGGTTTGCTTGTATTGGTGTTTGTGCCAGTTGCAGATGGTGCTCTTGACCTGGATCTACCATAATACATGATTGTAAAGACAGGCATCGCCACACTCCAAGTGCTCCAGCCTTAGAACTATATATCTCACTCTATACTAGAGAGCACCGAATACTACTATTTGCTCGAGAACAAAGCCGTTTAGCTGGATGCAGGAGGATGTAGCATTCATGCATTAACGTCAAATACATCCATACCACCGCAACATGTAAATCTATGAAATTTAGTTGCCATGGTAACCAGACTCTACCTTTTATTTGACAGCTGCCACAGATAACAAAAAAAAAACAAGAGATGGCAATGTCAACGAACTCTACTTGACGCCAATCATGCTTGCTGTCAATTGCATTGATCTGGTAATGAGAATACTGTGCATCAGCAGCCCATGTTGAGTTTCAATACCCAACATAAACTTTTGATGAAATCTTGATGAACAACCCATTTCAGAGGTAATCAAACCATACAGTATGCGGAAGAACAATTGAAACTGATCTAAATGGTAATGTTGTTTAGCTAGTATTTTTTTTTTTTTTTTTCAGAAAAAAAAAATGATGCAATGTTACAGCGTGCAATGAAGCAGCGATTTATAGTACACTGGAATCTACTACACTCAATATAGGACAATGAGACTTGTCTAACGCACCGTGATTGATTTTATACACTTTTGTGTTGTTCATGATTAAATGGGCTCATTATTCATCTCAAAGCAGTAAATTAAACAATAGAAGCACGGATAAAACTTCTTCTTTTCCAAGGTCTGGGAATTAAATCCATCACAATCATGATGAATTGAACACTGTTGTTGAAGCACTAGCCAAGGTGTATCGCACGGGTATAAGCCATGCACGTAACAGGCGGAACAGTAGTGAATGTGTAAATCAATGCTACACGACAAGTAAATAGAAAATGAAAGCGAACCAATGATATGGTGCACAAGGCAAAGAGGTTGGAGTTTTTAAAATAAATACAAAGGCCATTTTTTTTTCCTTTTCCTTCCTTCTTTTTTTCCCTCTTTCTTTATTCCAAGGACTACATACAACTGCTTATAAATACAATATAAAAAACATGGCTGGTAAAATCAAATGATAACAAACACAGGGATCTCGCATATACTATATTTCTTACACTTACTCAAAAAGATCTCGGTTTCGACTTTCCTGATGATGATTACGAGCAGGATGAATCATTGTTTGAACAGCAAGCCGACACCCAAGACGATAAAGTAGACAACAAGGAAAACCAGCAGCAGGAACAGGATAGCTTTGAGCCGCAGATTGTAGATGCTCCTCAAGAATACACGTCTACGGATACAGATGAAGTGTCCCCTACTTCCACTAGCAATAACACTACCTCCACTGCACTAATACAAACAATGTCTGAAGGTTGGTATAGGGTCAGGTCTGACGAGCAGGCAAGTGCTGATATCTGTTGTCTTTATCAGACCCCATAGAAGACGAGTTGGAAGACGAGCTGTTGGCTGATGAGAACGTGACGCCCATCGAACGTGTATATGGATTTAGAGAAAATGATGCTTTGATTAATAGGTGAGTTATATAGTTCGGACATATCTGGGGATCATTGGTACTGACAGGGAAATTAAAAATCAAGGCTTTTACTGGCAAAGGAGTTGTCAAGTGCATTAGAGGAAATTAGTTTGACAGAGGCCATGGAGGATGTGCTGCCCATCATGGACAAATTAGCGTGTGATACTGACGACACTGTCAAGGAAACATTTGCAAGCGAGCTGGACCAGATATTGCTCTACTTTTACAAGGTAGGAAAATCAAGGAGCAATGTCGATGTGTGGCTCTGACTTGTCATTCACGATAGAATCTGCCTGCTATGTTCTCAAAATCAGACCCATCTACACCGCAAGAAAAGACGTTTGCACCTTTAATTATCAGAATCCTCTTGGATCAAAGTTCAGGTGTTGCCTCATTAGGCCAACAAGCCATTGTGTCGGTGGTGACGGAGCTCCGTAGATTGTCAGATCAGGATCCATTGTTTCAACAAGTCATCAACTGTGAACTATTCAAGGGCGTCATTGAAGGTTTAATGCAGATAGTGGATGGCAAAAAGAAACCGCCTAGAACAAAGGGGCACGGAGACGAAGAAGATGAGGATGTGCACGACGATAGAGCTGAAGCGTTAAAATATCACCGTGTTTCCATTGACGACGGACTTACATCAGAGCGTAGAAGATCATCAGCCACTCCTGGATTCGAAACTTCCCTCAACATACATCACGCTCCCCCTTCAGACGATGAATTTGACCAAGGAGAGATTAGCTTGGCCAAGATCACTTGTATATCGGTAAGGAAGCTTTCAGTGAGTAGCCAGACACGGATCTTAATGGGGTATTTTTTGGTAGTTGATTGCATCTATTGTTGGTGCGTTTGATGCAGAGAAATGCACAGAAGAATGCTTGCCCATCATTGAACAGTTATCAACCGATTCATTGTTTTACGTGAGAAAAGAAGCAGCCACTGCTGTTGGATGTTTAGCTCAAGTCGTAGATCAAAAAATAGCAGAAGAGAGACTTGTATGTTGGATGCGCATACGACAATAGCCCCTGACCACTGACCTTGGTATTTTCTGTAGTTGCCACTTTTCCGTCGATTTGCTGAAGATCAAATTTGGCATGTACGACGATCTTGTGTCATGACATTACCTCAATTATGCGGTGTATTATCAGAAGAATCAAAATCAGAGTTGACAGTGACAAGCGTGGAGACGTTTAGAAACGACGTATCCCGCAACGTGCGCAATGCAATGGCTGATATTGTTGGAGAACTGGTTGTAAAGTTTCTGCCTGAAGGTTGGGAGCAAACAGGTCAACCCGGCAAGATGCCTGAGCCGTTACTGCAGTACTTTTTGTCGTTGGGGTCCAATGTCAATAACAGCAACAATCAAATGCTCAAACTGGAGATTGATCGTACCTATATCTGCGCTTACAACTTTCCGGCAGTGGTGTTGACAGCAGGTGTTGACTACTGGAACACTCATTTACGGGATACTTATCTGAACCTCACTAAAGACTACCAGATCAAGGTTCGCTGTACTTTTGCCCACTCGCTGCATGACATTGCTCGTATCATCGGCCCTGAGCGCACAGAGAGAGATTTGGTGCAGATTTTTGCCCTCTATTTGATGGATCTGGATGATGTAAAGCAAGGTGTATTGGAACATTTGGCAGACTTTTTGGGCACATTGGCTGTCAGCTCAAGAAATGAATACATTCCCATTTTAGCTGAAGTCTGGGATGGTGTCTCAAGCAACTGGCATTTACGAAATATTTTGGCAGCTCAGTTGATGGAGATCTCCATGCTCTTTGATGCTTCTAGAGTGGTGGAGCATATCCTGCCTTTGGTCGTTCGTGCTTGCCATGACGAATTTGCAGCTGTGAGAGAAACCGGTGTCAATGTTTTTCCCGTCGTTTTGGATGTCGTCAAGCATGCCGTGGAGGAAGATGGCGAATCTTTATCGCAAGCAGAGGGCTATGGAGACGACATTACAGAGAACAAGCGCAATTTTGCTTTGGCTTTACTGAGCCATGTCATGGAACGTTTGGACGAGTTTGCTCGATCTGAAAACTACCGTGGTAGACTTGTGTAAGATATGGTGGTTTCGGCCAATTCAAACTGTACTAACGGCATGTAAAAACATAGGTTTGCTCAAATTTGCAAAGCTCTTATTGACGCAGGCATAGGTGCATCTGATTTTGCTTCCTTCTTTTTGCCTCGGTTAGCTCCACTTGCTTATGATCCTGTAGTTAATGTTCGTATTGCAGCTTCTCGCACCATCGGCACCATTTATACCAACGGTAAGATTGTCCATTTACCCTTGTGAGCTATCTTTTGAAAAAAAAAAACTCATCAATCCTCCAATTAGAACCCTTCCGAAAAGAATTGAGCGAAATTGCTGCTCCATCAAGAACCGTGAATCAAGCAGGTGAATCGGGACATGCGCTCGACCAAATGACATATCGTTTTGCTTTGGACAAGGATGGAGACGTCAGATCATTTGTGATGCCATTTGTAGATCCTGAAATACTTGAAAAACAACGAGAAAAGGAGATGCAGGCGGCCGTCCAAATAGCCGAAGCCGCTATTGAAGCGAGAGCTGAAGAGAATAGTCATTACAATGATGACGAAGAAGAAGAGGAGGAGGAGGACGATGAAGAAGACGACGACGATGGTGACGGAGATGACGATCAAGATGATGGGGAGGAAGAAGACGATGACAATGTCACTGATGAGGAAGTTGACAAGAAATTGAAATTGGATACAGACGAATCAGAGGGAACGTCCACTCCAATGCAAGATGTCGAAAGAGCGGGATCACCAGAAAAAGACAACGTCGAACCTATGGACATCTCCACTACTTCTACAGCAACTGAAGTAGAACCAACAACTACATCGGAGCCAGCATTACCAGAATCAACATCTTTGACCGAGAATAAAGTGGATGATGAGGACGAGATTATGTCTGATGCAGAGCCTGTCGCAGAAACTACTGAATCCACAAACGCAGCACCCAACGAAACCACACTTGAAAAACCCACTCCTACTACTTCGGCACCAACAACACCTACTGCAACCACAGCTATTACATTGCCTCGTTCATCAGCTATGGATGATAACGACGATTAAAAAATAATATTGTATATTTGTTTCTACTTTTTTTCCTCTTTATATATATATATATTATATCTTTTTGTATGATGAGGAAACCCTCTGGTTTCCTGTTTCACTCTATTTTTTGTATTATTTCTCGATTACCCCCCTCTTCTCACTTTTAAAAGAATACTTTCTAAAATGCAACTTACGATTATTTGATTTAAAATATAAATGTAATCATGACAAACGCCTTACGATGTACTTGTTCAGTTTATTCACTTCAATTTCGTAAAAAATTCAATGTCAATTTCGTAAAAGCCAGACGGAGAGACAGATTTGCGTCAAATGTAAAAGAAAAGAGAGAAGAGATATTTGGGTAAATGTGCTTGCTTTCCTAAACCATTTCAAATTTCACTGCTTTCCTATCTATACCAAACACGTGACACCACGCAACATAACACCAATTTTTATTTGGTTTCCACAGCTATTATAGATGTAATATGGCCTTCTAATTCCAGTCTTGAGTCTCTCTCAATGTTATGTATCTTTCCAATATATCGCTTATCTGGATTGTTTTTAATCTAATTAACTCTGACGACTTTTTGCTGTGAATTGGTTTTTTATTGGGATGTTGCTTTTTGTGGTCGTTCAAAAGAAGAGCTGGATTCACCTTTTTGAAATGTTGATTGGCATTCTCATTTAGATTATCACCTTTGAGACCTTCAATCAAGTGTACAATTTCCACAGTTGATTCATCATCTAGCCCCTGACTAATGGTATCCTTTTAAAATGCTGCGTATGCATAGTTGATGTCCTCTTTTTTCAATCCTCCCATAACTTACTGTAGATTCATATTTGTAGTGCTATCTTTTAAAGAAGGATCTTTAGGATGAAATTCTTTGATTATTGACTGATGAAGTTAATGCAAAAGAGGTACGAAAGAGATTGCGATTGGCGAATTGGTTTTCAGAGTCGTAATTCCGTGCTGTCCGATCCGATGACATTGTTGTCGCATGGAATATGAGGTATCATATGTTGCCATCCAAGCAAAAACGTTTAGAACGTCTCATTATTTCTGTCATACATATCAACAACAGTACACTGTTAGATAAAAATCGCTTGATCAGACAGAGCTTCAACGTCACCAAATACTCTTGATCGCTTGAATTCCCCACTGCATGCAAGCTTGAAACCGCAAACATTACATGTTGTTACATTCGCCTCTCTTCTTTCTTTTTTGTATACACGCATGTTTTGTGAATGCTGCAAGCCGGATTTCAGTCTATTCTTGGATCACTTACATTGCTGAATCATTTGATATACTCACCACCGACGATCTTCCAATGGCTAATCAATACACCGAGATATTTGTATTTTTAGAATTTAAGAGAAAAAGATTAGGGAGGGGTGGGCTGGGTGCTTTTTTGTTGCTGGAGAAAAATTTTCTGTTCCCTTTTCCCTTTTGTTTTTCCTTTTCCTCCCTCGCTATCTTGAAGAATAATATCTCTCGGCAGTGATGAAATGCACATTTCACGGTGAATATATACCATAGTTTGAAAACATTTAGCATACGCTTTTTTTTTTTAAAAAAAAAAAAAGGAAATAAACAGAGCAAATGTACAATAATCTACCCATCTTTTATTTACTTGCAACAGTTGGATTTTGATTGGATAATCACATACGTTTTTGACCTGCAAAAAAAGAGAGAGAGAAAAGAAGAAAGAGAGAAACATGGAGAGTGGAAATTGACCTAAAAAAATCTTTTTTTTTTTTTTTTTTTTTTTTTATATATCCTCTTAATTCTCGTTTATTACTTTCTCTCTTTCTCTTATCTTGAAAACAAATTTCTTTCAATTACATCTTTAGTTCATTCCATTCAATATCGGAAACACTACTCATTTTTCAAACATCCAATATCCTTCATGAGTAAGTCTTGTTCTTTTGGTTCATTTCTTTTAAGAAAGAAACACACTCATTATGATCTTTCTTTTCTTCATCCAGTAGCGCCAACAGCTCCAGTCCGTAAAATTGCAACAGCTTCAAAAAGAAAGCAAAAGATTCCTGAGCCTGTCATGGTGGTCGAAGAAGAGGAAGAAGAAGACGAGGAGGAGGAGGAAGAAGAAGACGAAGATGATGAATCCATAACGAGATGTGTCTGTGGCGAATCACGTAAGCTGACTATTTGCGATACATGCAAGTTCATAAGTTAAAAACTCGTATACAGACAGTCTAGGTTTGATGGTGTGTTGTGATCAATGTGAAGTATGGCAACACTGCGAGTGTATGGGGCTAGAAAAAGACGAAATCCCAGATGAATACTTTTGCGAATTATGTAGACCCTCTGATCATATCGAAGTAAAAAGCTATGACAAGTATGTGTGCTTGAGCTATTTCGTAGATTTATCATACTCATTCATATTATAGGACGCGTAGATACTACAAACCCTGTTTGCCAGTGTCTGCCGAAATCGAAGCTGCATCAGATAAGCGAACTGCCAAAAGAAGAACTACATTCAACAGTCGAGAAGCATCTATCTCTTTGGAAGAAGTTATGGCCTTTAGAAATGCTATCGAGCAATCTAAAAATTACGATGCAACTGGTATGGAGATTTCAGCAAGCCAAGTTCAGGTTCAACATTACGGCGCTATGCATACCTTGGATGAAAATATTACTATTGTACAAAATTATGGTAAAGCTACTTTGTGTCTTGTAGCCAAATGAGCCCGCTTGTTAATTCTTTCATCGTAGACACACAGCAAGATAATCAGGCAAAACGGCCCAAGCGAGCATCGCCCAAGAAATTGACCACGGCAGAAGAGCAAGTAAAATCAAACAAGAAGGAAAAGAAAACTCAACGTAGATATACCCCCAGATCCGCCAATGTTACCACATCACCAAACACAGTTACAACCTCAGCGGCAACAGCAGCAGTTCGTCGTTATACCAATAAAGTCTCTCGCTCTCGAACAGGCACACCGCAGCCTGAGCTACAAACACCCACATCAACAGCAAACAACCACCAAATATTCGAGCATTTCTCACAATTTGCTCGTGAATCCTCGCCACCCGCCAAGATCCGACTGCCATCACAAAGAACCACTATTGCTGAAATGAACAAACGAGCAAGCCAAATCCTGGAATACATTTGCTCCATGCAAGTCGAATTAGCTACCAAACGCAACCGTCATGATGGCCATTCGGATTCTGAAGATGAGGATGATGAAGAAGGAGAAGTTTGCAAAAGACGTCAGTTAGTATCTGCTAAAATGAATCAAGTCATGACAAGCAATGCATTTGTTGGTGCAGGCGCCGATGATAACACTCTTAACGATGATAGCAATTCTTCATCCAAAGAGAATCGCAGACCTACACCTATTCTCATACCTGGTAAACTGAATCATTCAAGTCCCTCCTCTTCTCTCAGTAGTGCGAGTACTATTCCGTTGGATGATGTTGCCTATCAGCATGAAAAGAGTGTCGCTCAAGAGGCTCTGGAAAACAGCAACAGGACAAAAGAGCAATCGTCTATGGAGATCATGGACAACCTAACAAGAAAAGTCATTACCTTTCAACGGCGTTTCGGTTCTCTAAGTGGTTACAATATGAACGAAATGGACGAAGACGACGGTCCAGTGACAAGAAGTAGTCATCATAGCAGATGGTAGAATCCCCTTTTTGTTAGTTTATATATATATATATATACATATATCCCTCTCTCTTGTTGTAATTTTCAGTATCATGTAAATATATCTTTTCTGAAGAAGAATTCTCTCTCTATCTCTCTTCACTCCAAATCATAGAATAAAATCAACATTTTATATAATATATATATGTACAAAAGTATGTCAAATAGATATCAGCGAGATCAGAACAGTTTTAACGTAATGTCTAGAGGTCCATTAGCTTTGTCCTTGCCACCAAGATCGCTCAATCTATAAACAATATCCTGGGGTTCCGATGATGAGGAAGGAGAAGAATCAACATTACTGACTGGCGCTTGACTTGATGAGACGATCGCGGGTGTTCCCTGCCTGCCCTTATTCAGCTCACTCAAACTAAGTACAACTTCTTTTGGTCCTTGTTGTTGAAGAGCACTGTTCAATGGCCTTCCTGCTGTCAAATCGCTCAGACGCAGTACAATGTCTTGGCCAGTGATTTGTCTGTCAGATGCATCGTCTTTGATGGAGATTTTGGGGCTGTCTTGTGCTTGGATATCTTTCAATCTAAAATGAACTTCGTTGTCGGTAGCTTCTTTAAAGTCGTTAAGTTTGAATGAGAGATTGTGGGGCTTCTTTTGAGAGGGTTTGGGATAAAGCAGTTCGGCACCATTGTATCTGTCGTGTTTCCATTTTGATGCAGCAGATCCTCTTTCTGTCTTTTTGAAAACAGGCTCTGGTGGAGCAGCAACAGGCTCTGGTGGGGCCGCAACAGGCTCTGGTGGGGCCGCAACAGTCTCTGCAAATGACTTCCACCCACCTACATTATCATCAACAACTGTGGGTAGCTTGTTTTTCCATGTATCTTTGATTGAGGATTTGCTAGTGACAGATGACGCTTCTTGGAAACTACTGGTGCTCCAATCTTGCTGCTGCTGCTGAGCGTTTGGTTCGATAGTGGTGAAAGGTTCGGACCAAGAAGGTTGTTCTACGGCGCCCCAAGATGTTGCTTGAGCGGCAGTATCCCATGAAGGTTCTTCAGATTTAGCATTCCAGGAGGGCTCTGCTTTGACTGGCTCAGGTTCTTGAGCAACAGAATTCCATGATGGAGCGTTATTCGCCGGCTCTTGAGGTTCTTCTTCCTTTAATTCAGGTTCTTCAGGCAACTTGATACTATTCCAGGCAGAAATAGCAGCTTCCTCATCTTCCTTTGAGATGCTTACAAATTCAACTTCAGGTTTAGCAATTACCTCAGGCTCCTTATAATCATCCAGTGCTCCCCACGTGTATGTTGGTTTGGGCTCTTGTTCCTGAACTTTTGTTGATGCAGTTGATTCTTCCTTGTCAGACTGCTTCCAAGACGTTTCGGTAGTTTGGTTCCAAGATACTTCGGTGGACTGGTTCCATGAGGGCTGCTCTTCAGTAGATTGACCCCAAGATGGCTTTTCTTGCTCGGTACTTTGAGTCCAAGAGGGTTGCTCCTCATTAGGTTGATTCCAGGAAGGCTTTTCATTCTGTATTGTGGCAGCAGCAGCGTTTTCCTCTGACTCCTCAGGCAATTTATCGCTATTCCAGGCTGTGATGTTGGTCTCCTTTTTCTCCTTGTCGTTTGGTTTAGTGTCTGCAATCACAGGCTCCTTATAATCGTCCAGACTTCCCCAAGTATAAGTAGGTTTCTCTTCTTTTGGCGCTTCTGTTGGAACAGTTGCAGCTGTTGCCTCTCTTGCTGGAGCTGTATCCACTGGATCAGTGTCCCAGGTTGATTGTGATGGCTCTGCAGGTGGTGCATTCCATACATCAGCTGTAGCTTCTTGATCAAGCTTAGCTGATAAATTATCTGTAGTTGGCTCCTTGATGTCGTTTACTGCATCTTGTGGGGCTGCAGATGGCTCCTGCACTTCAGCAGTATTAGCATTAGTGGTAGCTGTAGGCTTGATCCAGTCTTCAGGAATAGGATACTCGCTATCGTCGTCTGAGTTGTCTTCAGGCATATCATCAGCCCAAGAAAAGGAAGACACTGGTTTCAATGAAGGTGAAGATGAGACTGTAGATTTGACAGCTTTTGGTGAAACCTCTTTTTCTACACTTGAATCTTGTTGCACGGTTGGTACGCTTTCTTGCTCTTTTGCTGAATCTCCCTTGACGGTTTGCTCTACTTCACTAGCTGCTTCTACTAATTGTTTGGCAGTGTCTTCATTTTCTAGATATGATGAAAATTGAGAATTAGACTGATTTGTCAAATACAGGATTACAAGAAAAATATGCACCTTCAGCAGGAGGTCTGTATGCATTCCAACTTTCAATCGCCTTCTTATGCTCGGGAGTTTCGTCTCTTGCCGCTGTCTCCTCGCTTGTTAAATTATGGTATTCTTGGTAACGCTTTTCTCTGCTAAAGTTGGCCTTGTTGTTGAAACCGCCATTGCGCGAATCATCTTCTTCGAATGCACTGCGATTCAGTCTTCCGCCACTGGGAACATCTTCTTCGAATGCACTGCGATTCAGTCTTCCGCCACTGGGAGCATCTTCTTGCCATCTGTTATTGCGACGCAACCCATTGTATCGATCATTGCGGCCATGGTAATCATCGTTGCCTCCATAGCGGCTATAATTGTCATGACGACCATGATGGTTGTTGTCATAACGAGAGCGAGATGGAGTTTCTGGAGCATCAGCCCACTTGCTGGCCTTTGTTCCAACCTTGAGGCCGTCAGTTGAGCCTGACGTTGCAGTAGATGATGTGCTTGATTGCCATTTTGGTTGTCCACGAGGTTCACTGGGTGCTGAGGCCCATTTACTAGCCCTGCTACCCGTTGGGGTTGGCTTTTCCTCTACTTTGGCAGGCTCTTGTGGAGCGGTATCATTCTGATGGTGCTGCTCAACACAGCTTTCCTTGATTTCAGTTTGTTGATCTGATGGTGTAGTAGAAACTGCATGAGAGTCTACCAAGGGAGCAGCGTCAGTTACCTCATTGGACTCCTTAGTGTCTGAAGGATACTCCTCTTGTTGTGAGCTTAAAAGGTCAGATTGCTCATCTTCCTCCACTATATCAGCCCAGGACTTTCCTGTTGGCTTAACGCGAAAGGGATCTGCCATTAGGAAAAATAAATAGATGGAAAGAGAAAAGAAAAAGAAACAAACGAGCGACAAGTGTACAAAAAAAACGTCAGGGAGTTTCAAATGAAATGCCACCAATTGCTCCTCGAAGGGCAGTAGATAGTCTGAAATGTTTCTCATATTTTGTATTACTTGTAAAAGAAAGAATAAAGAAAAGAAAAACGGGATAGGGGAGGGGAGGGGAGGACTTAATTTATAAACTGCACTTGACAGCAACCTCTGCTCAGGTAGAAGGAACCCAGTTTTTTATTAATGTTTGTGTGTTGTGTAATAATGAAAAAAGGAGTATAAGTAATTAATGTGTATTATGTTGTAAATGAGTGGTAGAAGTATAGAATAAATAAACTAAAAACTAGATACAAAAACAAGCTCTTGGAAGCAGTGTCCTTCAACGGTTGTCTTTTCATCGCCAATGGTGATTTCTGCTGTGGATTTATCGATCCATTGATAAATGTAAGGCTTGACAATCAAGGATTGGACCAGTTTGCGGATAACATAGGGAATCTCGGCCAAAACATCAATCTTCTCGATCAAGCCTCTGGGCTCTGTTGTCATGGTGATGAGGACATCCTTGGGCTCTTGGCCCTCTTGCTTGATGGTCTTTCCCTTCCAGGTCAATTTGATGGTTTGTGGAATATCGTATTGGGTATCCTCATCCTTTTTCAAGTCCAAAAGCTCAACCGAATTGTCGATAGACACACAGACCAACTTGTCGTCCAGAACAAGAGAGCCCTGGTTGATGTTGACTGAGCCGTATTGCTTAGTGGTCTGGAACTGCATCATGGCGATAGAAGCCTTGTCAGATTGGAAATTGACAAAGTTCCAGTTGGAGGCAATCAATTGAGGTTGCATGCCTTGAATGGCGTGAATAAAGATACCGTCGCCTTCTGTCTCAAAGATCTTTTGATTGACGATAAAAGTACCCTTAACAGAACAACGAGGCCAGAATTTGTGCGATACAAAACCAGCAGCAGAGGATTTGTCACCGCCCAAATAAGTTTTTCCTTCACCCACCTTGAAACCACGATCAATACGTTCAAAGTCCAAGGAGACGACCAATTCGGGATGTGTAATGTTCAGCTTGTAGAGCTTTTGTGCGGCATCCAACTGAATGTTGAAGTAGTCAGTCTTTACAGAACGTTTGTCGGCTGAAAGCTCAAACTTGGACATGGTAATGTTTTTGAACACACTGGTGCTGCTCTCAGGATCATGGAATCGACATGTCATTGTAATAGTGGGGTTCCAGAGACTATATCCCATTTTTGAAATTCAGTAAATTAAAATTTTGTGCCTCTAGTCTTTTTCGCTCCCCCTGACTTACCCAATGTTGGAGTGAATCAATTGCACAAATGCGAAACCACCGCTTCTGGTAGTGAGGTAAAATACCTGATTCTCGGTGGATGAACCAGAGGCCAAGGTCCAGTTAAGATCATGCTCATCGAGGGCAGTGTAAGCTTGGCCATCAGTGATGGTATCGGCTACAGTCTTGATGCTTTCAACGGTGGTTCCTACACCAGTGATGTTGGAAACAGTGCTCGAGAGTTGAGAAACTAGACGCACATATACTTAGTTCTCTGTCCTTTAAAATAGCTCCTTTTTCAGTTTCGTATACTTACACCAAGATGACATTTTGAATACTAGAGTATATATAACAAAAGAAGAAGAGAGGAAAGAAATACAAGATTTATATTTTGTTTTGTTTGTGTTGGTAGTAGTAGATTACTGTATATTGTGACGTGATGATCGTATTGATTGGTTTAAACTTCTTAATTTCTTGTGTTCATCTTTTTAAAAGTCATTTGATATTGAGGTCTTCCAAGAGTTTCATCTACATGAGAGAGATGGCTCTGATGACACTGTGACGTACCTACTGTGTATATCAGTGGAGGCAATCAAGGGTAGCTCACTGCTGTCCTGATATAAAACAGGCTTACATTAACTAGCAGGCGATTCGAAATATCGCATGATGTAGCATTGGGCATCGACACCAACCTAAAATATATAGCAAGAGCGCCGCTATTTCGAGGCCTTTATTTGATGTAACACTTGCAATGTTGTGTTCAACTTGCCACAAGCTTTTACTGCGTGCACTAATTAAATCTCCCTGAGTTCAACTGAAATCTTGGTAAATCTCAATAAGGTTTTCCTCAAGAATATCTTGGGAGAGCCGATGGTTTTCATTGGTGGATTTCATGAAAGTACTGAATGGAGGATGGCAAGATACCTGGTATTACTATGATATTACCATGCCTGTTGGCCAATGTATCTTGAATTGGATGTGAAACTATCTCAGGGGCATTCGTGTTGGATGAAGCTGCTGATCGAGGATCGAGTCGCCAACTTTTGATCTCCTCACTCTAGCCCTGCACTTGTCCAGGTACTTACTCATCTCTGATAAACTTATCGCAGCAGTACCCAGATCAACAGAATGATCAATGTCATAGAAGGTGAAATAGATTTTATTATTCATTTAATTAGAAGTTTAAGCTGCTGTCCCAAAGCTTGCTAGAATATCTTCCGTATTTGAAAAGAAGGACGTCCAGATGTTGGAATACCAATTTCAAGCGACGTATCTCGGACTGGCACTTGATTGCCTCAAAGTTTTTATCGTAAATCTGTCTCATGGTTTGGTTAGAATAAATAAAGTAGAGACGCTTGAATTTACCACTTTGGCGCATCTCCAAGTCGATCGCAAACAGAGCGTGAGTCAAAGCATTTTTTGTGATACAGCAATCATTTGGGTCGCCTACATCAATGCAAAACTCTCTCAGTGTGTTGCTGGGCATGTAGACATCAATGTCATTTTTCCAGTGTGCGTCCAATGATGCTTGAATGAGGATACGCTGCAGATGTGGAAAGCAAAATGGGGCGTCTTCCAGCATTGAGAAATGAAATCGAAGCTGGAGTAATTGAAATTCCAAAATGCTATAACTTTTGATGATAGGAAAATCACAATCGAAATTGCTGCTGCCATGTAAAACCAATCTTTTCGTTTTCAAGCATTCTTCTAGCACTGTCTTGAGGAGTCTGGCACTGTTGGTCTCAAATGTACTAGATGTATCGCGGCAAACAAGTACAATTGTGGTCAAGTATAGGCTGGCCCGTTGTAAGAGATTTCTGACAAGATCCGTGCTCATTTTACTTGGCAAGGTGATACGGTTGGAAGAGTATCTGACATATTTTTCACAATAGCAGTTCTCATCGAATACCATATCGAAAGCACTGCTCTTCGTGCGAGACTCTGCCGGTCCAATTGCGTTCAGGATACATTGCAGATACAGAGGCATATTTAGAAGATAAAAGCTTTTGTTGTGAAAGGAAACATGCGAGCAAGAGTTCCCTAGTTTAATGACCAGCGATACAATTTCTTCGATAGAATACAGTTGATCGAGTCGTAAAGATTCGTTTACGCCATCAGTCAAAGACAAAGACAATGATTGAAGACGAGTAAAAAACGACAGCAAATGAGCCACTTGTAAATAATGGAAGCTGCTGCTAATTTCAAACTTGAGATCGAGCTTCCGCAATGAAGGGAACACTTTGAGGGGGAAACCATTGAGAAAATGATTTTCATTCAAAGGATAACCAATAGATAGCTCTTGAAGAGAGGGAACAGCGCCCAAGAGGGAATAGAAAGTGATGGACTGACACGATATCTCCTCCACGTGAAGCTTGGTAAGATTAGGAAACCTCTGCAGAGTGCTCAAAGTAAGATGTCTTGCTCCCAAAAACACTTCAGTTAAAGAATTTTTGAACAGAACAAGACAACGCTTATAGTAGATGTCGCCTAGTAAGTGAGGGATGATGGCCAGATATCGGTATTTATTTGCTTTTGGTGTTCTTGCAAGAACTTCGACCACTGATTTCTTTAATGGCTCAATCTCGCTTGTCCGTACGCTCTGAAGCTGTGGACAGTGAGAAAGTAATTTAGCGATATCGATTGGACGGCAAAAATTCCATCCTCTGATGTGAAGAGAGCCTCCAAAATGAATTTCACGCACCAGAGAGCCGAGTCTTTCCTTGCTGTTGCCAAGAATACAATCTGAAAAGGAATAAAAGCTCTTTGCAGAACGCAAGGTAACGTATCTGTAGAGATAGGGTCTTGCTGCAATATACCAGCCTCGACACACAAGAGAACATTTGGCAAGGTCCATTTGCTTCAAATTTTGAAACAATTGATATAATATCCTCTCTGGAAAGATCTGACCGGCGTCTTTATTATTGAGAGCTATCGTTACTGTGCTTGAGCTGGAAAGCATCATCACATCGGGATTGCTCGTCTCCATGGAGTCCATAGTTCTTTTTTTTTTTTGTGTATATTTGACGTGAACCGATTATAGTGATCAGGAAGGAAAAAGAGATCTGAAGTAAAAGATATAACTGTTGGCGACATAAATAGTCGATGGTTGTAACTGATAGCTTTAGGGTGCCTATCAATGAGGTTTAAAACCTGTAAATATATTGTTTGAGCATATCCAAGGCTCCCACATTGAATAAGTGTTGTCAAGCTAAAATGAAGGTGTGAATTAGCAGGTAAGAATACTACTAAAATCCTTCTTAATTTCAAAATGTGAGAATGTGTATTAAATGTATATTCCACTATTTTTGGGTTATCTCTCTTCTCTGGCAACTGTCAGTCAATCTATTATTTTAAGCATAGAATGTTGCGTTATTTAATTCTTAATCTGGTGAATCAAGGATGATATCTCAAAGTATAGTCTGTAAGCAATGCGTAGACAATAGCTTTCATCATCATTGTTGAGCATGCATATTGAAAGATTCCTTCATGTCACAATACATTACAGTGCCTTTGATATGTTGCTTTAGTATGCGTCGTTTCTTATTCGAGCTGTTTATCTTGCTATTGTGATGAATATTCTTATCTTTGATAGTATGGCTCGAATACAAACTACATTTATCTTTGGCTACTGATTTATCAGAAAATAAAGTATATTTAAAAAGAGCATGAAATTAATCAAGTAAAGAATATCGTTTATTACATTGTAGATAAAGATCTAAGGTTTATTGTCAAGTTAGCAGGTGTGTATTACTAGTCTAAAGTACCTCTATTGGCTAGATAGATGGCCCGTTTATGTACTTTATCTATGGGTTAAAAAAATCCTTTTACCACACTTTGACATGTGCAACTGAAGAGAAAACTGCGCTGAAACTGTGGTACTTTGAATGCATATTTAAACCGATAGTGTGCAATTCTTCTAGTAGGCTCTATAAACACTTGTAGCCGATTCACGTTGCTTTGTCAACTTGAAAGATTCGTAACAAGCCAAGCATCGCATAAAGCGATGGCTACATCACCAGAATACCCTCCTTTCAACTTTTGTTAGTGCACGTTGTAAGAAAAGCTTTTGCTTCGATTTAGATACATCATCAAAACATGTAAAACTATGACGATGAACTAGTTGGAAAGGCTATCATATTAAACGTAGGATGGAGGTTGCATATAGGTATTGCGAACAGACAGACGATTCACCGTTCTGCAATACATTATGGAGACTACTAAAGCTAGTTGTTTATAGAATCTACTGTGTTTTTTTTGTAAACAAATGAAGTCATTCAAATGAATACCACACGCATTTATTATTGATATAAAGCTCTGATGGCTAGTTGAAGCTATTGTGCCTTTTGATTTTTGATGGAACTGATGGACCAAAAAGCAGTTCTATCAAGAACCAATTAATAAAGGCGCAAGCGTGAAACAAAGCATTGCCGTTGTTTTGGTGAAAAAAGAAAAAAAAAAGCTATAATTGGTCTGATGGAAATCTGTATTGATTGTTGTTGAACTTATTCAATTCGACCCATTACATGAAGAACGTTTAGGCTTGAACTAAAAGCACGCCACTTGTCCAAACAGATTGACAATTATGTAATAATGAACTCGGGCAATCAAAGTGCGTGAGATCGAGATAGTTAAACAATCTGCCGGATTACTTTTTCAAGGTTCAAGCCAATAGAAAGCGGATGAAATGCATTGATAAGACAACTCTTTTCATTCTAGTACAAGCAGAAAGAGAGAAAAGGTGTGTGTGTATGTTCAAATCGATTGACGAACATTTACATAAACACACAAAACAAATGACATTAGGTAAACTATTTACATGGTACACAAAGTAAATCATATGAAAAGGTGATTTGGAATCAATTTTTTACAGGTGTAATTCAAATGATTTCAGCTGGCGTTCCTATTAGATGGAGTAACCCCACATTTTCTTTTCTTTCATTGTCCCCACATGTTGCATCGAGTGATACAGAGAAACATTTCAATAACATGATTTTTTTTTGGTTCATTTCTGCCATAAGAAATGTACAGTTTCTTGCTGATTTCAAACCTCTGGATGGAAGATTTTGTTCGAGTAATGATAAACTAAAGTTTTTTTCAAAGAGAAAAGAATCAATTTATCGCAAAAAGTCTTAATATCTATCTCGAAACTGAATTACAAACATTATATCAAAAAAAGTAGGGATGGAAGGGTCTCACTGTGAAAAAGCTCAAGAACCAATGAGAATAGACCACAAACAGTTAAAGTGTGTGTTCTTGAGAAAAAATAGGGAAAAAAGGGTATCATTAAGTAAATTCGTTTATAGTGTGGTAACACCAGTCGCTCAAATATAGAAGGGGCAAGTCTAATCAGGAAGAAAAGAACTCGAGTAGCTTTTTACCTCGGAATTAGGGGCAAAAGGGTAATTTCGCAATGTCTGACAAAAGGAGAGGATTTACTCACGAAGCTGAAAAAAAGGATCAAGAGGGACCTTTGTAAGTAATCCAAATGGCCACACAGTGTAGTGTAATATGGGAAAACTGGGAGCAATTGGTACCAAAATACCAAATTCCCAATGTATGCTTGTTTGATAATCAAGTCCCTCTAGTCCCTACGGAGACAATCGGGCGAATTTCAAGTGAGAGAAAGTATATTATTGTAATCGTTATATATATATATATATATATATATAAATATATACCGAGTATGACAGTTTACTAAATGAGTCCATGATAAGTATATGGAAATTGGCAAACATATAGCATCTGCACATGAGCATTTAAACCTTGAGAGTACATTTGGGAAATGAAATTGACTCTATTTTGTTTTGTTTTTTTTTATATATGCAAATCCGACACTAAAAACTCCAACATGTAGAAAATGTCTCACATTTCATACCCTCTGGCCAAATAATAAGAGGACCCTTCGATCCCTAAATGCAAGCAGCAGACAGTGGGAAATGGGAAAATCAAGGGAAATTTGAAAAGCGGGGTATTGAGTTTGATTGGGAAATCATTGAATGAGCAAATTCAAATTTCCCATTGAAGTTACGATACTACCTCCTTCCCCCCCCCCTCCTCCTCTAGAACCTTGTTTTTGATGTTTTTTGATTGAACAAGCTTCTGTCTCGCTATTTGATAATAATGCTTACCTGGTGCCTTTCGCCGGTGATCGGAAGAATAATCGTGAGAAAGACAAGCTTGTTGCTAGGCCATCTCCGTAATTCCCATCCTTCCTGACTAAATAAGAAGAATATCATGATTGATATTTGGAATTTTTGCAGGCACATTTTCTGTCAGGTATTTATGCCCCCTACCCCTACCCCACCCTCCCTTCCAGTCCGTCCTTACAAAGAACACTTTTCTGTCTCTCTGCTCGCTGTTTAATCTATCATCCTTTTTTCTAAGCATCGGAAAATTTATACAAAATAACGTTTCCCGTTTGTAATTTGGGATTTGTACGGGAAGATGAACAATAAAAAAATTCATGTGATGGTTCATTACTATAGGTGCAGACACATGTCTCTTTGTTATAAAACCAAAAAAATGTGTTTTAGGTAATTGACGGGAAAATTGGAAACAGTTTCTTTTTCTTTTTTTTTTTTTTTTTTTTTTTTTGGGTCGTATTTAACATATGAAAAGACCCGTTGCTCCCTTTTTTTTTTCTTCTTTCTCTTTTCTTCATTATTCAAAACATAAAAACAATGCTTACAAGCAATAGTTTGTTGTTATCCTCATCATCCACAAATAGCGCTGCTTATCCTCCATCCCCTCCAATGTCTTCTTCCTCTAAATCAATACCCAATGGCTTCTTGAATCTTGAAAAGGTGGTTTCTACATATGGAAACCAACCTGAATTATTAGAGCTTATTTTATCGAGCAAAGTAGAAGAGGATCGTCGAAGAGCTGAAGAAGCAAAACTTCGTAGAAAAGAAATTGATTTCATGCTTCAAAAACAACAACAACAGCAACAGAAACATCAGCAACAGCAGCAGCAACATCAGCCTCAAAAGACATTGCTGCCACCTATTTCACAGCATAGAGTCAATTCGCTCTCCTCCACAACTTCAAGCGGGTCCAACGATTCAACATTACCGCGGTTACAACAGTATCACCATAACCACTCTGCTACATCTCCTTGGAAAAATTCAGAGTTTAATTCTTCCGTAAAGAGAAGAAACAGCAGCAGTATTGAAATGTTATTAAGCCCCTCACCAAATCCATCAGATTTGAAATTACCCGAGCTTTCCTTGACTCCATCCTCCTCGTCATCTACCATTAGAAACATAAATCAGTTACAGTAAGTACATGTTGAAGAATTCATCCTAGTATCTGACTAATGTATATTCATAGCTATCCTCCCATCTTGAATAGTAACAAGCGCTCCCGCTCCATCAGCTCATACGAAGAAGATCAAGAGTACTGTGCTGCTGGTTCAGCTCCTCCGTCTCCTCCCATCGAGCCCACTGCTGCTCCTGCTGCTACAGCCACTAAACGTCGTAGACGTGAGATGCAAGCCATTTCTACCATCATTGAGACAAAGGAGTTTCCTTACAATGATGACTATCTCTGGAAAAACAATGGCAATACTGTGCATAAAAAGACTGGATTCAAGAGCATCTATTATAAATGTTCCAACAGTGCCAAGGTATGTTCTACTCTACGCCGATATCAGTTCTTTATACTGATAAATGTTTATATAGGGATGTCCTGTTAACAAAACTGTAACGTTTAAAGATAACGGCGAGCACCTTATCAAATACAGAGGCCAACATTTGCCTGAATGCAATCGTATCAAACGTATTACAGATCTTTAATTTAAAGTACCAGATGATTGTATATAATTTCATAGTATATATATATTTTAAACAATATATGTATAATACCCATCTACACCTTATTATTGCCCTTCCCCTGTAAACCCTATTTATTACCACACAAAATTATTTCCTATGTAAATATGTTGCCAATTAATATATGTATATCTGCTCTCGCTTGATTGAAAGAAAATAAAGAAGTTATCTGCTATCATCGTCATTGACTTCCATTCATGTTCAAAGAACTCCTTATTATATAGTGTCATAATATTTACAACAAAAACATACGGTATGCCGTAGTACAAATGATGATGTAGAGTGGATTGCTTGTAAATAAGCTGTTTTTTTTTTGCTCAGGTGATTTAAATATCTAGTTTTTTTTTTCCCATTGAACATCTCTTTCTTTTAGCACTCTTTCACTTCTTGTCGCTTTATACCTACAATGATGATTAACAGACCTAACAACGTTCTCGCAAATCAGCGTTACTTTCAAGCTCCATCCAAAACTCCCCTTTGGATCAGAGGTCCAAGAGACAAATTCATTGTTACAATCGTATTTGCTGGTCTCGGTGTAGGTGTTGTTGGCTCTCTTATTGGTGCTGGAAAGTGAGTAGCCCATTTATTTAACGTGTTGTTCATTTCAGATATTGACCAGACTTTTAGGATGATTGTTGGAAACAAAAACTAAATCAAATTACTAAATCGTATACACAATAAAATGTCTCCCACATATCTCAAATCCGAATTGTTTTTTTTTTCCTCGAGAATGATCAGCCAATGCTTTTAAATAAAATGCAGAATCACAACTGGTGAAATCAAATAAGAACAAGCACGCAAGGATCAAAGGCAAAGTATTGTTTTTTTTCAGCAAGTCAGCTTTAACTTGTCCGTCATTATAAATGAGCCGAATCATTGTTTGAAAGGGGGAAAAAGCACTTTTTTCAAACGCAAGCGTGTATCCACTATGAGTATATATATTTATGGGTCTCACGGTATCTTAAGCATATTCATACAGTAAAAGGATGATGTCTGGTTGAAAGCTGTGATCAGTTTGCTTTGTTATTTCCAAGAACCAAAGGGCAATAAAATAGCTACACTTTGAAGACAGCTGCTTTATTAAACTAAAAAAAGTGGATGAAGAAGACTGAAATTTTGTTTTCATCATGATAGTATGTAATATGCTAATACTCTTTGACGTTAATAACTACTTTTCTTAACCCAAAAAAGAAACCAGCATACTGTATTCAATCCAGGGCTTTCTCTTCCGGCTCTGTACCAACGCTTACCAGGAGTTTCGGACACGTTTATTCTGGGAAGACCAACAAGTAGGCCATCGACTGCACAATGTTCACGATAAAGTTGTTAGATGCAAGGTCTGAGAGAGTATTCATGAAAATAATTTATGGCATCCAGCTCAATCACGCTAGTGTGAAATGGTATTCCTTGTTATTGCATCCAAGGACATGGAAATAAGAAAAGCATATGTACGGATGAAATGAGAGTGAAACCAAACACAAAAACTGATTGCATCAAACACACTTTACGCCTAGTTATACATCACAAAAATAATCAACGGCGATAAATTTGCATAAAGCAGCAGTTTATAATACTGATCAATATTATCAGTCAATCTCTCCATTTATTCATTCGGCACCAGCTAATTAGAATACTTTTAAGCAAGCTGTTAATAATGGGTATCGTCATTAAAATACAACCGAGCTATCTCAACTCATCAATGGATTCGACACTTGTAGCTCTGGGAGATGTAACTTCAGAATGGCAGATAAGTTATTGGAAATTTCGACTTAGTACTTTAATATGTTGATATTAAGAATCCAAAAAAATTTGTCATATTTCAACCAAGAATATTGAAAAATCACTATCACAGAAGAGCTGTCCTTAAGTTAAATTCTACCACTGCTTGTGTTTAATCTTGAAGAATTCCACTCCCAATTATCTCGCTAAATGTTGTTAAACGAATAGATGCAAGAGCTAATGCTATTAGTTACATAATTGAGAGATGAATCGCATCGACATTTTTATTCATCATCAGCGGATATTTAATTACCGATTCAGGGGTAACTACTATTTTTGATCCGCTGAGTTTCAAGAAGCAAAAACTGTAATGTGTTTGCAATGATAAATTGATTTATTAAACACGTTTGGTATAGGCACATATCATGTTTTGCTAGAGAAAGTTAAGAAAATAAAATGTACTTTGAGTTTGATGATGACTTGAAAAAATTGGGGGGGGGGGGGGTTCAATACAGTTTCATAGCTTTAAGATTCTTGCATATCTTGAGCATCTCCTCCTTGTGCCTTGTTTGTCTTTGCCCATCTTAAGCCACATGCATTGCATAAGCTTTGAATCCAAAAAAAAAATTAGAGTTGATACGCATTCAAGAATTAAGCATAAAGTCAACTTACGTTTTAGGACCTCTGGGACCTCTTCTCCATTCAGGGGCATCGGTTCTACCGCAGTCAGTACAGATACGTTCGGTATCTTCTTCGTTGCTACGTCTCTATTATACCCTGGTTAAATAGCTACCTATTATTATGCCATTTTGAAATGTACCTTTTTGCCAGGTTTCAACTTGTCAGCAGTCTCATTAGAAGCACCACCTTCATCGCCAATGGTAGGAGCCACCAAGGTATTGAACAATTCACCTTCAAGACCCATAGAGATACCACGAGAACGTTCACCCATATCAAAGTGAAGACCAGTAAAGAGAGATACAGATTCAGATACACCATAAGTATTAAGTACACCTTGAGTATATACATTAGCAGAAGGAGCAAAGAGTTCTTCGAAATCATCCTCATAATCATCCTCCTCATACTCATTGTCACCAGGGACAGCATTATGAGAGGAATCATCACGCACACTACTGCCAGGAGTATTTGTCAATGTTTCTTGAGGAGAAGGCTCTTGATGAGATGGCTGCTTGGGAGCAGCTCTTCCTTGGTTGGCCTTGGCTTTGGCGATAGCTACTTTACGCTTTAAGATTTCATTCTCCATCTTGTAATCCAAAAATGTGTCCATCATGCGAGTCATTTCAGCAGGCACACTGCGAGCTGAACCAAAAAAGCCTTGCTTGAAGAAATGACCTCTGGTTTCCAAGGTAGTGTATTTACCGTCTTTTCTTAAAAAGCGATAAGAAACACGCATGATAGAGCCATTTGTTTGAGCAGTACGGAATTCACGAGTAAACATATCGACATCATCCACATGGATGTATTCAGAGAAGCTGTGGCCCATCAATTCAGCGGGCTGATAACCGAGGAATTCGCGCGAAGCAGGAGAGCAGTACAAGACGTTGAGATCAGAAGACAAAACATGGATTACATCTCGAAGCTCCTCCAAAACATTTTGAGACCAGTTCTTTCTACGTGTGAATTCAGCTGGACCGTTTGACATGGCATTTGAGTTTCTTGTAGTCAATGCTTGAGAAGCAAATTTGTTGATTTGCATAACAGATTGTCCAGATTCCATGATGTTGTTGCTTTTTTCTGAAGAAAAAATAAATAAATAAAGAGAAAAAGACAAAAAAAGAAAGGGATGGCAAATATCCTATTTATTCACTAGTGCCAACTATAATGTCAACTGGTGCCTTGTTGATTAATTCCGCCTCCACCAGTGGTACCCACCCACACCCCTTATTCTTGGTCTCCTTACTGTACGCTCTCCTTTAGTCCTCTGTTGAAGCAGTTAAATTCTAGAGATAGCAAACAAAGAGGCCAAGTTTAATCAGTTCCCCTCCCCCCTTTGTCGCTTGTCTTGGTGTGCTCTTGTCAAAGCACTTGGCTACATTTACCTTGTTTGGCAAACTAGGAGACATGATGGCGTTCAAAGTTGTTGTATTTGTTTATATTCTAGATTCATCTTTTTTTCTACATTAGGAATAGATCCACACGCTTGATGTAAATCCCGGAAGGAACGGGGATAGACATCCAAGGAGAAACATGTTGAAAAAAAAAAGCTTATTTAAATCAATGTTCCTTCTTTTCAGTGAGCAACAACCTGAACCCATGAATATCTTTATACTTATGAAACACTCAAAAGTATACATCTCATCAATCCATCTGGCACCGTCCTTGATTGACTTGTGCGACAAGCATGGTGACACTTGTACCGAACAAACATCCAAGTTTTTTCTTCAGGTGACTGATCAAAAACCTCTTACAGTACAGCTTTATGCATCATAATAATAATAATAATTGTTGGTTTTCCCAGTGGCATTGTGGGGGGGGGGGGGAGGCAGGGGGGGGGTCACTGTACTCAAATCTATCACACCAAGAGATCCCATTCAAGCTTACAAAATAGGTATTTGATCTAGAATTTTCCTTCTGTTTATTCAAGAAACTAAAGTTACAACGCTTGACATCAAAGCTTATTTGCTAGCCTCTAATTGTACAAACAGTGTTCTAGCATCGTTAGAAAGAGCAAACTGTTTCAGTGATTTGCATTCAATCCAAACAAGATACAGGTCCTTAGTGCCCTGAACGGGTATAGAACCACAACGAGAGTCTGATGACAGCTTTTTATTTCCTTGCACGTAGCTGACATAGGTTTTGGTTTCGGTTTCAATCACCAAGGTATAGTGTCCACTTTCAGAAGTCGCTTTCAGTAGCTGTGTGTTGCTTAGATCCGAGTACAAGTCGAGAGCAGCTACGTCTAAGCTTAAACTGTCTATTTCAGTGGCTGGAAGAGAAATCTTCAAGGTAAATGGATGCGCATGTTTGATAATGTGACATTTGTCAATTGCTAGCTCGCCTATTATAGGAAGTCTTTGAGATATCAACGTGAGTGATTCGCTGTGCAGAATAGAATTGTAGAATTGCAACCTGAGTATAGGATATGTTTGAGCCAGCACTTGCATTGGTGGGTAAAAGACATCAGACAGAGACAGGTGGATATCACTGATTTCGATTTCGGCATATTCTTGTTGGTTGGTAGCTGCGTCAAAGAATCGCCAGCTTCGCTCGCCAGAGTACGCAAACAAGTCGCTTCTGCCCTCCTTCATCCAACGGCGATGTTGCTCAATATTGTCCACTCCTTTGACTTGAATTAGTTTCGGTTTGCATTGGTATAGTAAGCGGCCAAGATAGGTGGGTTCCATCTCATCAGACACAAGCTCAGCCAACTTGTTCATCTTGACGTAGTTTATTACAACCTCACTTGTCTCAATGGTTTTGCTTATTTGTAATATCCAGGGCGAGATAGCTACCATCGCACCAGAAATGAAATCCAGATCCAAGCAAAATCGTTCAATCCTGCGTTCCTTTGAATGGTCCAATACATGTCGCACCCACTCTTGAATTGATGCTTCAGGCATGACAGGAATGCGGCGAAACAACAGCGTCAATTTGTAGTTTTCAGCAGAACTGCAAAAGCGCATGATTTGACTTCTGGCTTCGTTTGTGTCAAATGTCCTCAGATCCATCTTTTTCAATCCACTCAGTTTGTGACCAAAATATTTAAGCAAGGTCGAGGTAAAGATCAGTAAAAAGCAGTTGAGCTCTTGGATGCTGTCGTTGCGTGTGATGGCACTAAAGTCGGGATCACTCCAGCTCTGCCGTGTCTCCACAAGGTCTCGAACGTCAATGGCATTTATCGTCAGTTTTTTTGTTGTTTCAGGACAATGATCAAGAAGCGTCTCCATTACTTTGAAAGGGCAAAGCGTATGTATTGATAAGTGCTTGAGAGAACTGAACTTTTGGAGTTGATCTCCTACCAGTAACGAGGCGTGGTAAGAGTCGTCACTGCCGTCAAATTGCAGACACAGTTGATGCAAATGCGTCTTGAATTTATAGGCTACAGTAAGATACAGGCTGTAGTATATTCGGTCTTCCATTTCGTTTTCAACGATTTTCGTCAGCTTTAATGGCTCGTCAGTCAGCATGAGATAGTTCCAAAGCTGTCTCTCTACATCTATGTTGACTGCGCGTAGTTCCTCTATGTTTGGACAGTGCTTGAATATGGGCTTGACCACATCTGCCACTGTACAGGCAGGTAAAAAGTTGCCCACAAGCAGCAGACTCTTGACAGCAGATGTCGCTTGTTGTGGTACATTGTGCTGGATGCATTGAATAAAGCTTGTGCTGTTGGCGAATGATAATTGGACGTCCTTGAACAGAAGCTGTTGCGCTGGCTTCCTCCAACTTTTGCACACCAACTGAAAGCGCAAGAGATTGTCTTTGGCTTCTCTGTAACTGAGGCCTTCCAAAGCACATTTGAATATACAGCTTGCTATTTCATACGGAATGTCATTTGGATTGAAGCAGACCATCTTTGAATGTAAAATATAAAGTAAAAAGGAGGCAAAATGCTGGATAATTTATATTCCTCCCCCCTCCCGATGTAACCTTCACCAAAAATCGTCCCGCCTAAATTATACTAAATCACTCTATAATTTACCGTAAATGTTGCTTCGTAAAATGCAATAGTTGAGTCTCACGATACCAATATTCTTGATTATTAACCCTAAAAATGGGATATTTCCTCCCAAGGTGCTTGTAAGCTAAAGACCATTGTACAAGCTTTTTCACATGATTTTTTTTTCCTGCATTGATCATGCAACAGGTATTGCGTGACTATATATTTATGCGTATAATTGTTGATCTGTTCATCTCCCCTTTTTCTTCATCTATAGTTTAACTATATTTCATATATTTCTATCAATTATTTTCATCACATATAACCAACAATTGGTAAGATTACCTACTTAACTATGGCATATTTATCTCACAACCTTAAAGTTGGTTTTTATAAATTATATTTTTTAAATCTCAACGCAACACAGGTTGAATTTCTTTCTGAAAACACTGTGGATCAAGTTTTTCAGGACAAAAAACGTCGTTCCAACACCAAAGAATGGTTTCTTTTTATCAAATTCTGCTTCTTTTAAATTTCTTTAATAATGGCAAATCCAACGAAATGCTCAAGTTGCTGGAAACCGACCTTCCAGGTTCGCATATCAGGAGCTGATCTGCGTGGCAGGTCCTCTCAACAAGTGTATTATGATTCAACTCTAAATAGCAATAAAACCATTGGCCTAAAACACGTGGGGGAAGAAAATACAACAAGAGTTGGTTTTATTTTAATAATCGCAACTTTTTATGTCTAACATTTCTGTCGGTTCTTCCACAAGGTGTCCGTGGCTCTATTGATGATGATGCATATCGTCACCATTCTTGGAGATGACAAGCCCAATCACCGGGTTACGATGAAGTTGAAGCGTTCAGTCAAGCTGAAGTGGCCCACAATTGATAAATTGTACAGGAAAGTCGTAAGTGATGGCTCGCAGAGCATCATTAATCAGAAAGTAATCTTTTATTGTTTAGGAAGTAATCTTCGATTGTTCAAATAGCAATACCCTTATCAAAATTATGCATAAAGTAATTTACAGTCACTGCTTTTAAGCTGTAAAATCAATCAATTTAAAGTTGTTTGGGATCACAAATATGATGGGATCATCCCTTTTCTTCTTTTTTTCAACAGTTCTGTGGAGCCACAGACAAGGCTCAACATCGACGCCTTATGGCCAGTCTAAAATTATGTAAATAAAATTTCTGACGTTCACTGTTCACTACTATCAAGGCTCATTTTTTTCTTTTTCTTTTTTACAGGAACCGAAAGAATTGTTAGAAACAACTGATAAAATAGCAAACAAGTTGGTACAGCAGATTTAATTACTGAAGCGAAGGTCAAACAAATGTGGGGAGAATACACGCCCGCGGCAGCGCGACTAGTACAACTAAAATAATAGGCTTCAAAATTGATCTCAGGCTGTTATTCAGACATAACAATCGCGACATTGATATATGCGCTGGTGAAATTGCTAGCCACGATGGAAACAACAAAATCATAGATGATAAAGGGAAACTAAACAGAGAATCAAAGGACATACTAGACAACCTTATTTCAATCATACCTCGAAACAAATCAAAAGTTTAGTATGGGCTGGTCTCTTCAAATTGGTGGTTCCTCTTGTTTCTTTAGTGGTATTCACTTGGATGCTAATGGTCTTTATGTAAAGGTTCCCAAGTTTTAAGTCTATGTATCGTATTGCCGATACCATTGAAGATTCTCTGTCTAACAAACACTCTGTGGGAACGGCTCTGGGAAGAGCTAACAATGATGAAACGAACTATGATCCACGTATCTATTGGATTCGTGATTCTTACTATACCCCTCCTTCAAACACAATACCTGCTTTACCTACTTACCTGTTTGGCTGTGCTCCTCCGTCATCAATTATGGATAAATTGTTAAGTTTATCGCACGAAGAAAAACAAGGCATGAATCCTACGTACAAAGACTGTGTGGTCGATGAAAACGATTGGATCTTTACTGGGGATTATTGGTTCAACACGATTACCAACGACCGATCAAATTCCTCGCCATATGAGGCCAGTGATGAAGAAAAGGGTGTAGCCTCATTGTAATGCCTGATATATTATATTTGTAAAATAAAGAATGTCTATTTGTTGATTGTAAAATTGAAGGGCATTTATACTAATTCTGATAAGTAGCTAACTATGATCGTAAATGCCAGAGTACCAATTGATATCAATATGAATACTTCTAGAAGTATTCATATTGATATACTCTACAGGATTGGGTGTCTTGACGATTCTACCAGATTTCGGTATGTTCCTAATTGGGACTTGAATTCAAGGGGCGACTGTAGCTGTGCCCACTACACTCATCCTATGATAACCATCCTTGATTCTGATACCACGACCAGTGAATTTGATATCGTAATAAGAGCCTGATGCCATCGTCCAGGAATTTGATACCGTCATACGCAATTTAGTTACTGCAAATCAAAGCTCTGGTACAAACACCCAAAATTCTGATACGGCCATCCATGACAATCTTATCAAGGTGGCGTTAATGACAAGAACGACTTTGGGTTCTTCTGGCGTCGAATGGAGTCAAATTCCTATAAAGAAACTATTTATACTGAATCATGTATCGATTGGACCTTTCCCGGACCATTAGTAACAGCGAAAATCTAACCGAAGAAAATATTGATAGTACACTGCAAATAACTGATGGCTACCTCCTTTTGGCGAACATTCAAACTCTAAGCAAGTAGATTCAAAGATGGCATCTCATTAAATATTGGAGACTGTTGATACTTAATGAGTGTAGTTAAATGGAGTTCTATTTTATCACTCTCTACGACTTCTACACTATCAATCTATATGCTACCTTGGACTTTCATAATAACCTTTTCTTTAGACGCATAATTTACAGACTCATATTATAAGTACCATTACAGTTGACGAAACTAAGTTGGGCCAATGAAAATAAATTTCGGTCAACTGTAGCTCACAATAAACCATACACAACCTCAAAAATTCAAAATACAAAACAAAATCGCAAAGGTATACATCGTTTTGTTGATTCTGAATGTGGAGTGAAAGAAAAATGCCCAAACCTCTGTACTATTATGCATTTTCGTATTTTCTATAAGCGATGAACAATAGGTATGATTATAAAAATTCAAAAAGTCGGTAAATTGAGAGCGGAAGCACAGTATACCAGCATTTATTCCAAATAAGCCAACATTACTAGCTAATCATCTCATTGAGTTCACGTTTTCAAATGTTGGATGCCAGTCGACATCTTCATCCATTCCACCAACAATAGTGAACTCCTCTACATGTTCGCACTTGATCCAGATCAAAAAGTCCTGTTCTGTTCCCTTAGTGATGTCCTTCTCTTTATCCACATTTCCAATGTTTTCGTTTCCTTTTCTGTAGCTCATGTATCTCTCTTTAGCAGATTCAATCTTGAGAATATATCTTCCGTTGCTTGACGTAGCCTCCAATAAGCGGTCATTATCCAAGATGATTCTTTCAGTCTGTTGGCCGGTGCCATAGTTGAATGGTGCAATCACAATGCCAATTCTGCGCAATCGAGTTGACGGTAAAAAGATCTTGAGAGTGTATATGTCTTCGTCCATCAAAATCCAGCTTGAATCAATCATCAATGTATCCATTCTCGGTAATTTGCACGATAAAAGCGAGAGTAGCTTGTAATGAATGAGCGACTTTCTAATTTCCACCCTTGAGATGTAGTCCACTGTCTCTGGTTTGTGGATGATGAGTTGATTTGACGAGGGTTCATCACAGAGCACCATTTCACCAATGGACAAAACATAGCCTTTTTTGCCAATCAAAGCAGAGATAGCGTCATCCAGTAATTGCCAGCTCTTGTCCTTACAATACCATGCAAAATATCGCCTAACGTATGCAACAGTGCTGAATTCAGGTCGGTGTTGGTTCTCCAGCAGGAATATATAGTGGTCTGCCATAGGTTCAATGTTGTAAATCCTGACCACTGTGGGCGAATAGAGAGCGAGCCAGTTTGCAATATCGTTCATAAACATGGACCGCTCCAGTGGATCGTCCTCGGTGTTCTCTCGCATATAATGTAACTTGATGCTTTTGGTCTTTTTGGTCTTGATCAAATCCAGATTCCATTTGTATCGCACCGGTGTGTTCTGATCGCTCTGTCTGAGAGGCGGGGGCACGTAGTCAAAATCCAGTTCAAACTCTTTGTTCTTGTACGACACCTCTTTTTTGATTGAATGTCTTATGAGATTGTCAATTCGGCTGCGAGCATTTTCAGAAATAGTGATGCTGACATTGTAGGCGTCGATTGACGATATGTAATCCAAGTAGGGAATGTCAGCTCGCTCCTCCAAATTCGTAAGACTTGACTCAAAGCTTTCCAACGCCCTTAATTTGAATTTGAAGTACTCAATGTGGAGAGGTCCAGTTCTAGCTTCTTCCGTGATTGATAATCTCTTGATGTTCATGTTGGGCACCATGTCGTTGTAGTCGAGAGGCCTCCAGTTTCCGTCTTCCTGAGTGTATTGAAAGACCAGTGTGTCCACAGTATCACGCACATTGTCCAGTATTGTCTCTAATCTATCTCCAGTCATGAACAAGGTAACTGTCACTCGTTTCAACGATTTAAAGTGCATAAGCTGGTAAATTAATTTCTCCTTTGAGTCGAAATCGATCCAGTCAAAGTCATCGTCCAGGATGATTTCTGTCAAGGTATCTCTGTACTTGAAGGCCACAAACGGGTAAATGGGATGCACCTGTCGATGAAATAATCCCTCGTCAATTCTTTTGAGCTGCCTGAACTTTGTTGCTAAAAGCAAGTGGCTGTACAGCTGGCATTTTTGAAATTTACTTTCTCCAAACAATTCCTCGAGATTGAGACAGCTGTCAGCCAAAAGATCAAAAACATCAGATATCATGTAGCCGCCGAATGACTGATTAAACTTGATTTTTTTAACGAAAGGTCCAATTGCTGTAGCAGATTCTTCAATTGTGTCGAAAAACTCCAACTGATATTCTTTACTGAGCACAATTTCGCTGTAAAGTAGCTTTTGTGCGGGGCTCTTCCAGCTTTTGCATACAAGTTCGAAATTCGCCAGATTTTGCTTTTGCTGAATGTAGTTCAAGTCTTGAGTCACAATTTGAAAGATGCAAAGTGCGAGTTCGTAGGGAATCTTGCTCCAACATGCAGTGCGTTCCATCGTGTCGTGTTTTAATCAAAAGAGGTGCAAAGAGCAAAACGACATGAAATGCATTTGCCCCCAGATGGTCGTAGATATGACTCGCATTTGCATGAAACGTCGACAACAAACACTTTTATTACGAGGTTGAAAGGCTCAATACCTCTTCAAACCGGCGTTAAACCTTGCTTCCACAGTCGATTTCACATAGATCTACTCTTGGGCAGCTGTATCTGTTGGATTCATGATTCTGACTGAATTGTCCTTGTGATTTGTCCAGCCCTATTTTATTGTGAAATGATCTGCGATTCAAGTTAATCACTCTCTTTTCACCCAACGAAAAACTTTTTTGACATACAACCATGAGTGCTTACGGTGCAGGAAAAGCTGTAAGTAACCAACATGGTATCATGCAATCCCTACGTGATTAACATGCAATGATAGAAAGACACAGATTTCAGACGTACGTGGAACAAGGAAGAATACGCAGCCAAAGCCAAAGCAAGAGAGAACCGCGATCGTTTAGCTGAAAAGAATGATGAACGAAAGAAATTAGGTCTTCCACCATTGAAACCGAAGCGACGCTACGATGACGACGATGAATCCAAAGAGGCATTGAAGGCGCGTGAAGAGAAGGTGGATATTGAATCCAATGTTGGTAAAGTGCAGGTAGTGCAAGCCGCAGATTCGAGAAAGCAACCTGGTTTCTATTGTAAGGCTTGTGATATTACCATCAAGGATAGTGTTACTTGGATTGACCATTTGAATGGTAGAAAACGTAAGTTAATGGAATCGAGGCGTGTTTGGATATAATGGCTAACACATGGCATAGATTTGAACAATGTGGGTGTGTCGAGCAAGGTAGAGAAAGCTGATTTGAATTCAGTCAAGGAGCGACTAGCCATGCTGAAGAGAAAGAAGGAGAATCCACAGAATGAGGAATACAGTGAGTATATTGATAGAAGCCTACAGACATAAAGCAAGCTTACTTATGGGGAATCTTATTAGATTTGGATGAAAGATTAGCGGCAATAAAGCAACAAGAAGAAGAGGAAAGACAAAAGAGAAGAGAAAAGAAAAAGCAAAAAAAGGACCATAAAAAGAAACCTGCAGACAAGGATGACGGTCAAGACGAGATGGCTAAAATGATGGGATTTTCTGGTTTTGGATCATCAAAAGCATAATGGATTACGCTACTGACAAATCTCAAAATGTAAATACTGCATCGGGTATGATTTAAACCAACCCAAGTACACTGCCAATTGAGATGGACATTACTTTTGTTAATTGAATACTGTTATTGCTGGTGATCATCTCCTCCCTGGATTTGTCAATTACTGCTTGTCGTGAATAAATTATTGCATTTTGTTGATTTCTACATGCCAGGCTTACTTGATTGACCAGAATAAAGAGTGAATGATTATAGTATTGCTATTAGATATTGCTTCTGCACACTTTTGCTTTGTGCACTATCGTTTGTTGTAGGCAGCACCGAGATTTAATCGCACAAATATGCGATTGCACTGAGATGTCAAGTGCTAAAAATCGCACCGAAACATTCACAATTGTACTTGTTGCTGTGTACATGGCTCTCCTACGATGCTCCTGGCCAACATCGATGGGAACGACTCATGTACGGGTAGGCAGCATACTTACATTGGCTCGTACTACTCGATAATATGCTAAAACACAGCCAAAATTGAATAGATTCGACACGCGATATCTCGAGTTAGAGGCGGATTTAGACCTTTAGAATAGCACCAAACGATTGCTCTTGATTATTACTTACTTGCTGGTGCTTTAACTAGAATTTTTTTGGATCATGACAAATCGACCCTCATCCCCATTTTTAGACGAGTACTAGCAAGCAAAAATTATTGAAAATCAAAGAATTGCACTTTTCACCCCTAAAACGAGGTTTTCTAATATAACATACCATAGCGAAAAAAGGACCTACGGACCCAGTTTATCATCTAAAGTTGCTATTTTGGATAGTCAGTTACACGAAAATTAAGTTTTTGACTAATAACGTGTTTTTTGTTTTTCCCAATTTAGGAAATATTTTTGGTGAAACATGGATGAGCTATTAGCACCATTCGATAGAGAATTCAAGGAAGTAGTCAAGACACTTAATACGCAAAGTACATTAGATATAGTAATCCTTGAGAAATCTTTGATAGAACTTTTTTTGTTCAACTTTTTTTTTTTTTTGTTTGTAAGTATGAAGATTTATTAAAAATAAACTCATAAAGGAAATATTATTGGAATGAATATTTGAAAGGAGCGGGTGTAATATAAAGTGACCCGTCCTGAGAAGGCAAAGAAAATTGTTAAAAAGAGTTTAAAGACGATATGTGTCTCAAGTTGATCATGGCACGATCCAAGACGGATTGGTTGTCAAAATCAGCATTGTCAAAATGGGCCCGCCACTTGGCACGCCAAATGGCTGTGATAACACAGGTAACTGCTTCAAAGACGGACACCTTGAGAGGTGAATCTAGAAGACAGTACGAAGAGAGATTGAGAGACATGACGTCTTGATAGACTTTACTCATATCAAGAGCGCCAGTAGGCACAAAGACCAACGAAAAGTAGTTGGACCAGATTTCCAGATGAGAAGGACAAGTAAAAAGCATATGGGCAGTGGTTTCACGATAGCCACAGAATTCACAGAGATCATCTGGTAGACGAAGAATATGAGACACATTGACTTTGGATGAAACCTTATTGTGGATCAACCGGAACCAAAGATTACGAGCTGCACTGGGCATTTTCGTGTCAAGAAAAGAGGCCACAGTGAGTCGATTTACATCCACCCGAGGGTTGGTTATTGGAGGATGATTTCGCATATACATCGCACGAAGCTCGGTATTAGACATGGACAGAATCATAATACCTTGGTAGAAGAGCTTGTGGCGGAAGTATAGTGAGAGATCAAAACCTCCATCGGTGACAGATAAGGAGTCAGGGCCAAGGGGAGCAGACAGGTAAACGCAAGGCAAAGAGGGCATAAAATTGATAGTATTGGAGCGTACCGCCGCGATGATTTTGGTCAAAAGACCTGGGTTGGGGCAGCTGGCTCGTGCCTTGAAAACCAACGAGTCGCGGAGACGACTGTTCTCTAGGAAGGTATGCGTAGGCTTCATACGAATCAGTTTGTGGTCAAGGAAACTGGTATCAGTGGTGGCCTGATGGCAGAGTTCCAAGAACGGCATTTGTAACAGAGTATCCGGTGACAAGGAGCAGTTGTCCCAAGATGCTTCAACATAAAAGGCGTCAACAGAGCGGAAAAGAGGAAGCAAGCAATGTTGGCCTTTCAATGGGGAGCCGTAACGCATATTGCGGAACAACAATGGCAGATGAGGGTGGGAAGCCCCGTATGTTACCTGGATGAACGTGCTGAGCAGCTGCAGGAGGAACGCAGGAATTGGGCGAGAGACCTGGTTATCCAAAAGCAGCGCACGAACATACCGTTGTTGCAGGATGTGCTGTTGAGGGATAATATCATTGACGCCGAGACCACCAACATGCTTTGGCAGGTAAATAGTCGATTTCTTCAGAGGAGGAAAAATTTTGTAGCATACAAATTGGTACACCATTGAAGAGATCTTCTTTACAAAGGCCAGAGGCAGAGTGGTGACACGAAGCAGGTGCCAAAAACGAGCAAGGAAAATCATATTGGCCATTTTGGCTCGACCATACACAGAGATGTTTCTAGTCATATGACTGTCCAAAGAGGCCTGAAGTTTCAGCAAGGTTTCCTGGCAGAATTCATCTCGTTGGGCAATGCTAAACCAGATTGGATAGCCAAGATACTTGATGTAGGATGGACTATCTGAATCATACCATTGGAACTGGAGGCGACGCGAGAGACGGAACAAATCAAGGCGCACTATGGACCGATCCCCAGACAGAGGGAAGGCGATAGACTTGTGGTAGTTAACTCTGGCGTTGGACGCGCGACCGTAGCAGCTAATGTGGTCTTGGATGGTCTGCATCTCTTCACTATTGTTGACGAGGACCAGCAAGTCATCAGCATATGCCAGCAACTTAACCGGAGGGGAAGCCACCAATTGCAGCGAAGACGCTTTGACCGCCTTGGTATTGACAGAATATCCCTTGATCTTCTCGTCGTTCAAAATAGCCAGCAGAAGAGGCTCCAAAGCAAAATTGAACAATACCGGAGAGATCGAATCCCCCTGACGAAGCCCACGCTTTTGAGCCACTGGTTCAGTCATAAACCCATTGACATTGATCACAATCTTGGTCTTGAAGAACAGATTGCGGATACTTGTAATGAATGTAGATGGAAAACCAAACTTCTGTAAAACTCTACTGATGTAGTGTTCGTTCACGTAGTCGTATGCCTTAGCACTGTCGATAGCCACTCCAACAGCACGATTGGAATGCATCTGAGCATCCTGCATAAGAATCCGCAAAGCCAGGCCATGATCACCTATAAACCTTGTCGGCATGAAACCAGCTTGGTAACGAGTGATGACCTTGTTTGCCGCGCCAATGACTCTCGAATTCAAGATGCGGGTAAACACCTTGCAGTCGGTGTTGATCAAGGATATTGGGCGCCAGTTGGCTAGATTCCACAAATCGCCTTTCTTCGGGAGAAGAACAATACAAGTCTCCTGCCAAGATGGCGGGAACACGCCGAGTTGCAGAGCATCGTTATATACGTTCAGAGCTAGGTCCTTGCATGCCGGATGCGCCAAAATCAGCCGAAGGATGGGGTAAGGGAGCCCGTCTTTACCCGGACTACTGACCTTGGGGCAGCGGTTGGCGGATTGGAGAATGTCCTCCATGGCAATTGCGGCGATGATGTATTCAGCATCGTCAACGGATATCGTGGTCTGGACGCCTTTCAGTAACTTATCCATTGAGTATCGGTGGGTCGGCTCTGGTGAATACAACACATCATAGTAATTATGCACTGCTTCCAGCTTATCCGCAGTGGACGAACAAGGTACACTGGTGGTCGGGTGTGTGATTGTGTCCATCGTGCGTTGGGCCAAACGACGCTCAGCTGTCTTTTTGAGGAAGCCTACCGAGTTCTCGTTGTGATCTAGCCACCTGCGGCCAGCCTTCAGCGTGGCATTGAGGGACATCTCATGCTCCAAATGTGCAATAGAGTGCTCGATTGCGGGAAGATGCTGCTGTAATGCCTCCTGGTCGCCTTTCAGTCTCCTGATCAACTGGTTGCGCGAGCTCTGAAGCTGTTTCAGGTGCTCTCTCCTCCAGGAAGCACGGTTGCTGCAATATGCCTTGGTCAGTTTACGTACATAGCCTTTCAAGCGATCCCACTTGATCTGGCTACTATCAGTGGATTCGGCTAAGATGTGCTGCATAAAGTAGCTGATACCAGCGTTGATCTTCTTCACGTATGACTTGTAATGGGCCAGGTTGGGGTTTGCACGCCAGAGCCCTTTACCAGTGTTGATGAGATGAAGGCGCATTTTGATCGTCAGTAGCGCGTGATCGGTCCATGTCGACGCAATGTATTCAATATCGTTGTCAAAATATGAGTCCTTCAACTGACGGCCTACCATGATGTAATCGAGCGTCTTGATAGCCTTGCCCCTTCGAAAAGTGGGAAGTGTCTCAAAGAGCGGATCACTATAGTTGTTGTTGCAATCATGGAGGAAGGTGTCGGTAAAGGCAACGAATGATGACGGCCGTTTACGAGGTTCATTGTCGGGAAGACGAAGATCGTACTGGAAGTTGAAATCACCAGCCAAGATCAAACGCTCCAAAATGTCCCCATACGAATCGAGAGACTTGATATAGTTCATAAGTTGATTGTAAAAGGCTGTTCTACTCTGTGGTGAGTCTGCAGGCGCATAGAGATTGAGCACATAAAGTGGCAACAGGTCTGGTTCTGCAGGTAAGGTAAACTTTGCAAATATGATTCTATCATCATCAGATATGTGGATCTTCTCCATATGAAGGTTTCGGTTGAAGTTGAGGAGTCCACATTTTGATGTCCAAATACTTTGAAAGGATTGAAATTTCAGGTCGAGCATTGCAATCCGATCATTAAAATTGAGAGAGGGAATAGTGGTTTCTTGGCAAGCAAAAACATCTAAATCTTGCCCCTTTAAATGTCGAATAAAGGAATCAGCTAATTGAGGATTGTTGACTTTGAGTAAATGTCGACAATTAAGTGATCCAAATTTGATATTTAAAGATTTGCTATAATTATTATGATTACTCATAATAATTATTGACGTGAGGAGGGTTTGGTAGCAGCCTTCTTCTTTGAAGGTGTACCACCGGGACGAGAGCGAATAGTAGTCTTGTCCTTGTCATTCAGCATTTGCTTGGCCTTGGCCTTTCGACGCCTGAGCCTCTCTTGACGCTTCATTGCCTGGACCACATCCGCCAGAGGCTTCGAGCTGGCAGCTGCTTCCTTCTCAGCTTCAACCATATCCAGATCAATGTCATCATCCTCAAAATCGTCTCCTTCCTCGTCCGAAGCAATCATATCCTCATCCGAGATAGCCAGAGGTTCTGATTGAACTTCCTCCTGAGATTGCTGCTGCATTGGAATACCCTCAGGTGCAGGCTCGATTGGTTGTTCGGCCCCGGTGTCTCGCGGTGTCTCATCATGCACTATAACCTCCTTGCCTTCCACTGTAGTAACTGATGTAGAGGCTGACGCTTCCTTAGCTGAAGTCTGAGTGGTAGGCATAGATGCAGTGGCTGCTGGAATAATTCCAGTAATGAAGGCAGTAGCTTCCTTCGCAGTGTCGACATTGTTCTCATTTGCCTCGGCAGGGATGATATTCGTAAGTGCAGCTGCCTTGGCCACAGGCTTTTGCTGGTGTGCTGATGTGTGTGTTGAATTCAACTTGGCAGCCTTCTTTCGTTGATTCCAAAAAGCATCAGGACATTTAGCCTGCAAGTGATCCGACTTTTGGCAGATATAACAACATTTCAAACGTTGTCTCATGACAGGGCAGTTACCAAAAACGTGGTCGGTGACATGACAACGGCTACAAGTAGGCTTCATACCAGTAAAGGTAATCTTGAGCGTTTCCCCAGCTTCCCAAGAGTCAATTTGTGGTCCCAAAGTGGCATACTGTTTACCCGGAAGTAGGTTCAGAGTAGCAAATCCCCGTCCAGTAAAGAAGTGTCCATGGACCGTATGCAAGAGACCCATTTCGAGAATTTCACCGTATGCCGCAAAGACTTTTGACATTTGTTCCTGTAAATATGCTTCGTCTTCATAGGGTAGGTTGCTCACACTAACCCGAACAATAGTAGTGTCCTTAGGAAAGGTACGACTGACTATGACTTTCTTTCCTTCGTAGGAGAAATCTTTTTTCAGGGCTGCCTCCCTAGCAGCGTCAGTTCGAAAGTTGATTTCGAAGTACTTGGATGTTTGGCTAACATTTCGAATACGTAGACCCAATGCATCCGGAAACTGGGTACGCAGAACAGTTGCTAGATCCTTGAAATTAACTTGCAATGCGGTAAATTGTTCGGTTGAAACCACTACCGAGTGCTTGTCCCTGGCTTGAACGAACAGTTGTCCACCCTCTGTGAGCTGACCAAGCTCGACTGAGGTAAACGACTTCAGATCAAAGGTGTCCCTGGTTTGATCCGACTTCAGAATTTGTGCATATGATCGCATTTGATCCTTTTGTTTGTTTGGTTTATGTCGAGAATCGCTGGCGTTTCCACCAATCAGATCCCCTCCTTTAGGCATTTTAATTGTTTATCGGGTTTTGTTCAACTCGATCACAAATAGAGCTCTCAGGATTTAAAGAAATGCTGACTGCGGGGATTGAAAATGGCAACAGCAGCAATCATAGATAATTCGAGTAGCTGATCCTGCACGGATGCTGTGTGGTGTCAGTTGTATACAAGGACCAATGTATATGAAGCTAATAAGACACTAAAAAGCACCAGCTGAAGGTCGTGATGGACTCAATACATTGTTCAAGATTGCAACTATTTCTGATTTAGCTGTCAACATTAAGAAGGGCCCTTCCAGTTATCAAACTATTATACTACATTGACTAGTCATTGATTGCATAATGTGCCTGAATAATGGCTAGTTGTACAAAAAATGATAATCAGAAATGCAAAGAATAACAATTATGCAAAGAGTAATAACAATACCCTCATGATGTATAATCTACCGCAAGATTGAATTTTGTTCCATGGCCATCGCAGCTCAATAATGCCCAGAAACCAAGAGAGTAACCGTCGCTCCCACACTCTACATAGACTTGTTGTCTTGCATCTTTACATTGCTGATTTATTATACATTTATTCTACTTTTTACATGCAATGACATAATGATTATCTCTGTCATAACCAGTTGTCTCAATCTCCACGCCTTCCACTTGTCTAAACAGATCATCCAGTTCGCCCTGTTTAAACAAATGATAATATCTATGCAACAAAGCATAAGTACACTGCTATCCTCCAACCACCGACCACAGCCTATTACCTATTATATACAGCATCGCTCACTTCCTCTTCCTTTTGTCCCTTTTTTGGTGTCAATTTCCAAGGCACAAACACATCTTGTTGTCCAGGTTCAAAGTTTCTTTTGCTGAATTTGGTTTGTTCCAATGCCCATACAAACACCAGCACTTTTCCTCCAGGTTTGATAATTTTGAATATATCTTTGATGGCTTGCAATCTTCTGTCTGGACTAGCGAAATGATGAATGACAGCAATGGAAATCGCAAAATCCTAGTATCCCGGTTTCTTTAGTCTGTGATACAAACAACAGCTTTGGCACACTTACAAACGAATTATCTCTGTAGGGTAAATTGAGGCCATCTGCTACCATGCCTTCAAATCCGCGATCATGAACAATCTTGATCAGATTGGAGCTCCTGTACACATGTCTCGTCTCATCAGCAATCATCCTCATGAGCCACATTGACACCTTACCTGTCAGAGCCCAAGATCATCAATTTGGGATTGACACCAATGTACTTGCCATTGCCACATCCCACATCAGCACCTAGACTACCAATCTTTAGGCTGTTTAGGAAATCTTCGACAACAGGCCATGGTTTATAACGGGTATCACTGAAATGTGTTGCAATAACTTCATACACTTCATGGACATTCTTTTGCTCATAATCTGTTTGATTTTCTGCAGGCGTTTCCACTGCAATAGGTTGTGGTTTACTGGTCATGATGTGTAGATGGATAGAGAGAGAGAGAAAAAAAAAAGAGGCAGAAAAAAAAAAGTTTTTATTTGAAGCACAGAGGGTGGTAGAGGGACAAGGAGAAGAAAGATACACACACCTAATCAAAGGTTTTGCATAGTCAATGTATAAAGGGTGATAAATGTCAAATTACTGCTGCTGCTTCTTGGGTTGTTGCTGTTCAAATTGCTGTTTTAATCGTTCTTCGTCCGAGGGCATGATCCAAGTGCCATTTGTGTCTCTGTTTTGATAGGATGCATCAACATTTGACATGTCTTTTATAGCGAAATACAATACACTTACTGCTCATATTCCTTCAACAAAGGCTTAAAGATATATACACCAGTACCAACGCCTACACCAACAGCAATGCCTAGTCGAATTAATCTGTTTGATATCATGGTTTGGTAATTGCACGGTAGTCCGAGACAAAAAGATAAAATAAAGCGTAGGGGTATGGATGTTTTGTCTCTGAGGATGACAAGAGGGTTCTATGCAGTCACTCGCAGAGCAAGCCAGAGATCCACATTTGAGACATGAAATTCATGCAAAAAGAATTTAACCTCGGATCAAACAATTGATCTATTCACTCTGCATTTCTTTCGTCCAAGCAAACAAAATGTCAGGCAATAACAGCAACCCGCTTGATTCTGACCAAGAGTTATCCAACATTCGTCAAGGAGACGATGCCAATGCGCATTTAAACAATTCTACATTTGGTACCAATGTCACTGATTTCTCAGAGCCCAATCACATGGACAGTCGAAACCAAGGAGACCACGATGCTAGTGGCCGCTTCAATCCAAGTGGTGGTTTTCCTCCTACACATGGACAGCATTTCGCTCGCCAATTAGCTCCCATCTTGGGCGGCAAACATGTTGATCAAGACCAAGCAGACAAGGACCCCATTGTTGATCCCTCTGTTCCAGCACCCACATTGGGAGAAAAGAGACAAGATGAACCGGATCAGGATAGAATTGGCTTGGATCCTAGTCAAGGCAAGTTAAAGCTAGATTAGTCTCTGTATGTACACAAGGTTTTAATAATAAAATAAAGATGAAAAGAAACATGCCAGTTTCAAATTGACGTACCCACAACCTTTGACGCTGTGTGAGCCCAACGTCTTGTCACTGGGTTTAGAGAGAATGTGCTTCAAGTATCTCTTGATGTCTGCTTTTGCTTGCTTTATCGTTGGACATTACAGGTTTAGCTTGACTACATTTTGCTTTGCTTGTGGCACAGGTAACAATGCTACATATATATCAGCTGTATTTTATCAGTTTCTAAGCAATGGAGCATTCTAGGCATAGCGGCCTTTTACATGCTGTCTAGTACTGTATTGCAAGGCTTTGAATGGCAACTTGAAAAGATTGATGGGGCTAAAAAGGTAAAGTGTACACTATGCAAAGCAGAGACTTCATTTGACTCACCCTAAACAAAGCTGATTGACCTGGGCAATCGTGAAAACAACGGTGAAACCATGGAATGGTTCAATGCCATTGCTGAAAAGATTTGGCGTTCTGTAGATCCTAGAATATTCATGGTGGTTGAAGACATTTTGGAAGACACCTTAGCCAGAGTAGCACCCAAAGTGATCAAAGCTGCTCGTGTTAGCGATTTTGATTTGGGCACAGCGGCTCCTCGCATTGAAAAGCTTCAAATCTTTCCTCCTTCGCCTGGTCAACCACCCGAAAGCATCTTTGGCGAATGTGAATTCAGTCTTCGAGCAGATGACTCTGCTGCACCTACGCCAGGTTCCACTGCACCTCATCTTACAGCTCCAGGTGCTTCCATCCGTTTTAAAACTAGTATCAATGCTGCGTTGGATGTGCGTGGCGAATTGACCAAAATCACAGGCAAGATACGCTTTCATATCGTTACTTCGCCAGATATGCCGTTTGTATCTACAGTGACCATTTCATTCACAAGCGCACCTGCTATTGAGACAGCTGTTATGCCCATTAGCAAGCGATTGAACGTAATGAGACTCCCTATGCTGAAAACATTGGTCAATGAAGGTGTCAAATTGGGATTTAAGCAATTGGTGGATCCGGAGAGTCTCACTATTGATGTCGCAAAGATTATGGCCACTCAATCAGACACTTTTGCTATTGGATTAATCCGAGCTGAAATCAGACAGGTCAAGAGACTCAAGGCAGCATCCAAAGGTGAGTGAGGAAATAACTGTATCGAACGCTTGCTTGCTTGACTGACTTTATTAGACCCCGAGAATCTGTTTGTTACCATGGCTTTGAGTAGCGCAGAAATGAAGAACAACATCAAGAGCACACGTGTCTTGTCAAATAAGAAGGATCCCATTTGGAATGAAGATTTATATCAACTAATCACTTCAGGTAAAAAAAAAAAGAAAGTGGGGAGGGGTACCATAATGACATACATCATACTGATAACTACATACACTAGATGACATAAAGAACGATGTCTACTTCAATATCAAGGTCATGAAAGCAGACAAGGTCAAGACAGACCAATATTGGGGCTCCATTTCAGCTTCTGTCAAGGACATTACGCTGGGTCAATTAGATGAAAACGAAAACGTCTCCTCTTGGTGCACATCGGAGCGAGTCATGTACGATGGTTGGGTTCCTATTGACGGTAAATCCGAACAAGAGTCTGACTCCTTGTTAAATCTCAAGCTGACCTTCCACCCCAAGTACGTAATCCCTGAAGAAAAGCGTTCCAAAACAGAGCAAGCCAAGAGAGAGAAACTGAAGCAAAAGCAAGAAAAAGAGGAAAAGAAGCGCTTAGCCAAAGAAGAACACCGGCAATCCAAAAAGGCTCGATTTAGTATGGTATTTGACACACCTGAGGATCAGCTGGGACAAGCGATGAAGGAGATCGCCGAAAAGACCAAGCAACACACAGCTACCAGTCGAGCTCACGCTACTGAAGATGATCAGTATGATTTGCAAGGTGGTCAAGTCGCTTTGGTGTCTGACAATGACTCTGATCTTGGTAAAAGCGAATTAATCAACATCCGAAACGAGTATATCAATGATGACACAAGCGAGACTGACTCGTTGATTGACCAAGCGGATGCAGACATGGAAGACGCTATTGAATACTATGAGCCAGGCGAGGCTGTATCCCCAGAGCACAAATCTGGCATTTTGTCCATCAAAATTACGCAAGCCAAGGATCTGGAGATTGTTGACCCTGATCTCATGACATTCAAGAGTCGCAGACATCCATACAATGCTGATAAATCGGTGAATCCCTATGCGCTTGTCTATGTCAATGACAGAAAAGTATTTCAAACAAGATCCAAGATGAAGGCGAGCTGTCCTGTAAGTAGTAGGTGTGCTTATCATATATGTCTGTGTATATTAACTTGGTCCTAGTTTTGGAACGCTGACACCGAGTGCTTTCTCAAAAACTATGATACGTCCTTTATTCGTATCAGTGTCAAGACGAGCATCGATCTAGAGCATGATCCTGTTATTGGTACCAACGTACTCAAGATAAGCGATTTGTTTGATGGTCCAGCCAGAAAGGTAATCCGATGTCATAATCATGATGGCAGAAACTGACATGTTGTGTATATAGGTCAGAGAAGCTGAACGCTGGATAACGCTCAAACACGGAATTGGCTATGGCAAAGTATTGCTCAACGTCACCTACAAGCCCATCAAGCTGACATTGCCAAGAGAGCTTTCTGGATCAGGTAGTATACAGTACATGTATTCAGCTAAGAAAACTGACACGCACCTTTTTTATTATTCTATCTCACATAGATGTTGGTACCTTGGTAATTCAAAGTATTCAATTAACCAACCTCAAAAACGCCATGGATAGCAAGAACCTCAAGCATACCAAAGCTACTTTATCTCTCAATGTTGAGCCCAAGATTCAAAAGCACTTGCAATCCAACGCCTTGACACAAGAGAAAACCGGCGATACATGGGGCTGGTCTGCTAATAGCAGCTATTTTCCTCTCATTATGCGTTACAAAACTGCTCTTTTCATCCAGTTATCTCAAGGCATGGGTGCTCATAAATCCACTGCCCGTTTATGGATGAAGGAGATTGTAGACTACGATTGGCAAGAATTGACGCTTGGATTGCACGAGTACACACCAGAGACAGCTGATGGCAACCGTGATGAGCTACCCTGGGGATCAAGCGGACCCAATGGCCAAATTGTGCTGCGACTCAAGTTTGTGCCTGGCTTCTCACCTGTGCACGCACAATTACCAAGCTTTGCACTCGATATGCTGGGCGCCGATCCGTTCCAAAAGGACGATGTCTGGGAGAAGGCTCACTTGTTGGTTCAAAAAGAAGGCTCTGAGAACTATGCTATCAGCGCTCCAATTACTTGTGGTATTGATAAAGACAAGAGGGACCAAGTGCTGCAACATATTGAAAAGAGCAAACAAGCCAATAACAAGAGAAGAGCAAGCACATTGATTGGTTTGAACAAGAGCAAGAAGCCCAATGCCAGACAAATGTCGTTGGCTACATTGACTGAAAAGCAGCGAAACGACCTTGTCCAACTGCTTCAAGACAAGAAAGAGCATCCCACTATTGAACCTAGTGAGCCCAGATTCAATGTCTTTGACTCGGCGTCTTATAGCAAACCACCTACGAACCCAGCATCTAGTAATACAACCATGCAGCAAGCAGCTGATACAGCTCATCAAAGCGATCAAGAACCACAGCAACGTAAATTGAGTGACACACCTGCCACTGGATTTGATGTGTTCAAGAGGAATCAAGGCACCGGAAGAGCAAGCAATGATACTGCTCCTACGTCTGATAACAACAAACGGAACAGCTCATCATCAGGATACGACTTTTACAACGCACGAAGAGTCTCTGAAGCCAGTACATCATCATCCGCATCTGCTCCTGGCACACCTCCTGAAGCAGCTATGGATCCCAACACCAAATCGCACCAACTCATGGAAATTGAAACCGCCACCTATCTGAACGCCATGAGGGACGATCTCAAAAACTCCAAGATCCCCAACTATCATCTCTTGAGAAAATTGTCCAAGGGTAAAGACTACTTTACAGAGCAATTCAAGACATTGCGTCAAGGACCTAACTCTGAAGTGAGAGCCAATAAGGCTGTGATGAAGGAAGTCTAATTAGTCGAACTAGCTGCTATAGTTTAATACATGTAATAAAAAGGAATTTTGCTCACTACTATGCTGATGTAAGAAACTGTGCGTGCTGGAATAGGAGATTTACATTACATTCACTACATTGTGCTACTGCGCTCTAATAAAAACAAAAAACTTGCCGAACCTGAAGCATCGTATCTTTTTTCTTTCCTTCTTTTTCCTTTTGCTTACAAGACATATGCCTCCTCCCAGCAGTAAACGAGATGGCGAATTACCTGCTGTACTATGTTTTGTTACAGGCATTGCAGCTGTACTGATGGGATACTCTGTGTATTCACATCTCAAGACACTACATGATCGAACGACCAGTCCACAAAAGACAACTGCCAATAAGCCTGGAAGCAAACTCGAGGATTCCATTCGACTGAAATCGCTAGCCTATTTGACGCAATCGCATAACGTAAATATTCAGAGCAGGTAAGTGGATGAACCAGTGTACTTGGTAGTGGTGCTATTGAACACTGTCTACTAGTTCAATCAAGATTATTCTGGAAAGAGCCATGTCAGGTAGGTTAAACGACGCATCTGCATGATTGTCATATCTGACTCAAATGATAGCTACCTACTTACCAAAGATCATTGCTGCATGTGACAAAGATCAACCCATCGAAATCAAATCAAAAGCACTGCCCTCATTGCAGCTGTTGACTCGAAAAGGTACAGCATGATACACTTCTAGAATCTGACAGGAAATAACATGACAATTAGAAAACAACAAGGCAACATTGCTGGAAGCAGGCGCATTGGGTGTGTTGGTGGATGCATTGAAATGCACAGATCCAGCTATGAAGGAAGTGACGCAGCGATACGTAGCAGTGGCCATTTGCGATTTGATTCAAGGCAGTGGTATGCGTTGACACTTTATCACTGAAACAAACATACATCTCACACTATAGCCAGACATCAACAAGTATTGTATATTGGAATTAGGCGTACTAGACCCCATCAAACGCATCTTGACGTCAGACGACATTCGCAATAATGAATTGAAATATTGGACATTGATGATCCTATACCAAATCTCTCTCAGCGGTAATATCACCTAGCAGTTGAAGTAAATGACAGCAAACAGTAACTGACTAGACATTAGACCCTCTGCCCAAAGTACTGATTGAAAATGGATTTGTCAGTCTGCTAGCACGCATGGCACGCATGACCTACGGCAACACCAACATGCCAAAATTCTGCATGCAAAGTCTAGTTCGCATTGCTGCCAATGTCGATGTTACTGAAGCTAAAAGGGTATTAAAGGAGCTGTTGGATTACAATATTGTGGATCTGATATCCAATTGCTTGAGAGGAGACGATGTGGAGCTGATCTACTGGGCAGCTGGATTGATGCATGAGTTTGTGCTCAAGGATGTAGCAGCAGACAAGTTTAGAGAAATCAAGGGCATTCATGCCATATTGGCAAGTTTGTTATCTGCCGAAGAAATGTACATTTCTCGAGTCATCTTACGGACCATCAAATTCATGGCATTTGGGCAAGAGAAGTTTAGAAGAGAGATGGTGCGATCAGGCATGGTCAAGAAGATTATGCACTGCTTGTCGCTGGATGATGAAGATGTCAGATACTGGGCTATTCTGTGTATACATGTGGTGGCAGGACAAATAGAGTCGCATGAAGACATCATATCGGCACCAGAGTTTGAGATTTTGCTAGAGTTGGCTCTCTCGCCCAAGATCAAAGTAGCCCTGTTTGTGTCGGATATACTCTCGTTGATCTGTTGCATCTGTAAGTGTGCATCCAGAGGTGCACCGTAGGACAAACATACTAATACTTTGCCTCTATAGCCAGCAATAGCACGCATATGGAACCCAATGTGTCTCTGATTGTAAAGACATTGAACGCATTGTTGATGGAAGGTGAATTGGATGTACAGTATAATGCAGCAGGTGCTATATTCAATGTGATGACCATGGGCCGTAAGTATGCAGTAACATAGATAAGCTTCCCGTTGTACTGACATGTATTGCGCTAGATTCATTTGCAAGCAAAGTGCGTGATACATGTTTTGACACACTATTGACATTAAGTAGAACAGCATCTCACGAACGAGTTCAATTGACGTGTACAAAGGGATCGCTGATGGTGGCTATCAAGAACCGCTTCCTGGTACCCAAAGTCAACAATCAAGTGACAGAGCCTCTGGTGGAAAAGGTCAACTCGATATCTCAATTAAGCTTGCCCGTCATGATCACACAAGCACTATTGCGAGCAGCCAAACAAGCATCTGGCGGAGCCGCATCTCCATCCAGCGCAGCCACTGCAGCCACCACTACCACCAAACCAGGGTTCAGTATACGCGATGCTATGCAGCGCGATGACGATGAAGAAGAGCAAGAGATGGAGCAGGTTATTGAGGAAGAAGAAGACGAATACCCACGCACACCAGAGTACATTGATGTCAGTGAACAGGGCACCATCTCCAACGCATCCCGTCTCGACCGGGTTCTTTTAAAAGACAAGAAAAAGCACAAACTCTCAAGCAAGTCTAGCTCCATTATGACCAGCGCGGATATATCGTATCTGTTTGATACCAACATCCCCTCTAGTCAACGAGAAATTTTGCTAATGAAATTTGAACTACCTGCTGATACGAGAAACCACCTGATAGGCGCATTGACTGCACTCAACATCTTGCTGGAAAACGAACAAGTCATTCGCAGCATGGTTTTCCAAGACAAATACCCCAATGCTGCCATGGTAGATCAGATGATGATGGACATGGACGAGGAGACGTTTTCGCCTTGTAAAAGCAAGACAGCCTTGCCTGAACACATTCGCTATCTAGCTCAGAACTTAGTACAGTTATCTGCTCACCCCGCGTTGGACGAATGGGCTTCCATGAATTACCGCAAGTATCCCTTAAACAGAATCAACGAGGCCAAAGCGAGCGGCATATACAATGATGTGATTGAATGGATTTGTTCTTGTGCTGAACTGCCACTTTCCATGCATTATCAAAGTGACACCGGTAATCAAGATGTCAATAGTAGCAGTAGTAGCAGTAGCAGCAGTCAGGATGACAGCGAGAGTTCAGACCAAGATCAGATTGGATTTGTCACTATTCACAAGATAAAGCCACGCAAACAGCGACAGACCATGAGCCAACAGTTTCGCTTTAGACAACGTCGTCATCGTCGTCATGGCAACAAGCACAGATCATTCTATCATAGTGATGATGATAGCAGCAGTGAAGATAGCAACAGTTTCATGACGGATGGTGATTCGGATGATGTTAATGATCGCCGTATGCTTTCTGCTGGTGTCAATGCCACTGCTCATGTTTACCCCCAAAGAAGAAAGATTGAATCTGCTGCTGAGCGTATGGGGGAAACGAGAAGAAAGGGTGAGCATTTTGACCTGGACGACATTCTGTCAATCTCTTATGCATCTGAATACTATTTAGGTTTCTCAAATCGAGCACTCGTTTTATTGAGTTCGCTTGCCAGGCATGGTAAGTAGAGTATGTAGAGGACGAGAGTATGGCTGGCGTGACTAACATCAAGTAGCGTCTGTCAAGCAGTATCTAGTGCAAGAAGCTCACTTCATCCCCATCTTGATCTACTTGTACGAGGAATACAGTGGACTCACTGATCGTGTCATGGCATGCTTGGGTGGGCTGTTCTCTTCCTGCAATAGTGATATTCCAGAACCAGCGTTTCGTCTTTTAGTCATTTTGTTGTGGCGTGATATTCGCTCTTCACTGGTGCGCAAACAATCTTGGTTATTCTACAGCCGTCTTGTCCTATCCTATTGCAGTCGATCCATAGCACAGCAGCAAGCGTCTTCCAATCAGCCCACAGGCACCGCTTTTGTAGAGCTTGATCTGTCATCGAAATCAAAGTACTGTCTTGTCAACCAACTGCAAATACGCAACGATTCATGGACATTTGAAACTGTCAGAGCAACACACTATGTTCCTGCAGTATTGGAAAACACTGAGGGCGTCATTCACAAATACGCATTTGAAGTTGTATTGGAGTCCAGTGGACTGATGCAAGTGGGCTGGGTTACGGATCATTTTGAATTCGACGCTGAAGGTGGTCAAGGTGTCGGCGATGACACCTATTCTTATGGATATGATGGCAACCGATCCAAAAAATGGCATGGTCGCTATACAAACATGAGAACACTGTATGGTTTGAAATGGGCAGAGGGCGATATAATCACTTGCGCCATTGACATGGATGATGCAGAGATCAAATACTACAAGAATGGCAAAGATATGGGTGTAGCTTTTTATGGAATTCTTGTGTCTCGTAATTGGTATCCGGTAAGTGAGGGCAAGTATAAGAAGGACATGTTAAACTCATTCAAAACACGTAGGCCATGTCTCTTGCAACTGGACAGCAATGCAAATTTCAATTTGGTGGGGCCATTGATCCCTTGAAGTATTTACCTGAGGGCTATACTTCGCTTGCGTCGTTGGCTCAAAAGACACCAGTGAATATCGAACTGCCTCCTCCTCAAGTATCCAAAGCAAAGTCACCTGCACCAGTGATCAGTCCAACAATTGCCGAAGAACCTGATATCATGGACCTGTCTCAAGCACTTGCGCAGATGTCTGTTGAATCTAGAGGTAATTCGCCCGTCTCCCCACAACAGCATGGCAAATTCAATGCAGATGCCTCTACTCGTATTGACACTGGAAACGCAGAACCTGAATTAAAGCCCATTGATTCAACCGTCGTCAAAGAGAAAACTGTGCCCCAAACAAATCAAAATGTATCACATACTCGGCACTATCAAGCATCACTTCTGGTTGAAAAAATGGATGCCTACCACAAGCCATTGCCATCTCTCTATTTTGAAGTGATTGTTGGATTTGCTCATAAAGAGCCTATACCCACTGACAGGTAAGATGCTCGATGGTGATCAAATCAATACACTCAATAAGCTAACCACCGTCTCTACAGCATCATTACATTTGGGCTGCAAAGCCTTTATCCTGAGAGCAGCTTTCACTTTGAATACAATCGTCTCAACACATCATGCAGTTTGATCTTTGGTAAACACCTTCGCTCCAAATCATTCGAATTGTGCATCCAAGACGCTGATACCATTGGTATTGTGTATATCGATGAAAGCAATGAGGTGGGGTTGACCATCAATGGCGACATCAAGGTATTTGTATACCTGGACGATAAATCCAAACCCTATCTTCCCTTTGTTACAGGGTGTATGAAGAGCGACATTAATTATGGCGAACACTCTTTTATTTGGAAATACGCAGAGACTTCTGCTTGTAGACGTCGCATCTCGAGATATTTCGAAAAGCTGTTGGGGAATTAGAAGAATCCTTTTGTATATATATAAATAATGAGCCTCCCTTCTCTTTCTTTCTTTTAGTAGCGTTTGTATATATGAAAAATAAAATTTACAGTGCAATAGAATTGTGTTCGAGATTCTAAGATGCTGTTCTGGATGGCTGCTACTACCAGACCCAAATGAGAAGTGTGGCACCTGTGTATTTAAAACATTGTAGGGAATGATCAAAGAGGCTCTAACAAAATTCAAGTCATGGCTTAGACGATAAACACCAGAGCAAGTATATAAAGAGTGGGATCAACTCGCTGAAAAGCGCAAACAACACTGGCTCTGTCTCTCTTGGCCATTACCATTTTTTTCTTGCTGTTCCAGACAGCTCGTTGCCAGATTTACAAGATTCTTGATGACTGCCCTAAAAGCAATGTGTTTCTGCAAATCGATGATCAGCAAGTTGCCTCTTTGGCGTTGATCAGATATCCAGGCACTACAGGTACAAGGTTCCAATTCAGCACCGAAGGGTTCCAGAAAAACCACAACATTTGCCTGTACTCTGATAATTCACATATTGTAGGCGATTTCTACCACAAGGTTTGGGAATTTGAAAACTCGGAAGGTCTTTGGGCTTTGAGAATTGGAAATACAGACAACAAGGTTTGCTTGTATTACAGCTGGGACGTCTATCACTTTTCATGCGATGCCAGCAGCAATCCGTAAATTTTGCCACAAGTTATCTTTAATTACGGCGGTAAAAATGAAGTGATCAACCCGATCCGTTATATCTGTAAAGCTAACAATGGATATGAAAAGAAGAAACGCTCCGTTGCGGATAAGAAATTGCAAAGTAGAGCTCGTTTGTCACTCGATCATGCTCTTGTTTAACCTTTTTGGATCATTCTCTTTTTTATCATCATAAGCTTGAAATAAAATATATATCATTTTTCTGTAATACTTTGCCTTGGTGAAAAGAAATTGAAGAGCAAAAAACTTCCTGCTCTAATATTACCTCTATAAACTGTACATAAATGAATCAAGCTGGCCATATTTCAAGGCTCCAGGATATACTGCTATCGTGCAATAATACCTTTTTATTGTGTATGCAGAAAGCGATGCGATATAATGTATTTCCATGTAATTTTTGATTGTATCGTCATATCATAACGCTGAGCTTTTTTACTGCACGTATTCCTCACTTCCATGATCTGGCGGTTGTTTGACACTCACATATCTCAACATTTCGTATCTAATCGTTAAATGTACATAGCATAAAGTTATTGTATGAAAATTACCTCTTTTGGCTAATATGTCTACTTTATATGTCTATAGTGTAACCGTAATGACAAATATCATTTCCAAAAGTGATGCCCAAGCTATCAGCCTGATGTGTGCATAGATAAAATTAGCCAATACGATATTTTCAAATATGATACACTACTTACATCAGCCTTGACAACGGCAAGTTGAGCAGCAACAGAGTTAATGTCATCAATACAGAGTTGGACAGGAGCAGAGACAGCTCTCTTGTCGAGGGCAGCAGCATTGGCAGAGAGAGTAAAAGCAGCAGCAATGATTAAAGTGGAGAAGGCACGCATTTTGAAGATGATTGAGTAGATTGTTTGGTGAAGCTTTTGAGAATGGAGGCAAAGTCCTCTGTATTTATATTGAATCATCAATCAGAGTATTTCAGATATTATTGCATTTACCGTTATTCTTGAAGGCATTGAGGCAAGCTATCTGTTTGTGATATACATGTGGAGTTCATGTCATTTCTATCTGTATAAACATTACAAATTTCACATTTTGTGTGTGTACCTGAATTTGCAGGATTGTGCTACAACAAGGTTAACTAAATGCTGAGACTGTACCAACTAGCAAAGTCCACACCGCGGTAACACCAAGTAAACCACTTCTCATTGTAGTCTACTTTTATTTTTTCTCTTTCAAAAGGAACAAAATGGAGGAAAAGTATGATTACTCCATGTACACAACGGTGTGTACTATAAGTATTTGTAAAAAAAAAAAGCCAAGAATTCTTAATATCAAGTGCAGATGTAGTGACAAACATTAATAATAGGCTCTGTAAGCAAAGATGTGTCTATATACCGCGTAAATAATCGAAGCGAAGGAGCTTTTAGAAGATACATGCCAAAAAAATACCTTCAAGTAAGAGCGTGATAAATTTTTATAAAGTGAAAAGCTAACTATCTGCAAAAGATTCCATTGGAGTTTTATTATAACAAGGAGAACGGCAACATAATTTACGGCAATCTAATGATTCTTCATCACAAACAGTATCCTTCACACGAAAAGTACGTACACGTCCAGGATTTCTTGCAAGACCTTTACGCAGTATATCAACGTGCTTGCAATGGAGCATCTTTGACACAAGATAACACCGCACTGTGCTCAGCTATCAGTAGCTTTCTTACCAAGATATACCCTACTCGTCTCAGCAAAGAAAGGGCTGCGTCTACAACTCAATACGCTTTCATTTTACCAGATAAAAAGTACACAGATGAAAAATTTGTTGAAGCATTCTTGGCTCCAATTCTACGAAATACTCCTTGGCGAACATCAAATGACTTGGAGAGCAAAATTATATTTTGTAGCAAATTTGATACGTATGCGCATCGACTCCGGTTACAAAGAGAGAAAAAGTACTTGCTTCTCTCCTTGCAGAAAATATATAACCAACGTAGTTTATTGTTAACTGTGAACTTTATACGAGGAGTATATGATCCAGACTTGATTGTAGCGTCTGGAAGATCCATGACAGCTTTGGGAGGAAATACAATACTCACTCCAAAAGTACTTTGCCTCCCAATGTCAGTAGAAATTCCAATTGAATCCACACTAGCAAAAATGAACAAACTGGCAAACTTTTTATACATCAAGATCTTTGCGGGCGAAGTAGAGGATTCTGGTGTAACACAGCTTGATGACTATAATACCGATAGCAATTACAGAAGCTTAATTCATCGCCTCATTTATTCCATATTGACGTCGAACTACAAAGTAATTAAATTTGCTTGTTTATTTTTAATATTTAACGTGCTCTCAACAGGATAGATGGAATAAAGAGATCGAAACAATGGATTTCCCGGATAGGAGTATGTGGAATATGCTCAGCGTGCCAAATAAGTTCATGCTATCACGCATAACTTATGGTGATATCATACAATTATTCGATGATGTAGACATGCTGTCGGTTGAAACTGACCTTGGAAATTATCTACAAAAGCACGACGACGAAGAGATCTTTGAAAGCATAGTTATATTGGAGAAGAATGAGAATGATGAGCTTATATACAAGAAAAACAAACACCACAAGTCTCATAATCTTGTCTTTACAGAAGAGCATTGTCATAGATTCTACTTATTGGGTATCCAAAAGGCGATGGTTAGCTTCATAAAGCAATGGAAAAAATGCAAGAGCACCAGAGGGATGTCAATTTCGCCACGGGACATGACAGAGGGCTGTGCTCACAAGATATTGAAAATGGTAGAGCTTTCCAATAAACTAGGAAGACCAGTTCTGATGAAACCAAACGATGGAATCAAAGAAGAAATAGGAGGAGCTTCAGTATTTCAGAATGAGAAGCGGGTACCGATCGACAAAATTCAACCTTATGGATATTATGTGGAGGCAAACATCCTTTGTTCCAACGACATAACATTGTCTCTCAATCAAGTAATTGAAGCTGATTTTGAAGATGACAAACTGCAGAGGTCTACATTGTCGATACTAGACTCATCATGCCAAATACCAGATTTGTATGACTCCGTTTTCGACACTTTATGGAATATCATCGACGGGCATTTCACGGATCCACATTGTAAATCAGCGCATGAAGATGATCCAACAGGTTTTGACAGCTACAAGGCGTTTAAATCAGATCTGGTCAACATGATCAGAAATAGTGTAAGCATATAGTATTTAATAAGCAAAGCAACAGTTTCTGACCATAGTGTAATAGATGGAAACTGATCGGAAGAAGATTCATGATCTAGATGAGATTATATACCCTAACTATGCGAAGCCACGGTGCGGATGCAATCTTGTCATAAGTCATCGCTTTTTGATGAATGTTGGAATACTTCCTTATCTAAAGAGCATCAGTGATGCTCTTGTATCATCATTACAAGCTGTGGCAATATTTGGAAACTACAAAATAGCGTGCCTGCTTGTAAGCGGACGACTCCTTTTCAACTGGCTGCAACAATACAACCCGACATATGGGGATTTCATGTGGATAAACCTGAAAGCAGCGATAAAATCAGCACTACGTAACAAACAACTAAATACATATTTGTTAATGGAAAGAGTGCTTGTACTTGATGATAGCGACCATGCCCACAAGCCCTTAAAACTGGAGAGGTACAGACAGGTCTTCAGTAATTATTATTTTTTGAAGATATCCTCGTTCAAAGAGGGAAATTTTCGAGTTTATCGAGATAAAGGAAATCACTGGGTTGAGGTTCCAATCAGAATTGGTGAAGACGATGATGCATACTGGAGGATCTCCGTAGCCACTAAGGATGAAAATGAACACTGCCAATGTGTGTGTAACGAGAAGTTTTATATAGTTGTTGACTCAAAAATAACCGACCATGTATACTGCTCCCTTGGTGAGTGGAAGCCATGTACCTGGTATCTAAAGATCTTTATTGAAACTGACCTACCTATAGCATTATGTACACTGTCAACAGATCAACAGGAAAATCTTGATGCTGCAATGTCGTCAACAACGAATGTATCACTACTAACTAGTTTTAGTTCTTCCGGATCCTCATTTCCTTTAGAAGTCAAAATAACGCCCTGCAGCTACTTGTCAGCAATCGACCTTAGAATGAGAATGGGGATAGATGCTTCTGCAGATGATCCTCTTGAATACAATTATATTGCCTATTCTGAGAGATTAACGCTACAGCAAATGTGAATTAAATAAAGCTCTCAAAGTTATTCATTTTGAAACTTTACCATTCAATAAAGATTTACACGATTGATCTATCCAGGAGAATCTCACCTATCATTGGCCCAGGGTCATCTGTAAGTAAATGGAGGAAACTGATGATATTGTGCACATTTTGAATTCTCGTGTTTACATTATTCGGATGCTCAATAAAATACAAGCAAGAAGCGCATGATGCCAGTTATAGGCATTGTTCAGTCATAGTCGATTGTGCAAAGACTAAAATTAGATAATATTGTATGAGCTGTCTGCGAGTACACAAAACGTATGCTTGGGTTGGTGGAGTACAATACTGTGTAACTTGAATGGGCTTCGCCATCTCGCAGTTCCCTCATTATCCCTATCTCTATTGTGGGCATACAAATGTTAGCAATATATATAAACCGATACACCTTTCACTTGGAGTTACATTCTTACCCTGTATATTGAAACCAAAGTGACAAATCCGTTGTAAAAATTAAGCTTTTTTCAAGCATGTACAAGACGCAGATGAGACCATTTGAGGTTGGTATCTAGATTTACCCAGACGAGGCTTTTGTAATGTACATATGTTACACTGGCAGTAAGAGAGTATAATAATTTATATAAATTCATGAAGCTTTTGTTTATTGTTACATTTCTTTTTCACTTGCAATTGTCACTGAAATGAACAAGAATCAGCGTACTTTATTGCTGTGGGCAGTAGTTTCATTCTTGACGTCCGTTATCACTGCACAGCTTGTGGTGCCTAATCCAAGCTATCGAAGATATCCAAGTAAGTGGAACACAACATTCATTTGTATGCACACTGATCTTGTATCCAGGCTGTGGATTGCTATCAAGTAATGGCAACAGGAAAATATACTGTCATGGCGGTGTCATCAAGACAAGTCAACAAGATTATGAATGGGATTCAACTCTGATGCGATTAGATATTATGGATCCTAATGCTACAGCCAGCAATACGTGGGAGAATATCACACGCACAGCAGCAAATAGCAACATTGCTTTAGAGGCAAGAGAAAGAGCATTATCAGCAGTATCTTTTGATGGAAGTAGTTTGTTCATTTATGGTGGGATGTCTCAGACCAAACTGTGGAATCAAACGATCATTTACACAGCGTCTGACAACTCTTGGTCTACACCAGCTACTGATTACACAGATGCTGATTTTGGTGGTACAAGACAAATGTACGAGATCAGCCTTGTTATACATCTAAAAGAGTACAAATTTAATTAATAATTGTCAATGATGCAGATATCAGGGTAGCGCTGTCAATGTGAATGGAAAGTATTATCTCTATGGTGGTGAGGAGACGTAAGTACAAGCTCTCAACACCAATACATAGTGCACTCACACACGTTCATCCACACCAGTTTCAGCAATCAAAATGTCGCCAGCTACACTGATCCGTACACAAATGAAACCTTTACAAATTACTTTTTGACCGAGAACGGTTTCAATAATTCAGCTATTGGATATTATGAGATTGTTACTTATAGTGAGACTATCAGCGGATTCGATGTAAAGATTGTAACAGGCTTTCAATATGGCATGTAAACTTATAATTACATTTAGTCTTGGAGCAAATTGAGGCCCTTAGGCAACTTTCAAAAAGGATTGATAGGATCAGGTCATGCTGCTGTGTTCCATTCTCGCACAACGACAATCTTCTATTTTGGCGGCTATGTTCGAGATTTAATCAATTTCAATTTGACAACAGCTTCATTCAGTCAGGTAACAACATTCAATACATCCAACATGTTCTGGGGTACACAAACCTTTACAGGTTCAGCTGTTCCTATCGGCAGAATGGGCCATACAGCAACACTTTGTAACGTATATGAATCCCGTTGTTTGGATAATGTGGTTAACAAATTATTTTATCTAGTACCTTCCAACGAGGATGTCCTCTTGTATGGTGGTGCTTCTGGAGACGTTTCAAAAGGTATTCCGCTTGAACAAGGTTACTAGGCAACTGAGCGCTCAATCACCTCTATTTCTATAGCCATGAACGATTTTTGCTATGTTGCAAACCTTCAAAACTTTACTTGGACTGCTCAATTCGCAAGTTTAACGCTGCCTAATGCTAACGGAGCGACAGGTGCTCGGATGGGACATTCAGGTATAGATAGACATACTGTTTATTTGATGTTTGACGAGCTTACTGTGTTTTTAGCTGTGCTTGATGCTATTACCCATCGTTTATATATTTTGTTTGGATTTTACGACAACGGCTTGGGGCCGCAAAATACACCATTGATTGCATTGAATGTTTCAAATCCTTCCGCATTGTCATTCCTTGATTTTGGTCAACAACCAACGAGAGATCCTAATCCTTACAACAATGGAACTATCCCAGAAAAAACCAGTAGCAACAGTAGCAACTCGGCAACAATAGGTGGTGCTGTAGGAGGTGCCATTGGAGTAAGTGGCCTATAGACCTTAATTATCATGATACAAAATTTGTTAACACATTCTGATCAGGGCGTTTTAGTGATCAGTCTAATTGCATTCCTCTTGTTTAGACGTAGAAAATTCAATGACCACAACCAGAAACAAGCCGCACAGGACGCTGGTGAGCAAGAAGAGCGTTTATCAGTAGATTGGGATGCTATTGAGGGTGGCTTTGTGGAGACCAACCTTCCTCTGAACAATAACGGCAAAAACATGGTACCATATAATGGCACAAACAGCAATAGCAATATTGTTCTGGAGAACGGTAATCTGTATTCCTCTGCAAATGAGTTTGGTTATGGAGAAAAACCAACAGTTATGGATTACAACAACAATTCGAAACATGAAGTGTCGTCTCAAACTGCAACTAGTATCACTGCTGTGTCGCCACCTCTAATGAATATGAACACTGCTAATTCTCCTATGACTGATTCGTTCAGACAGTCTTATCCACCTGATATTCCTCGTCATGAGGAACCGCAACCTATCACCTATATAACAAAACCTGACGGTGCTTAATCTTTTACGTAGTATCATTTAATAAAACACGAGTGTAACTGTATTATTTTGTATGTGCTGCTCCTAGATTCCCAATGTGTAAAGCTACGACATAGATTCAGCAGCAATCAAGATTGTGGTACATGTTTACTAAAATCCGCATTCCAATGCCTCATCCAGGCACCACATTTGATGTAGATTACATATATTATGCGCTGTTGTAGATGCAGAACAATAAGGATCGACACTTGAATGTAACACGAACTTTAAATATATGAATTGCCATCGTTATTCTAGTATGTATATGTGCCTTTAATAATGTAGATCGTAGATATCGCCAGTAGAACGGTTGACATTAAAGGACTAAGCTTATATCCAAACATCAACTGCGGACACTCACTACATCAAAGGAATGCCATAAACAATGTTATACAAGTTTAAAGCTTCAGATGGTGTGTACGTTGAATAGTGATTCAATAAGTAGATATAATTGGCCTAGTAGTGAAAGCTTTATACTTTACTTACTGCTAGAAGTACATATTTAAAAGCTTTTAAATATCTGTCAACAAGCTTGCTTTACACAATAAGCATAACATTTTTTTTTAGTGAAACTTCAAACTTTGAAGTTTACATGCTGTTTACACAATTTGACATGTACTTTCGCATAGTGTAGTGTTCAAATCACTTCAAGCAATGAAAGCAACGCATTAAATAGCCCAGAAACGTAGAAAAGCTATATTTATTTATTACCTCTACATATATAAAAAACCTAGAAAAAATTTGCCATAGTTCTCCTCTGCAACGATGTTAGGCGGAATTTGAAGTACTACCCAAAAGTGCAATTAGGTAGTATCTCAATTAGACCACCCCTCAGGTGCTAGAGCGTGCCTTACTACACCCCTAACATGAGGAATTATGTTTATTAAGACCCTCAACTGTCGCTAAGTAAGTAGAGACAACAGTCAAGTTTGGACCAGCCTATCTAATCCTAGTCTCGGAATCTTGTTATTGTTGTGCTTCAGTGATAGGCACATCCACTCAACGTAAAAAAAAAAGATATGCTTCACAGAAACATAGAAAGAAAAATAGTGAGGGTAATAACATTACATGCCGATGAAAATTAAAAAAAATGAGGGCAAGAAGCCAAGAAAAAAAGAAGGGGGAGAAAAAGAAGCTAATAAAAATGTATAACTTGTGTCTACTACTATTGTTCTGGTTGTTGTCCTCCCCAGAAAAAAATAACTTGATGGATCTCTTGCAGCATCCAGTAGTGTCCATGTTCATTCCCATTTGCCTGCCTATACATAGTCAAAATGATATACGGTAATTAGTATTGTATTCTTCAATCAACGCTGCTATATGATAATAATAATATACATACTTTAACAACTGTCAGCAGTTTCGGTTGCATGCAGTATCCATTAATCATCCGTTAGTTGTTGTAACCTTATACTTGCCTACACGTTGCATAAAAAAATACAATAATAGTCAGCAATGTATCCAGCAGTCTACGTCATTTGTACTTGCTTGATGAACAGTTCATCACAACAGGTTCTGAATCTAATATCCTGGAGCACCACCTTGTCCTTGATACCTATATTCTATCAAATTTGGATAGTCAGTATAGTATTATTAAGCAGCAGACACCATCAAAACTTACCCGATATATTGAACCAATGATACGTAGCAGTAGTATATAAGACTTGAATATAATACCACCAGGCCAGAGAATAGCATTGCTAATGATTACTTGCTGACAGTACCAAACCAGAGAGAAGAATTGCTACTGATAATGACTTGCAGATATTACCGAACCAGAAGTGAAAAACAGCGCTTCATATGCCTTGCAGATAGTATCAGACCAAAAGAGAGAAGCAACACCACAGATAACTTGCAGATAGTACCAACCAGAACAGCAGCACCACTATCAATGAATTGCAGATAGCATCGAACCAGAAACAGCAGGCAGCGCCAGATATTTTGTTGAGGTTGTTGAGAACAAACAAAACCATTCTCTACCAAAAAAATATAAGAGAGAGTTCAGTTAGGCGCAATTCAATAAAAGTAGCAATCTACCTTACGTACCGAATTATTATAAAAGATATCAAAGATTCCAAGGAAGTAGCTGTAGCAGTAAGTTGAATTGTTGTGTCTTTGTCGTCGTCGTCTTGTTTGCTTTAAAGCAGTGATTACCTATTCTGAAAAAGAAAAAAAATGAATTAATAAATACTAATGCTAGACAATCTATTCAGCAACAAATACACTCACTAGCATATGGCAACACTGATGACAGGCTTGATGAGAATGTTGCTATTGCTTCCAACAACAATAAAATGAGTATCATAATAGTAGTAAAACTGTCGCTGTAGCTGTAAAAATAGTATCAAAAACGGGGGAAGGAAAAACGGGGGAGTGCAAAAGCAAACTATTGTGCATTTGACGTCACGAGGTTTCTCTGTATATAGTAGCTGATATCAAACTGAGATTAAAAGCTCTTGTTGGATTCTTAAAAAAAGTAAATATAAAAAACCAATATATTGACAAGATACGAAAAATCAAGATACTTTTTTATTAAGGCTTCAATTTCACATCTACTATTTATAAGAATTTCTAAAAGACATAAATTTCTAGGTGACTATTGTAATGGTTAATTTGAATGACTAATTGACTGATTGAACTTCTTTCTATTTGACAGATCGTTATCATTACAACCCAATCTTGACATCTCTACTATTCTTGACAGTTCCCTTGTAATTCTTAAGGTACACAAGCTCGTACAACATTTACCTTATTCTTGATTTGAAACAAAGACTTTATTCTTCAAACTCAAGTATTTCAATTACCTACTTCAATCTCCAGTTGAAGCTGAGCTGCTCAAGCTATCCTTTACTATTCTGGCAGATCAGCTCTATTGATCAAAATGCTATTTCATCATTCAGGAAATTTGTCATGGCCTAAAGTTGGCAGTTGTTCATAGTAAACACTTGATCAAGCTTATATCAAACTTGTGCAGAATTCAAAGGCGCATCGAATGGTATTACTTTTGTCTGGTTTGATCAACACTAGGCGTTTCAAAGCGACAGAACATTTTTTGTCAAATTTTGATGCTTTTTCAATAATATCTCCATCTCTGTCAAAATAAACCTACTTGTAGCATTCATTATTATTGTAAAGCAAACAATTTCCTATCATTTGAGCTCTTACTGGGAGTTCTAGCTTGAATCTACGTAGAGAAATGAGCAAAAACGTCTGACCAAAAAATCATCAGCTAGTTTTTTTGCCTTACTCTTACCCGTAAATTTGGTCAAAGATGGCCGATTTTCCAAGGACTTAACTTTTTATGATATCTCTGCCAATACTGATCAGATTTGAACAAAACAAAGACCATTCGATAGGTTTACATTAACCCCAACATAATCTAAAAGACAAAAACACCTAATAGACCTTCCCTTCATGAAATGACTCGAAATCATGTACTTTGATTGGCCTCAAGCAGGCACTACCCGACATATTTTTGAAAATACTAATAATAACCATACCATCGTATAGAGAATTAAAAGAGAAACAAAAGTCAAGCACTATGCAACATCCACTCACTTAGTAAATCTTAGAGAAACATCCATCTAAATTTGGTCGTTTTTTACTTTTTTTCTTATTATTACTGCTGCTTAATATCTTTCATTACCATCCCAAATCAAGCACTCCTCCCTAATCAAACAAAGTAGCATAAACAGCTTTTACTACAAATACAACCAACATTCATATATCAATCCAATGACTTGTATTAGTACCATCTGCTGAGAATCAACATCATCAGAGCGAAACTCTTTCATTTCTCAACACCAACTCTTTCTATCTAAAATCTAACTGCAGTTTCATCTTCCCCTCAAAAAACGATTATAGGGACATGCTAAAAGCTCAAAAAATCAAAGCTTGATTCAAAATGAAAGAAAGAGAAAACAAGCCCTCGAGAAAGAAAGACCCTTGTTGTTTTCCAAGTTATAGGCCCTTTCGATGAGTTATTTTGGACTGTAATATTTGATGGCAACGTTTGATTTTTGTCCAACTTTACAAATCTTCGTTAAGAAAAGTATTAAAAGAAGTTAACTTTGAGCAACTTGAGGGGAACATTTGATACAGAGTATATTTCAAGATTGGAAAATATTGACGTGGCATATCACTGAAGAGGTTGCCGTTGAGAGAAGGATGAAAAGTACGATATTGAAGAAGAATTAGCAGTTTACTTGTTTGGGGAATGAGGTGTAGGTAGATGTGAGCCTATATTCTTGAAGGATAGAGACATAGTGTAGGATAAGCAACAAAATGGAGCGTCGCCACAAACCAAAAGTACTGTTAGGTCGAAACTTTATAGTTTATTATATTGTGTGTATGTGAGTTTTTTTTTTTATCGTATTACAGCATGCAATGTGAGATAGAAAAAGGGAAAATCACATATACATAAAAAAAAAGCTATGGCTATCTTTTTCTTCCGCAAACTAGACACACAAAAAAAAAAATGGTTGAGCACGATACAGCAATAATTGAAAATAGTACTCATATTGTAAATATACAATCTAAAGCATTTGAACTGCAGGATTGCTGAAAGTTTATATCATAGAAAAGCGAAAAAGACGGTCAATTGGACATTCAACATGTAGAATCCAGCAATCTTGACTATGATGCTCAACGTCTTCATGATTTGGGTTATAAGCAAGAATTCAAGCGTGAGATCAGTCTGCTTGTCCAAAGTGGCTTCAGCAGTGCGACTATGGCCGTCCTGCCTAACTGGATGGTAGGGTTTGGTGGCAGTATGGTAGCAGGTGGTCCATCATCGTTGTTTTGGGGCTGGATTGTTGTGGTGCCATTTGTATTATGTATTGCTTTCTCCATGGCTGAAGTTATATCTGCCTATCCGCTGGCCGGAGGTATATATTCTTGGTCATTCTTATTGAGTAACAAGAAGTGGGGTCCATGTAAGTATATGTACTCTATAGATTGCTATGTATATATCATGTGTATTAAACTCTCCTGTACAGTCATGGCCTGGATCAGTGGCTATATCTATTACATTGGTCTTGTTACAGCGAATATGACTCTTGCTTGGTCCAGCGTTGATTTCATTTTTGGCATTGCAAATGTTTTGAATGTTGCCCAAATCACTTCGCAAGGAGCTTACGTTGGATTGTATTGTGGCATCTTTGTGCTCGCTACATTTTGCAATTGGTTTGGAATGAAGTTCAAGCCCATTCAAGTTATACAGTATTGTGCTTTACGAACCCAAGCAAACGTTTTGTGTACTCGCAGACAGCTCATACAATATTATCTAATTTTAGTCTTTGCACAATCGGCTATGATTAAACAATGCCTATAACTGGTATCATGCGCTTTTTGCTTGTATTTCATTGAGTATCCGAATAATGTAGACACAAGAATTCAAAATGTGCGCGGTATCATCAGTCTCCTCCGTTTACTTACAGATGATCGTGGGCCAATGATAGGGAAAATTCCCCTGGATAGATCAATCGTGTAAATCTTTATTGAATGGTAAAGTTTCAAAGTGAATAACTTTGAGAGCTTTATTTAATTCACATTTGCTGTAGCGTTAATCTCTCAGAATAGGCAATATAATTGTATTCAAGAGGATCATCTGCAGAAGCATCTATCCCCATTCTCATTCTAAGGTCGATTGCTGACAAGTAGCTGCAGGGCGTTATTTTGACTTCTAAAGGAAATGTGCTTGTAGCCTTCAAATTATCCATAACAGAGGATTCAAAAGGCAAAATATCAGACATCAGTGCAACGTTCATTCTGGAGGATAATGCCTCATCAACATTTTCAAAATCGTTTGCCGATAAGGCAATTAACCCTAGAAGTGTTTAATTATAAGTAAGTACCATTGTACTAGGATGGATTTTCATTTAATATTCTTTCAACTCACTTATTTCGCAATACAGCTCGTTGGTATCCTTTGGGTTAATGATAAGATAAAACCTTTCTTCTAGTGAACAGTTTTCAATTACTTTGTCTTCAGTCGGTAGAAGTGGGATTTCCCAAATCAAATCACCGCTTTGCTTTGTTGCTGGAATTTTAAGGCAATGATCGCCTTTATCTTGATATACTTGAAGATTTTTTCCGTCATTAGGCGATATCTTCAGATAATATCCCTTGCTAAAAACTTGTCGGTACCTCTTCGATTTCAAAGGCTCGTAGTCCAAAGTCCTGTCTTTTGAAACAATCGATTCTTTCATCAACAAATATGTTCTTAGCTGTTTTTCATTCAGCTCTGTGCTTATTGCTTGTTGTAAATGGTGCCATATAAAGTCTCCGTATGTTGAACTCCCCCGCTCCAACCATTTGTTTGGAAACTCACCAGTCAAAAGTAGGCATGATATCTTGTAGTTCCCAAACATTGCGTTGGTTCGTAAAGGCGCTACTATTGCGCGGCCAAGATATTTTAAATAAGGTATCAATCCAATATCCATTAAAAGTCGATGAGTTATTATGATGCACGTGCACTTCAGTTTTGCACTGTAATGGTGTATTACTTCATCTAGATCAATGATGGTATTCGATTTGCTTTCCATCTGCATCAGGATGGAGTATTAGGCAATATGACATTAGATCTCGCAAGGACACTTTACTTACAACACTTATGATTGTTTTCCTAAAGCTTGATCTGAATTTGATGTATCTGTTGATATCTGGATTACCCTCATTTGCTGATTTACATTCAGGATTTGTAGAATGCCGGCCTATGACGTTCCAGATACTGCTCAAAATATAATCATACATATCCTCTACTTCGTATGACAAGTCTTGTATAGATAATGTAGATCTCAGCTGCTTGATATCATCGGTTTCCGTTTCAATTACTTGGTTGAGGTACATCTTGATTTCGCTGGAGCAGCTGAAATTTACCTCCACAAAATATTCATTGGCTTTGATCTTATCAACTAGCGCCCACTTTTCGGTGTGAATTGCTTTTTCTTTTAGTATGTTTTCTTGATTCTCCTGAGTATCTTCATGAGTCGATTTCATTACAACTGGTTTCCCTAACTTGTTTGATAGTGTCACCATTTTCCAGATTTTGTAAGCACATGCCTCCGCCAAGCTCCATTCAGTGATAGGTATAATGCTAGTGTCACTATTTCCGTATAGGTTTTTGACGAAACTGAAGACACTGTGTTGTGCTTTCAATAAATAGAACTGATGGCAATATTGGCTTGTGAAATCGAAGTTGACGGGATTATGATGTCTGTTCATATGATAGGGCACTTCGCTCATTTCTTGTTTGTCGTCAACAGCTACTAAGCTTTGGAAGCTCTCACCTTCACTGTGTATGCGTAAATATTGCGTAACTTCACTTTCAAGAGACGATATGTTGAAATCATCAAATAGTTGCAAGATATCCATGTAAGTTATCTGTGATAATCGTGCCTTATTCTTATCGCTAAGCATGTGACACCATTCCCTGTGGTCAGGAAAATGACCTGCTTCTATACTGCGACTCCATTCAGTCTATTTTAGAAAAATTAAACCTTTAAACCTTATAATGGGAAGTAACTTCTCACTACCTTACAGTTGGACATTGAAATGGAACGAATAAGACGGTGTATCAAGCTTTTGTTTCTGCTATTAGTGTTGTAGTCTTCAAGTTGTTCTACTGAATCATCATGCTTGCCTGCAAACACCTTCATGTACAAAAACTTTGCCAAACGATTCATTTTCTCTATTGTTGGGAGAATAGCGATTTCAAGCTTTAATGGTGGAGCGATTGATTTGAATGTGAGTAAAGTGCACCCTTCTAGGGCTGTGATGGAGTTTCCTGAAGCTGCAACCTGATCTGGGTCATACACTGCCCGAGTAATATCTATTGCCAATAGCAATTTATGTTGCCCAGTTACTTTCTGCAATTTGCATAGTAAATACTTCTTTTCTCGTTGTAATTTAAGTGTGATCCATTGTAGTAGGCTACCGTTCAAGAGATAACCAAGAGTGTCAATACTGCTATAGAAAACAGTTTTGCTTGCCAAATCATTTGACTTTAGCCAAGGAGTGGATCGAAGCAATGGACGCAAAAATTTATCAACAAAATTCTTGTCTGTATGTTCGTGAGAAGGTAGGATGAAAGCATGTTGCGTTGCATATGCCTCTTTCTCATTGAAGAGCTGCTGAGAAGGGTATATTTTGGTGAGAAATGTAATAATTGCTGAGCACAATGCAATATCCTCTTGTGTTTGCGGCGTGCCCTTGCAAGTCCTTTGATATAATGCGTAAAGATCTTGTAGGAAATTTGAAATATGGAAGTACTTTTCATGTGGAGGATTTTGCTTGTAATGGAACGTCATCAAATTGCCGTAAACTATATTGCCGCTCTCCTTGTTATAGTAAAAATCTAATGGAATCTTGGCAAATGTTCGTAACCACACTATTATATACTGCCTTATCACCCTCTTACCTGAAGATATTTGTCTGGCACATACCTTGGAGAAGCCTCGGATATGCGATTGTTGACTCGGTGCACCGTCAATTCATTCTTTACTGAACCTATAGCAAACGATAGTTGTTATATTATCACTAGATACCTATACTGTTGCGGCTTATTTACAAATACTTATAATACACACTGTTGTGTACATGGAGTAATCATACTTTTCCTCCATTTTGTCCCGTTTGGAAGAGAAAAACAAAGTAGACTACAATGAGAAGAGGTAGTTTATTTAGTGTTACCGCGGCGTGGGCTTTGCTAGTAACACTGATCATGAGAGTGTTCTTGAAGAGCTAGTAGTAGGCACAGTCTCAGCTTTTAATCAACCATGTTGTAGCACGATCCTGCAAATTCAGGTACACACACAAAATTTGAATTTTGCAATGTTTATGCAAATAGAAATGACATGGACTCCACATGTATATCATACACAGATAGCTTGTCTCAATGCCTTCACAAATAACGGTATAATGCAATAATATCAGAGATACTCTGATTGATGATTCAATATAAATACAGAGCACTTTGCCTCCATTCTCAAAAACTTCATCAAACAATCTACTCAATCATCTTCAAAATGCGTGCCTTCTCCACTTTAATCATTGCTGCTGCTTTTGCTCTCTCTGCCAATGCTGCTGCCCTCGACAAGAGAGCTGTCTCTGCTCCTGTCCAACTCTGTATTGATGACATTAACTCTGTTGCTGCTCAACTTGCCGTTGTCAAGGCTGATGTAATTAGTGTATCATATTTGAAAATATCGTATTGGCTAATTTCATCTATGCACACATCAGGTTGATAGCTTCACCAGATCTGCTGGTTACACTGGTGCTTTGGCTGTCCACAACAAGGAACAAGTTCTTGAAACTCGTCTCAAGAAGGCTGGTACTGACTGCTGTGCAGTTGCTGGTACTGTCACTGCCGAAGAAGCTGATGCTGTTATTGCCACCGTCACCACTCTTGTTCCCCAAGTTACCGCTGCCTTGTCATCCATCGTCACCAAGAAGCCCGAGTTTGATGCCATTTTCTTGGCCACTGCTCTTGTCAAGACTGATATCAAGAACTTGGACACTCAAACCAAGACGTTGGATACCTGCCTCATTGCCAAGACTCCTGCCTCTCACTTGGCTGCTGCCAATGCTTTGGTTACTCAAATCAACAACTCCTTTGCCTCTGCCAAGACCGCATTTGGTATTTAAATGGTGGATTGCCGGTGGATGGTCCTGCACTGTAGTGATATCATGGATTTATTTTCTTGTTTAAATAAACTTGGCTATAGCTTTATCGTTCATATGTTGGTATTTTTTGTATTGAATATGTCAATGATCCCAACTCGTACTACCATGCTTGCAAATACAAACGTACCTGTCAGCCAGCTTATCGTTTCCACCTTTTAGCTGTGCATTCTATCAATCTACCCTATTCGCGGAAACTCAAATTTCGAGAAGCCAACCTTTATTCTATGATTTGCGAAAAATATAAAGCAGTGGAATACAACAGCTATCATTATCACTGCAATAACGGCCCTGATTGCTAAGAAACCAGCCTCGAATATGCTGCATAAATTGTTAACCCAGTTTTAAGGTTGGCATCAGTTAATACAATGAAAGGCACACTACAATGAATGACACTATCATTGACAGCTCACTCGCTGAAAAATTAAAGGAGACACTTTTTATATAAAGAATGATGTGAATATTTTTTCTTTTCTTTCTTTATCCACATCTTTAAAATACACAAAAATTGAAGGACAACCAAGAAAAGGTTCATAACGGGCCAGTTGTTGGTAGGGTGAGAAATGAGGATATGAAAGGGGCTAAATTTTGCTGTGATTTGGTGCTTCACCGAGTAAAAATAGGTTGTTTTGAGATATTGTATACACAAAGACGCATTGAAAGCACTGCTTTGGATACCTAATAATGTATAAAAATATGATTTCAAGCGAAGCTGACTTTCCTAGCCCTTTCTCCGGGTTTGTGATACTCGACATCAGTGTAACAATACATGAATGACTGACTGTTTGGATCCTGGCTGCTGATATTATAATCGATGTTGAAGTGTGTGTTTATGCGTAAAAGTTAGGAATTTAGTCAAGAACAGCTTGCTTTGATTTAAAGCATGCCTGCTCCTTCTCTTCACTTCCAAATTGATTTGCTGACATCATTGCCATATTAACTTAAGGCTATCTAGATTACTAAACCGTATAATTAGCCATTCTTTGTTATCTTAATTGCGAAATAAAATACAATGATGCAGGCTGGCTAAATCTGGTATCTCCACATTGCATAAAAAGATAGCATGATTCCATTATCTCGGATCAATCTCGTTGTGATACTCTACTGTCATTGAAGAAGAAAAAAACTCTTAGTTAAATCGTTTCGTTGATTCACACGGGATCAGCAGTTGAACGTAGAAATAAACATTTAACCCACATCTGCATGTCATAGTTATGTGGTGTATCAACCAAGTCTACTCATGATTGGTATTCTATCAAGAAGAACTAAATGACTTTCGCGTAAGACGAAGCACTTTTAGTTTTCTTTTTCTTTCTTGCACACAACAACCCACGACCATAAAAGATGTCCTTGGGCATCACTTTTGGAAATGATATTTGTCATTACGGTTACACTATAGACATATAAAGTAGACATATTAGCCAAAAGAGGTAATTTTCATACAATAACTTTATGCTATGTACATTTAACGATTAGATACGAAATCTTAAGATATGTGAGGTCGAAACTTTATAGTTTATTATATTGTGTGTATGTGAGTTTTTTTTTATCATATTACAGCATGCAATGTGAGATAGAAAAAGGGAAAATCACATATATATATAAAAAAAAAAAGCTATGGCTATCTTTTTCTTCCGCAAACTAGACACACAAAAAAAAAATGGTTGAGCACGATACAGCAATAATTGAAAATAGTACTCATATTGTAAATATACAATCTAAAGCATTTGAACTGCAGGATTGCTGAAAGTTTATATCATAGAAAAGCGAAAAAGACGGTCAATTGGACATTCAACATGTAGAATCCAGCAATCTTGACTATGATGCTCAACGTCTTCATGATTTGGGTTATAAGCAAGAATTCAAGCGTGAGATCAGTCTGCTTGTCCAAAGTGGCTTCAGCAGTGCGACTATGGCCGTCCTGCCTAACTGGATGGTAGGGTTTGGTGGCAGTATGGTAGCAGGTGGTCCATCATCGTTGTTTTGGGGCTGGATTGTTGTGGTGCCATTTGTATTATGTATTGCTTTCTCCATGGCTGAAGTTATATCTGCCTATCCGCTGGCCGGAGGTATATATTCTTGGTCATTCTTATTGAGTAACAAGAAGTGGGGTCCATGTAAGTATATGTACTCTATAGATTGCTATGTATATATCATGTGTATTAAACTCTCCTGTACAGTCATGGCCTGGATCAGTGGCTATATCTATTGCATTGGTCTTGTTACAGCGAATATGACACTTGCTTGGTCCAGCGTTGATTTTATTTTTGGCATTGCAAATGTTTTGAATGTTGGCCAAATCACTTCACAAGGAGCTTACGTTGGATTGTATTGTGGCATCTTTGTGCTCGCTACATTTTGCAATTGGTTTGGAATGAAGTTCAGTTCCATCATGAACAAATTTATCATCTTTTGGGTTGGCATTGGAACACTCATCATTGTCTGTTGTGTACCTGCAATGGCGCCTACTCACCGAAGCGCAAAATGGGTCTTTCTGGAGTTCTTGAACAAAACTGGCTATGACAACAAAGGGATGGCTTTTTTACTCGGATTGGTAAGCAATACTGCACTTGTTTGCATAGAAACGTAATACTAACTTTTAGTTTATGATAGCTTCAAAGTGGCTGGACATTAGATAAGTATTTACATAATTTACATTGTGGTCAATTATTGAATACAAAAGCATGAAATCTAATATTTCTTTCTTGTTTCTACTGGGTTACGAATGTGGTGCTCAGATTGTCGAAGGAACCAAGAGAGCAGATGTTACAGCTCCACGCGGTAAATGGCAGTAATAGTATTGCTTATTCTCATGTTTCTAACTCTGCCATGTAGGTATTATTATCTGTATTATCAGTGCTGTTGTCCAAGGTTTTGCACTTATCCTCATTACACTGTTCTCTATTCAAGATGTTGATGCAATTATTGAATCTAGTATGCCTGTTGCTACTTTCTTCACTCAAACTACGAATGATAAGCTATGTGTATTCTTTTTGGTCATTTTACTTGTGGCTCAATTCGCTTCCCTTTGTAACTCAATGCTGGCAACAATTCATATCTTCTGGGCACTCAGCAGAGACGGTTGTTTCCCCTATTCCAAAGTTTGGTACAAGCTTCATCCCAAAACAAATGTCCCCACCAACGCTTTGCTCTTGCAGTTGGTCATCTCAATTATTCTGATTATGCCTGTAATTATCAAGATTTATGTATCGATTCCCTACATAAAGCTAACCTGATTGATATATATAGAGTTTCGGGTCAGAAGTCTATTGGCAAGCTATCATGAGCGCTGCTGTCATTTCTATCAATGTCTCCTACGGTTTGCCATTGCTGTGTCGTCTCATTTGGGTACGTGGTGATATGCCCAGGGGTCCATTCAGCTTGGGCAAGTTGGGTATTCCACTCAACATTATAAGTTGCATCTGGGTCGGCTTCTTTGGTGTTATTCTTTGTATTCCATCCGTCTCTCCTGTCACTCCCGTAACAATGAATTGGGCTTCTGTCATGATCTGCGGCATCATGGGTTTCTCGGTCATCTTCTGGTTTGTGTCTGGCCGTAAATCGTACAAAGGCCCCATTGAAACTACTGATGAATAGTCCTGCTACTCATGTATATGAAGCGTCCATTTTACAAGACGCACTCATTGTAACTATAGCTCTTAAATACCACGTGTCTCTCTTAAAATATATAATAAACTTACTCGACATCTAAGTCACTGACCAAAAAAGTGCTCAATAAAAGTAAGAACAAAGTTGCCTTTAGCTTGGAGTTCAGCATACTTCTTCTTCCCTCAAGAGAACGAATGTTGTGATGACTTCCACAATCAATATTGAAGACGCTGCCAGTATTATCTATGGTATGTTGAGCGCTGATTTGTATCACATTTTCGGGGTAATATTTACTCAGAAGTTACTTGGTATTGATCTTTCTATGCAGACAATCGATTTCTTTTGGTTATCTAGCGATGGTAGCACTGTGCAATTTAATATCAGATCAAGAAATTTTTGGCAGTTTAACTGATTTTTTCGGCGCAATTTATGATGAGTTAAATGCTGTTATTATTATTTGGTAACTTCCAGAATACTATCTATAATTTTAATTTAAAGGTGCATGAGGAAAGCTTATCTTCACTTGTAATAAAAGGGTTGAACATTTGACAGGTTGAATTTATCATTGGTTCAATAATTAGGGGGCTAAACGGTGCCTGTAAAACCAGCAGATACTGCAGCAGCGATAATTCGCAAAAATCAATGAGTTTCAAGGCTACTGTTAAATGATATTTACTATCTGAATTGTATTAAATGCTTCCCTCGGTGGAAAACTTTATCCTTTTGGCAAGCTAATTAAAATATCTATTAATACATTTTAAAAGAAGACTGAGTCTCTTCTCGAGGCACTATAGGAATGTGCTTGCAGTGACCTGAATGTGGAGCCGTGATATCTTTGAAAATGTAATATGCTACGCATCAACAACGCAGTAAACATACTTGGCACTGTCAGTCAAGGATTTACATCATATCTGTACAACTTGCGGGCTGCTAAGCTACCCAGCTGTACCTTCAAAGAATGTATGACGCCATTTGGTGTGTAAGCTGCTACCAGATCCAACAAGAACTAGAAACAACTTTCAAGATGTGAGGCTGGTTATGGTGCACAATCAACTTGTTTTTTTTTTCCTGGATCAAACAAACGATGGTTTAGGGAGGCGATCTTGCTTTTTCTTAATAGAAAATATTTATATTGTTTGTTTATTCCAAAAAGAAAAGGAAAGAAGATATAATACACTACAAAGAAAATAGGGGTAATTTTCTTTTGAGAGACAAGTGCGCGCGTAAGACAACACAGCACAGCATACAAATACACATACAAGATTTTAATTCATGTACAATTCACAAGCAATGGGCTCGCTGACGGGTTGATTTGGCCAATACATGTTGGGGTTCATGAAGCCGGCAGCAGCAGCTTGCATTAATAAATGGTCTTCAGTGGTGGGCGAATGTTGTTGGATGTGATGATGATGATGCTGTGGTTGATGTTGAATGTGATGAGGGTGTTGATGTGCGTGGTGATGGGGGTGTTGATGAGGATGAGAAGACTGTGATTCCACGATAGGCTGATACATCAAGTTGTACTGTTGTGGTTCAATGAAATGGACAAGACGTCTAGTTTCTTCATGGTTGTGAATTAGCGCTAAAAGTTCTTGTTTCATATGATGAGCAACTCCTTTTAATGTGTGTCTAAAGAATCTAGATGCTTGTTTTCCTTCAGTAAAGTCAGAACATTGGACCCACATGGGAGAGGGGATCTCAATTGTCTTTTCTTGCTCTGGTTCCTCGGCTGTAGTAGTATCATCTTTTTCGTTCTTCTTGTTGTTGCTGTTGTTGGTCTTCTTTTTAGCGGATGATTCATCTAATGGTATAGTTGTAGTGGTGGTAGCCGTAGATTCCATGTAGAATAAAGGTGGTTCACTGATATCGAAATGAACATCAGCCAAGGCTTCGTGTTCATCAAGCACAAATTCAATGCTGGAAACAGCGTTTTGAGCTACTTCCATTTTGAAATGGCAGCCACCGTCAACAATATGCCAAGCAAAGATTCTGGTATCAGGTCGATATACACAGACGAGATCTGTTTCATGCATCTTGAGACGATGCCATGTACCAATAGTTAATGTAGTGGCACTAAGGTATAAATCTTTGGGCTCTTCGTCTTCTTGTTGCTGTTGTTGTTCTGCTTCCACAGGTTGCTGCAGTTGTTGTGAAGATTCATCTTTAACACTAGTGTTATCAGGTGCTGCTGATGACTCCTTCTTTTCATTACTCTCATCTGTTGAGCCAGCAGAAGGCATCATTAAATTCGAGGGATCAATTGTTGATAAGCCTAAATTGGTTGAAGCTTCTAAAAATGCAAGTTAGTACGCAGATACGCGTAAGACAATGATTATACTATTACCAGGTGATGTAGAGAGTGTAGCAGCAGGAGTTGGGCTATTATGGTTGGAAGCAACGCTAGATTGAGTCAAGCCAGTTGCCAAGATAGCAGTTGGTCCAGCGTCAGGAACAGAAACCAAGGTAGGAATGGTTGCGTTCAACTTTTGCTGTTGATGAAGAGGGCTGGGAGATGGAGACACTTGACCATGTAGATATTCAGGGAATTCCATGCCAATAGCAGAGGGCTCTACCGAGGATGAATTAAAGTCGTAAGGATAGACTTGGGGAGGCATGCTTTGTCTTGTGAGTGGCAAGTCATCCTGGAGATGAGCAGGCCAGGAGGAGGAGGAGGAAGCAGCGGAACCAGGTTGATGATGACCATAGTATTGAGGATATGACATTGGTGGAGGAGTAGCACTGTATTGAGTGCCTGTGGTGGTGGAAGGAGGAGGAGGGACAGAAGAAGCAGGCGTAAACAACATATCTTGGGGTTGTGGTTGCGCTTGTTGATGCAAATTCAACACTCTAGCATTATTATATTGGACAGCATCTACACTTTGAGCTCTGGTGGGAATAACTAAACGGGTAGCAGCATTGGAATAATAGTAGGGATGTTGGTAGACACCGGCAGCAGCGGCAGCAGCGGCGGCAGCAGCAACAGATGAGTTGGGCTGCATTGGTAGTAATGGCTGGCCATATTGCTGTTGCTGTTGTTGATGATATTGATATAATTGAGCACGAATAGAGGCTTGATGCATTTGCATTTGGGCTCTCTTTTGCATGTGCTTTACTTTTGCTCTTCTGTTTTGAAACCAAATTTGAATAGATCTTTCACTCATTTGAAGCTGCTCGGCTAATTGCTTTCTCAGTTTAGAGTTTGGACTGACATTTACTGCAAATGTGTCTTCTAAAACGGATAATTGGTCTGCAGTAGCTCTTGTTCTTTTACGAACAGGCGGGGTCGAATTAGTGCCTGAGTTGTTATCTGGTTGATGGATGTCGTCTGAATCTTGACGGTCTGATGCATCTTGATGTTGATGCTGATCGGCCTGAGCCGCATTTTCATCAGATAATTGCTGAGACCAAGATTGATGTTGATGATGTTGTTGTTGAAGGGATGTCATTTTATATGTATTTATTGAAAACGAAAGTAGTAATAGTCAGGATGTGTAAATGTCTCTGTAAGGAAAGGATTTGGGAGGGGGAGATAAAGAGGTGGTGGAAAAGAAAAAGAGATGACAATTAAGCAGAAAAAGAAAAAGGGAAGAAAGAAGGCAAAAAGTTTAAAAATATACAAGATGAAAGAATGGAGAGATGAGAAAAAAGCTTAACCGTTTTAAGCGATCCACTACCAAGAGCAGAACAGAGAAACAGTAACGATAGGAGTAAAGAAGAAAGTGTACTACAAGGAATATTTTTGTTTCCGCTTTTCCATCGCTGAATCGCTTCCATGATTGCATTTTGCAACCAAGTGTAAGCGATGTATAATTTTCTATTTTAAATCGAGTTAAAAGCTTTTATTTGGTTCTGAGGATTTCCAACTCCCTAAACAAAGCACATTTCGTAGCATAGATCCAGAATTGTTGGTCTGATCCATTACCAAGTCATACATTGTAATAAAAACATGTCATGATTCGAATGTTGGTATCTGATGTGCTGGAAATGTTTGTTTGTGTATGCCCATAATTTATGTCGACCTATTGACCGAGAATAATAATAAAAAAGGTGTCTGCTGACTTTTTTTTTTTTTTTTTCTTTTTCCCTCTTTCTTTTTTCGTTGTTGCAAAATTCCTCCAGTTTGTAGCAGCTTATATCCAATGAAATACATGGATAAATCTTGATTATCTGGTTCATCCGCAAGGTTTAGCGTTGATTCATTCAAGCACCTCAAGAAGACGGTATATTTTTTTGTTTCCTATACTACCAAGTTTTTTTCAAATGCTCTTCACACGAGCATGAAAAAGTCACAGGCACACAGAACATACATGTTTGGCATGTCAACACGTTGCTATGATACATTTTAAACTTTTTTTATTTGGAGCGGAGCCTTTGCTGTACTACCCCTGAAGCAGATCTTTTCCATAAATAGAACGCAGCTTCTATTTTGGGTAGGTAGGTCAAATTATTTCAAAAGCCTGTTTTTTTTTTTGGTTCCCTTTGTTTGTGCGGAGGCACCGGCGAGATAAACTAACGCAGTGGCGGGTTTTTGTTCTCTGTTGTAAGCTGATAAAATTGAAAGCAAGAACAGGGGTCGTCATGTTATTCGCCTCGATTTTTGTCGTCTTATAATCTTTTCATGTTCTCCTGAAAGAACAAACACTTCAAAAAACCACGTTGCAACTCCCTATCCACCCTTGAAACAAACAAACAAACATTTCGAGGGAAAAATCAATGTTTTATTTCTCATTTTCTTTGATGTCATTTAGAATACGAAACTAAAGTTTATCGCATTAAAAGCCATTGATTGGGCATTTAAAAATACTTGTATTTTGAAAAAGGCAAGTATTCATTAATGATGTTAGGCTCTTTGATGGTAGCATCCATGATATCAAATCAGATCAAAAGCACGGACATTTTTTTTTTAGTTTGATGTGATCTTAAAATGAAGTGTAGTATTTATTAAATTATTTACAATAAGAGAAAGAATGCAAGATTGAGATTGAGAGGTTATAAATAAGCATAAGAAGGAATTGGTGGTGGTTGAGATTTAGGCGGAGGCAGTTGTGGAGGTAGCACTGTTGGCATAATTGTGTAATTTGATGGTGGTGATAAATTAGGTCTGGCAACTCTTAAAGATGATTTCCTTGAACCACTAAAGCTATTATTTCGTTCCATAAGTGAATATTCTGATGAGGAAAATGATAGCACTGAATCATTTTCAATGTAGTTAGTGTTATTGAATTGTGTTGGTGTTGTGGCTATTGTTGTTGCAGTTGCAATGTGAGATGAGTTTAATGAATGTGGCCAGCTATTGTTATCGCTCAGGGAGACGTTGCTTTGACTGGATGTTGGAGAACTGTAGATGGCTTGCTTTGTGTTATTCGCAATACGAGAGTACTCTTCATCCTCAGTAGTAATTTTTGTTAAACTGCCTTTAGTAATAGTACCACTAGCCCCATTCCGGAGCCATGCAATAGTTCGTTTAATTCGATCTAACCAAAGTTTCATTGATTCTGCATCATCCGCTTGTAGGAACCAACTATACGCCTCGAGCTGACCCATTTTTTTGATTTCGATACAGTACAATTGACCAGCAAATTGATCTGTTACAAATGCATGCGTATCCTTTGTCAATTCAAAGAACTCTCTGTATGTATCTGGCGTCTCTGATTTGAATGCATAAAGTAAGCGATCAACAAGCACAACGTAGCGTCTTTTGGTGCTTTTCATAAAAGAAAATGTGGGTGCGACGTGCTTTGTTAGCCATCCAGAGCAGGTAGCTTGCTGTAAAATCACTTCTACATGGATGCCATGCGCCTTGGGTCGAAATGTTGCAGGGTCATTCAAATCCAACATGCTGTCACTGGTCTTTACTTTTCTTACAGGTGTTGGTGCTAGGTAGTCGTCTTGATCAAAGAAAGGTATTGAGCCTGACATTGGAGCTGTGTTGGAAACAGAAGCAAAAGCGTTGGTCAAAATCTCCAGTGGTTTTATATGATTTCCTCTTTCCTGACGTTTATTTGATGAGGTTGTTGTGGAGGACGAGGAAGACGATGTTTGTGACTGAAAAGAAAGGTTACCAAAAACCATAATATGTTTATAATTTAGTGCTACGGGAAAAGAGGAAAGAAATAAGTTGAAGAGAGAGAGAAAGATGGTATTTTGAAGGTGAACACTATTCTTTTTAGTAACTTTTTTTTACTTTACAGCCTGTGAAACGGGGCCCAGTAGCACTTATTTTGGGAATTTAAAATGAAACACAACCTGTCATCTATTGCTTTTATTCAACAAAATACCTTGATTCCCACAGAGTTGATTTTATGCCTCTGTAAACGGGTTCTGCACTTACCATATTTTCATGTATTACATTGCCGGGAGCTTTTTTAAATGCTTTGAAATGTGATTATGAGTAATGGATTATTTATCGATCTTTGACCACTTAATCTCGAACAACCGAACAAAACCAAACTATAAAAATTTGATCTTCTATAATATCGCATTCCATTGGATCCTCACTTTAGTCTAATGAGGTCAACAGGGCAATGCAAGCGCTGTATATCGAGTTTTGTACTACGAGAATCTCGGTATTCTCAACATTTTATATGAAAATCATTCAACATTTGGAAATATTAATCTTTTTCACTGGGGAATCATTGGTATCAACAGATCAAGAACCCAATCATAGTCAACAACAATGTATCAGAGGTCATGTGTGGAGACAGAGAATACGAAACCTTATTCTTATCAAACTGATTTGTTTGTTATAATAACACATATCCAATCGCTGATGAATGCCTTCTAAAATATGCGGTTTGTCACTGTGGGAGCCTCCAAGTAAGCAATATTAGGGAAGCCATGGATCAGTTCCAACTCCATCCATGTGAGAAAAGTAGGGCGAGAGATGTGGTACACATTAAAGATGCTTATGTGATTGAATATGTGTTTCAGATGCTGCCACGAGGCAGGTGGCTCTACATTAAGTAATCATTTGAAATTTCTTAATGACCTTCTTACTACTAAATCTTTGTGCTAGCTTCCCGATATATGCTATCAACGGTAATGTATAGATGAAATAGCAAAAGCCATCAAGACTCTATTCAATTTCGCGACTTTGCATGGTCAAAGATTGGTTCCTGCATATCGCGGGAGCCAATCAAGCTAAAGCTATTGGTAGAAATAAAGGAGACATCAATGGGCTGAACCCGTTCAGCTGCTGGCAATCGAAAAAAATCACACAGTGTATAATACACATTGACGAATTACTATTCCAACCTTTATGCATTCGACGAAATAGATGCTGGAAAAGAAGTCAGTTCTACAAGAAATTATACCAGCTGGCGTGTGTTCATGAGTTACAGTGGCATGATTCCCAGTACTCCAGGGACAAGATGCGACTTCCTTCACAGGCATTGGTATCCGAATCCTCTAAAGCATCTACAGTGACGATATTTTTGGCCTTATGGCTGGCTTCTTTCTGTATTAGCATTTGTCATACATTCCTGTACTATAATCTATCCATCCATCTAATCTTCTTCCTTGATTTCATAGCCATTCAGCATTTCCGCTCTTAATTAGTCACTTTACCGAAAAAACTGGGACACTTATTCAAAGTTGAGTTGGGTGCGATGTCTAGATAAGGGTAGAGACAATAGACAAAAATTACCCTCTCTGTTTTTCTCCTTATTGTATTTGTAGGATGGCCCCCACATTGACAAAAGTCGATGATTCAAGCGTTAAAGCTTGATGATAACCCTAACACATCGTTTTTTCTTACTTCTTAGCTTTCTTCGACCATCGCCAGTCTTTTCAAGCATAATTAGGATTGAGCTGTTGTTCTTTACCCTTCCTCTCAATCGAGATTTACGCAGTTCATATTGTTTAAGCGTATATGTAGCTACTGAGAAAATTATACTGTGTATATGAAATGTTACTTGATATGTCAAATTTATTCGACTATGATTCATAGCATGGTTTTAAAAGCTAAAGAGAAGTCATGTTGGCTAATCAAAAGCTAAGAGGCTTTAGCTTTGCCATCAGGATTTATGACCTTATCCAAAATGCATTCAAAGTGTCTCTTCACTACATGATTCTGAAGTTCAGGCAAGGCTATTTCAATACTTCTCATGATGCAAATTTCGCACTCTACACCCTCAAAATCGTGCGATTCATCTGACAAAGATCAATCAGGTATAGAATAATATGCAAATACTAAACCATCTTCTTTTGCGGCATTACTCATGATTTCAAACTTGCCGATATTTTCTGTCACCATTCTTTGTAAGATAGGTAAATATGAGTCAGATTATACGTGTTAAAATACAACTTGAGGACTTACTGCAAGCGCCAAGAGATAAAGGTAAGGTGCTTGATTCCTGCATTGAATCGCAAATAGTAATGTTGTTGGATGGTGCAAACAGCAACACTATTTGCACAATCGATAATTACCTACTACTGCACAATACAATATTGCTCTTTGCGCTACTCGTTAATATTTTTTGCGCAGCTAGCCATGATTGAGTCATGTTTTGCAATCAATGGTTAGTCGGCAGCATATCTTAATGAATGGAAAGATCTTCTTCAAAAAGCTGACAAACGCTTGGCTGCTATCAAGGAACAGCTACAGTCTTGGGCAATGCATTGAGTCAATAATATTTGCCTTATGGTTTTCTCAGCGCCTTATTAGCTTCATATACATTTTTCCTTGTATACAACTGACACTACATAGCATCTGTGCAGGATTAGCTACTCGAATTATCTATGATTGCTGCTGTTGCCATTTTCAATCCCCGCAGTCAGCATTTCTTTAAATCCTGAGAGCTCTATTTGTGATCGAGTTGAACAAAAAAATCTTCTATCAAAGGTTTCTCAAAAATCATTATATCTAATGTACTTTGTGTATTAAGTGTCTTGACTACTTCCTTGAATTTTCTATCGAATGGTGTTAATAGCTCATCCATGTTTCACCAAAAATATTTCCTAAATTGGGAAAAACAAAAAACACGTTATTAGTCAAAAACTTAATTTTCGTGTAACTGACTATCCAAAATAGCAACTTTAGATGATAAACTGGGTCCGTAGGTCCTTTTTTCGCTATGGTATGTTATATTAGAAAACCTCGTTTTAGGGGTGAAAAGTGCAATTCTTTGATTTTCAATAATTTTTGCTTGCTAGTACTCGTCTAAAAATGGGGATGAGGGTCGATTTGTCATGATCCAAAAAAATTCGAGTTAAAGCACCAGCAAGTAAGTAATAATCAAGAGCAATCGTTTGGTGCTATTCTAAAGGTCTAAATCCGCCTCTAACTCGAGATATTGCGAGTCGAATCTATTCAACTTTGGCTGTGTTTTAGCATATTATCGAGTAGTACGAGCCAATGTAAGTATGCTGCCTACCCGTACATGAGTCGTTCCCATCGATGTTGGCCAGGAGCATCGTAGGAGAGCCATGTACACAGCAACAAGTACAATGGTGAATGTTTCAGTGCAATTTTTAGCACTTGATATCACAGTGCAATCGCATATCTGTGCGATTAAATGGTATTATTACTATGCAACCTAGTTTTCTACTTATATCAGTCATAGATTAGCTTCGTCATATACACATTATACATACAAAGCCTATCCTGTATAATAATTCTCTTTATTTATATTTGATAAAGCATTTCATAGTAAATGTTTCAAGCGGATCATATCTGCACATTTGCAGGGAACAGCTTCCGATGGTGCCGTAGAACGTTGAGAGCCTGCAAAAAAGTAGAAATGGATGGCAATAAAAGTAGTAATTGTGTCAAGAGTAGCTGGCAATTGTACTCAAAGCATAGTACCCGAGGGAGTATATATAGCACAAACAATAACTGCGTCTTTAACTAGCTGAAATGAAGAGGGATCGACAGCTTTTCCTAGCACCTCAAATACTCGCCTTTACTTCTCAGACCCTTGCTAGGCCGCTTATTGTTATTGTCACATTTCATTATTGACCTACACATTAGATCCCAATGCTCGTATCGTCTACAGAATGGCAATTTTGTTTACACTTTACCTTTATACCGGACAATCAAGGCTCATTGTGTTTCATTATTTGACTATGAACACCCTCGCTCCTCCAACGAATTTTAATCAATCAAACTTTTCTTTTTTGCTTGATTACAATAACATCGCTTCATCTATAACCCCACAAGTGCTTCTATACCATGAGCAGACACGATGATATGGAGTTCATGGACATTGATGGGCCAGAGTTCATCGCTGATGTAAACAACCAAATTGCAGACATTCGTGCCAGTTACTCTTCTGCGCTTAACCAAGAGCCTGATATCAAAGCTTCAGCCATTTTGGAACATACAAATAGCTATGATGAACCACAAAACGGTAACTACATGAGTGATCTGCATATTGGAGACAAGATGATTAACCCGGCAATCAAGTGTTGGGAGCATTTCAGGAGATTTGCGTTTTAGATACCAATTTCTTGCTGTCGAAACTTGGTTTTCTGGATACCGTTTTGGATTTAGCAAGCGAGAATCCAGGAAGCCTGTTGGTATTGCTGCCCTGGGTTGTGATTCGAGAACTGGACGGACTAAAGGTATATATGAGTAGTTTCTTTGTGTCATTGTTTATTGACGTCGAGTAGCAAGGAAATCCAGACATCAGTGCGGGTGCAAGGAAAGCCATGCGGTTCATTGAACTGCGTTTACGAGATAAGATTATTTCTTTGCGAGGACAGAAAATGAACGAAGTGTGGAGCAAAGATATGCTCAAAAATCAAAATATCAAGGGCGATGACCGTATTCTGGATTGTTGCATGTATTTCCAGCAAGCAACGCATAAACGAGTGACGTTACTATCAAACGATCGAAATCTTTGTATAAAAGTCATGGTTCATGATGTGGATTCAATCTCTGCAGAATCAGTTCCCAAGATGGAGGCGCTGTTGAACCGTATAGCCAAGAAACCCTCTTCTCATTCCACAGTTAAACTTTCTTCTAGATATGCAGCAGACCCATGGAATCATCAGGCACAACAATTACAGCAACAGCAGCAACAGCAACAACTCACATTAGGCGAAGATTATGTAATGGAAATTGACGAAATTTACCCACCAGGGGCCAGCAGATTACCACAACACCACAACACAATGGAGATGGATTACGACATGATGATAGACGACGATATAGAAGGATACAGTACACAGCAACCACCAGCGCTTAAATTGGGGGGAACGCACGACAGCAAGTGGGCCAAAGCAACAACATCACAGCATTCTTATAGAGATACATCATCACCAGCATACCTTGACGACGATCCAACATTGACAGCACCCAAAAGACCTTATCGCCCTCAACATACCTCCATCTACAGCTATGACCGAACTTAATAATGATAATAATAAAACGATTCATTTTATTCATAAAGTACATTGATAGGGGGTATTTTTTTTTTACAAGTATTTACACATCCAATGCTTGTTGTTGTTTCTGTTTGTGATTGATTTGATGAATGTCATAGATTTCGTAATAATTGATGCCCCCTGAGGCTCCTCCATTTGGCGCCCAAAAATCCATACAGTTGTTCCAACATCCATAATCAAAGACATTGCCAGCCTTATTCATGTTGCCTCGTCTATTACGAGCTTTGTGTAGAGCTCTAGCACCAGCAACTAATTGAAGGCAAGGACAGAATCCACCTTGTCCATGTCCATGTCCATGATGATGACCCTGCTCTCCGCCAGTAGCTGATGGGCCATCACTGCCCTCAATGCCTCCTACAGTTAAGTTGGTGATCATACCTTGATTTGCATTCATGTATGCATATCGATTAACATTGGCGCTCTCGTTGGTAGTCATGCCAACAGCTACTTGGTATAGTTGCACACCCAATAAAAACAGGGACCAAGTCAATTGGAACAATACCCAAATAGTCAATGCTAATGTCCATGTGTCATAGTCAAAATAGCCGCAAACAGTCGATCCCAATAAACAAGTGCTGTCAGGCCCATGGTCGTATATAGGTGCAGTAATAGAGAGATCTATCATTTTATATAGGTGAGTATAAGATACAATACATAAGAAATCCCACTTACAGCTGACGGATAGCATGGAGAACGCAATGATGGCAATCACCATGTTTATCAAAAATACCAAAAAGGGTCTGTGATTGTTGACACCGATACAATTAAAAATCCAGGGACAGTGGCTATATTGACATGATTTAGTATAAATAAAGCATGCGTGGATTGTGTACTTACTGATCAAATTTGGCCACACAGCGATTGCATACTTTACAGTGCTTGGATCTCAATGGCTTCTTGATCTATCATTTTCTCATGTCAGCCTATTTTCCATTTAGCCGTTCCCATTGCAACATACCAAACAGGTCAAGCAGAAATGTCGAACATCCAGCATGTTTTCGTCTGCTAATTCTTCAACTGCTCTATGCTGCTTTTCTCTCGATAAATCCTTTTTGATGAATCCAGGATCGGCTGCAACTGCCTTGAAAAATGCAAACATGGCGGTAAAGAAGGTGGTCAAAAATATCAAGTTGGTGAATAGTAAGTGTGAAGTAGCTATTAAGTGAATCAGTCGTGTGCGCATAGTGCTGTGCAAGCGAGAACTTACATGGCACAAGGACAAACATCCAGGTAACAACGACCCAAAACGCAGAAGACTGGAATATACTCGAGAAGTAGGGCGTCTTCCACACAGCGTCATGGCTGGGCACTTGAATCAAGTATTTGATGATGCCAATGTGTGTAACCGCAAATGACATGAGCGCTAATGGTAATCCAGCGTACCAGGGGAACATGGCAAGACATTTTAGCGCTAATCCCAAAGAGAAGAAGGGTGCCAAATAAGCAACTGTATTCACAGTACGCTATTCCATGTGTCAACCAACCATCACTGTTAGAATTATCGTACATACCTTTGATAGTGGCTTTCCTTTTGATCCAGGATATTTGCCAATGCGAGCCTCTTGCGCTGGGTTTCCTTCTGCCAAGACATCAAACTCCAATACAGCTCTATCCCAGGTACGCTCAAACTTCTTTTCGTGAATGAAATCCATGACAGATTTGCCCGTCTGATCACGAGCATTGACATCAGCATCATACTCTAGCATTTTTCGAATGCACATCTTGTTGCCTCGAACCACAGCCCAGTGAAGTGGCGTCAGTTGAGAGTGATCTGTGGCAGTGACACTGGCTCCAAATTTGAGCAATAAATCAACAGATTGTGAATGTCCTTGATAAGCAGCCCACATCAGCGGTGTATGACCGCCTACATTGTCCGACACATCAATCTCGATATCCAGATACAAAAGATACAGTACAAGCATGGCGTGAGATGAATGTACTGCCAAATGAAGTGCGTTGAAGCCTTGGCCATCCTTAAGAGAAGGGTTGGCTCCCTCCTTAATGAGACGATGGACAGCGCCTAAACGGCCTTGTCTACTAGCCCAATGCAGTGGTGTTGCTTGCAAATCTCCAGCTGGTGCGTCCACAACAGCGCCCTTATCGATCAGATATTTCACACAGACGTCGTTGTTGGCCAGTGTAGCATAATGTAAGGCAGTGGCACCTTGATTATCCACGTCATGTACAGTTGCTATTTTGTTATCCAACAGATAGCGTATCGTTTGAAAAGAGCCTCTTTGAGCTGCGTCGAATATACTGGCAGCTACGATGGATATATTAGTATATTCAAAGATGGAAGCCTTCTCAGTACCCTTACACTCTGTATTTTCAGTCCCTATTTCAGCAGTAGCTTGCTCAGTTGATACAGTCGCTGTCGGCTGTGGTTGACTCGATTGTTGCTTCGAAATAGGTGGAAATGAGCTCACTGCGGTTGTTTGCGATTCACTCTCATTCAACAAGGGTTCTTTTTGATCTTCCAATGTCATGTTGAGAAAAGCGGATAAAAAAGAGAAAGAAGCGTAGTACCTTGCTTGGCAAATAAGATTGCTGGGCAGATGGTTATTATAATAAACGGAAAAGGTCAATAGTTTCTTGGTCAATTGGCTTTAAATATCATCTCCTCCCCCCTTTTTGAAACGGGCACAAACATTACACAAGGAATTAGAGTCTCGGATAAAAGCTTACATGACCGAACTTTGCTCTCTGCTGGTGTTGCTAAGCAATCATCCACAATCTGTCAGTTTGTAACCATGGAAACCACAGAAAGACCCCCCTTTTTGCTGGAAGAGCCATTCTACATGGCATGCACCTCTTGTTCAGCACAGGTGCAATGTTTCGCTTTGACTATTTGAATCGCCTAGAGTAGAATGAGCACCCAGTAATGACAGTCATCTGATTTGAACTGCAGCAGCAGCAGCCTTTCATTGTGAGTGTGTATAAAAGCCCATAAAAATTTTTCAAATGGTTTGTTTTCTTCTTTAACACAACGAGACTCTTTAACTATTTGTGCCTTATCCCATGGTACATTCAGTCACTCAGTACTCGAATATAAGCTATGTTTTGTTAGACAGCGAATCCTGATGTTGAAAGAGGAATACTTGTATTCTTTTTTCAAACATCTGAACGATCCGTTCATACACGAAACTTCATTTATCATATCAAATTTATAAAGAAATTAAATGAAAAAGAACACTGTAATCAAGGTATTGCCAGATGGATGATCTGCCTAGTAGTAGGTGATCTGCATGCCTGCTGCTATTCAGTTCAAGCTGGATTACAGCACTATCAAACAGTTGCTTCCAACATGTCGAAATGGTTAATGAAAACATTTGGCTGTATTGCATGTCACCAATGAGCTTTTAATCGCGTCTAATCATGTTGATATCACACATGCTTGTTAGCATCATTCGAGATCGAGTCGTGCTGCTTGTTTACTTTTCAGCTATTGAATTTGGGGAGATGCTGGCAGATCAATCATCTGCAGTTTCCCAAATCCTTACTGTCTGACATATAGAAGATGTCTAAACAAACTTCCAATGATAAGCGATGACACTTGAATCTGCTGGTATGATAATGAAATAGTCCCTCTGATCCAATGCTCAATTAGTCGAGCAATTGTTGACCGAATTTTCATACGGTCAAAACTTGTAAATCAAACTTAACGACCTACTATTCAATCGAAACGTTGAGTCTATGCAAAATTACTGATATATCGAAACCCTTATACTCTGTTCATCCAAGATATCGATCTATAGTTGATCATATCAATATCTGTGCTTGACATTTAATGACCCCATGGTGCCGTTAGAGCCAATTCTTCGAGATGATGCTTTCTAGCCAAAGTCTTTTGTGTTCCAAGATCTCAACAATGCCAAATGTGTGTGTGGGGGGGGGGGGAGGGAGGGGTTTAACCACTGGGATCTAATGTGACTCCTTGAACCTCTTTTTTGGCCTTGTTCACCCTGTTGAATTGAATTCAAACATTAAAACCAGGTTCAGATTTTTTTTTCTTCAACTCTCACCTCAACGATTACAGCAACATGTCATTATTGAACCGCACACTTACACAATTCAGCTCAACAACCATCAAAGCCAGCGCATGGTCAAGTACAGCTCGACCCATGATGACACCTCTCTTACAAAACACAACAGGTTTGTAATGTTAGACAGGACCCCTAGCACTAGTAGTAGTAGTAACACACACACACAAATAGAATCAATTCAAGTGCGTTGGGCTACAAAGAAATCCGGTGGTTCCTCACGTAACGGCAGAGATTCTGCTGGTAGAAGATTGGGTGTCAAGAAGTTTGGTGGACAAGAAGTGATTCCCGGTAACATTATTGTTCGTCAAAGAGGCACTAAATTCCATGCTGGTGACAATGTAAGTTGAGAAAGAGTGGAGCAAGAGTGTGTCCTAACGCTGGTCACGTAGGTTGGAATGGGTAAAGATCATACACTGTATGCACTTGAGCCTGGATACGTTCGCTTTTACAAAGATGCCCAACACCCCAAGCGCAGATTAGTCGGCATTGTTCATGATCGTGAAGCAACACTTCCTATTCCCATGGATCAGCCCAAGCCAAGAAGATTTGATTTGGTCGATTTAACTACTTTGTAATCTTGAGTTGAATAAAATGAAAAAAAATAGATGTATATAAAGTGAAATCAAAGCGAGGTATTTTATTCAAAAAGGCTACAGAAATGTCATATCCCAACCGAGAGCAGACGATTCATTCTTTTTGATGTGCCATGTTGGCCAATAATGTCTGTCTAATTGGATGGCTTTCACTTGCACCACGTTATTTGCTCTCACAAACTTGACTTGTATGTGGTTTTGATCGTGGCCGAGCTTGTCGTCTTCGATTTCATCTTGTGTAGGCAGTGCAAGCAACGATGCAGCTTGGCTGTCCTGCTGCTTTTTTAACACGCCTTGTTCAGTTTGATCCTTCTTCATGGCTGAAAGCTTCTGCTTTTGACGGATCGCAATGCTGGATGGATCTACCGCTCGCAGGAATTCTTGAAGTGTCTTTACCGGTATTTGATCAACCTCTGTGATCCAGATCCCAGGCATTAAGCTCGCTTGAGCAGGTGAGCCGTAAAGACAGCACGACAAATATACCCCTTCAGGCACATTTTTTTGAACTTGTTCTTTGGCAGATGCGTATGTATCTTGAATCACCATGCCCTGCCAGCCAATGACCTCGGTGGTCTCCTTGCCATCAAAGCTTGTGGTAGGCACCATGAGATTCAACTCTTGCCCGTCTCGAAGAATAGTCTGCTTTATCGTTAGCTACACATCGTACATTCATGCCAAAAGTACATTTTACCATTTCCAAAGCTTCTTGATCATGAAAATACCCAATATCCGAGATATGTGTCAAGATTGTATCATTGATTGTCAATACAATATCTCCAGGCTTTAGTAGCTGACCTGACAAACTGGAAATATCAGTGATGCCCAATACGTACAAGACAGAAGGTTGCTTGTCCGTGGCCTTGCTTTTGATCTTGTCGATCCATTCGTGCGAAACGCCAATGAGTCGTGCATGCGATATTTGCAGTGTCCCAATCTCTACATTCAGTCCTCTGACAATAGGCGCTTGTCCAGATTTTAACATGTTGACTACTGGCATAACCAATCTTGAGGAGAGTCCACCCAGAACGCTCGACAATTGTCGTTGTGTATTTTCAATAGAAAAACTCATCCAGAGAGCCCTCACTTTACCAGCGTGATCTGAAAACAGCCCACCTTGACTAGCCAACGTACCATCGCTCACTTTGAATGCCTCTACGTTGATAGCTCTCCATCGAGGTGGGGATGTCTCTGTAGTACGAATAGCTCCTAGACTCGTGATAGTGGTCTTTTTAATGTCAATCTCACTTCGACCTACGGCAACAAATGTTAGTGTAATCTAATATGGTACCAAATAATAAGATAATTACCAGACAAGCCAACATAAGTAACCTGATCTCCTACTTGAAAATCTTGGTCGTCTAATACGGCCGCTTTCATCTTGATGCCAGCTTCAATGACGGGCGTAGGGTCGAACTTCAGTACAGCAAAGTTGTAAAAGGGATGTAAAAATACGAGATCTGCAGAGATTGTGAGCGAATTATCAAAGGTGATTGAAATAACATTGATACTGATAGGCACTGTATCGCGATCACAGACAATGAGTGGAGGGTTCATTGACACAATGACACCAGCGCCATAAGAATGAGGGTTTTTGGAGCCATCTACAACGAACGGCGGATAGCAATCAATAGATACAATGCTCTTTTTCAATGACTCGATAGGATCCTCTAGTTCGTCATCTGTTTGTCCATACAGTTGATCATTGGAAACCAGACTGGCCGTGGAAAAGTGGTTCAAAGGTGTTTCCAAAACCTTGTAATCCCAATAGCCGGTGGTATCTGTTATGTGTATACGTAAGTTTACAACATGAATTCGCAGCCAGGCTATATAGTAGTACTTACCATTTCGTGTTGCCATTTGAAATTTATGCCATCTCCAGTCCAGATGAACAATCATAATCCTGGTCTTCATCGGTCTCGCCAATGTATAGAACCGAATAGGCACTCGCTTTCCTTGTTCAATCTGCGACACCACTGCAACAAAATCATCAAGTGATTTCACGGGTTGATTGTTTATACCAACAATGATGGAACCTCTCAAAGCACGAGCACTTCCCAGCAGAAAGCCTGCAGTACCAACATAGACACCCGCGTCCTTGAGTGATATTCCATATGATCTTGCCATTTGATACGATAAATCATTCAACACACCACCTCCGAACTCCAGATATCGCCATGGTGTGATTGAATGCAGATCCTGAACCCGCACGGTAATTTCCTTGAGCTCTCCTGCTCTGCTCACAACAAGATTGATGGTTGACTTGCTCTCTATTGAGTTATCCAAGTGCTCCTCTAAATCAACAAATAGTCGAGGCAGGAGGTTTCCATTGCAAGTCAACAGAATGTCACCTGGTTCCAAGTGGCCGTAAGCTGGACCATCTAATAACACTGATTTGACAACCAATAATCCTTCATTGACTGTATTCTTTTGCTGCTGTTGCTGTTGCTGCGATTGTGATCTTAATCGTTGCTCTAAATGACGGCTGAGACCCAGCTGTAGTAGCGCATCGTATGATTGATATTCGAATGTGGTTTGGATAGTGCCACGTGGTATAGTGTTACTGCCATCTTGAATCAAAGCGAGGGCACGCTGAGCACGGTCGAGAGGCAAATAGTAGCTGGAGGATGATGTAGATGCACCGCCTGCATTCAGCGCAATGGCTCTGCCTTGAATATCCAGCACAGGACTTCCGCTTGACCCTGTGCTTGTACTGGAGGCAGCTTGGTAGTAAAAAGTATTGAAATCATTGTACTCGCCTACACCATAACTAGGCGCTTCTCGGTCCAACCTTGCCAATGTACCCGATAAAATGCTCAGTTTCTCTCCAGCATCATTACTATGTAATGGTATGAGTCATTGTTATGGACAGCATACAGGAATGATCACACTCACCCTACAACACGGATATCTTGTCCTACCTTGGCCCCCTTTGGAAACAGGTCAATTCCGGGAATATCCAAAAATCTAACCTTGCAAGGATCATAACGAAAGAACCCGAAATCATGCACAGGGTCTCGGTAGATGGGTATCAATTCAATCTCTTCGTAATTGCATAAAACGGCGTATGCTTTGATGGGTGATACAGACACAACATGTCTATTGGAAAGAATGATGCCTTGTTCAGGATCCACTACGAAACCAGTTGCTGTAAATGAGCCTGGTAATTCAGTATCCAATCCTCGAGTGCGACATGACTTTATGGAAACAATGCTTTTGATACACCTTTCAATAGTGGTTTCCCAACTGACTTGTTGTTGTTGTTGTTGTTGCACGGAGGATCTCTGTTGTGGCTCCGGCCGAGGAAGAAATGAAGGCTGTCTTGACAAGTCCATTTTGGAATTAAGCTTGACGTTGGCATGATGATGGACCATCAAAGGGTCTCTTTCAGCTAATACAGGTCCATATTGTCTAGACATTTTTTTTTTTTTTTTTTTTGATAAAGAATAAAAGTAATAAAGAAGGAAAGCGACTCTTTTTATATATGCATTTATAAATGTGATGCAACAATGAGGTGTATTCTAATTCAGAGCTCAAGGTTCAAAATTTCCTAATTGACTATTTTGATACAACCCAAGCACCACACTCTGAAAGTCTTTTTCTCCGTGAATTCGTTCTATTTGTATGACAGTGATAATTTGGATGGCATCATGACGACAGGATACACAACAACGTGACATGCGAGCGTTAGCTTGGTAAAACGATTGTATGGTATGATCTACATACGCTTCCATGAGTCATGATGCCGTTATCTCTCTCTCTCTCTCTGCTACAACAAAGAAGAAGAAGGCTCCATTTCAAATTGGCATTACAATTTGCATAAAAGACCTATAGTGTGACAAACACACGTTCTTTTCCTTGTTTGGGAGATTCTCTAATAAATATTGTTTCTCTTAACATTTACCCAGCCACTAGCACTATTGCAAACCCTAAGGGGGTCATCAGGTGCATACATGAAGAACGGAATGGAATGAGTAGACAAAAAACGTGCCTGAAAGTCTCTTATCAGCTGAATGCAAGAGCAACAAGGTGGTTTTTATTGTGAAGCTATTGGTAAAAGCTACGGATAAAGACGGATTTAATCATCAAAGGGGTCAATCAACTCATCGTTATCATTGTCTCGACCAAGCAAGTCCCAGACATAATCAATCTTTTTGAATGATTCTTGGTGAATATGAGCAAACAAGGTGAAAAATTCATCAGCGAGGCTGACAAGGACAGTTGGGATATCAACGCAATAGTCTCTGAATTTGCGGATGATGATGAATGTCTGGATAGGGTTATCGCCAGTGATAGTCATCCATTCATAATAGTTGGCCTTGTTGCTCAACAAGCAGAGATCCTTGAGATTTGGCAATCCCTGTTCGATATATCTCAGTACGTTGGCGTCCATGACAGATATGAAGATTTCCAGCTTGCACAGATTCTCGACTGGATTGACATAGTAGACTCGTTTGCTTGTCAAATCGCTTCCAATCCCCGCTACCTCGACTGATTCAAGCTTCTGCAATCTGCTATTCAATATATCCTCGATAAATACGTTTGCTGGAAAAATGTCAAGGTATCTTGCTGTGATTTTCTTGAGGCTGGGCATGTTACATAAGTCATCTTTCAGCAAGCGGTTGTTGCGATAGCGTACAGGGATATCAATAAAGTCCAAAACTACGTGCAAATGCTTGACTGAACGTCGAAATGCTGCGATATCTGAGCAGATCCAGCTACTAATCAACATGGTTTCCGAGGAATAAACCTCTCCAGGGTCATCAAATTTGAATTCTTCAATAAGCGGCAACTCTCTTGATCCTTTAGCGTCTTCAAACTGCAAGAGTAACTTGTGAAATTTGATGTAAAATGGACTTTGTCCACCTAAATCCAAAGTTTTCAAATTTGGGCAGTGATAAATGATGGCGATGAAATCCATGAAGTATTCATTGCTACGTACTGTTATATGGTGAACGACTGAATTGAAGTCTCTACCCTTTTTCAACAAATGCAAAAACTGCTTGGATTGGCGTTTGCTTGTTAGGGAGACCTTGGTACCTCTGGTGCGCATAATTTGCATACACACTGCATCCCATTGCTTACAGACAGACCTACAAGCTACGAAATCGCTCAGACTATTCTGGTACAACTGAGCAAACACCATGCTCTGTAAATCTCGTGGAAGATTGTTGAACATAAAGATGAGATTGTTAGAGAAGAGTGGTTCTATCAATGATTGTTCAAGTCGCTATTTATACTCTACTTGCGCTCAATATATCATGTTTCGTAGTGTCATCATATGATGCAAAATGTCTGTATTGGTTACGATCAATCAACTCTTTTATGTTTGCCTATCCAAATACACTGATCATAGATGATTCATATAAAAAATATTCCCATAGTTCATTGAGCTTGCTAGATCAGAGCCGAACCGTTTAATCAGTAGAAATATATAGGCAATTTTATTGATAGACATGGGCTAATAAATAACATAAACATTCTAGAGCTTAGCAATTTTCGTGTTCACCTCATCCTTGTCTTTGTCGTCATTGTAATTCTTTTTTGCCCTTCTTATCATGACGCCTCTTGTCCTCATCTTCATCTTCATCATCTCCTCCCTCTTCACACTTTTCACCAGGACCATGATGAGGATAATCAGTGCAAGTCTCTGAGCCTCCATCAGTTACATTAACGGTTCCACATATGTCTTCAATCCACTCAGCCTTGGTTCTGCTTACAGACTTAAACAAAAACTTTCTTCTTGCTCTGGTGGTGTACTCAGTAACAGAAAAGATGCTGTCGGTTTCAGTGGCTGTAAAGATGTCTGTTGTTACCGTAACAGTGGTGGTATGGGCAAGTTCAGTTACTGTAACAAAATCAGTGTATTAAACAATGGTTTCTGTGTCGGTTGAATCAACGGCAACAATATGATTGGTATGCTCAAGGCATGAGGTATCAGGAAATATCTCCAATGTGTCGGTTTCAGTGGTTGTTACTACTTCTGTTGTATCCGAAGTCAAGATGGTTAAAGTCTCGAAGGTAGATATTGGATCAGTAACGGTTTCAGTTGTTTCGCTATAGGTGGCAATGGTTTCTGAATTGGATGTGACGATAACAAGAACACTTGTGACAACTGCGATAGTGGTATCCAAAATAGCAGTTACCGGTTTGCTGGTGATTGTAGTAGTCGTTTCTGCGGTAGTACTTTCTTCAATATCGATAAAGCTGACGTAAATAGTTGGCGCCACAATAATTCCTTCATAGGGAACGGTTGTAATTTTAGGTCTGAAGAATGATAATCTAGTAAAAGGCCAGATACGGGTTCTTATTTTTGTTTGAGAGGTTTGAGGTGTAATTGTTACATGATTAGGTACACAGCCTAAATACTGATCACAATATCCATCTGTAGAAGTGTAATCATGTATCTCCACACCGGCTCTAGGATTCCCCCAAGTATAATCTAACCTAACTTATGATATACATTCGTTAAATGCGTCTTCCCTATTACCCTGAATGCTGTAACTTACTTCACAATAATAGTACCAGCAAAGTTTCATGTTGAGCCATCGACAATCTGTGCTTTAAAGAAAAGTCAAATCAGTGGATATAATCGACATACAAAAAAGCTGATGCATCAACAAATACTTCTAGGAGCCAAAGACAACCCGCCGAGCTGACTAGCGCTTTTACGAAGAAATTCAATATCACCATCTGGCATGTAGGCTCCCTACAAAGTTTAGTGGCTCATGTTATACCTTATTCAAACAGTTTGCAATATCATCTTGGTCTTGCATGATATCATGCATGGTTGAAACATGTCTCTAATGATCTAAACCCTTGATATTCAATTTTTTTCTTTGCATAAAAAAGGTTTCCTTTCGACAAAAAGATTCAAACAACGCTTCCTCCTTTCGCTTTCCCTTCTCTCTTTCATTCCAGACAAAACAAAAATGCATCTCTCTCTCTTAGAGATAGAGAGCAAAAATGCGCGGTCGGGGAATCGAACCCCGGCCCTTCGCGTGGCAGGCGAAGATTATACCACTTAACCAACCGCGCGTAGGAAAATTACCTGTCTTTGTGGCGGTGACATGTCTCGAAAACATATATTGATTTGTCCTGCAATACCTGAGCAATATTGGAGCCACATACAACGATCGCATTACAACAACATCCATCCTTTCGACGCGATTTTGAAAAAGCTACCACAACGAAAGCCTACAACAAACTTTGAAAAGTCAGATCTACTCAATACATGGAAACCATTATGGTCCAACCTATTACACATTCTGCTCCTTGTTGACGAAATTTGTATACAACCACCGCAACCTTTTGAAATAGAGGAGAATATCGGTGAACTGCTTATCAACTGGATACTTGAATGAAATCAAACAAAATGTATAGACAAAAAGAAAAAAGATCAAAAAGAAGAGAAAAAAAAAAGAGAAAAAACTAAAACAAAAAAAAAAAGAGAAAAAAGAAAAAATCAAAAGAAAAAAAGAGGCACAAGCCCCAACAAAAAAATATAAACACATACATAATAATCACATACATATCAATATCCACACATGAATATCCAACTACATTCAATTTTATCACAAATCCAACTGCTTTACAACAACTCAACAATCACAAAGACACATACACCCAACAACGACAATCATTATATGTTTTCTTGGCTGTTACCCCACATTAATGGTTTTTTTCTCTCTAAATAGCCTCGGAATTTGAAACCAAGATACTAGATCTGATTATCAATGATGATCATTTTGACATTTCAACTACACAAATCAACAATTCTTACCTTAAACCCTCTACATCAACCTTTTATTTTTTATATACACAGTATATTTTTTTTTTCTATATCTAGCTACCAAACCCTATCTGTTTGCACACTTTGCCCGGTTAATGGGACACGCAGAAACAGAATTAATAAGAAGTTATTAATAAAATTCAAATATTAGTCTTAACCAACCGCGCTTTGATGATTTTGTCAGATGCAAATATGTACATTTAGTATTTGCAATCTGAGATCTGCAGCACTGCAACTTTTTGAATGGTAAAACGCCGGTAAAACGGGGGTAAAACGGTGCGTTTTACCTCCGTTTTACTCAGCATCTAAAACGAGCGTTTTACCACACATGGTAAAACGGTGGTGTAATACTGTAGTATTACCCTGAGTAAAACGAGGGATTACTTGAGTATTACCTAGACTAAAACGGGGGATTACTTGAATATTACCCCGTATTCAATGCATATTACTCTACTCCTCATTATTTCTATTGGCTTGTAGTTGATGATTCAAACATTTAATTCGCTTGAAACTGTCGTTTAACTCTCGTTTTAGTCCATAATAACCAAAGTATACACGATAGCTATTGGTTTGTTTTGATATGTGCAATTCTTTCTATTCGTCTCTTTATACATCATTTATACTTTTTGCAGTTTATTACTGGTCAATCTCAGGTACATCATTTATAGTTTCTTCTTTTATTGGATGGTTGGCATTAGATGAAAGCGATTCATTGGCTTTTTGTATAGATCATTGATTTAATACATTGGATCGATTGGGTTGTATTTTTTTTGACATTCATATGGCAAGCAAACATTGGCCTGTACAATTTTTATCATTTCAGATGGTGAAATTTTATTGGATTTAGTCATTTGTATTGATGTTTATTATTGGATATAATAATCGATGTATAGATGGCAGTAAATATAGGCTTCATTGACAACAATGCACATATACCACATAAATCAAATCCCCCCAAGCTTTCAATAGAACCTGATTGATAAACAAATACTCACTGGCATAGCAGAATCTTGGGATGTTGTTCTGAATTATATAGGCAGTTGGCCATAGTGACAAAGGGCTACATTAACCATACAGTAGAAGCAATAATTGCGAAGCCATTGATGAATATGAAAAGCAGAAAGAGGAGCTAGCTTGAGTTGTTGTGTTAAAGAGGATGGTAGAAATAATGCACAAACAAAATCTTACCTATCTTTCAAAAATGCGCTCGGGGATGGTGAGGTCCTTGGAATAATACCATGCGTCTAGTGGTGGAAACATAATGGCGACACGTCTACAGGATATATCATAGTAAAAATAGTCAGAAACCGTCTTAAAAAACACAGACAAGTATATACTTACAGAAAAAGGCTGGTCCATCATGTAGCAGAGAACCATGACAATGAAGTTACGAAAGATGTGCAACTAAATCAATGAAGAAATGAAAGAGTTAATACATGTTACTCGAACAATGAGCATATTATTGAAGATAATTTATATATACCTACTGCTGCAGTGCAGCAGGTGAACACAGAGTCATCAATTTGCTAGCCTTCTAAAAAAGTAAGAGAGCTTGGTTAGTAACGACAAGGCAATATATGATGGATAGCAGCATTACATGTTATCTATTTGCCAAACACATTGGTAGCCTAATCATGTACGAATAAAGATGAATTAATGACAAGCACAAGAGGCAAAGCTGGTAACTTACATAAGGAAACGTGTACATGTCAGTAGGAGGGATGATGATATCTAAGAGAAAAAAAAAAAAACTAGAAAATGAGAGGGAAAAAAAGAAAAAGTAGATGTAATGTTTATTTAGCCCTTTTATACTTATACACAAAAAAAATTCAATAGGAGATTTACTCTACTAAAATGCACTCCGAGGCATGTCTATGACCACATTTACATTCTCAAAGTGATTTAGTTTGATCGCAACTGGCGAGTGGATTCGTAGCAACGGCACAATTGACATGACACTGTCATCCTCGAATTCATTCTTACAAACGGACATATGGTGCCTATTGAAAGCTGAAAAGTTGCGATTCTCTTGCTTGAAAAATCTTATGAAAGCAAACGTATGCACCTGGTTTTCGAACATCCTTCCTGTATTTGCATCTCGTACTGAAACAGCGTGCCTAAACAAAAAAATGATTTGCCCTGGTCTCAAACAAGGTGCTGGCGATGGTACCAAGTGTGTACTTCTGTGACAGTAGGCCATAACATAGGATCCTCGCTTCGTTTTCGATGATGTGCCCTCAAAACTTTTGTAGAGATAACCAAACAATTTGACTTGCTTAAATTTCCTGACTAGATTCGAAACTGGAATTATTTCGCCATCAAATGTTGATATAGTTCCTCGTACACCGCCAACATATCTATCATGGTATAGCTCATCTTCCGTATTGTTGTACACTACATTGTAATACTCTACTAAATAACTGTAATGCAAATCACTGAGAATCGTAGCTGGCTTGTCGTAATTGATATCTATCGATCCTGCCGCACTTGGTGGAAGAATTTCCAGGCCAAAAAAAGTGTCACTCTCACAGCCATTATCCTCTTCATCATGGGAGATACCCGGTTTCTCTTTCTGTAGATAGTCGTCTAAATCAAACGCTTTCTTCGACACCTGATACTCTGTCTTCATAATGGCAGACACACGCTTCTTCATGTTGCCTTGTGATGCTGAAAACAATGCTTCCAAACTGTCAAAAATGGAGCTATGAAGCGGCATTGCAGGTCGAGGTAGTTTGTCAAACATATCTTCAGAGTAGATACTACTGAGAAATCGATCAAAAAAAGTCTTTTCGATATTATCGTTACTGTTGTTGTTGGTGTTGATTCCCTTTACATCCGCATTCAGTCTCTCACAGAAGAATAACCAGAAGTTGCAAGGTGTTGAAAACCTTGAAATCGTCTCGGGTAAATGCAAGAAAAGGTGGAAATTTGCACTGAGGAACTTGGCATCATTGTATAGCTGGAGAAACTCTTGCATGAATTCTTTCGAGAGGGTCTTGATTCTTTTGATATCTTGCATGTACAAACCAGGGCTGTTTAGCAATCGGTTGATCTCAACAAATTTCATGAAATTGGTGTACTTTGGATATGTAAGCCTTCCTTGCAGTAAATATGGACTCACAAGCAGAAACACTCTGATTTCATCTCCTTTCAGGTATCCAGCACCATCGCCAACCAAAAGTTTTCGTGAGATAGATTGTCCGTCAAAGCCATAGGGAAACACAAAATCCTTTGCAAGTAGTTGAGACATTTCCTTCAAATCGTTATTGGATAGCAGCTTTTGGTTGCTTTCGACTGTACATCCGATGTCTAGCCATATCATCCTCAAGATTCTTTTTGTGATACCCAAATACGAACAGTGTAAGATGTCGATTGCCTGAAAGTTGATACAATCAAAATAGGACAGCTCCTGGAAGATCGAGTATGCCGTTCCAGTGCCTTTTTTTCGTTCGTCTCGTTCCGTCTGGGTCTTTGACTGCAAATATCTCGCACTATTCATCGAGTGTGTTGCTTTGGTTCTCCTTGGGAAAGTGTCGATATCTAAATTTGAGTAATCTCTTTGATTGTTGTCCAGTGAGTCGAACTGGAAATCACAGAATGCGCATGAGCATACACCATTATGAGCACTAACACCCATAACTTTCCTAATGACAAAATGGTGTTAGTAAAGGTGCTCTCTAATTTAAACAAAATACTTTCCTGATAGCAGGCAAATCAGCACTGACTAATGTGAGGCAAGCTCGTACCATCACTTTTCTTCCTGTAAAATCTTTCATCATTATCCCTTTCTGCATAAGCTCTAGTTCAGCAACGAGTGGTTTCAGTAGTCGTGTCAATTCCATCTGCGTAGCCTGTTATAATTAGTAGAAACATGCACAAAGTTAGAATCATCACTGGTATTGTGCCAATATAAGAATCAAGTTACCTCACGAGGGCCAGGGAGAACACCTGACAGAATCGTGTTTTTACGCAAAAGCCTTTCCTCATGATCCAAGTTCAAAATTGACAACCACACTCCTCCAATGCTGTATGAACTTAGTTCAAACGGACTAAACCAGTCTAAGTTAAGCAGCAACAGCAAGTTGAATGGACTCTGCTTTGTGAACGGAATTGATGTATCGTCTTCTTGCAGGGCAAACTCACTGTACACAGATCCATGTTGAACATCTGCAGTATAATTCGAAGGCTTTCCAAATCCAGACGTATTGCGAGCGAACGTTTCCTCCAACATGTCAGCAAAAAGCTTTCTTCTCATGAACGTTTTCAAGGTGTGTATCAACGAGTTGTGATAAAAGCGTTTGATAGGAATGTATTTGTTGTTTAATGCTGATGGTGTGGCGGAATCGTTGCTTTTGAGATTGAAGGTTTGAAATAGTGGTGTCATGCATCTTCGAGAGGCTGCCAAAGTGTCTTTGAAGGTACATTTCAAATGTCGGTGCATTTTTTCCTTTTGTTGTGGCGAATGATATGGATAGATCGATGAACAAGTTTGGCACACAACGAACTCTGTGATTCCAGCATGTATATCGGTTTGATTTTTGATCCAACGTTTTAACGGCTCCACTCGACATGGAAATCGGTACGAAATTTCCAAAACCTTGAAAAGCATATTGAACGCAAGCATCATAATTTCCAGCGCATGATCCGAAACAAAACGGCCATAAAATAAAATGACAAGAATAAAGAGGATAAAGGCAGCGGGATCTGTTGGGACAAACGGGTCTTTTGGATCTGCATCATCTGCAGGAGAGGAAACATCATGTTGAGTTTCTCAATTGAAATTTTGGTATCATTCAGCCCCGAAAAACGCAAAAAGAATTGCTTACCTTGACTACTATTGGTATCATTGCCGTTCTGAGGTTCCTCATTCACAGCTTCCTCCCCTTCTTTGTCTTCGTCGTCTTCATCGGCAACATCATCATCATCGAAAATCTCATTAGGGATGTCTTGCCCTGCGTCTACGCCCTCTTCATCCAGGATACTCGGGTTGTTGTTGAGTGTTTCAAGTTGATATTGCTGCTCTGTAAAACCAATTGAATGGATGTTGATATGAAATTAGCACCATAGTAACAACAGGTACTTTTTTTGACGCATTACCTTCATCTAAGATCTGATCGATTTCTTGGTTTTCCAAAATCGCTTTTTCTCTCTCCAGCTCAACTAAACAAGTAAAAGTCAGTCTTTAAGCAGCAGTGTGTTTATTGCAGCAGCAAATGCTGTGCATTATTCTAACCAATTTCTTCATATCGTTCATTCCTTTGATGGTCCATAAAAGTTGAGGACGTTATTCTCAAGCCTAACTTGTTGCGGGAGAGACAATTTCTGCATTTACAGATAACTGTTTTTGCCATTGCAGTTTTTGATTCGAGAGAAAGATTAGAAAAGAAAAGAGAAGACGAAAGAGAAAAAAAAAGTTGAATACAGTACAAGAAGTAAATTTAAATTGTGTAACAGAGATTAGATCTGTCAATTGTGCTATATCAAATATGAAGGCAGTAAAAAAGTCTCACACTCAAGGCCTTAGGCTATTCTTAACCACTTTTGGCGCTTTGGGTAAATCATGAGAAGCATGATGATTTACATGTCACTTATTGGTAGATAGTAATCGCAAGGTATGATAGTTCATCATTATACTGTAGACCCCAGTATAATGAAAAGTACATAAATGCATCCTCTGGATGCATTGTGAATAAAAGTGTAATTCTTTGGCAGATTTAATTATCTTTGACTTTTGACATAACAAATTGTTGCTTCAGGCATCATCTTGGATTTTAGCTTTATTTGCTTTTAGAGAAACTTAAGAAAGTATCGAAATATCATAGCATTTTAAGCAGCACACCAAGCAGCATCAGTGAAGCCCCATTTATCATACTTTTGCTTGAATCCAGAGGGTGGTAAGATATCCACTGTTTTCGTCTCACTTATTTTTCCTGCACGGTTTGCGGTGTAAGGGCCTGAATTTACATAGTCATTATCTACCATGGCAATTAGATCATTCATCTGATTTAAAACCAATAAAATATTACAATTTATGATTAGCAGATTACATCTGACACCCTTCTTTCTCTATACATCAACAAACCTTCTCTGACCGAAAAGCAGGTACTAAACGTATGCGAATGTCCTCTCTAGCGCCTGAATTGGGATCATCATCTTCATCACTCATCATATCAATTGTAAATAGCTCTCTCATGCCATTGAAATCAATATCATCAAAATGAGATGGATATTTTGTGGCGTTTGCAGCTAATGTCAATCTTCGAGCACGCAATTTCTGTTTTATCTTCTGTATTAGCATACCTTTTAACTTTTAGATGTATATATGGATCGATAATGCTTACCCTGTGTTTTCTTTGGTAGATTTTGGCCTTTCTCTTTTGCTGCAAGAGCTCATCCATAGGCTTTGCCGCACCCTTGATCTTTCGTTTCTCATTCCTGATGAGATCATTGGCACGAAGAGCACCGATTTGCCTGGCTGCAGCTTGAAGCACTGGGCTGTTGCTTGAGACTGAGCCTTGTTCGAGAGTTATAGCCAACTCTGTCAGCTTCTCCCTGATGCTCTCGTTGTTTTTCTCGGCTTCTGAGTGAGCACTAACCATCACTCCCACCCCATGGTTGTCCTCTTTTATTTTCTTCAGAGCGACTCTGAGTGAGCGCTATTATATTCGATTTTATGCGCTGATTGTTAATCGTATTTTCTGGGCTGTATGTGCACACTACTTACCGACAAAGGAGCGTCCCGAGGTAGCTTTTGTTTTCTGTCTCTGACAGAAACATTGCTGTTGTTGCTGCTTTCACGAGAAAGTAGGGCTTCCAAACCAGCTAATCTTTCCTCTAATGCGGCTACCTTGGCTTGAAGAACGACGATGTCTTGTCCCTGAGAAGCGCAGTTAGAGTTAGCACAAGATGTTGAGGTTGACTCTCTGGATCTGCGCGCGATGAGAGGTCTAATTGGCGATGTTGCAACGAAAGGAATATCAGGCATAATGAAAATAAATAGTAAGATACAGGTAGTGAAATTCAAAGAAAGAGACAGGTGCTCAATCACATCATTTATATTCCTTTTGTATGTATATTGTTGCGTAACATGATCATCTTTTTATTTCTTGTCAAATCTGAAATCCGTGTAACAGCATTTAGAAAAGGGTAGATGACGAAAAAATCTCAAGTTCAAAACCATCTTTATTCTTTTACAAACAAATATCAACGTTCCAAGACTAGCACTCGATCATGTCAGACTACTCTTTCACCTTCAACATTGATAGAAATCTAGTTGAAAATTGCAAAAGCGTCTCTTTCACAGTAAATTTGAATGGAAATGAGGATATTTCATCACGCCAACGAATGTCTCAAGAAGCCCATTTTTCGCTTGTTGATTCCTCCCAAACACCCTTTTTTTCTTCTGCGCCTGGTCCTCCTCCAACTGATTCTTCATTATCAGTAATTCACGTTTGCTGTGGTGAAGACGACGATAGTGATGACCTTGATCAGAGCGACAGTAACACCGAAGACATAAACCGTTATGACAACCCAATGATCAAAATGGAAGCCAGTAGTAACGATGATACAGAAGCCAACGCCACAGCTGACGATCATCTCAATAAAGAAGAAGCTAATAATGATGATGCCAACGTATTGGATGGATATCATGTTACATACATTGAGTTTTCTGACATCAGTGAAGACGAAGAACAAGAAGGCGACGATAAAAACGATGTCCCCGAGGAAGATGCAAGAAGCGAAACATCAAATGACAGCTATCATTGCACTGTGAATAGTCAAGGCGAAATGGTATGGGAGGATAGCCAATTTTATCACACTCGTTTACTACGACAGAATTGTGTCCTTCCCATCATGAATGCAACTGAGTCCTCTTCTGATACTGCCTCCTCCATTGAGTAACCTACTGAAAGAAACAGTTCTGTCTGAAATTCACTCACATCACCTTCCTTCAATATGGCCATATCAAATACATCAGGCGTAGACAATTTTAATGATGCCAGATGGCAAAACATCTCATAATAATAAACCAAGTTTAAAAAGCACAAGATGATTATGTTTATAATGTACGACTTGTTGTTGAAATGCATAGCATGTTTTTGTCATGTATGTGCATTAAAAGTCTAACTGTGAGCTCCACAACATAGGGAACACATTACTTGTACATCGTATTTGCATATATCAGCTGAAGCGTATACAGTATACTATCTTTTAATTGACTGTGGTATCCCCCTCCTCCCTTTTTCGCATGACTATAGTTTCCCCCCTCCCTCTTTTACATGGCAAAAAACTAAATCATCGAACGGTTACTACCCAATCTTAACCAAACAAAACTCCCTTTTCCAGATGAAAGCTGGCGACATTTCGAGAACAACAGTGGTGCAATTATCCTGTGAACCCCATTTAAGCCATTTCTGTTATGATTTTCTCATTCTCACCATGGTTCATTGGGTCCATGATTTGAACTTTTTAATTGCTTAGGTTTGAAAACCCGCCTTATCAGCCTTGTCATGAATCAACCTGTGTAAAAAAAAAAAAAAAAAATAAAAGTAAAAATAAAAATAAAAATAAAAATAAAAATAAAAATAAAAATAAAAATAAAAATACTGTTGTGAGATAAATTGGGTCACAAAACTGGTTTTTGACATCACTAGAGAACTAATCATTGGATCGGAACGTTCTTAGTGTCATTGAAAGCGCAAAAGAGTTCCGACACAGAAAAGCGTAATAAAGTGTAAAAGTGTGTGATTGGCTGCTGAGATATCGATAATATTGTAAATTTAACAGCTTTCAAAAATGCTACGTTTTTATGTATCTTGGAATTTAATGGAAATTTACCGAAGCACTTGGCTATCTTTTTGCAAATCCTCACTTTTGGAATGTTTGTTGTTTGTAATCAATATAAACACTTGCTATTTTCTATGCTTTTTATAACCACTTTTTTTCTCCAAACATTACTACTTTACATTTACAATATGCCTTTCAAAATCAGCCAGGGGAAAGGGAACAACGCCAGACCGCGTATTATTGCAGGGGAGAACACTATAAACATTGTGGCTGAAACAGGGGTTTCAAAATCTACAGTCAATCTCATGAAAAGGCAGGTCAATCTAAACTACACTAAAAAATCCGCAGGGAAACGATCTCTAATAGCATCATCAACCCACAATATCATCCGTTTGAAACTCTGTTATCGTCAACTAGGATGTGTCTGACGCGTTCAAAACTATTTCAGAAGTATTGGGTAATTTTCTGGCTATTGTACAACACATAACTTGAACAGGTAGCTTTTCTTCAAATGAAAAAAGAGGACTACGATTGCTGCGTTGAACGTTGTACAGAGAAGACAACAATACTAATGGGCTCGCAAACATCGACACTGGATTGTAGAGGACTCGAAGAAAATTATATTCTCTGATGAGAGCCGAATCAGTCTTTGGTGTTCGGATGGAGTCGAGTACACATACCAATATAAGGGTGATTCCTTGTCGCCCTTCAACGACAAGCCAAAGAGAAAGCGAGAATATGGATCAATGATGGTTTGGAGCTAGTTGATTGTACTTGGGCCATGGCACGCGTGTTGTCTACTTGAGAGATCAATGAATTCGAGCTTGTATCAGCATGCTTTGGGCATGACATACTTCACTACATTGTGCTATCACGGGTTGCAGCATGAGGACGTTATGTTTCAACAGGACAGCACGACTTGCCACACTTTCGATTCCACTTACAACTGGATAGATAAAAAACACGTTAGCTATACGAAACATTGGCCATGAGGTATCCCCGTTCTGAATCGTATTGAGCGGCTTTTGTATGAGATCAAGTCGCCCTGGGAAAAATATCCCAATAAGCCATCCAATGTCGATCAACTGCGGAAAGATTTGACTTTGAGTGGAGAGAGTTCAACCAAAATACAGTAGAACGATACTACTACAGCTATCTAAAAAGAATCCGTGCGGTAATTAAGGCTAGAGATGGATACGATTCATTTTAGTTTTAAGCTATAAATTTAAATTTTACTAAAAAATCAGCTATTAGGCTAAATAGTCAATTTTTGTCTAATTGACTTGCAATTTTTCTTACAGTTAATTTGCCCTTAAAGGCCCTGGCACACTATATTCTAGTTTCAGCTAAATGGGGTAGGAATTCGCCGAGATACACTGCAATATAGTTTTTGTGACCCAATTTATCACACAACAGTAGAAAAATAAAATAAAGGCATTCAGTGAGAGACATCATATCATCTAAGTAGCCAACCTTTTATTGCCTTTTTTAGTGTTCCTACGGACACCCCAAATAATTTTTGAAAAAATATGGTTTCTCCCTCTGATTGAAACAACAAAGATAGAAAAAGCGACAAAAAACAGCTTTTTGTTGCTGCATTAGATCTGTACTACGAGTATCAGCATTTTTCTTTGGAAATTAATCAGGTAAAGAATATCGTTTATTAAGTTGGAGTATGGAATGAGACAACCTGGGTGATAGGAGAATTAATACAAATAATCTGTTTTCATGAGCACGACGCAACTAATGGATCGATCAGTAAATGAATCCAGTCTCATATTGAGGTTTTATGATCTGATGCGATTTGTGCTTAAACTGAGTTGCTTTACTACATTATTTCAATATCCGGTTTAGAAATAATGATACGCCGCCGCCATACTGTACTATCTTTTGCTTTGCTGGTTACTGTATACGCTGGCTCAACACTGCTCAATATGTGATACTCGGGGACAGCTTCTATCACAGTACTAAGGGAGGCAGTTAGATATCATGCGTTGCTATACTACAGTGCAACGCTATATACCCGCCACCTATCCAGCCGAGGAGTATACAAAAATCGCTGATCACGTGATCTGGATAGCAGTTTTGAGAATCGCTCAAGATATATAAGATAATCTTCAGTGCTACACTGATACATCAATTAACTTCAACTTTAACTTGCGTGAGGAGAATCAATGACTAATTTGTGTAGGATTAATTATAAAATAAAACGAAATGACTTACTCTCTATATTTTTTAACATGTCATATTACGCATGTACAAGTTGACGGATGTAAGATGCTGAAACATAAGGCCTCACAAGACATCCCTCATTCTTGTTAGGAGGCCATTTGTAGAAGCGATGATGCCGGAATTATAAATCATGAAAATCATGATTGGCAAATTACTGGTGGGGTAGATTACTATAACAAAAAAGGCCCTTCTTATTTTTGGCATATCACACCAGAACCTAGTAGGACAGTTAATGCGATATCGCAACAGGTTATATTTATTCTCAAGAAAATGCAACACTACAATAAACGCATCAGTATGCGGATTCTAATCCATGCTTACGATTGTTAGTTTGAACTAATCATTAACTGCGTCCGACTACTAAAGTAGTAGTTTCTTGCATTTCGAGATCCGGTTAAGAAATAATGCAGGGAAAGTAAGACTTAATCAAAGAATAAATTTTTTGAGATCCACTGTCAACAGTAGTAGAGGAATAACCCTTTTACAATTTTCTTTATACTATCAACTATCTAATTATGCTCTGTGACTCCCAGCTAACTTAAGTCTTTTGGAATATCAGAAAATTTGAGTAAGCGAGAACTATATTCCCAGCTACACTATTCAGCATGATTATGCAAGCTTGTAAATACCATTTTCCGAGTGAAAAGCGGGCGTATTACAAACTACTTTACTGCAACCTTCTACTGCCTAAAAAATATCCACCGTTTTACACTGGTGTAAAACGGGAGTAATACGCCAAAAAGTTGCAGTGCTGCTGATCGAGATAATAGAGATAGTGTATATAAGATATGTGCAGGAATATGTATATAGCCTTTTAGTTAGATGGATAAAAAGGTGGTTTTATTATTGTTACAATTGTCGGTTTACTTTATCCAATATAGTTTGTGTAATGTTATGAGCTATCCAGGTTAATCGCTGTTTGATATTCCTGGAAGCTGGCGCTCTTGGTTTAAACCTACGCTTCTTGTTTTTGTTTGTATTTAGCCTTTGGATAATATCCTGCAGATCTAAATCACTGTCAGAATATGTATCAACCCTGACAATTTGATACATGGTATTTTTTTGTTTGATTACTTGGTACAATTTCGATTTTTTCCCAAAAAGGAAGAGATTATGTAATAGTAGTGATAACAATGAATGATTCAAGGTGTGGATCTACATTTATTTTGGCTATGATTTATTTAAAGGGTGTATATTTGTGAATACTCAAGATGTCTATTTGGTTTCGACAAGTTATCGTGATTTGATCTCGTTGGTTCTCTCATACAAGGCTACATTGTTCTCATTTTATTCGTACATGTGATTTACCGTGCACTCTATTGCATTGTTTCAAGGTCAACGTGTATTTTAGACGGTTAAATCTACATACATTTTTGGTTTACCCATTCTGATATCAAGTTAATCCGATTGTTAGTTTAATTAAGGCAAGACGCGCTCTAATCTCTTAGTTTGGTATTTTTTCTGGTCTGATTTGTACTGTACGCGAAAAAACGTTCCAGTGTTTTGCTATTTTTCACAAATTGTCTATTTTCTCTATGAATATTTATGTCAAGGACTTGACTTGGACTTGAACGTGAACGTGAGATGTTTATTATAAGAGAAGATGATTACTTGAAAGAAGATACAAGATGATCCACAAAGAGATAAGTGGAAACATGATAAAACTAGATACTATTTATACTTGAAAGTGGATGCGGGTAAAACCGACTTGACATGACATGACATGGGTAAACGTAATGATTCGTAAGCATGATTCATAATCATGATTATCAATCATTACACGTGGACTTGACATAACGAGATACTTGGCAGTTGATAGGTTCTTGGCGTGCATAAGGTTTGACACCGACTTGACTCATAATGATACTTAACGTTAATAGGTACTTGACTTTGCATGATAATAAGGTTACTGTTGTATCCAGAGAAAGATACAAGTGGAGATAATATAAAAGTAAAATAAAGACTTGTAAAAATAAGCCAGATACGAAAACTAAAGACTTATTAATTGAATTAAGCACACCTTTTATATAAAATCATAATTGTTGAGCCAGCGTATACAATAACCAGCACAGCGAAAGATAGTATAGTAATTGAACAAGACGCAAATATACTGAAGTTTATTAATGAAATTAAAGGGCTATTTATACTAAATTTATGAGTCATCACACAAGACAGTAACAAATGTTATTCACTTGCAGCTGAATCTGCCCATCAACTGAGATGTAACCTAGTAGCATATTCCATTATATTTGGAATAATTACCTATCAAAGAGTGCCTTAATCTTATATAGACAGTTGTGGCGATTTTGGCACAACAATAATCGCTAAGTCAATCAATCTATCTTATTGTTTAATGACCTGATGTTTGACAAGTGTCAAACATGTATATTTACAACACAGCATTTTATCAGGAACAATGGTCTGATATAGAATTTAGGTTGAGTCAGGCATTGTCTCAAACATGCCGCAATCTTCCCAAATCTCTTATTCAGCACAGACCATTTAGAATGTTCTCAAACAACTAAGTAGCTTGTTCCTTATCTTGAGACTCTATCAAAAGATCTACTAGCATCAAATGAAGTATCATGATCCGATTACAACTGAGTTATTCTAACTCAAGTATCCCGCTGGACGCAACAGTTACTTGACTTTACATGATATTCCCATGGCATAATTTACTAGACTTGGTTACTTAATCCATGGGTTAAACTCCTGAAGGCTAAAGCCCGATTGTCGTTGCCTGAAATACTTGGATCACATGATTGCGCATAATGATACCTTGATCTGGACTTAGCTCATGACAATTTAAGCTATTGGTGTGTAGTTAGTGTTGGAAGGTAGCTTGGGTGTTTGGCTTTTACTCGAAATATCTTTTGTAAAATTCACGTGACTAATTGAGACTCAACAGCTTTTTGAAAATCAAAAGTTGAAATTTATTAAAATTTAAAAAAGCTTAGTATCTTGTTGGACCCCCTTACTCCTAGTGACTGCTCTAATTCTGCTTGGGATACTGTCGTCGTCTATGTATTTAAGACAATCTTCTTTTGTAAGTTTGTACCATTCTTGTTGAATTCTATTCTCTAGTTCCAGTGTATTGGTGGCCCTAGTAGGGTGCTTGTTTAAACGACGTTTCAGTTGATGCCAAACATGTTCAATGGGATTGAGATCCGGACTTTGAGCTGGCCGGTTGAGAAGAACATTTTCTAGAGAGAATCCATGGCGCTCTAGCCATTTTTTGGTAGGACCAGAAGTCTAATAAGGTGTCGCGTTGTCCTGCTGAAACCTGAACGCTTTCTTGTCAAGCCTAAAGTGCTACTCTATTATAGTGTCTAGCAGAGATGACCGTAAGATTTCCGTATAAACCTCTGAACTGACCGTTCCTTCGATAATAGTAGATCAATAACTGGGTTTCTCCGCTGTTATTATGCCCCAGAAAACAACTCCACCGCCATCTCCTTGGACCTGGGCTTCGGTTTGATGAGGCATCATCAATTCAGTAGGCCTGTCTGTCCAGTAAAAAAAAGATTTGGCGTCAGATCCCCATATGTTGACCCTAGTTTCATAGGAGAACCCCCGTTTTTTACGACAGTCATCCTTAGTAGTCAAATGACGATGTTTTTTGGCCCAAGCAAGACGCTTTTTCTGGTTGTCCAAACGGATGAAACTGGTCTTGACCTTCTTCTTCTGGCCTTGAAGCCTCTGCGCTTAAGTATATACTGTATATTTCGCAGGGTCATTTGAACTTCCATATAAGCAAGGTAGCACTGCACGCCCTTGGGGCCGTCTAAGTTGCCATTGCTAAGATTTTTCTCACTGTACGTCATAGTTAGCGTGTTGATTTTTCTTAATCTTCCTGGTTGCGGTCGCGCTGCATTACCACAAAACTTCTTTCTATAGCGAGAAAGTAGTACACTTAGAGACAGATCTAGGAGGAAGATTTTTTGAACCTCATGGAGGAGGAGGGAGCAGTCTTGAGCAAAGAGAGCTTTTATAGATTCCTGAAGTTTAGGGGAATGGGACGCGTCATATTGCAGATAGAGTTAAAAAAAGATGGTGAAATAATATGAGGGAGAAGAATAAAAGTTGAAGCTTTTTTATACTTCTTTAACCATTCCTCGGATAATTAGCATTTCAAACATTATTACTGCTGTAAAGAATGAAAACTATCGGATCATTTTTACGAAAATTATAAGACTATCCAACCGATGAAGCTAAAATTGCATTATTCGACAACTGAAATTTTTGACTTTACCGCTCTCTCAGCCAATCAGTTTCCTGCACATTACCTATAATAATATCTTATTTTGTACCTGAGAACCTACACTTTTATATATATACCTCCGTTTCTAATTCCAAAAAATATTGGGAAAGCTATATAAGCTTGAAAGCGTACTTTTGCAAAACACTGGAACGTTTTTTTCGCGTACATTAAGAAATTAGGCTTCCGCGGTAATCAAGTCATTATTCAGCAACAAGGCCATGATCCTAAGCATCATACGTCTAATTTGGTCAAGGAATACATCCAAGAACAAGAACAGTCATACCAGGTTATGCGGTGGCCTTCACAATCTTCAGACTTAAATCCAATTAAAAATATGTGGGCTCTGTTGAAAAGGCGCTTAAACGAGTACGAAACAGCTACTAAAAAAGGAACGAATGAGCTTTATATTATGAGCGGGTAACTGAGGTTTGGTATGAACAAATAAACCAAGAGGAGTGCCAGAAGGTTATTATAGAAAGCATGCCAAGATGTAGTATCCAAGCATGCATCAAAGCTAAAGTTCGTTGGACAAAGTATTAGCCCCTTCAAATATAATAAAGTATATTTTTTAAACGTCTCACAAAACAGCCGTCCCAATAAATAAGATGACTTTAACTAATCACAGCTTGCGTTAATGCCAATGAAATCTTACATATTTAGTATTTTCTAAAAGCAGACAGCTGTAGCTTTCAACTGATACTAGAATAAATATGATTGGACAGTTTTAGTATGTTATTCAAACACTATAAAGTCAAAACTAGCGAACATTGGGACAGTTTTATGGGTCACGGGATATCCAGCAACATTTTGTCGGATCAAAAAAACAAGACCAAATGCACTAGTTTCAGTTTTGCTCACTGAATTGGGAGTACTACAGCAGCAGCCACTTTGCTACCCAAAATCGTATTGTTGATATTATATAATGAGAATATTTTCTTGGGGAGATTTTCTAGCCAGCCAATCATCATCATCCATTCTTTTTTTTGCTCTTCTTGCAGTCATTATTGTTGTTTGATATTATAGTACTTTATCTATCCCTGAACTATCTTCTGTGGCAAGTTGATGGCTATGTTGTGGTCATCTAAATATTCCAATTTTTAAACTATCATAGGGCTGACAATAATTCGTGATAGGGGTATGGTTGATCTCGTCGATGGTGGATGAAACTCATTTTTCCAAATTTGCATGTTGTTTTTGTTGTCAAACTTGTGGAGGTGAAGAGTTGGGTATTTGAGCCAACGTACGAAAGCCAGGGTATGTGTAAATTCCATTGGTATATTAGTCTATCGTCTGGAGGCAGGACAGTGTGTCTAAAAAGGTATTCTATTTGGCAAGCTCTTATCTCACTACTGTCCTTCACCATTTCACCGCCTTCAAATATGTCGTAGTAAGCTTGAGCAGCGTACGAACCGCGGTATAAATTGGTATTTGATTCCATCGACTTGAAGTAGCTGCCGACGAGCAAATCAATTGCGTTGAACTTGTGCATTTGTCTATTGCCTGGTATTATTGCTCGCGCATTGTTATTGCTGCCGCGTTGCGGGGTAAAGTTAAACAGGCTGCCATGGGATGCTTGGCCATATCGGGGGGGGGGGGGTATAAAAGTCAACAAGACATTGGAGATGAGTGGCGTCAGTGGATCTTGCACACCTTTTTTTGATTTTCATGCTCCTGATGCACGAGAGACGCAGCTCTTCAAAGTCATATGCTCTTCTGGATGTTGGTTTTTGTAGCGCCTAGAAGGAGTCATAGTCAAAGGGGGTATCAGTAGAGTTTTGGTATTCGTCTATGGTATCGTCATTAATAAAGTAATATAAATCTGTACCGTGCATCTAATTCAGGGCACATAATAGTTTATATGTTATTTATATCCAATTTGGCAGTAACTGGATGAACTGTCTTCGAAATGCAGATATCATCAATACTGGAGGACATAAAAAGAGCTGCTGGCAGTCGATTAGATAAGTATATTATTATATTGTGTTGATTGAAAAGTAATGCATTACTGATTATATAGTTTTGGTCATTAATTGGCAAATCTATGGCCTTGATTGTGGGATTTACAGCTTGATATACAGTATGTTGAGCCAGCGTATACAATAACCAGCACAGCGAAAGATAGTATGGTAATTGAACAAGACTGTAATGATCTAGTTACAGTCATTACATAGCTGACATTCAGCAATGTCAGTTCCCGATTATTATATTTCCCTAATCCCTATAAATACGCTAATGTAACAGATCAAATGAACCTTAGTGAATTTATCTGTTCTTCTCCCTTCCCTTTCTATATTTATTATTTCCCAATAAATATAACTTCGATCACATATATACTTAACATCTATAACCAATCGATTATCCCGTTGACCGATCATAGGTATTAGTTGTATAATACTAGTGATATTCATTGCAATTAGTAACACCAAAGCCTGCCTCATAGAATCAGCCAATTATATACCCCACATATATGAATCACCATTTGGAAATCCTGATCTATTACAAAGACGCAAATTTACTGAAGTTTATTAATGAAATTAAAGGGCTATTTATACTAAATTTATGAGTCATCATACAAGACAGTAACAAATGTTATTCACTTGCAGCTGAATCTGCCCATCAACTGAGATGTAACCTAGTAGCATATTCCATTATACGTGGAATAATTACCTATCAAAGAGTGCCTTAATCTTATATTGACAGTTGTGGCGATTCTGGCACAGCACTTGTTCCTTATCTTGAGACTCTATCAAAAAATCTAGTGTCGAAATGAAGTATCATGATCCGATTACAACAATTGAGTTATTCTAACACAAGTATTCCGCTGGATCAGCTACATAATACTGTAGATAGGCTGGCTCAAACTTGGTTATTGTTACTTACTTAGCTGTGCGTCGTGAGAGCCTCATCAATGATAAGACCCCAAGCTAGCAGTGTAGTAAGGCACGCCCTAGCGCGTAGGGGTTGTCTAACTGAAATGCTACAGAGCTACTTTTATAGTAGTATTTCAAACTCCGTATAGCATAGAGACAGAGGCAAACTCCTACATTTTTTCTTGTTCTGTAGTGTATGTAGACGTAGTACACAGATATAGCTCTTTTGCTTTTCTGGGCTGCTTTATGCATAGTTTTCACTGGCTTTAATGATCCAGAAGCTACATTATACAAAAAAATCTGTGAAATTCTGTAAGAGGCATGTAGATTTGGAATTTTGATGAAAAATCGAATATAATTTTGTGTAAAGAGAGTCTAGAAGACGACTTCGTAGTATATATGTATTTATATTATAGTAGCAGATGCTTAAGCTTTTAGCTATGTTTAGGATATAGATCAAATCATAGCAATGAACAGGTATTACGCTGCGCATAAGACTGCAGGAGCGAGCAAGGCTGTGTAGTAGTAAAATACAATATATAGCTGTATTTAGACATAGCAAGAAGATGTAAGTGTTCCCATCATCAGATGATGGCTAATCTATATCCTGGTGCAATTATAATCCTGTAGTGTGGTAGCCTAGTACATTGCGTTTCTGGAAATGGGTTTCAATCCTGATGAATGTTCTTCCACCAAGTCTACTCTGAAGAACATTCTATCCATTGTTCGTACCTTGACTTCTGTCTAATTGGTGATCTGTCAATTCTTATCCACGAAGTCCTTGTTTACTGGTTGAAGGCTTATACAATTATCTTCTATCCTGAATCAAGGTCCTATTGCCGCGACACTGTCAAATAACTATAAATACCTTCGATTCTTACACTAGTTTTGATCCTCATTCAATCTTGCAATAACGCAATAAATATATTCAGTTCTAATAATTGTATTTTTTCTGTCTATATTCCGATATTATTCTAGACAAGCTATACTAACAATAATGAAAAGTAGCCAGTTATCAGCTTTATATTAGAGTAGCTGTTGATAGAGCTTCTCGCGTTATTACAGTCTTTTTATAGTCTATAATAGTTCAGATCAAGTTGCCACAACCTACATCATAGATCTAGCAATCCTTCCGCAGTGACTTTTTACGCCCAAATGCTGTAAAATAGTTTCAGGAAGCTATCGATTTTCATATTTTAGTAACGAGTAATCTTAAAATTAATTCTTCGCTAATGCACTATTAGCGCAATGAACGCACATATACCAAGTCTTATAGTTTACACTGTATAATCTGTACGTAAAATAGCATAATAATCCAGATTGGTGACTAACTACACCACCAACAAAGCATTTATTCGCAGCCATGAAAAGTTTCTTTTATAGTTTATACTTTTCTTCTCTCGTTACTGTCATTAATTTACAACGGATAGCATGGAAGAGCTCGTAGACCAAGTGCTTGCCATTGACTCTTCCAAAAGCCGGTCTGATGTTCTAATGGATTTAAGGCATACAAAAAGTGTGGAGACGACAATCAATAGAATCTTTGATGGGGATGTAAGTTAATGTAAATCAAAACTCGATCCATTGAATTGACATGATCGACTTCAAGTTTCTAAACGGCACAGACCGCGACCCTTCAAAATTAGCTTTTCTCATCGTAGACTCTGATGATGATGACAATGGTATGGATAAAGAACCTTCAAAGCCAACACAAAGATCACCTCAATCAATTACGCTACAAGACAGCTTGGAGGAGATATCGCTTGACATCAGTTCCCCAAGAACTAGTTATAACAATGATATTCAGATGCCAACATCTAGAAAAAGAGTACAAACGAGTAATGCATTAAATGATCGTTCCAAGACACCACCACCTGCGAATATAGAGGATCCCTTTTCGATTTTGGAGGATGATCAAAAAGACAATGACAACTCTCCACTATCTTTCTTATCACTAGACGGCGACGAGGTGATACCTGTTTTACCTGATGATGACACTAGCAATAGAGAAGAAAAGACGAATAGCATATTTGGAAGGCATTTTGAAGAAGATGATGATATACTGGAAGAATTGCCCTCAACTACAGCCTTTTTCGACGATCTTTTGTTAAAGAAACCTGCAACGCCTATAGTAGAACTGGACGATGACGACAACGAAGATGATGCTATTGAAATCGATTCATTATTATCACCACCAGCAACAAGGAAACCATCATCAATAGATCGAAAAGGAAAACGAAGAGCTTACGAGTATGATTTCGATACAATTGTTGATACCGCTCGCAGCAATCGCCGCCGTTTGGATGAAGATGTTTTCGATGATGCTGTACCCATGACAACCGCAGAAAGAAAAGAAAAGGAAAAGGAGGAAAAGAAGCGTCAACGAGAGCTAGCAGCTGAAGAGAAAAAGCGAAAAAAGGCAGAGGCACTAGAGGAAAAGCAAAGACAAAAAGAACAAAAGCAGGTATGATCGAGCACTTTACGGATAGACTGCGTCAATTGACTCGCATCCTGTAGTTGGAGAAAGAGCGCAAAGCATTGTTTGAGAGAGAGAATAGAATTCGAGCTGATAGAAATGAGATTTTGAAGGAGATCATTGTGGATGTTCACCCGGATTTTCTCAAGACGAAGCCTGGAAAATTACTAGAGCTTGTATTGACAAAGAAAGAAGCAGAAGTACAAGATCTATTGCTGAGAAATCCAGATCCTTCCTATACGATTAGTTGGAGACGCAAAGCCAATTCTGAATGGGATCCAGATAGCCAAGCATTTATACCCCTGCCCAACACCAAGATTGTTCAAGAACCCGTTGTACTTGTCTATGTCGATATACCCCAATTTACCCAACGCATACAGACAAAAACCATGGATAGATACATTGATATTATTGAACGAGACTGTGATGGACGTCAAATCATGTTACTGATTGAAGGATTGGAGGTGTATTACAAAAAGAAGATGATCCTAAAACGACGTCAATTTGACACAGAGGTACGCAATTCCTTCAATGCAGCTGAAGGGTCTTCCAGCTCTACAAATACCAGTAAAAGAAAAAACAATTTAGCCCATGTCGACGATGGTCTGGAACCAAGCGATGTCGAAGAATGTCTAAACTACTTGCAATTAGTGCGAGGTGTCATGCTGGTGCCTACAAAAGATGATGAAGATACTGCAAGCTGGATCGAAAGTTTGACAACAGATTTAGCCTTGGGTCGATACAAGTCAAAAAACGTCAACAATTCTTACAAGGTGGGCAAATCTGGATCGAATCCAAAAGACACCTATCTGAAAATGCTGCAAGAGATTCAACTATGCACACCTGCGATTGCTGACAGTGTCGCCTGGGCATATCCTACTCTTCAATCATTACACCGAGCGTATCAACGTAAACACCCATCAGACGGCGAATTGTTGCTAGCAGAATTGGAAGTGGAGAGAAGTGCTCTTCGACAAAGGGATAGAAAAATCAACAGAGTCATGTCTAGAAAGATTTATACAATTTTCACCAGCGATGATCCAGAGCAAATCATATATTAAGCAGAGTTTATTCAAATAAAATCATGATTTGGAAATATACATGTAAAAGGTGGCTTCCATATATAATTAGCTGTGGTCGAGGCTTTAGTGGTTGGATGGTATGTTCTATTATGTGTTGGAGTCATTGCCTGTACTGGTTGCTCAAAACTCAAATTCTGAGCGAAATGCGTTCAAGTTATGGTTGTCGCACTGTCTAGCCAAATCTTCACGATTCATACTATCAAAGAGAAGAGTTAATTAAAATCTCAGTAGTACTTTTAAGATAGACTTACTTTAACATGAGCATACGAAGACTGCCCCATACATTATCACCCATACCACCAGGTACGCTAACTTGGTTACCATGCTCATCTATCATGACAGATCCGCCAGCGCCATTACTACCATCATTCGATTGCTGCAATGCCAATGCAGTGAGCAAATGTTCTGCTGCTTCACGGTGTTGGCCTAGATTGATACAGCTAATAGCCAAGTTGTATCTTGCACGAACATAGGTAGGACTGATCTCCAAAGCATTGAAGTAAGCTTCAATAGCGCCAGCAGAGTCTCTTGAATTAGCCAATGTAGCACCTAGTTTGTTCCATAACAAGTAATCCTGTGGCTTGCTTGCCAAAGCAGCCTTGAAGCAGTCGATTGCTTTTTCGTATTCCTCAGAAACATTGAACAAGACACCCAAACCGACTTGAACATCAGCATCCATTTCCTCACCAGGAGAACTTCTTGCAGCTTCCAAGAACATGTTGGTAATGTAACCATGGCGACCCTCAGGTCCCATCTTGCCTTTACCGTTGGCCAAATGCTTGTAATGAGGGTGATTAGCGATCCATTGCTCCAAAGCATCATAAGCGTCAGCACGACAGTTTTCATTGGTATAGCTGACTGCCAAAGCCAACCAGCCATCCAGCAAGGAGGGGTTCATCTCAAGTGCTTTACGTAAGGCGGCAATAGCAGCGCCATCTCGTTCATTTTCTTGTTGTCGCAGACCCAGCATTTTCCATGCACCAGCATCCGATGTTTGTAATTGAGCCTTTGCCTCTAAAGCCAGGATAGACACTGCCAAGTTACTGTGATCTACACTATCTATGGCACTAGGGTTCAGTAAATAGGGGTTGTTGGTTGTGAAATTGTAGACGTTGTATTCAGGATTTGTAGCGCGATATCCCATGCCTTGCTCAGGTCTAAATCGCTCCCAGTCCTTTTGCATCGAGTCCCATTCATGATCTTGGGCATCTTTCAGATGTGCGATGTTTTGGTTGTATTGCTGAACCCAATCGTCCATTTCACTGCCCTTGCCAAAGACTTGTTGCATTTGAGGTTGCTTTGCAGAGAATTCAGAGGCCCAATCCCCTGGCTGTTGATGTTGATTTTGTTCGCGATGGAATTCGGACGTCCAGCCTCGCTCTGCTTTGGCAGCAAACTCATCCGACCACATATTTCCACTGCGAGCAGAGCCAGCATGTTGTGTAAATTCGCTGGCCCAATCGTTGCCTGCTACACCGTTTGTAGATTTACCAGTTTCCACCATTTTATCACCCTCAATAGCTACTTCACTGTCTCTCAACTTTCGCATCAAATTCATAAACTGCGAGTTTTTGAACTTGGGATTTGCCTCTGTGTCCACGGAATCCAACAGCATGGCGGCTGTTCTGGCAAGCGCATCGTTATCGTTGTTGACTACGGTGGGTTTGTTTTCTTGCTCGAATTCAGTGGCCCACGATTCCTGTGCTGCAAATTCTTGCTCCCAATTCACTGCTTGTGGGGCTCCTTGTTTAGCTTCATCAAAAGCCCTCTCAAAAGCAGCCCTCTCGTGCTGTGTCAAGACATGTCCTGGATGACTCGCCTGAAATGCCTCGAATTCCTCGTTCCAATTAGCTCCGTGCACAATTTGCTGGCGTGGTTGGCCCCGTTGCTGGTATATTTTCTCGAATTCATCAAACTGCTGAGGGCCGTGATTGATGGGCTGATGTTGCATAAAATCCGCAGCCCAGTTTGCCGCTGCTGTTGGCGGTGCTGCTGCTGCCAGTGCTTGTGGTGGTGGTGGTTGATGCATCATTTCTAATTCTCGATTGAGACCGTTGAATTCAAAGACGTTGGTATCTGGTCTCTCCATGTTGACGCCATCTCTAAAGAACTCATCGCTCATCTGCATTGAGATCCGTCAGCGCTGTGGTCTCTCTTCCATCTATCTCTACTTACCGAAGAGCCTCCTCCTGGCAAAAAGTTTGCATTTCTAGTACGAAATGATGGCTAAAATAGGAAAACTTTAATACCTCTTCACTCGATGAAATCAAGGCTTTCTGGATCCATTACCTTGGAGCTTTCTCCTCTTTGATCAGGGCCAAAACGATCCTATGTGTATATAAATGAGTACTTGGTTCTCTCTGTTGCCAGCTTTAGAGCTCATACTTGTTGAAGCGATCTATCCTGTCCAAACTGTTTCATGAGACCAGCCATTGGATTGACTGGTCCACAGTCAGCGCTTCCTTCACCCATAAAAGACATGTTGATTTTTAATATATAATACAAGTAGTGAAGAAAAAAAAAAAATATAAAGAAGAAAAAGAAGAAAACACTCCAGAGTGCTTGTATTTTACTGTTTTTCAAGTTTAAATAGGAGTGGTTCACGATTGTGAGAAATAAGCAGATTTTATTAGTCATGAAAAAGCTGGGGAAAGCCCAAGTCCGACATGTGAACATCAGTGCTCTCAAGCTCGCAACGCACCGTCCAGCCTGATAACAGAGCCATTCAGCATGGGCATTTGGATGATTTGTAATACAAGGTCTGAAAACTCGGTTGGCTGACCTAGTCTTTTGGGAAACAACGACAAAGGTGTGGTATTGGAAGATCTATCGACAATAGGCGTATCTAAGTCTGAAGCGTCAATGACAAATGACAAATGCAAATGTGTGGTCTCTACTTACCAAATACACCTGGTGCCACACTCATGACCCGAATACCAAACGGAGACAGCTCCTTTGCAAGCGGCAAAGTGAGGCCAGCAATGGCAGCTATGGAAGGTATTATCAATGATCTCTGTGTTGACCTGTATCGACAAATCACACATTATTACCTTTTGATGTACCGTATCCAACAATCAAGCCATCCAATCCAAGTATGGATGATACAGTAATGATTATACCTCTCTCTCCATCCTGATTCATTGGTTCGTTTTTCAAGAGCAATTCAGCTACCTTTTGTGCAACGCAATATGTACCCAGCAGATTAACCTTAATAACATGCTCAAACTGTTGATGACTGGTCAATGAAAGATTAGGCCCATAGCCACTGATGGATGCTGGTGGTGAGACGATGCCGCTGGACAAAATAGCACCTCGCAAAGTAGTATTTGGAAAGTGCGCCAATGTTTTGGTTAGGGCAGCGTCTACTTCAGGCTATATGGAAATGTTTAGATCTTGTAACGCATGAATACCTGCCAATTGTCATTAGTACCTCTTTAGAGACATCGGTTGAGCCATGAAAATAGCACTTGTCATGACCTAGTTCCTCGACTAGTTTCTCTGCCAATTCAACATTGACGTCTAAAATCTACATACAAAAGTTATCATGACTGTGTATGTAAGCTGAAGGGAGAATACTAACGGATACACATGCGCCGTGACCTATCAACGAGCGAACGACCTGCTCACCTAATCCTCGTGCACTACATGACATGTTTGCATTAATGTATTGAAGTATAGACGTCTTCTCACAGAACATACCCTCCAGTCACGATAAAAAGATAGCCGCTAATGAGCATGATGTTTGTTTGAAAAAAAAAAAGATATGCTTTATCCAGGTTCATATCCGTAGCTTAAATATATATATATATATGATATGCTTCTTTTGTTCGCTATAAATGGTAATTCAGGAGTTGCTGTTAGAATGTAAGGTTACGCATGCCTTACTAGCAAGTGTAATTTAATTCACAATTGACATTTCATGACGTCGAGCACTAAAGAGCACCTAGTGAGCTAAATGCTTTGAATAGTAGTAGCATGATTAAATTTCAATGTGATTTTATTTGTACAAGATAAAGAGTGCGTATGTATTGATCTAAAGTTCCATTCTTTTGGCGGCAGTTCTAGTGAATGAGGCCAATTGCCATTCGACATCAGCATCTGTCAAATCAACTGTACCGAGTCTGATTTCGTATGCTATTTACAACGGTTAGTCTATTTATCTCACTCTCTGCACAAGCAAGCTCCACTTACGTCGCATCTCGAAACGAGGACCCACTTCAGCCAATTCCACTTGATTAGCTGCCTTTACATACACATGGTGTCTGAATGAAATGTAATCGTTATCGTTGCAAAATGTCATCACACGCTTTGTATCGTCTTTTGGAACAGGGAATAAGAATTTTAAGATATTTGTAATCTACACAGCCAGTAAGTCAAATCATCCCAAATCACTCTTTCTTTCCTAATACTCACTCTGGCGCCTAATTTTGAGTTGAAGTTTTCGAATATTAAATGAGGGAATGCCTCAGACACAGTGCCTTGATCCTTGATGTCATGACGAAGCACCACATTATGTAGAGAGAAATAAGCTGTAGGGCCATAAGGAAAATGGCTGACAATCATACCGTCGGGTTGACCACGATGTTCATGCAACACAATCAAATCTGTCACTTCGTTGGCTCTGCAGGCATCCACAATTTCCTTCATCACATGTCCACCACGGTTGATACGTTGAGAGTTGGGAAACACAAGACGCATTTCCTTTGAAAATTGCTGTAAACGACTGCTGGGGTCTCTGGATGTTGTGATTAAAATCTTGGGGTCGTAGACACCTCCACGAGCGTATTCATCGTCCTCATGAGTGGATGGTGCTACATGTCATATTGTCAGTATCCATGCGGTGTCTACATGCCTCCTTCAATTTACCTTCTTGGGCTTGATCGTAGCCGAGATCTTCCTTGCTGGCTTTATCCATATCTCTCAATTCAGTAGGCACAGCTTTTCCCTCTGTGATACAGTGTTAGTAAAGTTTCTCTCACTGCTACTGATTTGAATAGTTGCTTACGTTCAATGGCTTCCTTGATCTTTTGCTTGCGATCATAAATGGTGCGCTCCTTGGATTCCAAGGATTTCTTGTACAAATATTCTCTACGGAGACGAGTATTTCTGCGAATCTAGTCATCTTGATTTAGTAGCTACTCATTGTTACATTCATTACTGCAGTTTGGTTTACCATTGTATCTCTTGAATTTATGGGTTCTATAGGGCTCTAGGGATGGAAAATGTCAACATGATGGATGGCAATTTTTTTCCAGTTTTTATTTCAGAAAAAAAAGTGACTCTTTGTTCTTTAGGTTGCTTGTTTGAAGGTGATGAAGATGGCATTTGGATGTATCCAATCATGTTGAGAGATACAGCTCTTTGCTGAGGATCCCTTCATGTTTATGCGCAGTGTATACTAGTACATTGAGCTGCTGTTTATATGCCCAATACGACAACCATCTAATGGCATCCTGCTGCTATGTGGATGGCCATTCAATCAAATGAATACAACCAACACATGTCCTGGATCAATCAACATTCACCATGCTAGTGCGGTGACTCTTTTCTGCTCCATTTGGGAAGCATCGCCATTAGACATTTTGTATAAAAAAGTGATAAAATCTTTTTTTCTTTTCTTCTTTCTTCTGCGTAGTTGATTCCTATTCACATTTGCAATCAAAGATGGCTATCGAAACCAGATATTACGAAATTCTCGAAGTAGAGACAGACGCTTCCGACCATGAAATTAAGAGGGTAATTACCAATTCAGTCCATTTCCATTATGAGCTCTCCACTGACCATGCTTTTTTTTCTTGATATATACATAGGCTTACAGAAAATTGGTACACAATCACAATGACACCCCATAACACACAACATGCCACTAATCCGCACAATAGGCCATGAAATACCATCCCGATAAAAACCCTGACGAAGGCGAAAGAGTAAGATTGAATCTCCCACGATCCCTAGTAGATGTATATATCTTATTCACCATCTCTTTTTTATGACGTATAGTTCAAGGAGATCTCTCATGCTTATGAGATTCTTTCTGATCCTGAAAGCCGTGCTAGTTACGATAGATTCGGCGAAGAAGGACCTGGTGGAGGTGCTGGTGGAGGTTACGGCATGTCCGCTGATGATTTGTTTGCTAATCTGTTTGGTGGAGGAGGTGGAGGTATGGGCTTTGACTTCGGTGGTGATTTCCATGGTCATGGCATGCCTCGTCGTCCTCGTAAGGGCGAGAGCATGAGATATCCTCTCACTGTTACTTTGGAAGACTTGTATCTCGGTAAAAAGACAAAGCTGGCATTGGAGAAGAATGTCATTTGCTCTAATTGTGAAGGCAGGGGTGGCAAGACTGGTGCTACTAGAAAGTGTGGTGCTTGTAAGGGTAAGGGCTATTCAGTTGCTATGCGTCAAGTTGGCATGGGCATGATTCAACAAATGCAAGTGCCCTGTGGTGAATGTGATCATACTGGTGAAGTTGCAAAGGAAAAGTGTAAGAAATGTAAGGGCAAGAAGGTGACAGTCGAGAAGAAGTACTTGGAGGTCTTTATCGAGAAGGGTATGGAAGATGGTCAAAAGATTGCCATGAAGGGCGAAGGTGATCAAGAGCCTGGTGTCGAACCTGGGGATGTCATTTTGGTTCTGAATCAAAAGGAGCATGCTACTTTTACTCGTGAAGGCAACGATTTGCTGGTCGAGGTCAAGATCTCCTTGACAGAAGCCCTTTGTGGTTTTGACAAGGTCATTGTCACACATTTGGACGGTCGTGGTATCCAAGTAAATCAGCCTGCTGGTCAAGTCATCAAGCCTGGTATGGTCAAACGTATTCCCAACGAGGGCATGCCTACTTACAAGCGTCCTGAAAACCGCGGCGACCTCTACATCAAGTTTGATGTTGAATTCCCTCCCGATAACTTTACTGTCGATTTTGCCACATTAGAATCCATGTTACCAAAACGCAAAAACAAGACACCCAAGCAGGAAATCATTGATGAATGCAGTCTGATTGACGCCAGCATGGAAGCATTCGGCGCTTCTAGTCAATCACGTAATGCCTATGATGAGGATGATAGCGAAGATGAAGAAGACCATGGTGGTGTCCGTTGTGCTCAGCAGTAAAATAGCCTGTTTATAGATAGTTTTTACCCCTCCTTTTCCTTCCCCTCCTTTAAAGAACAAATACATACACACACACACAAAAGAATTTTTTATTGTAAATTTAATAATCATCATCATCGTCGTCTTCGTCAAAAGGATCTAATCGATCTTCCGAGTAGTTTTGAGGCGGTGGTGATCTTGAATCGTCTCTACTTTCTCTTGATTTTTGTGCTGCTTTCATGCGTCTTTGTTGATTTACATCTTCACAAGCATCAATCCAGGCTGAATAAACATCGACAGGCTCATCCAAATCTGTAGCAGGTGTGTGTGTGTTAATATACCCGAGGTGCTTGTCTAAGACGACAACGACTTACATGTAACAGGACATTGCCATGACACACTGCAGATCTTGCAAGTCAAGATACCAACTTTGTTGGCTGAATCACTATATTTCTTGCTGATTAGCTACAAGACGCGAAAGGCATTGCCCCACTTTGACAGCTTACATTTTGCATTCAATACTGTTTTCATGATTACAAAAGAGACAGTTGAATTGTGTGTCTAATTTGTCCTTGAGCTTCTTTTGAGGCTTTCTCTTGGTCTTTCTTTTACCCTATTTACCAATGTGACATGAGTGTTCTGCAGTAATTAAATAGAGGAGAAAGGCTCTTTTTTTCACTAACCATTGTGTACTAGAGGAGAAAAGAAATTTTTTTAGTTGAAAAGTGGAAAGCTTTGACCTAATATTTGTACACACCCAAGGATATTTTTCTGTGATTCAAAAGGTGGTGTTTTTGGTGAATCCTTTTTTGTAAAAGTCTGAAGAAGCGCTTTGCCTATATTGGGAAAGCCAATCATACTGCTATCATAATTATTAATACATTTCATGCAATAAATGAGCTTTGATTTGGAAGGGTCTAAATCAGTTGAATGCGTTTTTATTCAATAATAAATAGCATGTTTTATAAACCATACTGCTATCCAGTATGTTCTTGTAATTTGGTTGTATCAAGTAGAAATGGGTAAGAGGAAGATTGAATAATAGTTTTTTGATTAAATGTATAACAAACATTGGGCCGAGTTTGTTGGCATTGGTGGTGGACTGAACGCATACACGCATACAAATATAAAAATGATCAGTTATAATATCTGCATAGTAGCACAATTCTGACAGAAGAATAATACATACCTTGTTCCATAATCAAAATGACCATCAATGCACTATCAAGAAGAAGAGGTGCACCCTGACATTTGATAAGAAGATAATTGCGTTAGTGTTGTATTTGCTTAGCGATTTAGGATCACATACTTTGATATTACTATCAAGACAGTGTGCCATCTTCTAAAATTTCTGAGAGATTATCTACTAGATGAAAATATATATGTATTGTCTGTAGAAACGCCTATTGAACAAAAAAAAAAAAAAAAAAAAAAAAAAGCATGAGCAATAATATAGAGATAGTGATGAATAATATATACAGTGTAGAGCTGATCATAATCTAGTTAGCTATAATATAATGTAAGCAATTTACAGTGCTTAGCTGATGAAAGAAAGAAAAGTAAAAGAAACAAAAGAAGAAAAATTGTTGCGAAGAAGTCCTCAAGTGCTGTGCGGCATGAATTCGTGGAGCTGATCTTCGATTCAAAAGCACAAAAAAATCATAAATATCATTCTGTTTCAATGCCATTTGGCTTTGATCTGAAGTACACATTAGCTCAGTGAATCAGGAGCATGTGTTCCATTATTGAGTGAACGCAAAGTGGCTTCCGTTAATATTTCATCCGAAAGTCGCTTCGCCGATTCAAGCAATATTCATTTGATATACAGCTGTTGTGCCAGAATCGCCACAGCTGTCTGTGAAGATTAAGGCACTCCTGATGGGTAAAGATGTCTGTGTTATAGAAGAACATGGAACAACAAGCTATGATGACGATTAAGGTGTATCTCAGCTACTAAGGTGCCAAGGTTCGTCAGATGTGATGAACGTGGTGGCACAAGATAAATTACTCTTTTGACACTCAGAATTAGTATAAATAAGATAGATTTTGTCTTCATCAATAAATCTTTAATTTTTGTGTTTGATCTTATTCAAATAAGTCTTTTCTTGTTTTTGTAATATTGAACACTTTTTATAAGCTAGAGATCATAACATGTTTATTTTTTGTGCTTAACAACAGTTATTTCAGAGTGTCTGATAAGCTCGAAGAAGAAATTTCACCATGATAATAGGAAAGAAGAAGACTCCTAGGGTGTGCAGGGATCAAGCAATCTGCATGTTCTATGGCGAAAAATACACCAGCGAACACGCTGCTCGCCTTTCCAAAAGACTTGATGATGTCGAGGCCCACATTTGTTATTACTTGGACGATCCTACCGAATCCTTTTTGATTTGGAAGAGAAGAAAGATTAACCAGAATCGTTCAAGGTAGTAGTAGCATATATATTATGATGAAATTTTGAAATATATAACATCAAGTGAAGTATTATTTGCTGATCAAGCATTGCTCAGTACGTGAGTGCAAACGTAAAACATAACAATTGGTGATGTTAACATTCTGTTTAAGCAACTCACGCACAAGTTGTGCAGTTCCTCAATATGGTATATCTCTCTTACGATCCTAACAACCAAGACATGTACGAATGTCAAGGAATTTTGCAGAAGCAGATATTGTCTACCATGTGGAAATATTCGACTCTCTTCGATGATAAGTCTGTTCTTTCGTTCACTAGATGGTGCACAACACACAAGAAATTAGATTTCTTGAAAGTTACGCCTAAAAGAAGACTGACAAACAATGGTGAGAGATTGAGCACAAGAGCTTTGTTTGCTCTAAAGAAGCAGTTTATTGGTAAGGGACATTAAAAGCACCTTTTTAATTGACGCTAACTGTATATTCGTAGATTCTACAATGGAGAATATCATATATTGTTTACCAGCACGTCTAAAGCTTGTCCAAAGTTTGAAGGAGAGAGGCTATACTGTGATTGGCTATGCCGCCAGGGAGTCTCCAACTGCGAAAGACGACACCAATCGAATGGCACTGTTAAAAGCAATGCGCAACAGACTGAAAGAAATCTCAGCAATGGACTACATTTTCGTGTCTGTATGTAGTAATAAAGCAAGGAATCCATTTTGCAATGAAATCAGGGTTTAAAGGGATTTCACAGAAAAAAAAAATAAAAAGCAAGATGAAAAATACAATTAAAATCAACTGTATTTTATTTGGTTGTTGAAATAAAACTGAAGATTCCTGGATTTGAGTAAAAAATAAGAGTATTTATAACAATTGAGCGTTGGCTCGTACAGTGAGGATCAAAACTGTTCAAATGTTTTCATGTTTTGACTTTGAAACTTTATGACGGCTTGAAAAACTATCGTAGAATGCCATACTTTATATGATTATGAAGAGAACCTCGATCAGAATCAATCATAAAAAAAGGTTTTGGAATAAATCAATTTTATTGGTCGAAATATGAATTCAAAGGAGCCGGGTGCATTTGAACAGTTTTGCACCCGCCCTCCCGCAATGACTTGTTGACTGTTTAATAAGACGTCCAATAACCTTTTGCTTTAATACATTCTTCTATACGGCTAGGCATGCTGTCTATTACCTTTCGGCAATCTTCTACAGTGATTACATTGTACCAAGTATGAACAACTCGTTCATACAGCTCGTTCATCCCTTTGGGAGGAGTATCGTACTCATTCAGCTTGATTTTCAACAAGCGCCACATGTTTTCGATTGGGTTAAGGTCCGGAGATTGTGCTGGCCAGTCCATCACCTCAAATTCTTGCTCCGAAAGATAATTCATGACCACGTCTGACTTGTGCTTGGTGTCATTGTCTTGTTGGAAAATTAGCTGATCTCGTTGGAGACCCAAATTTTCTGCCGTATAGTTAACCATTGGGCTCAGATCCTCTTCTAAGATCTGTTTATAGACGTAGCAATCCATTATTCCATCGATCTTGCAGATCCAACCAACTCCAGCATACGATATGGCACTCCAAAACATGATACCTCCACCACCATGCTTTCGCGTAGCCTTTACATGCTTTGGTTGCAGCTACTCACCGTCACGAATCCAGCTCCAAACGCGTCCATCTGAGTTAAAACGGTTAATTTTAGTCTCGTCGGACCAAATAACACGTTTCCAGTCATCCGAGGTCCAGTCACGGTGGGCCAAACACCACTCAAGTCGATTCTTCGCGTTGGTTGTGCTAATGTCAGGCTTCTTTTCTTTTTCAAATGCTTCAAGGCCAGCCTCCCTCAAGGTTCGACGAACAGTGTGAGGACTTACATTGATCCCATGATTATTTAGGAGCTGTTTTCGGACCTTTACAGCGTTGTCCATTCCTTGTTTCGTCACCAAACGTACACAATAACGCTGATCTGCAGGAGACAGGATCTTGGGTCGACCACCTTTACTTCTTTCCCGGTCAGGGCAACTAAATTTTCCGACATTAACAACAGTCCCAAGACTGACTCCGACGCTCTCGGCCACTTTGCGGTTTGACTTGCCTGATTTAAGGAGAGATACAATACGATTTCGTTGTTCAGAGGTAATTTCGCGCATTTTTGAATTTGATGTTACTTTCCGTGGTGTATGTAGTAAGAGAAGCTTATAGTGTAAAATTTGAGCGATTTGTAACAGTTTTGCAGCAGTTATTTAGCGCCTAGGGCTGTTTACCGAGTTGTGGTACCGAGGTAAACTATAGCCGGACACCGGGCTCAAAACTGTTCAAATGTACCGATCAATTTGTAGTGACTATAGCTTCTGATATCGGTAATTTAAACAATAACCAATTAGATATTCTTGTAGAGCGGAGTCTCAGGAACGTATTGATACTAGACACACCCCGAATATAATGAGATTTTACTGCGATAATTTCGAAAAAGTTCAGATAACCAAAACATTTGAACAGTTTTGATCCTCACTGTAGCATGAGTTTGATAGAGAGCAATAGGTTGTACTATTGCGGTATTCAGCGTTTGTTATTGATGCCTTGGATTAAAGGGGTAATTGCTGTAGAGCATTGACCATAAAGGTAGATCTGCGTAACCTTGATTGGGCTTTGATGTGCTATCGTCATAGCAGCATGAAATGTAACCTTGTGTTCTAAGGTGTGTTGTTTTGTTATTATATAGAAAGTGTTCCTTATGTAGGATGCTGTACAACTATGGCATCTGGGCATAGTTGACGAATTCGACGAATATGTTGTTATTGATTTGGTTTTAATTTGGATAAAGAGAACACACACTTATGACAAACATCATTAGTGAGAATGGATACACTGTGATCAAGAGTGATTCATTCACACGATGGGAGTGATAAGGGTGTTTCCTTCATTTTAGTATTTTCGAGATTGTTTGTATATACATTTAGAAAGGTTTATTATGTGATTCAAATAGCATGAATGCTCATGAGCGGTATTTGATGAACTTTTGTATTTCAGTAACATTACTTTGAGGGCGCTAATTCCATTACACATTTAATGAAAGAGATACAAACAACAACAGCGAATCACTGGCCAATCTACATGTGACTGGTGATACAGAAGGTGATTTTTTTTTATAATCGAGTCGCGTTCCGGTTTTTATTTGAAGTCCTTTTTTAGGTGTCGTAATGAGTGATAAAGAAGACTGGGTCTTTAAAGGGGGGACGAGAAAAGCGAAAAGGAAAATAAAGAATAGAAATTGATCAAGAAGAAATCAAATTATAGGTAAATATCTACGAATCTTGGTTTAATTCGGCATCCAGACTGATTTATCACAAATAAATTATTTGTAAAAGAGTATGAAATTAATCAGGTAAAGAATCTCGTTTATTACATTGGAAAATAAGAGGGTTTATATACTATTCGAACTGAGGGATTTGATGTGAGGATAAGGTGTTGAATGGGAAGATCTGGTGGGTGATAGGACAATAGATGTAATCTACTGTCATGAACATACGATGAATAAATCAGTAACTAAATCAAGTTTCATGTTGACATTTTTATGATCTGATGTGATCTGTGCTTGAACTAAATGTTTTGCTGTATTTTGACATCTGGCTTAGAAGAAGCGATACATCACAGACGATTTAGAGAACGAGTAAGACGATGTGTTACTGAGTTCGAGAGAAAAGAGGTTCGGTCGAAGATCCAGTGCCAATGTGCCTGCCAAATGGTGACAAGAGTAGTGACAGCAAAGAGCTGATGAAAAGAGAGATCAGCGAGAGGGAGGAGTGTTGTACCACGATCCTGAGGAGGAGGAGAGCAAATTAAAAGTTGTTGCAAAGAGTGGAGAAGATTTGCATCCGAGAGGGTTGAAGGGTGGATGTAGGTTTGAAACATCTCGTGCCATACCAGGAATTTAGGAGGATAAGAAGAGAAGAGAAAATATGTAATAGTCTCAGGAGAAGAGGGAAAGCAGAGGGTACAGTCAGGAGAAAAATGGTCCTGAGGAATAAGAATATTATTATAGTATTGCCACGCGAATGTTTTCATATCCCATAGTTGATTGGAAGTCCGAGGATGGTAAATGCCCCCATTAGGTACAACAGAGCCACCCGAATCCCCAGGAGCACTAGTAGAAGCGACCTCCGTAGGAGCATCAGAGCCACCACCATCACCACTAGAACAACCATCAGAACCTCCATCACTACCAGGGCCACCGGAATCATCACCATAGTCAGCAGAATCTCCGGACACACCCAGACCATCAGAAGCCGAATCATTAGTAGTGACCACTGTGTTGGAAGCAGAATTCCCCCAGGATGCCACCAGCAGAACTAATTCTTGTCGCAACCGAAGGAGGAATAAAATTTCCATCAAAGCCTGGAGATTATTGTGGACCTCTTGACATGTATTGTTTAGCTGTTCTTACTTGGTGAATCCGTTAAAGATAACCAGCAGCCGAGCGTTCCTCTTTCTCTCTTTATCAGCTGTCCCCGGCTTTGAGAGCAGAAATGTCCACTAGTTCCTGTTGTAGTATTTGGAGCATAGAGTCAATTCTTCGTGATAACAGTATTCGTCGTACAGTAGCGTTGGGAGGCTTCGACCGCAGTAGTCGAGCACGTTTTCGTTCTTCCAAATGTTTTATACTCAAAGGCCGCCAGTGTACGTGCTCAACCCCCTTCTTAGTTGCTGTTTTAATCATATCCCATTGTTCCTGAGGAGAAATGTTGGTGTCCATGCTTTTCATAATGGTGTTGTTGATTATTTTTGTTTCCAATATTGCCTGAGAGTCCAAATTGTTGATACACGCAGTGTTACCTCTCCATAAACCGGGATCCCATTTAGAGTTTCTTAGATTAAAGTTAACTTCCAAGACAGCATGTTCGGACCATGGCGCGGGAATAAAGCCAACAGCAGTATCCTTGACGAAATGGCGGAAGGACGAGGCAGCAAACACATAATCGATAGTAGAAAGTGCATGTTCGTATGTTCGAATAATATGCATGTTGTTGTGGATCATACAGTTGTATAAATAAAACTGAAATGTATCGTATCCATCGACTGTAAAAATGGAAGGACGATACTCAAACTATAACGAATCGATTGTGTATTCGATTATTATATACTGTGCCGAGACGAATGGTTCGCGTGTTTGCAAAAATAGCATATATCGCTTTGTAAATCCAACGTGAGCCATTTAATTCACTAGCAATATATAGATAAAAAAGAAAGCCTGAGTTCTTAGCTCTCGAATGGTATGCAAATCAAAAATAGCCAATAAGATTTGACTGCAGGGGAGCCTGCTGAAATCAGACATCCCTAAAACCCAAAATTTAAGAAAAGCTAAGTTTCAAACTTAACTTATAATATCTTCCGTATTATGTATTGGAAAGTTATAAGATTTTAAACGATAATTAGCTGACATCTGGAGTATTGGAATATACTGTCAAAAGTACGAAAAAAGTGTAAAAATTTCCCCAAATACCTGTATATTTTTCTTCGACTACCTTTATTTGTAATTATCACTATGACCAAGCCTCTTCGCATGGATACTCCGAATTCCTTAACGATTTTGTTACTGAACAAAGCGCCGTACTTTGAAGTTATGAATATGCTGCCAAACGTTTGAAAGACCCAAATTAGCAGACATAACAAGAGATTTTTTGATGGTGCCCATCTTACCAATGTCGGAAAAAAGATTCGAATCACCAAAAAAACTCAGCTATACATTGCCAATAGTATTTGAAACAATAAAATAAATGTATAAGATGCTGCTGTCAAATTTTTGGCTCTTTAGGGTATCCCCAGGAAAAATGATGATGTAAAGAAAATGCTAAAAGGAAATTGCTTGAAGGCTACATTAGTAAGAAACACCGTCAGAGCCTCATATAATGAATCTAGTCCGCTTATAAAGCACCCGTCTAACTTGTAATGTCTACAAGTTATAGTCCATGCTAAACGGAGTTTTATATTAGCCTTGCTTATCATGTAGGTCCTGATTTTTCTTCTAGCTTTAAAGCCGTTATTTCTTTTTTGCAATTTCTTTACACCATCATTTGTCATGGGGATACCCTAAGAAGCCAAAACTCTGCCAGCACCATTGTATTTATCTACTTTATTGTTTCAAATACTATTGGCAATGTATAGCTGAGTTTTTTTGGTGATTCGAATCTTTTTTCCGACATTGGTAAGATGGGCACCATCAAAAAATCTCTTGTTATGTCTGCTAATTTGGGTCTTTCAAACGTTTGGCAGCATATTCATAACTTCAAAGTACGGCGCTTTGTTCAGTAACAAAATCGTTAAGGAATTCGGAGTATCCATGGGAACAGGCTTGGTCATAGTGATAACTACAAAAAAAGGTAGTTGAAGAAAAATATCCAGATATTTGAGAAGATTTTGATACTTTTTTATACTTTTGACAGCATATATCAATACTTCAGATGTCAGCTAACTGTCGTTTAAAATCTTATAACTTTCCAATACATAATACGGAAGATATTATAAGTTAAGTTTGAAACTTAGCTTTTCTTAAATTTTGGGTTTCAGGGATGTCTGACTTTAGCAGGCTCCCCTGCAGTCAAATCTTATTGGCTATTTTTGATTTGCATATTATTCGAAAGCTAAGAACGCAGGTTTTTGTTTTTATATATACTGTTGGTCAATTAAATGGCTCACACTGGATTTACAAAGCGATATATGCTATTTTTGCAAACACGCGAACCATTCGTCTCGGCACAGTAGATGCATGATACACTATAGTGATTCTATGTAATAAACCTAGGGAAAATTAAGAATAATACGAGAGAAAAGCTGATGTTTATTTGATCTATCAAACTCTAATTGAAATACACTTGACAAGTGTTGAATCTTGCATGATTGCACAATTTGTGCATACCATTACATCTATTGTAAGCGACTCTCATCTCAAATTAAGTAATAATAATATTATACATAAGATCACGTGAAAGTAACCGGTGGCCAGTAAATAGAAGTGATCCTCACACCTCTCCCATCTCCAGTCATGGTGTCGATGGTATACCTTATCCTATACTAAGCCTTCTCTTTCAGCACCAACATGGCACAGCCCAATTTACTCTTCGAGTTTTCAACGATGCATTAAATTGTCCTATGGCATCTTTCTTTCCAGCTGGCTGACGACCTGCATGTGCCTGCTCCCCAAGAAAAAAGGCGATCTCTGGGACCTCAAGAACGGACGACCGTTGTTTATGATCTGCTGCGACGCGAAAATTTTCACTCGCTTGTTCAACCGCCGTTTAATGCTTTTCATGAATAGCCTCATCTGCCCCCAACAATCAGGGTTTATGCCAGGCCGCTTTATAGGCGGCAATGGCATGATTCTGCATTCCACCAAACTCATTGTCGCTCATCAATCCTCAGAACACAACTTTGTCTTGCTCCTGGATCAGGAAAAGGCTTATGATGATGATCGCATTCATCCTGCATACCTTTGGGCAGTGATGCAACGCTTTAATAATATTATACCTACTTCTATCATTCATAGTCTAATTACTCTTTTTTTCGCAGAAATTCACACCAACATGAACAATGAGCATGCGTCTCAACAGAATATCGTTCGACGTCATGGTATTCGTCAGGGTGACCCGATTTCTCCACTCCTTTTCAACATTGCCTTCGATCCCTTCCTGCGGTCTATCCAACAAAAGCCGCAGTTCCAGGACTTCAACTTCGCTACAGAATCTCCTGTTTCCTCAACACCACAGTCATCCGAAGACTTGGCAGACTCCTTACATTAACTATTTCCTGATTCATCTGACGCAACCGATCTACCAACTAAGCCTCCGCCGCGGACAACGGCGTCTTCTCCACCACCTACAGCCGTTAAAATCCTCGCATATGCTGCTGATGATATTTTGGTATTTCTTCGAGAGGCCGGCGATTTTAGCTTGCTTCTTCAACAACGCATGCCTAATTTCGGTATGCATAATAGAAGAAGCAAAAAAAAAAGAAAGCTTCAATTATTTAGTCTTGAAAACAACACTCATTATAGCTGCTAATAATGTCTTCTGTAGAAGAAGCAAAAATCATTTCTTTTTTTGTTACATCAAAACTGTAACAACTTAGTTTGCTAATCACAGCCCATTTATATATGCTCTGCAGCAATGTGATGTGTTCTCGCATTAAAAGCTTTACTGCACTTCTTCGAGATCTGGCTAAAGTGTATTATTATGTTGGATTGTATTAATTATCGAGTTAGTCTATATTAACTTATCTGAAAGAACAACAATACTACAGTAGTGGCAATAATGCTTTGATAATAAATAGAATAATATTATCCTTTGCCTCGTGAGAGCTTTATAGTTTACTGCAAGAAGTACCTATTTAGAAGCTTTTAAATATCTGTCAACAAGCTTGCTTTACGCAATAAGCATACAAGATCTTAGTCAACCTTCAAACTTTCAAATTTACAGGCTGTTTACAGAATTTTACATGTACTTTCGCATAGTGTAGTGTTCAAATTACTTCAAGCAATTAAAAAAAAACGCATTAAACAGCCCAGAAACGTAGAAAAGCTATATCTATTTATTACCTTTATATACTGAAAAACCTAGAAAAATTTTGCCATAGTTCTCCTCTGCAATGATGTTAGGCGGAATTTGAAGTACTACCCAAAAATGCAATTAGGTAGTATTTCAATTAGACCACCCCTCAGGTGCTAGAGCGTGCCTTACTACACCCCTAACATGAGGAATTATGTTTATTAAGACCCTCAACTGTCGCTAAGTAAGTAGAATCAACAATTAAGTTTGGACCAGCCTATCTAATCCTAGCCTCGGAATCTTGTTATTGTTGAGCTTCAGTGATAGGCACATTAACTCAACGTAAAAAAAAGGTATGCTTCACAGAAACATAGAAAGAAAGAAAAATAGTGAGGGTAATAACATTACATGCCGACGAAAATTAAAAAAAAATCAGGGCAAGAAGCCAAGAAAAAAAGGGGGAGAAAAAGAAGCTAATAAAAATGTATAACTTGTGTCTACTACTATTGTTCTGGCTGTTGTCATCCACAGAAAAAAATAACTTGATTGATCTCTTGCAGCATCATCCAGTAGTGTCCATGTTCATTCCCATTTGCCTGCCTATACATAATTCAAAGAATATAGTCAGTATTGCATTGCTCAGTCAGCGCCATCATATCATAATAATATACCTACCTAATTGACTGTTAACAGTTCCGTTTGCATCCAGTAGTATTTATCATTAATCATCCATTAGTAGTAGTCATCGTGACCTTATACTTGTTGCCTACACATCACATCATCAAAATAGTATAATAATAGTTAGCAATGTAATCAGCAATCTACATCATTATTTATACTTACTTGATAAACAATTCACAACAGGTTCTACATTTGATGTTCTGGAGCACCACCTTGTCCTTGATACCTATATATTCTATCAAGTTTGGATAGTCAGTATGGTATTATTAAGCAGCAGACACCATCAAAACTTACCCAATCAATTGAACCAATGATACGTAGCAATAGTATATAAGACTTGAATATATCACCAGGCCAGAGAACAGCATTGCTAATGATTACTTGCTGACAGTACCAAACCAGAGAGAAGAATTGCTACTGATGATGACTTGCAGATATTACCAAACCAGAAGTGAAAAACAGCGCTTCATATGCCTTGCAGATAGTATCAGACCAAAAGAGAGAAGCAACACCACAGATAACTTGTAGATAGTACCAACCAGAACAGCAGCACCACTATCAATGAATTGCAGATAGTATCGAACCAGAAACAGCAGGCAGCGCCAGATATTTTGTTGAGGTTGTTGAGAACAAACAAAACCATTCTCTACTAAAAAAAAAATATAAGAGAGAGTTCAGTTAAGCGCAATTCAATAAAAGTAGCAATCTACGTTACGTACCGAATTACTATTATGAAAAATATCAAAGATTCCAAGGAAGTAGCTATTATAGAAGTAAGTCGAATTGTTGTGTCTTTGTCGTCGTCGTCTTGTTTGCTTTAAAGCAGTGATTACCTATTCTGAAAAAGAAAGAAAATGAATTAATAAATACTAGCGCTAGACAATCTATTCAGCAACAAATACACTCACTAGCATATGGCAACGCTGATGACAGGCTTGATGAACTTGTTGCTATTGTTTCCAAAACCATTGGAGTGAGTAGAATAATAGTAGTAGAACTGTTGCTGTAGCTGTAAAAATAGTATCAAAAACGGGGGAAGGAAAAACGGGGGAGTGCAAAAGCAAACTATTGTGCATTTGACGTCACGAGGTTTCTCTGTATATAGTAGCTGATATCAAACTGAGGTTAAAAGTTCTATTGTTCAAAATGACATTTGAGCCTTCTTGATATCTGTCATGGCCTAAAGCTGGGAATTGTGGATAGTAAACATACAGTCAGGTATATATCAAATTTTTGTAGAATTTAAAGATGCATCCAATGGTACTAATATTGTCTGGTTTGGTCAACACTAGGTCTTTTTAAAAGAACAAAACGTTTTTCGTCAAATTTTGGTAGTTTTTCAATGATATCTTTATCTCTGTCAACATAACATTACTTGTACAGTATGCTACTACTACCTTGAACGATTCTGGTTAATCTTTCTTCTCTTCTAAATCAAAAAGGATTCGGTAGGATCGTCCAAGTAATAACAAATGTGGGCCTCGACATCATCAAGTCTTTTGGAAAGGCGAGCAGCGTGTTCGCTGGTGTATTTTTCGCCATAGAACATGCAGATTGCTTGATCCCTGCACACCCTAGGAGTCTTCTTCTTTCCTATTATCATGGTGAAATTTCTTCTTCGAGCTTATCAGACACTCTGAAATAACTGTTGTTAAGCACAAAAAATAAACATGTTATGATCTCTAGCTTATAAAAAGTGTTCAATATTACAAAAACAAGAAAAGACTTATTTGAATAAGATCAAACACAAAAATTAAAGATTTATTGATGAAGACAAAATCTATCTTATTTATACTAATTCTGAGTGTCAAAAGAGTAATTTATCTTGTGCCACCACGTTCATCACATCTGACGAACCTTGGCACCTTAGTAGCTGAGATACACCTTAATCGTCACCATAGCTTGTTGTTCCATGTTCTTCTATAACACAGACATCTTTACCCATCAGGAGTGCCTTAATCTTCACAGACAGCTGTGGCGATTCTGGCACAACAGCTGTATATCAAATGAATATTGCTTGAATCGGCGAAGCGACTTTCAGATGATGAAATATTAACGGAAGCCACTTTGCGTTCACTCAATAATGGAACACATGCTCCTGATTCACTGAGCTAATGTGTACTTCAGATCAAAGCAAAATGGCATTGAAACAGAATGATATTTATGATTTTTTTGTGCTTTTGAATCGAAGATCAGCTCCACGAATTCATGCCGCACAGCACTTGAGGACTTCTTCGCAACAATTTTTCTTCTTTTGTTTCTTTTACTTTTCTTTCTTTCATCAGCTAAGCACTGTAAATTGCTTACATTATATTATAGCTAACTAGAGTATGATCAGCTCTGCACTGTATATATTATTCATCGCTATCTCTATATTATTGCTCATGCTTTTTTTTTTTTTTTTTTGTTCAATAGGCGTTTCTACAGATAATACATATATATTTTCATCTAGTAGATAATCTCTCGGAAATTTTAGAAGATGGCACACTGTCTTGATAGTAATATCAAAGTATGTGATCCTAAATCGCTAAGCAAATACAACACTAACGCAATTATCTTCTTATCAAATGTCAGGGTGCACCTCTTCTTCTTGATAGTGCATTGATGGTCATTTTGATTATGGAACAAGGTATGTATTATTCTTTTGTCAGAATTGTGCTACTATGCAGATATTATAACTGATCATTTTTATATTTGTATGCGTGTATGCGTTCAGTCCACCACCAATGCCAACAAACTCGGCCCAATGTTTGTTATACATTTAATCAAAAAACTATTATTCAATCTTCCTCTTATCCATTTCTACTTGATACAACCAAATTACAAGAACATACTGGATAGCAGTATGGTTTATAAAACATGCTATTTATTATTGAATAAAAACGCATTCAACTGATTTAGACTCTTCCAAATCAAAGCTCATTTATTGCATGAAATGTATTAATAATTATGATAGCAGTATGATTGGCTTTCCCAATATAGGCAAAGCGCTTCTTCAGACTTTTACAAAAAAGGATTCACCAAAAACACCACCTTTTGAATCACAGAAAAATATCCTTGGGTGTGCTAAATGCACACCTGGGCTCTATATTAGATGAAAACGGTCATGTATGTCTAAATTTGCTGTGCACTTTTCTCTCTTCCTGTACTGGCTACAATGTCAGACTTCAAAGGATTCACATTTGAGAAGCCAATCAGCCATCAAAGCGAGCCCCAAGATGCTCATCTGACAGATTTATCCTTGAAATTCAACCGTATCTCTACAGACGACAATGATAGTCGACTTGGCTCATTCAAACACTTTCGCTCTCCTATCGCAAGTCGTTCTCGGTCAGAAGCGCAAGAACAGCGACGATTGGAAGCATTGGAATTACAGAAACAGGTACGGATGGGCCACTCTTGAGTGTGACATGTTTGATTTACCCATAAAACTGTTGATAGCAAAGACAGACATCCATTAATAAGGCCCGGCAAATTGCATTAAATACCACTGAAGATGGTGAATCAACAACTGATGACGAGCAACAAGAAGAGGAAGAGGAAGAGGAAGAGGAAGGGGAGGTGGTGGAAGCCAAGGAAACAGCTAAACGATCCAGAGATTCAGACGACGAAATGGCAGAAGTCAGCAAATACGTAAAGACTATGCCCAAGAAAAAGAGCAAGAGCAAGAATAAGAAGAAAAAGAACATTCATGCGTAAGTGTATACACACACCAAAATTGACTCTTGGCTTACATTGTCTAGTAATCAAATCATGTACTCGGAAACAATGGAGTCTGTGCCTCAAGATTTGCTGACAGATTGGGTATTGATGATCTGTCCCAAGGGCAAGCGATGTATGGTAACTTCAGGCAGTGGAGAGACGATTGCACGGTCCAGAGCAGGCAACATCTTGGCCCGATTTCAATCTAGATTGCCCAACGGATCAAGAACAAACCGTACGTCTGATTTCTGTATCCTGGACTGCGTGTATGATGCCGTGCACTGGACATTTTATGTACTGGATATCATGTGTTGGAGAGGATACCCCATCTTTGATTGTGATACAAACTTCAGGTACACTTGCTCAAGGAATTTCTTGGATACATACTCACACATGTTGTAGACATTTCTGGCTTCAAACCAAGCTAGAATCAAACGAACTAGACAGATCTGACGGGCATAATCAATTTTACAAATTTATACCTTTAAAACCAGTATTGACAACCGAGACACAGCAAGTCGCTGACGATCCTGAGCAATACGTCCAAAATCAAGGCTTTTCTTATCAGATTGATGGGCTCTTGTTTTATCACAGACAAGCTCATTATCGAGGCGGTAGTACGCCTTTGGTTTGCTGGGTGCCCCGTGATGAAATACAAAACATGCTCAAGTAAATTTGAACTAATAAAGCATCATTACGCTGTAGTGGATAGATATATTGCAAGAGATCAGACATCTTTTGTTTCTTAAAAACGAGCTATGCTTCAACATTTAGAGTTTTGGTTGTGGCCGAATGACACTCATTGATTAGCTGAAGCCTGAACTCACCTCTCACAGGCTATTTAAACCCAGGGACAAGCATCTTGTGTCCTTTTTCTCCTTATTTTGATACTAAATAGCAGCAAGAAATATGTGGAAACGAGAGAGAATGATGGTCGATGTTATATCTATCAAACCCACTGCACAATTACCGGCATCATCAACGTATCAGCACAGTCCTTCTTTACTGATAAATAACAATCACAGCAACCTTCCTCCTCCTCCTCCTCCTCTACAAAACAGACAATGCTATCCATTTGATAGCCATATCCATGACGATGTAAATAACTTTTATGCAGGCAATGAATACAATCAGTTTGGAGACATCAAGCTGTTGAGCACAAAGCGGCCCTTATCTGTCCATGAAAGCATGCCATCAAAGCGACAGAAACCTTTGAATGCACTGCCGCCCACATCCACATCCACATCCCAACAAAAAAGCTCATATACATTTACTTCAAAACCGTATGATTACATGGATAACAACATCATGTACGACTACTAACAACAACAACAACAACAAAAAAACGCATCGATATAATCTTTCTTTTGTTTTTATTTATCCATCTTGCTCTTGTTTAATCCCTCTTCAAAGGATGAAGTTGTACTTCAACAGGTTGATCTTTACGAATAATAAAAATTTGAAGGTTATCACCGGTATAAATATCACGTTCTGTAGCAGAAGTAAATGCATCCTTTACAATCTTGAGAACTTCATCCAATTCCATATCTTCAAACTGTCTATTTGCCATATTCTTCTTGCCGACTTGATTATCCAAGAAAGGTTGAATGAGTGCTGATGCGGAACCGTTGGCACGACACATTTCACGTTCAAATGATCCAATGGCATCATAACAATAAACTGCACCTTTGCCGTTCTCATCGACACCTCCCAATACACAGAAACTATAATAGGGGAAGAAACGTTTTTGATAAAGTGTGATGGATAACATTTGTGCCACTGCAGTAACAGACATGTCCTTTTCATGACTGAATTTATACCACTAGTAAGTAGTATAAGTCATCTCATCATTCGAGATTGTGTTTATCAGTATCTCCACTCACCTTGAGTCTTTGATCAAGCACCTTCTTTAAAGTTAAACCATCAGCATGAAAACCATTCATGGCAATCACAGAGGTCTCTGATAATTTGTAGGCCTTGGGTGCATATCTAGAGTTGATACTGTATCCAGTGCTTTGTCTAGTATCAGAGGCAATGACACAGAAATCCTTTCCTGCAATAGCTAAAGAGGTACTGTAGAAAGAGTTAATGAAACAGCCCAAGATGTTCATCTTGCAATCCACATTTAGTACTTACCCTCCATTATCATCGTAGGGTTCAAATCTGTGCTCGATAGGTACTGAAGTAGCTTCCATTGGGTTGACAAATTCCATATTAGTTTTTTTTTTTTGATGTGGAATGAAAGAAAGGTAAAATAAGAAAAAGACTATGGACGCGCGGCAGCCAAAGCACTACATTACGACTTTTTGTAGCGCAGGTTCCGACATGCAAAAAAAAGTCGCGTACGTCATCTACTGGTGGCATTGTCTCTTATAACTGTAACTGAGTTGTTTTCCATACTATATATTCTTAAATGTAGTCTACAAGTCAATGCGTAGCCATGATCACAGCCATCTAATGTTGATTTTTGAGTAGGATAATCAATTGACATGTCTGCAAGGTTTACCTGGCGTTGGTCGAGTGCATGCCTGCATATGTATCGTTACAGGGAATCTATAAAGTAACATACACAAGCAATGCAAATGAAGGATGACTTCAAGTGGGTCTAAAAGGCATTTTATTAGAGTAGCTCATTCTTCAAAATGCACAATCTTAAAGGAGTATTATGAAGCTATTAATTCATATGTATTGTAGTCGTTTAAATGCCCATTTCGCACAAGAACAAAAAACAACTGCAAGTATGTAGCGAATTGTCAAAATTAGTTGCAGTATTACGGGCAGCACAACAAGTTGTGCAATAATACTATGATATCAACTGCTACAAATCACGGAAAAACCTCTATAGCATCACTTGTAACTGTGGATATGACTCTTCTATGATACTCCAGGTCTAAACTAATGAAAACAACTCATGTAAGGGTAGACAATATACTTACATTGACTCTTACTACTCGATAATATGCTAAAACACAGCCAAAATTGATTGCATTTGACAAGCGATTTCCCGAGTTAGAGGCTGATTTAGACCTCCAGAATAGCACCAAATGATTGCCCTTGACTAGTTCTTACTTGCTGATGCTTAATCTCAAATTTTTTTGGGTCATGACAAATCGACCCTCATCCCCATTTTTGGACGAGTACTAGCAAGCAAAAATTATTGAAAATCAAACAATTGCATTTTTCACCCCCAAAACGAGGTTTTCTAATATAACATGCCATAGCGAAGAAAGTAGCTACGGACTCAGTTTATCATCTAAAGTTGCTATTTTGGGTAGTCAATTACACGAAAATTAAGTTTTCGACTAATAACGCGTTTTTTGTTTTTGCCAATTTAGGAAATATTTTTGGTGAAACATGGAAGAAATATTAGCACCACCTTTCTTTCGTCTATTTGTTTTTTGGGTACTTTTGGCCCCTGGAAACAATAACAACAAGCAGTAAAAATCATAGCAAAACCCCACAACAACATCAAACCAAACAACACCTCAGGCACAGACCTTAAGCCTGCTATTACAGTTACTTCTTCGTCTCGCCTCACGCCAGCACAGCCGAAACCTCCGAGTAACCGTCCTTCCAAACTACCTCTCGCTACCAAGAAGCGTCGCTTCTCTCATCTCAAAGCTACTGCAGTTCCTGTACGTCGCTCTCCTCGTCTAATCCTTCCTATTGTTGCGCCCCCCCTCAGCATGGATACCGCAACTACCGTCGACCTCACTAGCACTCAGGAAATGAACGTTTCGCCTTCAGTTTCTACTCAACTCGATACTGTAACAACCACGGCTGAACCTATCCTCAACCACTTGCGACTGCCTCCTTCGGAAGACATCCATACTCACCCACAGATGCCTTCCTGGATCCAGGATATCTATTCAAAATTGTCAGAACATGCTTCTCACTTGCAAACCCACTCCTCGAAAATTGATGAAATTCAAGATCTCTTGCATAGAAATCGCGAATTACAATTGGCACTGGACCAGGCTAATCTTCGGATTGCCGAACTCGAAGCTGCGGCTAAAACTCACCCTCTGAGTTCAGCCGTTCCTGCTACTCCACCGCAGGTAGGTCCCTCTACTACCTCTGCATCCAAATGGGCTGATATGGCTGCTGCTACCCCTACCTCGACCTCGAACAAACCAACCAAGTCGAAGTCGACCACTACCAAGACCAAAAGTACTGATCAACCGGCTAGTCAACCCAAGAAGAAGCGTCCGCTCACTTTGGAACAATTGGATCGTTTCTACTCTCTTCCCTCTGGTAACCAAGGTTATCAATTCTTGTACTTCACCACTCGTGGTCGGGAACGCATTTCGAAGATCCGTGCGGGCTTCGAGGTGCTTGGTTTGTCCCAGAGTCGTATCTTGGATATCCACTACCCCGAGAACCAAACAATTGGGTTTCTCGTGCACAATGACTATGCCTCGGCTGTCATTGAAGGCATGTCTAAATTACCCTCCTCCAAACTGCTTCCCGACTTTGATCCCTGCGCTTCTAACCTTCTCCGGGATCCCAAGTACACTAACATTACTGACTCTTCTTTCTTGCAGACGGAGGCTGTCCGTATCCATCAAGACCGCCTGACTCGTATTGTTCAGCGTATTCACAATCCACATGTTCAATTGGCTGTAGCTCGAGAATTCTGCTTTAAGCGCAAGTGGCTTCCCGAGGCTACGTACAAAGAACTTTACTACGATATACACCCTGACAAGACACCCAAGGCTCCTTCTTCCTCACCCAGAGACGACGTTGCCATGAATGATGCTTCCGACAATACTGATTCTTCCAACTCCATTAGCCCAGCTGACGGCGACTCAGCCCCCTTGGCCTAATGAGTACCAATACTACTAACCCCACCACCTATGCCAATGATATGCCCCATTATGACACTAACAATCAATCTTTTATGCACAACCACAACCTCCATATAGCCTCCCTGAACTGCCGCAGTCTTTCTAAACCTTCCAGTCCCCAGACTAGCTCTGACTTCATCCGATATCTCCGTTCCTTACACTTGGACATTCTATGTGTTCAAGAATCGCATGCGGTCCCGGCAGTTCAGGACCAACTTAATATACAACTCCAAGCCTCTTCAACTTTATGGACACAACACTGCGGTATTATATCATTCAATCCACTCATTAATCTACACTCCTTAGACCTAGAACTAGATCCACGCATTATCGCTTGTCAAGTTTCTCATGCAAATGCCTTATTCCCCCCCTTTACGCTAGTTAATATCTATGCTCCTGCTATCTTTGCTCCTCGGGTCCAGTTTCTTCAGTCGCTGTTGGAGATCCCTTTCTTCCGTCTCTCTCACTCACAATCTCCTGAATCTCTCTCTACTCTGCAAGCTCCTCTCGATTCTGACCCTACTATGCTTCAACCTATGCTCTTGATGGGGGACTTTAATTATAACTCCACTACGCACATTACTGATACAGACGACAGTAGTGACATGCCCACTAATACTAACCATACTAACACTGGCGCAGCTGTTCATCGACGTTTCCATCGTATAGTCAATACTCACTTTGTCGAATGTACACACTCGAGAGAGGAGGGTCCCCAACTACCTACCATTCGAAACGGTACTTCCCTATCCACCATCGACTATCTTTATGCCTCTCCATTCCTTTATCAACACTTGCATGATTCCGACATTGTATTTATGGAATCTTCATGGACTGATCATGCCCTATTGCGCGCTCAATTCATTTTCTCTTCGGATCGTCAGGGACCTGGCCTCTGGCGTGCCAACCCTCGGTTAGCCACTAATCCATATTTTACTAATCTACTCTTCCCAGCTATAGATGATTTCTTTACAGCGGTGGAACTCACTGAGTCAGTCGATCTTGCTGCCTCAATTGAATCTACATCACCTCAGGCCAACTGGGATGCTCTCAAATCTTTAGTTCAGGACATTGCTAAGCGAGTCAGTCGGGATCAGAGCAGTGCTTTGGAACGCCAATGCAAACGTTTACAGCGCAAACGCAACCGTATTTGCCGAATGTATCCAGATCCACGCATACGAACACCATTTCTCAAGACCGTTGAGAAACAAATCGGTATCATTCAACGAGAACTGGCTGAAAACCTTAGGATTCGGGCTGGCCATAACTGGCGCGAGAAGGGAGAGACTTCGGCTGGTTTCCTTAAACGAACTATCGCGGCACGGGCTGTTAGAAAGTCTATTGCGAGCCTCATACATCCTACAACGAATAATTTATGCACTAATCCTCTTACCATGCAGTCTGCTGCCTCCGCCTTCTATAGTGATCTGTATTCTCCCACTCCAGTAATACCTGATAGTGTCACTACTCTATGTAACACCATTCCTTCCTCTGACACTATCCCGGATACCGAGCACGAGGCCCTCCTCCGTCCTTTCACTATTGCTGATCTCTTAAGTGGCACTTATCGTACCAAGCTGATCTCCAGCCCCGGCGTGGATGGATTACCTTATGCTATCATTAACATTCTTTTACAGCATCCCAAAGCCGCCAAGCTCGCGGTTACTGTCTTTAATCAGGCACTTACGTCTGGCATCTTTCCGCCTAGTTGGCTGCAAACATGCATGTGTTTATTGCCGAAATCTGGTGATCTGTCGAATCTTAAAAATTGGCGTCCTTTATCACTTATTTGCTGCGACGCTAAGATTTTCACGAGACTACTGAACCTACGACTCATGCCACTTATGAACAAGCTCATTTGCCCTCAGCAATCGGGTTTCATGCCTGGCCGCTTTATCGGTGAAAATGGCATGATGCTACACAACACGAAACTCATCGCCACTCAACAATCTTCTGAGTCTATTGCTCTACTTTTAGATCAAGAAAAGGCGTATGACCGAGTCCACCCAGAATACCTACGTGCTGTCATGAGTCAATTCAACATCCCTACTAACATTACTCACTCATTACTTACCTTGCTCTTCTCCACTCAGATCCATATCAACATCAATGGTCATATCTCACACTCCTTTATCACCCAACAACGAGGAATCCGCCAAGGCGATCCCATTTCACCTCTCTTATTCAACATTGCTTTCGACCCGTTTCTTCGGTCCATCCAACAGGATGCCAACTTCCGAGGCTTTGATTTCGCCACTGAAGCTCCTCTTCCTTCTACTAATCCAACACTCACACCTTCCATATCTGTCAAAATTTTGGCCTATGCTGATGATACATTAGTATACCTCCAAAATTTCCATGACTTTAATCTCTTACAACAGGCAGTCGAGCGTTATATGCAAGCATCTAACGCTTTACTCAATTATCACAAGACAATTGCTACATCATTATCAGGTAGACCATCGACGGCTTGGCAAAGCCTCCTCACCTCCCATGGCATCACGGCCTGGCATGATCGTACTTCATCCACTCCACTCATTTACCTCGGTTATCCTATATGCTCAAGCCACACACAACGCAACTTTGCTTACCAACAACTCTACAACACCATCAATACCGCCACTCAGCTTCACTCTCAACGTCATCTCTCCATTCGTGGTCGTGTCACTGTCCTGAATTCTCTCATTTACTCTAGACTGTGGCATGTCATGCGACTCACCACATTCACCAAAGCTCAATTGCTTTCTTTGCGAAGCTTGGGCACAACGTTTGTTAACCAACGCACCTTTCCTAGATTCTCTTTTGATACACTATCTCGACCTCGGTCGGCTGGTGGTGTTGGCCTCTTAGATCCTTTAGCTCAACAACAAGCTCTGCAATGGCATTGGGTGTGTCCTATCCTTCTACATTCTATGAACTCTCCATTGCTCTCTTTGTATACTGTGCCTTCACTGCCAATCCTTTTGTACACTCTCTCATGGTTCTACTACTCCCCCAATTTCTCTCATTTCTTGTACTATATGCTCTTTCCCTCGACAAGACGCCGGTTCTGGTTCCCTTCTAGGCCACTGAACAACTACACGTTCCTTAACCCGTTTGCAAACTTCGAGGCTTGCCTCTCTAACTTTTCTTCATCCATCTTTGACACTTGTTATGTGGATGCTGTTACTTGCTTATCTTTACCTTTATACGAAGTTTTACTACAAACATTACCTCCTACTCATCCTTCTTTTCATACTTTTATTCCTGCAGATTTAGTGCTACAAAGCTATCCTAGTGCCCGACAACTTCTTGTCAGCGATGTCTTTCTCTTTGATACTGAATCCCAGGTGCTCCGTGTTCGTTCCTCCTTTCGCCATGTCTCTCGCCATCCAACTATATCCAAAAGTGTTGCACTCCTCATTCGTTCTCATCAAATTCGTTTCAAACCGTTCTTCCTTCAACAATGTGAGCTAGCTCCTCGACCTACACTCTCAACCGATGCCTCTCCTTCTCTCAAACCGTTCTGCTTGCGCATAATTGCTCCTCCTCATCTTGCGCGTTCCTCCGGTTCCTCTTCTACATCACGTCAGCGTGGTCGCCTTCCTTTAAATAGCATCCGCTATTTTAAAAAGATCACCACCGTCGATCCAGCTCCTCTTACTTCGGCTCTCACTTTACGTCCCTATCAGTGGCGCCTACTATGGTCTACCTCCATTCCTCTCACTGCAAGAACAGTTTGGTTCCGTTCTATTCACCGCAAGCTTCCTACCAAATCCATCCTACATCACTTCATACCTCAAGATCACCCGTCTCCGCATTGTACCGTCTGCTCTACTTCAACCGTAGAGGATCACACCCATTTCCTCTTCTCTTGTCCGCTGAAACTCCTTGTCTGGCGAGAGATGTACAATTCTTTTATCAGTTCAGCACCTATTACTGATACCAACCTAGTACAACACCTCAATGACCTTCTACAATGTAAATCCATCTCTGTGGATCGCGATGCTTCCCTCCCCCTTCCCCGATCTCTCTCTTCCTCAACTATTTGCATGCACTCTTGTGGCTATCTGGCAAGCTCATTGGCGTTGGATCTTCGACACGACACCCTTTCTATTGATCCCAGTTAGACATTGCCTGACTCGTTTTCTGACACAACTGGACGCCGAGTTACACCTTGATTCGTAAGTATTAAGCTGTCATTTGTTCTTTCCTGTTACCCTACTTTTTGAAACTTTTTCCACATTCGATCCTTTTGTTATATATCCAGTCTTTTCTTTCCCTCATTATGACATCTAAAGGACTTTAAATAAAATATGGAGCTTCGGCTCCCATACAAAAAAAAAAAAAAAGAAATATTAGCACCATTCGATAGAGAATTCAAGGAAGTAGTCGAGACAATTAATACGCAAAGTATATTAGATAAAGCAATTTCAAAGAAATTCTCAATAGAAGCGAGAAAAAGTTCAAATAAACCACAAATCCAGCTCCCAGGATTCTTAAAAAGCACTAACTGCGGGGATTAAAGTTTGGCAATGATGTTTGATGCACTCACTCATTGAATCCATGAAGATAGTTGATGAGTCGAAAACTAATGGGAGTGGATTACATAGTAATTGATCATCATGTCATTGCAAATAATTTATCTCATGCACCTGATCAATTGAATATGTAGGCCTATGAGTCAGCAAATTATTTTAAGCTGCAAAACGATCATGTAGCAAAGCTTTTGACCAATTGAAGTCATCACTCTTCATTTCTGCAAGCAAATTCGGTGAGGTTTTAATGGGGATTAATAGTTTTATATTTTGAGAGACGATGTAAGACTTTGCTTTTTATTAATTTGTATATGCAATGCATGTTCATCGTTTGTCAGCTTAATGCTGTTGATGCTGGTATCGTCCACACTTTGGTCGTTGTAATAGATCTCAGTTTGAGGTATCAAGACAGAAGTCTCTTCATTCGATAATAAAACAAACTCTACAAATTTCTGCTCTATCAGATTGACAGCACCTTCAGTCTTAAAGCCATGGAGCAAATAATAGAGGCCATGTCCCTCTGCGTACATCATGCTACGATACTTTTTTGAGATATCAAGCTTTAATAAAGCAGAGGGAACATGGCTGCTTGGAGATGCGATGGCACTACGTAATCTTCTTTCGTAATTGATGATATTTGCATTCAAACGTGCCATAACCTCATTCATGGGTGATGCCTCTCTTTTTTGGTTATCTTATTTTTCGTCTTCCTCTCCATCTTGCTTTCTCTTTCTAGACCTAATTTAAACAGAAGACCTAAACAGTATGTATAATGTTTTTTGCTTACTCGATTAGTTCAACACAGTTGTTCTTTTTGAAATTAACTTCTAGCTTGAGCTTGTTGAAATAATCTGGCCTAATTACCACTTTATAGGAATGTCCTGTTTGATTAATGCAAGACAAAAATCAGCCAACGTTAAAATTTGTCTGGTCCAAGAGGGTAAGACCAAGATGATCAACAAATCGAAATTGTTTCAGAGCCTTAGAAAGATCTTGGAAGTGGAGTACAGGATTCCAAATCTGTAAATATTCGACCTGATGCACAAGGAAGCTGTTTTGGTATTGGTCGTTTAGGTCAACGATTAGGTAGTTATCGCTTCTGATCATTCTCACAATATCGTAGGACTTTTTTTACAATTATTAGTTTTCCAGTTCCTGAGACCATAAGCATGTGAAATGAGCTTTGATAGATACCTTTAGGATGGTTGGCCTTTGTTATAACTATGTTTAAGAGGGAAAACAAGAGATAGGTTCTTAAAGATTCAACATTTATATCGGTAAAATGATTTCTGATGACATTGGATAACACTCTCTTCTTGTGTACTGATAAATTGAGCCACATTGTCTTTCTGCTATAAAACAAGTTGCTCTGTATTCACAAAATAATGCTTTTTAGTCTGAATAAACTCGATAACCTAAAGTCATCATGTTGCAAATAGCAGTAATAGCCTTTTTATTATGTGTTGACGACCTTCAGAACCAGCAAACAATAAGATTGATCTACCAAAGTCTCGAGTGTTGTCTTTTAAGACGGACACAATAAACCAGGTGTTGGTATTTTCTCTCTCTCTCTCTCTCTCTCTCTCTCTCTCATGTTTGCAAATACTAAAATACAAAGACGCCAAAATGTGAGCACAGCTCTTTTTTTTTACACTTGTGCTGAATAAAAGGATCTACAAGTGATTCAAAGGGAGATGATCTAAACAAAGGAACGTGGCATCTGGGGAAATCCAGACAAACAAACAAACAAACAGCATGTACATACTCAAACCAACATCAAAAATTCTTAATGTGCATGTCTAAATGGACTGTGGGGCCAAATTTGCTGAAAGCACTGGTAAATGACCGGCATGATAAACCTACTATTATACATTCTTTGAGGTGAAGTATTTGAAAGGCTATATTATTTATTATTGTAATTATTATGAAATCGATAGACCCAGATGTCACAGTGCTATCGTATTGGAAATAAATTAGGAGAGAAAGGGTATTGTTAAGGCTAGTTTTATATACATCAAAGAGGCGTTGGGTATCATATTTCGATTTTACTTGAGGGGTGCTTTCACATCCAAGGTTCTTCCGCGTATCCTCGCCCAATCAGCACAAGCTTTATTCTGTTGATCGCATAAAGTCAGTAACACCTTTCTTTGCACCAGTTCGGCCACTGCTTCCCAATCATTCACATTATGGCATTCCTTCATCTCAAATACCGACAAATTTGGACAGTATTTAATGTAAGCATACACAGTTTCATTGGATATCTTGAAGCAGCTGTTAACCGACACTCGCTCCAAACCTGTTGTCCTGTACTTTGCTAGCATCTGCATGCAAGCATCGTCAATGTCGCAACCAGCTAAGCCCAATACGGCAGCCTGAGTATATTGAGCAATGAGGCCAATGGATTTGATAGAGACTTTATCACGATCTCGGATACGACCCACATTGAGATGTCTTAAGCGGGGGCACTGCATGGCAACAGCGGACAAGGAGACATCTGAAACTAACCCACATGCACGCAAATCCAAGTGCTCCAAGCGACCACAATACTCTGCTACTTTGAGAATAGCACTATCGGAGATATGATGACAGCCAGCTAATGATAGAAAGGTGAGGTTTGAATGAGCCAAGAAGGGATTCAGTGCTTCATTGGAAAAGTGGTCGCAAATGTATATATCCAAGTGCTCCAATTTGGTTGCGTTTTGTCCAATGCGCGATAGTGGTTCGTTGATTGTCTTTTCCTTCATCTTTCGAATTGACAAAACCCTCAATGCATTGCGGTATGTTGAGAGTCGGGCCGTTGTATCCATGTGTTTTTGAGCTCGGACATCCATTTCAGCAAACAAATCAGCAGTTGTCATTTTTGATAAATTCTCATCGTCCACAGCGTATTCAACAGGCGTATCAATGGTGGACACACTCGATATAGAGGAGGACCTGCTTGGGTAATTCAGCAAAGCAGGCATATCTGGATACTGACCAATAGCTAGTTGTGCAGCACTTGTTGATGATGAGGAGGTAGACGGAGATAACATTGGAATGGGTGCATCATAGATTACAGACGCAAACTTGAGAAATATATCCAGATCCTCTTTTGTGTCCTCAAAGTATGCCTTTCTCCAAACAATTCTAGACGCACTGTCATGCCACAAACGATTTACCAGTAAACAGGGATAGAGATCGACATAGGTCTTTTTCTTGGGCTCATCTTGACATTGTGTGGGCACAAGAAATGATAGAATATGACTTACAATTTCTGGTAAGCATACAGCCAGATGAGGTTGATTTGTGTATTGATAATCCATTAGTATACTGAATTGAGTCGAGTTGAGCTGAAAAAAAATTAAGAAACAAGAGAAAAAAGCAAGCAAACATGAAAGAAGGGTTTAAATTGTATTTAAATATGTATAAATCACAAAAGGGGTGTTTCTTATTGTCTGGCACTACAATGCGTGTGTTTCTGTTTATGCGCGTGTACGTACGTGCGTGTGTGTGTGTGTGTGTGTGTGTGTGTGTGTGCCTCAACTTTATTTGGGGAGACGATAATAAACGGAGGTTTTTCATCATTTTATCCACATTCCTATTCATATATATTATAGCTAATTTCTAAATTTTAGGTCTATAAAGTTGACGTTCCTCGAATCGAATGGGCATAACCATCAAATTTCGAATTTCTTGAATTTCAGTGCTGGATAACCCACACGCATCCCGAACGTAACCTTCAAACGATCCATACTTCTGCTTGACTTGGCGGATCGTCAGTCTCATTCCGCCTACTGAAGCTGATAGTGACGCACGCATGGCATCCACTGTTACGTTCAATTGCCTTGCTCTTGTTTCCAAATGCTTTTCGAATTCAAAGTAGCCCAAGTTGGTCAATTCGTACTCTTTCGCAATGACTTCATCATCCACACCGCATAATCCAAGCAACGTCATGACAAAGACGCCAGTGCGATCCTTGCCTGCTGTGCAATGGATGACCATGGCAGATCTTTGCTCAATAGACAACTCCTTGATCATGTATCGAAACACATCACCGATCATCTTTTTGCCAGACTCCAATATGGTCATGTATCCTTTGGCAAATCCCTCCTCACCGTCCAAGAATACCATCAATGCTCTATAGAGATCACCGTCCGATTTGACAACATTTTCATATAAATTATATCCGAATCGAGTTACACCAGGCAATTCTCTGTGTGCGTACAAAGTGTCAATGAAATATGCATATTCAACTTGTAATGGGGGAGACACTTACTGCATGATGCCATCTCTTTTAATCTCATGATCCAATCTAAAATCAAATGTGGCCTTGATGTTTAATTTACTCAATTGAGCGCTGCCCTGAGGCGATAATTTGGATAAATGACCAGATCTGAATACAAGTCTTTCGCGAATATAGCCACTGCCATCTTTCAACGGCCAACCGCCGATATCACGAAAGTTATTGACACCATCAATATCCACCCAGCGAGGAAGCACAAGACTCGTTGTCTGTCCCATTGCAAGTGCTCTTTGAAAATTGTCGTGTTCATGCTGGGCAAAGAAATCCACAACTACCTTTGTCACTTGCTCGAACTGTCCTCTAAAGTTATGATCGCCTTCAGGTAACAGAACGAGTGTATGATTAGGAATTTTGTTTGCAAACATGGCGGCATTGTAAGGGGGCACAGTCTATAAATGGTAAATTAAAATATGAAGGGTTATTAATTTCATATAATACCTTGTCTTTCAAGCCATGGCATGTCAATACACATGTGGAAAGTGGCATTCTCGAGACTAATAAAGTCAAGTATTAGATATGTAATGAATCGATAGTGTGTGCGCTCTTACCATGCTCGTTTGACCAATTGTAGAATTTCTCGACTTCTGGTTGAGTTACTTTGACAGTAGCAATTCGGTCCCTTTGCTTTACATGCCAATCAAAGTATCCCTAATTGTATTCTAATGAATTCCTGTTGCTCAAATGAAAAATAAAGTGGATCTTACATGTTCTTCTAATGCTTTCCCAATTTCAGGTCGACTTGTCTTTAATTGATTGTCATTCATTTTGTATCTTCCAGACAAGTTGACGACGATCGGCAATGGTTTCTCACAGGTGGTAGCAAACTTTAGTGCTGATAAAGCACCTATATTATATGATCGTTTAGTGGACTAGCAAACACTACGGGTGTCTACAACGTACCTCGAGAATGACCGATCACTGCATAAACTTCGTATCCGAGATCTTCAAAGTACTTTGCAACAGTGTGAATATCGTCTGTATCTTCCTGTGATAGAGTGAGAGGAGATAACGATATAATACGGAATATCATGCTTACCAAAATGTTGCAGTATCCAGGCGAGCCACCACTTTCACCGTTTCCTCTAAAATCGAATCGAAATGAAGTGATAGGAAGTGTTTGGGCGAGTACTCTTTGGAATAGATAATCCTTGTGTCCTATTACGCTTTAGTTGTAATTCGATGATACTGAAAAACCCGATGCAACCAACCTAAGATGCCGTGAACAATCAATACAACTCTAGGTTGCGGTCTGTCCTTGTCTATCTCGGGTTTCTTCTCGAGAATACCAACAATGGCTTCATTCTTCTCGTTCAATATGCTCAGTTTAGACATTGTAGATTGTGATAAAAAAAAAAGGTACATCAAATCCCGCATTTAAAAGTCTTAAATGACAACGCGGATTTTACGTGGGATAGTTCATTTGTCATGGAAATCAGTCTACAATGGAAAACCGTTGATGTGAAAAAAAAAAATCGAAAAGAAAACAGGGGAGAAATGTTTTTCCTCACTAGTAACAATGTAAAGGGGTAGTTTTTCTTGATCGATTCAAAGGTGGCTACTTGCTTGCCCAGACTAGTATCCTTCTTGGACTTTTTCGATTTTGGCTATTGCTTCTGCTGACCAGATCCACGATCTATATCCTTACTAGTGGCCTTGAAAGTGCGTGGTACGGTAGCACCATCTTCAGTGTCAGTGAGATTCTCTGCTACGGAGCCATGTTGTTATGAATCACGCGAGTGCAACAGTATCCAAATATTGTACCTGTGCTTTCTAAACATTGAAACCTGTTATACAGCTGCATATGGCGCTGGAATTGGAAAGGCGGTGGGTGCCACCGAATGTAGGTTTGTGATATATCTTGTACTCTAAGAATATATCAATAGTAAACCAGGCCATTGGCCACATCATACAGATCTGCGAATATTGGCCAGCTATTGGCTTAACTTTACAATGTGAAAAACATGAATCTCATAAAGCAAATCATGTTCTAAATGAAAAGTGCCTGCATCATGACACCATATGATGGCCTTTTGTAATGTTTGCTGTGAGTGCCTATCCATTATGTCCTCACCTCACGATCTTTCGATAGTGTGAAGATTACCTTGCTCTTATCCGTTAAATACTTTGCCTGATGCTGAAAAAGAGTCGTATTTGTGTAAAGCTATTTCACATGAACGGTTGAGCTCAATACATGAACTGAACACTTTTGACGAGGCTAATAGTCTTTCAACTGGCATCTTTGGAAATGCAGTTTCAATAATCGGTACTGCAACGTCGATTTTGAAGCCAATGGAGGTTTGTCTTCGAATCAAGGTGTAGCAAACTGTAGCCTAGATAGAAACTTGTCTTTAGCTGTAATTTTTTTTTTTTTTTTTGATAGTTATGGAGCAAATAGCGTTCAAAAAGGGCTTGCAATGCAGCCAGTGCGGCCAAGTATAAACCTCAACAAGCTGCTTCAATCAAAAACTCTACAGCAGCGAAAAAGCATGAAAAGTATCACTACTCACCGTATCTACTACATATTGTAATGGTTTGAACAGACTTAGCAATAAGTACTACTCTGAAGCAACTTCAGCATTGAGAATGCCATGATAGATGGGCGTTAGTGTAATTTGTAGCGCAAATCAAAAGTGGCATTATTACGGTTATCATCGAAAGATCCAGTGCTCTGTTGAGAATTTAACAAGACATTATTAGGAATCCGTGCAGAGATTCTGCTACCAAAGTAGTCAGTTCTCATCAATTCCAATATGCCTGCCTTTAAAGCAGAGTGAAAGGTACTATAGACTCATGCTCAGTCGATATGCTAAATATGATGGTGCCATAAAACCTTGTTTATTTGTGTCTATAGAGATTGTATTTGGAACACACATCAGGAAGTTTCAGTGTCTATACGGAGGTCACATATTTAAAACCTTTTTTTTTTTCTTTTTTCTATTCAATCTTTTCCCTTGGTTAAATATTTGACATTTCCCAATTGGCATTTGGACTTGCTTTCTTTTCGGTCATTATGGCAAGCAAACGATTTTACCCAGAGAAACTAATCAAGCCATGTCCACCGTCGAACCCAGATTGTCATTGCACAGAAATACACACACCAGAAGGGATCTATACATTACTGCATGAATTGTATCAGGAAAGCACACAGCCTCAATTTAACTCGGGTACACATGTGTCGTTTTTTTGTCCTACTGCATCTAGTGCAACACCTAAACAACAGCAACAAAGTACACAGTTCTTATCAATACCCTACAACTACAGTAGCACAACAACCTCTTCTATCTCTGATGAAGGCGGTGATTTCCTGAGCTCTGTTGAAGAGGAAGAATTAGACAACAACAGCAGCACCAGCAACAACAGCACTCAGAACAGTCCATCGGATCTGCTGTCTGTGCCAATTGAGCTGTTCTCTTCATCTACAACTCGGTCAGGGCCACCATCCCCTAAACCACCTACAGCGGACATCGCCATTGAACCTAGCTCTTCCACAAACTCTAGCTCACTGAGCTCGTTCTGGCATGCCAGCCGAGGCCATCACCACCACAAGAAACCCAAGAACAGCCTGTCTAAACTCAAGTCCTGCTTTATTGAATACATGACACCCCATGAGCAACTGCAAAAGATGCTCAGTGAACGCACGCCGTTGAATTGCAATGTGTTTTACAATGTCGGATTGAATCTCATCTGGCAAGATGAAAAGGGACAGCCAAGAGAAGCACTATCGAAAATTACGTTTGGAAAGGCGTATCCTACCTGTCACGACGTCAATACCATGACAAGCAGCATGAATCACTTGGACGTCATTATTGGATTTTCTTCGGGTGATTTCATCTGGTACGATACAGTCTGTAATCGATATACAAGATTGAACAAGAATGGTATAATGAATGGATCAAGTGTCACAATGGTGAAATGGATACCCGGCTCAGAAGATTTATTTATGGCCTCATTTGATGATGGCTCTATTTTAATATTGGACAAAGACAGAGACGATCAGGCTTTCATATTGCCAGAGCCACAATCTTGGGCAGAGGAGCAGTAAGTGTGGACACTTTCTAAGTTATCGCGGTGATATTCAACCCGTTCAATGCGTAGCTTTCAGATCACAAAACCCAACAAGCACAGCAAACACAATCCGGTAGCGCATTGGCGAGTGAGTCAAAAAGGAGTTACAGGCAAGTTTATGCATGCACAGTGATCCGCACGGAGAGATTGATGTATATATGAGTAGCCTTTGCTTTCTCACCAAATAACCAGTACGTTGCGACAGTTGGAAAGGATGGGCTAATGAGAACGGTTGATTACACAAATGAAAGGTACATACTATCAAGTGATTACTCGCCTTGTTTCACAAAACTAATCTTGCTGTGTAAACTAGATTATGTGATGTTTTTGTTGGGTACTTTGGTAGGCTATTATGTGTGGCATGGAGCCCTGATGGCAAATATATACTGGTAATATGAGCCATTCGAGTGCAATTGAATTGAAGCTAACCACTGCAAAAGACGGGCGGGCAGGATGACTTGGTAACTATCTGGTCTTTTAAAGAAAATAAGATTATTGCTCGGTGTCAAGGCCATAGATCATGGGTACGAATCCCACTTGTAGTCTCTCTATAAATTAGTGCTAAACTAAATATTTCTAACAGGTGACAGGCGTGGCGTTTGATCCTTTGCATTGTGATGATAAAGACTATCGTTTTGCAAGTGTTGGAGAAGACTGCAAGATTTTATTATGGGACTTTTCCGTTAATGCGTTACATAAACCCAAACAGGTAAAATCCATGCATTCTCGTTTGAGCTCAGATGAGTACTTAACGCTGTAAATTGTAATAGAGAAGAGCATCGATTATTACGTTGGCTGGCGAGCCCAACAGCCATCAAATACCTATCCAAGATTCCTTATTTAATAAGCCATTGCAGCCACCCTCACCACTTAAAAAGTTCAGAAAGAGATCTAGTATATTTGGGAACAACGAATCCACCTTGCTGCTACAGCCGGTCGAAGCTGCACAACATGTCAAACTTCCAACAATTCATCCCGCGCTAAGTAAATGTCAGGTACCTTTTCTTCAGCCCATTATAAAGCAAACAATACACCCTGATCCATGTGTGGATATTGTATATAGAGAAGATTCAATTATAACTACCGATCGACGCGGTAGAGTACGTGTATGGAGTCGACCCAGCACTGTTTCTAGTTACAATAGTTGTTGATTTCGATTACGTTTAGCTATGAATAAATGCAGTGTCTTTTGCACCAAAGGACGGCCTTATGTGGACATGTCGGATCAGTCAAATGTGTTGCTATAACCTGATACACCACATTTATATAACGAAGCGACAGCTGCTATGCTCTGACTAAACAGCCCTGAGTGAAACTACAGTTTAACTCTACGACATGCTATTCAAGAAGAAGAGATCAGAGACTGACACATGACAGGAAGCAACTAAATGCGCCGATCAACTTGATATTTTTTGGTTCGCACCATAAATTAGGTGAGTAATGGCAGACTCGTCAAGCCTGTTATCGAGCAATTAATGTATATAAATTAGCTAGGGAAGCTACATCCTGCAATTTCAAATATGGTAGTCTAGACCAGTTGCCTTTTTCACTCCAAAAAGTAACAAATAAACAACTCAACAAGCAGTAAACATTTCCATGTGAGATAAGGATCAGCTAGTAGTAAAACAAACATTCACAAAGCGAATTATCAAATCCAAACATTCAAATTGTGAGAAGAGCATTTACCAGCTGCTATTCAAGACTATCCTATATTTTGTGGGTGTCTAGATGAAAAAAAAAACAATATTGAGAAGCATTATCCAATGCATTGGCAAGTAATATGGACCACTTGGAGGTTGCTTTTGGGTGATCTCACTCGGTGTTTGTAACCAATATACAAGACCGGCATGATGAATGGATCAAGTGTCACAATGGTGAAATGGATACCCGGTTCAGGAGATATATTTATGGCCCCATTTGATGATGGCCCTGTTTTGAATTTCAAGAAAGATAGAGATGAACAGGCTTTTATACTTTTAGAGTGGCAATCATGGGCAAAATGGAGAGAGCGAGAGAGAGAAAGAGAGAGGTAAGTGTAGATTTGTATGCAACATTGATATTCAACTCATTGAAATCTACGGCTCCCAGATCACAAAATCCAAGACATACAGCCAACATAAACCAGTGTATCGCATTGTCAAACGAGTCAAAAGGGGGTTGCAGGTGAGTTCATGCATGTGAAATGATCCACCCACAGATAATTATGCATATATGATTAGCCTTTGCTTTCTCACCAAATAACCAGTACGTTGCGACAGTTGGAAAGGGTGGGCTAATGAGAACAGTCGATTACACAAATGAAAGGTGTTTATTATCGAGTGATTATTCTCATTGTTGCACAGAACTAATCTTATTATATAAACTAGATTATGTGGTGGTGTATATTCGCTGGATACTTTGGCAGACTACTGCATGTAGTAGCATGAAGCCCTGATAGCCAAGATTTATGGACAATGCGGGTCTTTAGAATCCAATTGAATTGAAGCTGACCATAGCAAAAGTTGAACGGGCAAAATAATTTGGTTACTGATGGTCTTTTAAGGAAAATAAGATTATTGCTCGGTGTCAAGGTCATAGATCATGGGTATGAATCTTTTATACTTGCAATCATCATAGATCAGTACTAAAATAAACATACACACACGCATGTTAAACAGGTGACAGATGTTGCATTTGATTCTTTGCATTGTAATGATAAAGACTATCGTTTTGCAAGTGTCCAAGAAGATTGTAAGGTTTGTTATGGGACTTTTTTCCGTCAACGCGTTACATAAACCCAAACAAGTAAAACCCACTCATTCTCGTTTGTGTACAGATGGGCATTTAATACTATAAATTATAATAAAGAGCATCAATTGTCACATTGCTTCAAGAGCCTCCCCCCCCCCTTAACAATCATCAAGCGCCTATTCGATGTCTCTTACTCAACCAGCCATTGCAACCGTCCTCGCCGCTCACAAAGTTCAAAAAGAGATCTATAATGTATTTGGGAATAACGAATTCACTTTGCTGCTGCAGCCCATTGGAGCTACACAGCATGTAAAACTCCCGACAATTCATCCCGCACCAAGTAAAAATGTCAGGCACCCTTTCTGCAGCCCATCGTGGTAAAGCAAACGACACATTCTGATCCATGTGTAGGTGCTGTATACATGGATGACTCAATTATTACTACCGATCGACGTGGAAGAGAACGTGCATGAGGTTGGCCTACCATTGCTGCTAGTTACAGTAGTTGTTGATTTTTTTTTTATCGTATATATAAATAAATAAACCTTGGGTTCCTGTGATCCCTTTTGAGTCATGTTACTTTTTTTCGCTGTAACCCAGAAAGAAACCATAAAAAAACTAAATGACGTTTTGTTACCAAGCAACCCTTCTTTGACCCAATCCATTTATGAAATGGGTCTCGTTACCATGACAACAATCGCATTTTGAATCAAAATCACAAAGCGTATCCATCTCGAGATTGTAGCTGGTAATTGAAGGCATGGCACACTGTAATCTTGCAAAGAAAAAAAAAAAAAAAAAAAGGAAGCAAGCACAAAAATGTGAATCAACCAAAACCTAATTAGTTTCTGAGACCGCCTAGCGTATCGGGTCTCATCCCTTCCTTTGTGTGATGCACAAAGAGAAATTAGTTCTTGTTTGTATAAAACTTGATTTTTATGTGATCCCACTTTTTTTTTTTCCTTCTTTCTTTCCTTTGTAATCATTACAATATTAAAAATGTCTTTCCAACAACATTGCCAACGCCCATCTCATCAATTAAGAATCATGCAAGACAGTTATACCCATTTAAAGCCTAATACAAAGAGTCAAGATGATTCCTTAATGTCACCCCCTTTAACTCCAACGGATGCTCCATTGAATGATTTATGGCATTACAATGCCACTGTAGAAGAGCTTCCAATGCCATCAATTGAAATTACTAGAAAAGACAGAAAGCAATTCATAAAAAATTATGCCCGCATGGTCCCTTCATTGCGTAAAACCAAGAGAAACGCTCATGGCATTTTTGCATTAAATGTATATCGAGATATCTTACTCAAGCAGCAACAACAGCGACAACAGCAACAGAAACAGCAAGAAAAATCCAAGTATAATCATTGTGCTAGGTTGGACAATGTCGTGCCACATACTAAAAAGAGAAAGATGGTGGCAGAGGATGGTATTAAAAGAAAGCGCGTTTCATCCGTTTTACCCTCTGGAAAAGATGCTGCATTAGCGTTTGATGCTATTGATATCGACACTATCGATATCTTGTTCTATCCTGAAGGTTGGGCTCCTAACAATGAAGCGTTGGACCAAGTACCTGTGAAGGTGAACTGGAAAGGTAATTGGAGTTTTGATCTCTTGGTGAACTTGAAAACTTACTTGTGAATATAGGTGCTCCTTTGCCTATCAATGACCAACCTTATTTTGATCATTTACATCAAATTGAATCCACAATGGCTTCTGTATTGAGGCTATCACCTGTGCAATACTTGAGATGCAAACGCACTCTGATCTTGGCTGCAAGAACATTGAAAATCCAACAGATTCCCTTTACTAAATCGGTCGCACAAAAGTTGTGTCGAGTAGATGTCAATAAGACAAGTGCTCTTTGGACAGCCTTTGGTCAATTGGGTTGGTTCGATGGTCCCATTTAAATGAAATCGATTATGTTTATACTATATATATAAATACTATGTATACCTCTTTATTCTTACTTATATAACTATTCCCCTGCCCCTCTCTCTCTCCTCGCTCCCCTGTGCAAAAAAAAAACCAAAGCCCAACATGAAAATATTAAAATTATTTATCTTACCTTACTACTCACTATTTCCACCCATAATTTATCTACCCCTCCCCTTATTGCCCTCTTTCTTTCTTCTATTCCCCCCCCCTTTTTTCTACTAATAAAGAAAATGTGTTTTAATTTGTCATTTTAACAACCATAAAACTCATTCGTCATATTGTTTTGTTTCATCATGTACACAAGAAAAAAAAAACACAGAGATCAAACTAAGCACGTCCAATGTCACAGGGTCATGTACTGTATGTGTGTTTTATATACACACATAATACCACAAAATGTGAATCAATTGCAACTAGCATTTACTTGATTCTCATATCTTCATCTGGTCTCTTTATCAATTGAATACACAATGTATAATAAACTTTCTCCATGTGTAACTGGATAAGGTTTTAATAAATTTTCACTTATTATTATTATTTTTTTATATGTAATCATCGTACGAGGATTCTTCAACATCACAGACAGCCACACTACTAATAAGATTAAAAAAAAAAAAATCTTCGGAAAACGGAGATCAGACTATGAGTACCACCTAAATAAATATATACATTACCACCATGATGGTTGTAATTCATTTATAAACAAAGATTAATTGATCCAGCTCTATTTTTCTTTGCTCGATGCTCTCCTCTTGTTGTAAGTTGTTTACTATCGTATTTTGCAAACAATTAGGTTGCATACATGCATCAAGAAGAAAGGAGAGAAAAGCAATGTAGAATTTGATTTCCGATTCAGTCCATCTCAGGAACCACCTTCTAACCATATATTCTTCAGGGCAGTATCAAAGTAACTAGAAATCTCTATATTAAAGTAATAATCCCGGCCAATTGAGGTCAAAAGAGTCTAAAAATTGCATTAAATGCGAAGTTTTACTTTTTTTTTCTCTAGTGCAACCGAGAATTTTAAAAACATAAGCTAACTTTGATGCAAAAGAGTTTCACAACAATGACTGTGCCTGAAAAATGTCATTTGTCTGGGTACATTTTTGTTGTTGCATAAGATACAGAATGAGGTGACAAGATAATTCTTTGTTTTACTCGAGGAACAAAAAAAAAGTGGATGTCGATTGTTTTCGTATTCATCTTCTCAATTCTCTTTCAAAAACAAAAGGAAAAATACAGCCGTAACCAATAGAGACTACCAGTTAAATTTAGCGTACACGCATACATGATACATAGTCAAAACCTTAAAAAAAAAAGCCGTTTGGGCTTTGAAATAACCCAAAAAATGTACTTGAAAAAAGTTTCAATTGGTTCGGATCCATTGATCACTACAGATTAGCTCTGATTAACTTGGATCATCATCGCTTACATATCCTTACAAGTAATGTACGAATAATAAATCGACGATAACATTTGTTTTAAGAATACACGCAATTACCGCAGCTGATAAATCATCATGCTGTTGCTGTTCTTGCCGTTAAAGCCTCTGATCGTTTCTGTACCACAATGAGGGACACATTTGGATATTCTTGGCTGCATAACAGCCTCATGACATGTTGTTTACATACGCACACAGTTGTACTCTCTTACAATCATGGCAATATCCTACTTGGCAGTTTTGGATAGAATCGATTGAAGCCTCTATTTTATTTTTATCACATATCCCAGGAATTAGACATACATGACTCAATATGTAACTATGGCTTGTTTATATTTCAAAACATACGCACAAGCACAAATGTTTGTATAGTCTTCTTGGAGAATGCAGTATTGCATATGACAACAAACTATTGGATCGATCATACAATGAATATTCGTCTTATTTGTAATGCGTGGGGGTTTGGTTTATTTTCAGGTTACAATGATGCTTTTGGGATTCAACTTTGACTGGTTTTGATAGAACTCTGTCTTGCGTGAGACGGAAGCTGATGGAATATTTTGGCTTAAAATATACCTTCTAGTTGTATAATAGACGATCATCGATTATTTTATGTGTATATCGATTTATATCGAGCGAGCCACTGATGAGAGGGGTAACTACTGCAGCTGGCATTTCGGCTATACAATCATAATCTAGTAAAGTCGTAGTTTTTGATAGTTTGGTATCATTTGCTGGTCGCATGATGCTGTCCAAAGTCAGGATTCACATATGTCTATTATAAAAGATGTGCCGCCAAATTACCTCATGATACTCCTTCAGTTAGGGCTTTTATTTGTATAATTTTATGGTTTTTCAGTTGCTCACAATTTGACAAGATATTAGTATTCATCGAAATAAGCTAGTGCATGGAACCAGGCTCTGAAAGCTTTCTTAGCTAACGTATTTGTAAAGAAATAACAAATTAGCTATGATTTTTATAGAAACAATCGACTTGTGTTCGATCAGGAAGAAATCATTATTCCCCATTATATATAGTACATTGTTACTTGGGCACTATATTACCCAGTGAACAAACTCTTGAAGCGATTATGAGCGAATCAGGAGCTCAAAAGTAGGACAAAATAATTGCGGTTGACTTATAGCCTTCTGTACATTTTCTCGTACTTCTTGGGTGTGGCATATTATTATATCGATCAATTCTTTATGAAGTGTAGTAAGAGTAACACTTCAGAGCTCGATCAGTCTGATTTGTAGACTAGGAGTAAGATTCTTCATCTAATGTCATAAGATTAATATAAACATATCAATCTAACGCAACACTCTATATAACTCCTCTGAGATTTACATGTACTTGAACGAGTTTTGACCTAGAGCGTTCATTAAATTTGCGGTTGTAAGCTACGCGAAGCTTTTTGCAAGAGCTTGGTCGTATATGTTTCCACGAGACTTCGTCTTGAAAGTACTCTAAGAGTAGATGGCAAGGAGGACGGTTACTTGTTATGGCTTGTATAGTTGAATTGAAGCATCCTACCCAATCATTATTTTGTGCACGATTATACAGTAGAGTACGCCATGTATAGTTTATTTTATGCACCATTGTTCATCATGGGCAGCATTGCAATTTATGCGCACAGATAGGCAATAATACTGTGATGCCAAATGCTACGAACTAAGCTAAAATTTCCGTAACTTCATTTATAACTGTGAAGATGACTCTTCTGATAAGCTCTTCGTCAACATCAGTGGAAACAACTCATGTATTATGGGTAGGCAGCGTACTAATATTACATCTTAATACTCAATAGTATGCTAAAATACAGCTAAATTTGATGCATTTGACGAGCGATTTCTCGAGTTAGAAGCTGATTTAGACCGCTAGAATAGCACAGAACAATTGCTCTCAACTAGCAGTTGCTTTCTAATACTTTATCTCAATTTTTTTTGGATCATGACAAATCGACCCAGATCTCCATTTTTTCTCGAGTACTAGCAAGGACGAATCGATGAAAATCAAACAATTGCATTTTTCACCCCCAAAACGAGGTTTTCTAATATAACATGCCATAGCGAAGAAAGTAGCTACGGACTCAGTTTATCATCTAAAGTTGCTATTTTGGGTAGTCAATTACACGAAAATTAAGTTTTCGACTAATAACGCGTTTTTTGTTTTTGCCAATTTAGGAAATATTTTTGGTGAAACATGGAAGAAATATTAGCACCATTCGATAGAGAATTCAAGGAAGTAGTCGAGGCAATTAATACACAAAGTACATTAAATATAATGATTCCTGAGAAATCTTTGATGGAGAGAAAATTTTGTTCAAATCAACCACAAATCCAACGCTCAGGATCCAAAAAACACTGACTGCGGGAATTGAAATTTGGTAGCAGCAGCAGCAGCAGCGATCATGGGAGCAATTGATGATTAGAGTAGCTAATCCTGCACGGAAGCTACGTGGTATCAATTGTATATATAATGGCCGGTGTGTATGAAGCTAATAAAACATTGAAAGCACCAGATTAGCATCAATATTGACTCGATACACTGTCCAAGACTTTAGCTGTTCCTGATATAACTGTCAACGTTAAGAAGCACTCTTCCAGCCATCAAACTATATTACATTGACTAGCCAGAGATTGGACAATGCTCCTGAATAACGACTAACTGATAATTCGTAGTGCAAAGAGCAATAATTGTGCAATAGCCTTTAAAATTGCATATTCACCGAACTCCATAAAGTGGAATTCTGCAATTTTGCATTAAAAATACTTGCCTCAAATTCGCGGATTATTTGCTCTACGGGATACGTTTAATCAACTCGCTTAGTGTCCAAATTTATAGATGCGAATTATCATAATGCATATGCGTAACAGTTGAGTGATAGATCAATCCGCAATGGCATCTTTACATCTATTCTTTTGCGGATAAGTCGGCTTTATAAGTTTTTGATTTCTAGTCTACCTGTTGATAATAGAATTTTTATTTTGAGATTGATTTGAAAGGTTTATATGCTCTTGTGAGTGAGTAAATCATTGTAGTTTTGGATAAAATGTAAACACCCCCCCTTGGTTGTACAGTGATATAGATTACAGTTAAAGCCTTTTGCTAGAATACTTCCTGACATCAACCAGCTATCACAGTTAACTCATGGAATTTCAGCATCTTATATACGTGGCTTCACTCAGGATAGAGGCAATAAATGCAATTACTATAAATTCAATCAACTCCGTTAGTGGATACAATAGTCATTGCAAAGTTTGCTGTACACAGAGATTGGCATCTACCAAGATCTGTGACACCACAATAAAATTGTGCTTCATTTCTAAAACGATACAAAAAGGTATTACAATATTTATATTACCTGAGCATTTTGTATGGACTAAGGTTAATTGCTGCAGTAGCATCTGTACACAGCACGCAAATATCAGATACAGCAATCTTTTTAGTAGCTAAAACCATGCAGCACTACTAAAAACTCGAACCATTTTCTGATCTGATGGATTGACCCGTCGTTAAACGGAAAAGGTTCTATATCAGGCCCACATTCCTCGGTATCAAGCGTAATTTGTGTCAATTCATGACGCTAAGACATGTTATTTCTGTAGTCAAATCCAACCGCGCGCGCTCAAAGTATACAAAAATAGTTTTTTTTTTTTTACTGCTCGCTCCTCGGAATACGGCATTTGAATGTAGGAATGATGGTTGTTTGTCGAGTAGCACAATCAAGTTACTTGGAATAATAGTTCAACTCAGATATTCTTTGCTTCTGTGAAACATTTGGAAGGGATTTTCCTAGCTAAAATTAGATTTCTTAATGGAAGGGTCCAGTTTTGTGTTTGATTTAAGGGAATAAGTGATTTATTATTAAAGATTAATACGGTTATTATACAGAAAAAAAAAAGTAATAAAGAGTGAGAAAGAGAATTGGAATAGTGTACAGTTAATGAAAAAGAGAAAACGAGACATTTTTAAGAGGAAGTATGAGAAATAGCATAGGCCTTCTCTTCATGTTCAACCTTGACATCTCTCTTGCCATCTTCAATGGTATCAAGTTGGCCACCGACCATAACTTCAGGAGTTTGACCATCAAACAAGTTGTCGACATGTTCAACAGTGACATCAGCGACTCTAAAGCAGACAATATAAGCCAAAAGTAAGCCAACACCTTCAATAGCCAAATTAATATAGATTTGAGTCATGAAAGGAGTGTGAATGGCATCAACTTGAGCAGCAATGGCGGCAGCAGCGTTTTGAATAGTCTTGTAGAAACCACCATAACGAGCAGCACGTTCGTTATCGTTAGTCATTGTACCGAGCAACCAGTAGATGAAACCTTGATAGATAGCATCAATTAAGCCAAAGACGGCATACAAGATGATATAGCCAGCAAATCCAGGAGAATAGACATCAACTTGAACGAATCCAGGTTCCTTGACGCTCTCAAAAGTAAACTTCTTTTGGACGAAAATAGCACCGATCCAAGAGGCAATCAAGACAGCAAGAATAAAGGTGTTACCCAAGATAGCACGCATCTTACGGTTACCAAGCTTGCTCCAATCAAGCAACCAACCAAAGAAACCGGCACCAACAATTTGACAAAGCCAGTAAATCAGATTGTTCAAAGAACGAGCACGAAGAGAGAAGAATCCACCGCCGTTATAAACTTGGAATTGATAAGTGTAGAACCAATTTGAGCCAGCAAAAAGGGGAATCAAGATGAGCATCTTCCAATCCTTGAACAAACGGAAGACTTCGATACATTCACGCTTCCAGTTGGAGAACTTGTGGAGAGAGACAGGAGATCCATTGGCACGAATGACCTTGGAAGCAGGCAGGAGAACAAGAGACAAACAAGCACCGAAAGCCATGATAACCATGAAACCAATATAAGTACCAATGTTGACCGATCCAGAGCCATTATTATTCCAGTTGTTACCAAGAGGAATAGCAGCACCAACGGTAGCACCAAGATTGAAGACCATCCAAAAGATAGAGAATGCCTTACCCTTATCCTTTTCATCAGGATAAGACATCATGATACCAGCTTGAGCAGTCCATAAGAAACCAGCACCAATACCAAGGATGGCACCAGTAGCGATAGTAAAAGCGGGATTGGGAGTGAGATAAGAGCCAACATACAAGACATATGCGAGACCAGCAGGCAAGAGAATACGATGGCCAAAGATGTTGTAACTATAGTAATCGAATTAGGATATTTATTGTATACATGACATGTCAGAAATGGCTTACACAGGAGCACCAATTAAGGAACAGATAGTGAAGGTGACAGCCAAAGCAGTATTGGCATCGTTTGTTGTCTTTGCATCAGCTTGACCAGCACCACCAATACCGTTCAAGGCATTGAACATACCAGGACAACAGAAACAAATGAAACCGACCAAGAAAACTTGGACATTTGGATCACTATAGCGAAAAGGTAATTTGAATCCCATATATAAGAAAAAAAAAGATAGAAAAAAGTGAAAGAGAGATAAGGTAATGATATCAAGGGAATGGATGAGAAAAAAGAGGGCCTTTATATATCAATACACGGGAGTTTAATTGGATAGGGAAGGTGAGGAGAGAAAGGGTCCCCCTCTTTTCTTTGATGGGTGTAACCCTCGATTTGTAAAGTTTCATAAATTTGCCATGTTCTTTTTCTTTTTGACTGTATTCCCACGCAACTGTAAAAAAAAAAAATTGTTGTGTTTTATCCAACAACCCTTTTTTCCATGAAAATGTCTAAAAATGAACCCTGAAAAAACCTTGCAATTATATAATACAGATACAGTTTTTGATACATCTTTACACAACATGTCAAAAAAAGAGTAAAAACGATCGAAAACTGCTACACATATTTCACAGTTTGTATACATTTTTCATAGCAAAGTATTTCCATGGAAAACCATTGATTGGTACATTCAGCACTGTATGATTTCTCTCTTTTTTTGCGAATCAACATATCTAGATGTCTACTTTCTTTTATTGTTCTCTATTCTCTTGTACTTTATAAACGCATTCAAGTTGTCAAATGCTTCATCTGCTCGCATTCTCAAGTCGAAATCCTTTCTTCGATCAATGGATTTCACCTAAAAATAACTCAGTTTTGTAAGATGGAACATTGGATATGTGGGGTAAACTATAATAAAAAAAAACCTACCATGGAACGAACTCGAGGAACCACCTGTTTCAATCCATTTAAGAATCCGCCCTGGACAAACACTGGGAAATCATAGTCGAATGCGCAATCGCTGTACACGTCAAACATGAGATTCAACGCTTCCACTACTACGCTTGCCTCTGTCGCCTTCGACTCTAGTAGTTTCATGATAAATACACCAATTGTCTTTGTGATTTGGTAGGTTAGTAAGCACAATAAAAACGTAATTATCTAATTACACAAGGTGTGTGTTACTTACTTTATTCGTCTCTACATCTCCTGATCGCATTGCAATTGGACCCAAACAGCCGACTATTTTTACTCGCATAGTTTCCAGTGGGATCATTTCATAGGTCCCACACAACGCTCCCACATCCATGTGATCCAATGGCTATATAATTATTAAATCAGCTTCTTGTTACCCTTAAAATAACCCTGAACGGATGTAAGACTTACGATATCCTGAGTAATACCACGACCCAATGCCCACAAACAGCCAATTACCACCTCCAGAATTGCATCTCTCGCCCATTCCTCAGTGTTGGCAGCAGCTGTACTGTTGGCAATGTCAAACAGCCATCGCCACAACTGAACAGCATCTTGCTTGTAGTGCTTGAACCAGTATTTGCTGCCAACATCGTGCATGGCCAATAAGAAATTGTTGAGACATTCCAATGAACGCTGATGTGTTATTACCAAATGATGTGATACAATCGGACAAACGTTTGTTTGATGATACGAAATCGGAGTAGCAGTGGCAAGACGGATCAGCTGTGGGAAAATTTGATGTATGTAAGCATGCAAAACAGGGTTCGATTGCAGGGCTTCGTCTTCCTGAATTGAGTTGTTGAAAATGGCAGGGTCTATGTCGTCCTCGTTGTCGTTGTCAGTTTCGTCTGGCTGCTGCTCCATGTTGTCTTCGTCGTCCTGCATTACTTGATCTGATGACTCTTGGAAGCCATCTACCTAACAGTGAGTACCATGCCAATCCATTACACGTTCGCACAATTACCGTCTAAATCGTCATCCTGGACACAAATATCAGCCAACAATTCGAGCGCTAATTGAGTAATAGATAACCTATCCTCGACACCCTGAACATAAATCTATAATTCGCATGACAAAATTTAGAGTTAGAACCCTGGATTTTTCCATGTCTTCTGGTCCTTCCTGTACCTCCTCGTTCGTCAAGGGTTGTTTGGGTTTAGGCGTAATTTCGTTTGATTCGTCTTGTGTATGAACGTTCTGATGTTTGTTTGTACGTCGATTAGATAATTACCCTTTTTTTTTCTCATAAAGTACCCCTACCCCACTCTGCACTGCTGAAATCGTATTCGAAGCGGCATCTTGAATGTCGTAATCTAATGCTTTGATAAGCACAGGGACCAATAACTTGTTCAATTCGCCCATATCTTGCTGCTCGTCATCCCACGATGATGATAAACGTACCACATCACGGACATTCATTAAAATGGCTAGTTGTTATCGTCAATATACAGGGTCCTCTTCATTTAGCTAATCAGCAACTTACCACATGCTAAAACTTGGATCAAGATGTTGTCGTTGTGCTGATTGACGATATTCAAAAGAGATTGTGTGTACTCTGGGTGGTTTTGGAACTCGATCAGCAAGTCCTTGTTATCGTCTGTCAGCGTATTCAGACATTGCCCTACGTTTTGTGGCTTACTATCAGTAATTTGGTTATCTCCTCAAGTATTATCAGACTCACCAGCAGCAATGATAACTCGGGTTGGGCATTGGTCCCCAGATAATAGAAACGAAGATAAAAATGTCACGATATTCATTCTGTTGATAGCTTTGATGTATTTATCGGATGCCTCGCTAATTCAATGTCATATGAGTACGCTTGCCGTGTGTAGCACATTCTCCTTGACATTTACCATATACACCAAATAATGTAGATGAAGTTCTCAGTAACATCCCAAATCGACTTTCTTCTATCTCCATCCGCTTCATCTTCGAGTGGTGCTCGCTTCAATACCAAATCGATTGTATGAATGATCTGTTGCTAAATTAGATAACAGCATTCATGTAAATCGATCCTATAACAAACCTGAGGAAGTAATGCAGACAGCGGCTCCATGATATTTCGAGTATAGTATTCTTTAGCTACTGTATTATCCACAGAAGCAATGTTTCTCAAGGCGCCCAATGATTCATCTCGAACTTCTTGCTGGGGATCACTCAATCTTTGGATTAAGATGGGTACAATGCCTTTGGATAACAGGAGCTTGCGAGTGCTAGCATTTGCCAATATGAGATTTGAGATACAAGCTGCTGCCCAAGCACGTTCAGTAGGGTTCTCAGACGAAAGCTATCAATTACAATATTGGAATTCGTATTTTCACTTTTGCATAAATAGCAGTATCTTACTCTTTCTACGACAGGCGCAACTTGCTCGCCCGTTGGTGCTGGTATATTGGCATTGGCTTGGTTGATGCCGGCTTGAACGCCTTTTCTTTGAAGAGGGTTGATGCGTCTTCTGCTACTCTTCTTCTTTTGTCTTTGCTTGCCCATGGTCGTATCCGTGAAGAATAGAAATTATGTTTGTTTAAAAGTACGATGTTTGGATAATTCATCATGAATGAAAAAAAAATAGTTCAGTGGCTTGTTCAGGTTATACCAGCCAAATTTGACTACCATCACTGCTTCACATTGAAATGCTTATTTCAAATAACCGATTAGTACTGCACCATATAATTATGATAAAAAGCCAATAGCTATTCAATCCTAAAATTACCTACCTGAATGTGATTACGCGCATTCGTTTGCGGCAAATGCTTGATTATGAACCATACTGAGTGAACTCGCTTCAGGATTTGACACGGCGCATGAAGCAAAGATCCCGAGCCAAGAGAGGCCGTATTTCAAAGAACTATCACATAATAAATAGTTGAAGTAGACTATGAAAAATTATGTAGTATGGATTAAATAGTAATCGACATTTACCTGAATGTTTTTCTTGTAATGTAAAAATGTGAGATGCCAGCATATCAGTATTCATTTGTTTGTTTATCCAATCTACGGGTTGTGTCTCGATCAGCTTAAAAGATGAAAGATCGACAAAACCATAAAACGACACAAGGTTTGTAAGTCGCGCTTGATGTAGTTTACTTGCTAACTTCATTCTGGATGGATGTAATTCATCTACAGAATTGATCTTTTGCTAAGTAACAAAAAGAAATGTACCCCTTGATCAAGCATAAAACTTGCTTGAAAATTACGTACCTGAATCTTATTTTGAGACGTGCATAAAATATTGATACAAGATATGTTGCTACACCCGAGACACAAACAGCATCTACTAAGCCCCCGTCCAATTTCGGAACCTTATTATCATTGCATGTTGTCAGGAACAGGTATACATCAGCTACCTTTAATGTGTAATGCTTCATATCGCCCATGAATACTACTCCTTTGAATAAAGAGCATGATTTGATCTTACTGATGAGAGTCTCTACGACATCTTTAATTAATCTGTTTGTGGTTTCAATCAAGGTGACACAGCAATTTCACATGCTTAATTGAATTTTTGCTATATGAACATATCCTGCGTTTTGTCGTGTCGTCACTTTTGTGTAGGATATTGCTATATCACCCCCTTTTAATCATCTCATATATTTCTTTTACCTGTTTCTTTTCTTACTTTTACCCTTTCTTTTTGACTAGAAAATATACCAAATGTAAGTTCGATAACCAAATTTGCTATTATTTGCGACCAACGCATTCATCCATAGGACTATTGAAGAAGAACAGCCTCCAGTTGATCAAATCACACCGCCTCATTCCAACTCCAGCAAAGGATCCATCTCAACTACAAACTGGGATCAAGACACTTTGACTATTCCTCGTCTTCAAATTGTAGATGAAAATCAAAAGTTCACGTAAGCACGCACTTTCTTGCACATATGGACGCAGGTATTAACATGACACAAAGCGATGATTTACCAAACTATCTTTCAAAATGGCACTTGGGTGAAGCAGGATTCAAATACAACGTAGTCGCCGTGTTTGGTTCTCAAAGTACAGGCAAAAGTACTTTACTCAACGGCTTGTTTGGTACCTCATTTGATGTCATGGATGAAAATCAAAGAAGCCAAACAACCAAAGGTATTTGGATGTCTCGTGGCAGAGGTATGCATGTGCTTGTGATGGATGTAGAGGGCACAGATGGCCGTGAACGCGGTGAAGATCAAGATTTTGAACGTAAATCAGCCTTGTTTTCGATGGCCACCAGTGAAGTGATCATTTTGAATTTATGGGAACATCAAGTCGGTCTTTATCAAGGTGCAAATATGGGATTATTAAAGACCGTATTTGAAGTGAATTTGCAGTTATTCCAAACACAAAAGAGGTTAGTACCTGCTGAAACTTGTTGAAACGATGCAAATATTGACTTGTTTGGATCTTGCAGCAAAGAAAAGACGCTCTTGTTGATTGTTATCAGAGATCATGTTGGTTATACACCATTGGCTAATTTGGCAAAGACACTACAATCTGATTTGGAGAAAATTTGGGCTGGTTTATCCAAGGTAGTCTATGAAATATTCAGTAGAGTGACATCTGTTAACAGTATTTTGTAGCCTGAGGGCCTTGAAGATTGCAAAATCCACGATTACTTTGACTTTATGTACACTGGGCTGCCTCACAAAGTGCTCTTGCCTGAGAAATTCAATGAAGAAGTAGCTAAGCTTCGCACTAGGTACTTTTTACGTGATTGGAGATAGACGAATTAAACGATCTAACGGCAATTGCATAGATTCAATGACCCTCAAAATGCAGACTTTGTTTTTAAACCAGAATATCATAAGCGTATTCCTGCTGATGGTTATCATATTTATGCTTCAGGAATCTGGGATAAGGTGCTTACCAACAAAGATTTGGATCTTCCTACACAACAGGAGTTACTAGCTCAATACAGATGCGATGAGATTTCTGGTGTAAGTTGCAGTATATCAGATTGCGAGACATTTGCTGATTTGTATACAATACTCAGGCTGCATTTGAAGTATTTTCCACAAAGCTTGCTCCTTTCAAACAACCCATTCTTGAGAAAGCCCAAACCATCGATAACCTCGGTCCACAAATGCTTGACATAAGACAGGAAGCTATCGCCGCATTTGATAAAAGCGCATCCCGCTATCACCAAGGTGTATATCAAAAGAAGCGAGCAGAGATGTTGACTAAACTAAACACACAACTCAACGTATTGTTTGTCGGACAACTGAAGAATTTACACAAGAAGTCAATCGTCATGTTTGATGAAAATCTCAAGACTGAATTGAAGAAACCAAACTACAATTTTGCGGTTGCTGTGGAAAACTGTTTGAAGACTGCAACGGACTACTTTTTGACAGGCGCTAAAGGTTTGTGTGCCTAGCGAGAACGGGTGAACGTTAAAGTCAATGCTAATTATTGTGTATAGCCATCCTGTTGCCTGAAACCGATTGGTCTTACGACAGTGAATATGCTTCGCTTCAAGAGGAGTTTACTGAAGTATCTACAAAGGCCCGTACTGACGAATTCAGAAAGATGACCAAGTCCCTGACAGTAAGTTGATTTATGAGATTGTTAGGCAATGATCTGAACATCGAAATACATAGAAACAAGTTGAAAGCGAATTGTCTGAACCCATAACATTGGCATTGAATAACCCGGGCCCCAACCCATGGCACAAAATCCTCCAGGCGTATTCAAAAACAGTTGAACATGGCCAAACTACTCTCAACAAGATCGCTAAAAGTAAGTATAGGTAAAGGTATCTTTGTTCAAATGTTTTAATGGAAAATCATATAGGCTTCAACTCATCTGACGCAGAGGTACAAGAGTCAGTTGCTGATCTCAAATTACAAGCATGGATTGTACTTCGTAAAAAAGTGGATGAAGAGCTCGCTGATACAATGCTCCTTTTGAAGCTTCGCTCGAGATTTGAAGAAAAGTTTAGATATGATGACCATGGACTTCCCCGAGTCTGGAAACCAGAGGATGATATTGACTCTTTCTTCAAAAGAGCTAAAGAAGATGTAAGTTGATGATTTTTGCGAATTTGACAGTTACTGATGTGTTAACTGATAGACATTAACACTCATTGCTTTGTTTGCGAAAATCAATTTAAAAGATGACCAAGACTTCAAAGTTGAGTCAAATGATGAAGACTTCGACTTTGAACAATCACTGGTAGTCCTAAGTGAAGCCAAACAAATCGATATTTCCAATCGTTTCAAGAGAGAATCTGATGCATTTTATTTGGAGGCCAAAAGATCTGTTGTTTCAACAACTGCTAAAATTCCTACTTGGGCAATTGCAGCCATGGTGTTTTTGGGTTGGAACGAGTTTATGACCATCATCAGAAACCCATTATACATGGTATTGTTTGTATTATGTATCACGTTTGGTTATGTCATTTTTGCTTTGAATTTATGGGGCCCATTGGAGCGCATTATATCAGCTGTTGTTGGCGAAGCAACGAGAATTGCCAAGGAGCGCATTGCGGAAGGTGTAGAAATTGCAAAGGAACGGACTCATGATCAGAAGCATGATAGAAACAACAGTAAAGCAAATGAAAAGAAGGATCAGTAGATCATAAATAGCCTTGTAAAGAATAAAGTGAATATATTTCAAAAGCAAATCAAGTTGCAAGTGAATAATAACATCTGTTATTGTCTTGTCTGATGACCTATGAATGTAGTATAAATAGCCCTTTAACTTGACTATTAACAAACTTCAGTTTTATGCTTGCATCTTGTTCAATTATTAAACTATCTTTCGCTGTGTTGGCTACTGTATACGCTGGCACAACAGCGGTTGTTGTTTAGCAACTGTAAGCGTTTCCATTATTTTAGATATAAATACTGAGTTATTTGGTTCTTGATCTGGTGGATCGAGAACGATATTGCAAAATATAGTTTAGTGGAGCATAGGTTGACAATAGCTTTCATTGTTGAGCATACAACCCTTAAGGTTTATATACGTTACAACACATTGCAATACTTTTGGTATGTCACTTTATTATGTGTTATTTCTTATTTGAGTAGTTTACCCTTGCTATCATCATGCAACTACTATTATTATATACTTCTTATCTGTTGAGCCAGCGTATACAATAACTAGCACAGCAAAAGATAGTAGCAATTGAACAAGACGCAAAATATACTGAAGTTTATTAAAATTAAAGGGCTATTTATACTAGATTTATGAATCATCGTATAATACAGTTACAAATGTAATTCACTTGCAGCTGGATCTGCCCATCATCAACTGAGATGTAACCTAGTAGCATATTCCATTATATCTGGAATTACCTATCAAAGAGTGCCTTAATCTTATATAGACAGTTGCGGCGATTCTGGCACAACATTATCTCTGATCGACAACTTGGCTCGGATGGAATGACATTTTATTTTTGGGTATTTTTATGATGGGAATTTAGTCTACTAGTTCACTTCGCTCAACACATACTACAAGTAACAACTATTGGATTCATATATAAATGTTGGTTTTATGTGCAGTAAAAGTTGTTTGGGGTACATTGGTTGACTAGGACATGTTAAATTTGGGTTCGTAGTAAAGGATGCGAAGCAGTAATCTGAGAAAACGTGAAAAATGATCCAAATTTGAATGTATATTTCACTACGATTTACTAAGTGAGTGGATGTTGCGTAGTGCTTGACTTTTATTTCTTTTTTAATTCTCTATACGATGGTATGGTTATTATTAGTATTTTCAAAAATATGTCGGGTAGTGCCCGCTTGAGGCATATCAAAATACATGACTTTGACTTATTTCATGAAGGGAAGGTCTATTAGGTGTCTTTGACTTTTAGATTATGTTGGGGCTAATGTAGACTTATCGAACGGTTGTTGTTTTGTTCAAATCTGCTCAGTATTGGCAGAGAAATCACAAAAAGTTATGTCCTTGGAAAATTGGCCATCTTTGACCAAATTTGCCTTATCCTCACAGGTTAAGAAACTAGTTGACAATTTTTGGGTCAGACGTTTTTGCTGATTTCTCCACGTAGAGTCAAGTTAGAACTTCCAGTAAGAGCTCAAATGATAGGAAATTGTTTGTTTTACAATAATAATGAATGTTACAAGTAGGTTTATTTTGACAGACATGGAGATATTATTGAAAAAGCATCGAAATTTGACAAAACATGTTCTGTCGCTTTGAAACGCCTAGTGTTGATCAAACCAGACAAAAGTAATACCATTCGATGCGCCTTTGAATTCTGCACAAGTTTGATATAAGCTTCATCAAGTGTTTACTATGAACAAATGCCAACTTTAGGCCATGACAAATTTCCAGAATGATAAAATAGCATTTTGATCAATAGAGCTTTTAATCTCAGTTTGATATCAGCTACTATATACAGAGAAACCTCGTGACGTCAAATGCACAATAGTTTGCTTTTACACTCCCCCGTTTTTCCTTCCCCCGTTTTCGATACTATTTTTACAACAGCTACAGCAACAGTTTTACTACTATTATAATACTCATTTTATTGTTGTTGGAAACGATAGCAACAAGTTCATCAAGCCTGTCATCAGTGTTGCCATATGCTAGTGAGTGTATTTGTTGCTGAATAGATTATTGTCTAGCACTAGTATTTATTAATTCATTTTCTTTCTTTTTCAGAATAGGTAACCACTGCTTTAAAGCAAACAAAACGATGACGACAAAGACACAACAATTCGACTTACTGCTACAGCTACTTCCTTGGAATCTTTGATATCTTTTATAATAGTAATTCGGTACGTAACGTAGATTGCTACTTTTATTGCATTGCGCCTAATAACTGAACTCTCTCTTATATCTTTTTAGTACAGTAGACAATGGTTTTGTTTGTTCTCAACTTCAACAAAATATCTGGCGCTGCCTGCTGTTTCTGGTTCGATACTATCTGCAATTCATTGATAGTGGTGCTGCTGTTCTGGTTGGTACTATCTGCAAGTTATCTGTGGTGTTGCTTCCCTCTTTTGGTCTGATACTATCATCTGCAAGGCATATGAAGCGCTGTTTGTCACTTCTGGTTTGGTAATATCTGCAAGTCATCATCATCAGTAGCAATTCTTCTCTCTGGTTTGATACTGTCAGCAAGTAATCATTAGCAATGCTATTCTCTGGCCTGGTGGTATTATAGTCAAGTCTTATATACTACTGCTACGTATTATTGGTTCAATCGATTGGGTAAGTTTTGATGGTGTCTGCTGCTTAATAATAATAACATACTGACTATCCAAACTTGATAGAATATATAGGTATCAAGGACAAGGTGGTGCTCCAGGACATTAAATGCAGAACCTGTTGTGAATTGTTTATCAAGTAAGTATAAATGAATGATGACTTAGATTGCTGAATACATTGCTGACTATTATTATACTATTTTGATATGATGTGTAGGCAACAAGTATAATATAAGGTCACGACGACTACTGATGGATGATTAATGATGAATACTACTGGATGCAAACGGAACTGTTAACAGTCAATTAGGTAGGTATATTATTACGATATGATGGCGTTGACTGAGGAATGCAATACTGACTATATTCTTTGAATTATGTATAGGCAGGCAAATGGGAATGAACATGGACACTACTGGATGCTGCAAGGGATCAATCAAGTTATTTTTTTCTGTGGATGACAACAGCCAGAGCAATAGTAGTAGACACAAGTTATACATTTTTATTAGCTTTTTTTTCTCCCCCTTATTTTTCTTGGCTTCTTGCCCTCATTTTTTTTAATTTTCATCGGCATGTAATGTTATTACCCTCACTATTTTTCTTTCTTTCTATGTTTCTGTGAAGCATACCTTTTTTTTTTACGTTGAGTGAATGTGCCTATCACTGAAGCTCAACAATAACAAGATTCCGAGGCTAGGATTAGATAGGCTGGTCCAAACTTAATTGTTGTTTCTACTTACTTAGCGACAGTTGAGGGTCTTAATAAACATAATTCCTCACGTTAGGGGTGTAGTAAGGCACGCTCTAGCACCTGAGGGGTGGTCTAATTGAAATACTACCTAATTGCATTTTTGGGTAGTACTTCAAATTCCGCCTAACATCATTCCAGAGGAGAACTATGGCAAAATTTTTCTAGGTTTTTTATATATGTAGAGATAATAAACAAATATAGCTTTTCTACGTTTCTGGGCTGTTTAATGCGTTGTTTTTATTGCTTGAAGTGATTTGAACACTACACTATGCGAGAGTACATGTAAAATTTTGTAAAAAGCACGTACATTTGAGAATAATAAACTTGACAGAAAATGGTGTATAACTTTGTCAAGTAAGTCCAAAAATGTGCTGGCAGATGATGTTTAGATGTGTACAGCAGTCATATTAAACTTTGAAGAAGTTCTCATGGTTGGGATAATATACGCTGATGAAGTGAAGAGCCAGACTAGACTCCCATCGTAAAAAAACTACCTTGTCGAATACATCCACTATGATCTGCATTTCGTACGCAGTTCATCATCCAGCTACCATATTTTGATATAAACTCTGATGTACTACACTTATTAATTAGATGTACGCTACAGATTTATACCATATACAAACATAGGCTATAATAGATGGCACTGTTAGCATGGATGGCGCTATAGACTGATGTTTGTATCCCGACATTGACTACGGATATTTACTATATTTAGTTAAATGCCAAGATCAATACAATATACAGTATGTCAACAGGTTAAATATAGGCGATATGCAATATACAGTAGTTTGAATAATAGTTAATTAAGCTTGACAGGTTTATGACACTGGGAGTAGCACATAAGCTATAGTTGTGCATCAAAAATAATATGAGTTCCAATGTTGAATGTAGAATAATAGATTTGACAGACAATACTTGAGATACTGAGATCGAATTGAATTGGCATTTGATGTTGTTGACATTAATTTGTTGAAAAAATATTGTTCCGTTGCGTAAGAAGAGTGGTAGTGTATATAGTTTTATAGAAAAATAGATTGAAATAGATAAACGAGCCAAAGCAGATTGTTGAGCCAGCGTATACAATAACCAGCACAGCGAAAGATAGTATAGTAATTGAACAACAAGACGCAAATATACTGAAGTTTATTAATGAAATTAAAGGGCTATTTATACTAAATTTATGAGTCATCACACAAGACAGTAACAAATGTTATTCACTTGCAGCTGAATCTGCCCATTAACTGAGATGTAATCTAGTAGCATATTCCATTATATTTGGAATAATTACCTATCAAAGAGTGCCTTAATCTTATATAGACAGTTGTGGCAATTCAGGCACAACATAGCCCCCCCAGATTAAGCAATCTTTGATAATATTCCTTGAGAAATACAAAGAATATACAAGATAATACAATTTCAAGAAGAATAAACAACTATCAAAAGTAATCGTAATATAGTGATCAGTCAGTAAAAAACCTTAAAACCTATCATAGGGAAAAATACTAGGTAAAAAGACTTGATCATCATTACATTTAGAAAGCCTTTTAAGACCTTTAGCATCAAGGCTACCATTTCATTGTTATCTTTGAATAGCATACTGTTTTGAGTAATTCTATCACCGTATCGATCCAACGACATCCAGATCAGACTCTTCACACAAGCAACGTAGTACCTGTCAATGTGTATCTGACTGTTGGAGTATTGTAGTTACCGATCTTTAGCAATATTACACAACAAAATTATTTCAAGACAGAGTTACAATCCGTTCAATGTGCTATACATTGTCCAATGAAATCATACACACAGTTTGCATAGCATTTGTTAGATACCAATGCCTCATAATTGTGTCATCTGTAGATCAACCGCAGTTGAGAGATCATGTGAAAATGTCCCTTTCATTTGTATACAGGATGGATACATAAGCAAAGTCAGAGATTGTAAGTATGCAACGAGAAGGTTCCTTTGCTTTGTTTCGTGTATCAAATATGCGCAGGTGTTCCATCCTTTGAAGACATGTAGTAAACAAAGTGGCTTGTACATCATTGCAAATCGTAAACAAATACAAACAGAAAGACCCTTTTAGCAATACCTATTTGACCGTTTTACACGTTTTTCATTTCGAAAAATCATGTACTATCACCGAAGCATATAACCAACCCCCCCAGAATATGGTATGCGAAAGAGCAAGAACATATTCTTCTAGACGAAAGAAAGCCAAAGCAACATGTAGAATAAATATTCTGTACCAATGGATTTTACCAAAATCATCTAACAATAGTGGAACCTGCTGCAGTTACAGCAAGACAGGACGACTTCTTTTTCTAGTGTAGAGCAGACGTAGAGAAACGTAGCAGGATTTATACATAATACCAACGTTCAGACAAGACTGTCAATGTACACAGTGCTAGCAATGCCAATATAGGAACCAGTGAAGGTGTGTCAAACAATCCACGAGTGAAACCATGTCAAACTATTACCATTCTATCAGACAAAGCAGGAATAGCAATAACAACAGGCATACAAAATAGATGTGCACGAGCCAACAAGACGAACCAGTTTATAGAAACGACACTTGCCTTAGATCCAGCATGATTATTCTGGAGTTCAACTATAAGCGAGCAACTCAATCAAATATGGATATTCTATCAGTACACATTCAAAGGCGTTACAAGCCAAAGAATTATTGTACCCAGTACAGCATCATCATATACAAGCAACTCTATGATGCGATGCCGAGTATCAAAGAGGGAACTGTTGCAGTCCAAAATCAGCGAGCGATGTCTAGGCACTACTACTATACTTGCATGTATCCAAAGCTATACTGTATAGCTTAGAAATGCTTGTAGCACCAGCGACGCAGTTCTTCAAAGTAACATCAGAAGTTACATGACAGAATGACCAACAGAAACCAAGATCTACCTGTAGCAAAGATATCCTAAATGTGCGACATATCACAGAATCATTTCCATGGAATAATTTACTAACAAGCAGAAAAACATTGATCTCACTAAGCGATTCCTTGATCACCTAGAGACAAATCAAGCTATTGAAGATTTAATCAGTCAGTCGCCAAACCCAATGACAGTGGATCTAAACCAGCTATGTGCAATGAACGAATGCAACGAAAGTACCGATATCTTCTATAGTGGTAACAGCATATATAATACGATATACCATTCACAATTATCTAGGTAATTATTATACCAAGTAATGAAGGATTCAATTTATAGCTACTAGTTAAAAAAGTGGATTACGTTTGTCCCAAGTACATTGATCAACTATTCTCAGGAGATCTTAAACCACACTATCAACGACAGCAACCATACAATCATCATATTTTTCCAAGTACAGTGTCCTCAGTAGCGTCAGCAGTATCACTTGTCAAGCAGCATAACAGCAGAACTACAACCAACTATACACGATTACAACGATTTAAATTAGCTGAAAAACATTGCACCCAAGGCATTTTATCCTCAGTGAAAGTATTCATATCAACCAAAACGTAGCCAAAGCCACAGATAATAACAAAACGATCTAGAAATGAAATCTAAGCAGCAATACATAATATCTACCGCAAGTAATACAAGTTGGAAAGCAACATCTAAGCAACCTTCTTCTAGTAGTTGTTTAAGGAACAGCACACATATACCATTCACATGCAAAAACTAATACTAATGTTTGAATCAAAGATGTTCACCTTCGAATTTCAATGCGAGCGTAAACAGCAATAGCAACTTGTTTACTTGAGGTGTTCAAACTTTAGTAGACTATCACCATTGATTGGTAGAGTGAGGATTCAACAAAATCAATAGCACGTAATGAGAGGCGATCGCTATATCACACACATCATTCCAAAAAGTACCATTACAAATATCCAGCATCATTCGCGATTCATCAATAGCAAATGTGACCAAAACAATTCAAGAATTTAGCTCAAGATGGCGTAAACAGCAATCAAGTAAGGATTCACAATAGCAAAGCATCAACAACCATATTGAAGATCCCTCCACCATCATATCACAGACGAGTACGAACTTTTCTTTCTATACCACATTTCCAGCTATTCAACAATCAACTCAAGTATCCATCAAGACATTTCTCATCCATCAGCTTCCTTTAAAACCGAAGATCAAGTCTTTGTAGTACTCTTTGAAGAGATTGAAGCTTGCTAGAAGTCAATTCGAACCAATATCACAGAGAATGAATCACGAGAATTCAGTATCAATAACAGCTTTTGTCAATCGTAGACCAGTTCAACCCGACGAAATAGGAAACGAAACCACTTGTAAGTACTTCAAGCACCCATGTAACCTCAAGAGAGCTCTTCAACTTTTAGCCATTTAGATGTTCAGCGTTAAAAGTGTAGGCAACCACAGAAGCAAAAAAACTTCCCTCCGTAGCTAACATACCCAACTTTTCTTTACCAACACTATGACCAGAAATATATAGATTTCAATCGAAATGTACAGCCAAAGCAGCAACAGTAACCTAGCAACTATCCATACGAAGAAATAGCATTCATCATAGACAGACAATACCAAAGGGATTCTTGATCAGCACGCGTTTGAGAAGCAAGATAATCACCAATTTCAGTACGCGAAAAGTTGACAGCAGGGAGAAAGTAAGCAGTTATGACAAGGAACCAGGTAAGCACCAATAAACAACAATAAGTATCAGACTTATTCTGTTCAAAAAAAATGTTGAGCCAGCGTATACAATAACCAGCACAGCGAAAGATAGTATAGTAATTGAACAAGACGCAAATATACTGAAGTTTATTAATGAAATTAAAGGGCTATTTATACTAAATTTATGAGTCATCACACAAGACAGTAACAAATGTTATTCACTTGCAGCTGAATCTGCCCATTAACTGAGATGTAATCTAGTAGCATATTCCATTATATTTGGAATAATTACCTATCAAAGAGTGCCTTAATCTTATATAGACAGTTGTGGCGATTCAGGCACAACACAGATCTAGCTATTAAATGAGCACCAGGTTTATAGTTGTCCAACTATAGTAAACAAATAAACAAGTAGTAAAAGAAGTATAAAAAGAAATATAATAAAAGAAATTGTGCTGAAGTGGTACCTAGTCTACCTTTCCCCACATAACCAAATTAAAAGACATCTCTAATATGAAACCATACAATGGATTTCATAATCAAAAGAAAGAAAGGATTCATGTAACTATATAATTTAACCGTGGAATAACGGATCATTGACAAATCCATTTCTAATAAGAATAAATCGAACCATAAAATAAACGGCTCAGAAGCGCATAGACCAAGTAGGGTTGATCTATGCACTTCTATGCAGTTTATGGACAAATATGTCAAAACCTTAATTTGAAGAACCGTATCGATTATGTAAATCAAAAACCAGACAACGGACCAACTGACAGTTGACAGTGCAACTGCCAGATAGATACAAAATAGCTGAACAGTATAAATACCATAGACATCTCATTAATTGCACGTTATCTTACTTTTCAAAATAAAGAAGGATTTAAATTGTATCTTTGTTTTTCCCCTTTTTATTACAGAAATGAATACAATGAATCACTAACAGCAATAGGTAATGTGTAGGTATTTCAAGGGATCTTACAAATAACAACTGTAAAATATAAGAAATAGTAATATAAAATAGCTAAAGAGCTTCAAGTAACAGTTGTGAGTTAAAATGTAGATAAAATATAAGATCCTTTGTAAGGTAAATGTAAGATGGTTTATTCAATTGATTTTCAAGATTCATGTTATTTATACTAATTTGCTATCTGAATGTCGTCTGTTAAGTGATCCTTGTTTTCATGGATCAGAATAGATCTAAATGGAATATCTGCTACAATATCCGTGTACTAAATGATCTAGACTTTATAAAAATAGATTATATAATATGCGTGTTTGAGATAATAATAAGTACATGATGTTGGAAATGGCATTCATGACAGTTTGATATACTATATGATTTGAAACTTATTTTCTCCCGCTAGTTTCAGGGCATTTGGATATTGAGAGTAGCACATGAGTTATAATTGCGCATAAAAAAATAGGTATTTGAATATTTGAAGGTCAGGATTTATTGTATGGTAAAAATATGAAAGTACGAGAAGGAAAAGAAAAGGACATGTCAAGCTTGATGTGGTTATGGATCGTAACAGTAGTACCAACAAATAAGAATGATGTGCTAAACGCACGCGGCTACCGACACCACATCGGTGGTTATGGATAAAATGCGCGGTCGGGGAATCGAACCCCGGCCCTTCGCGTGGCAGGCGAAGATTATACCACTTAACCAACCGCGCTTGGCTGTTACCCCACATTAATGGTTTTTTTCTCTCTAAATAGCCTCGGAATTTGAAACCAAGATACTAGATCTGATTATCAATGATGATCATTTTGACATTTCAACTACACAAATCAACAATTTTTACCTTAAACCCTCTACATCAACCTTTTATTTTTTATATACACAGTATATTTTTTTTCTATATCTAGCTACCAAACCCTATCTGTTTGCACACTTTGCCCGGTTAATGGGACACGCAGAAACAGAATTAATAAGAAGTTATTAATAAAATTCAAAATATTAGTCTTAACCAACCGCGCCAGAGATTATTTGATACATGGTATCTTTTTCTTTGATTACTTGGTACAATTTCGATTTTTTTTCCCAAAAAGGAAGAGATTATGTAATAGTAGTGATAACAATGAATGATTCAAGGTGTGGATCTACATTTATTTTGGCTATGATTTATTTAAAGGGTGTATATTTGTGAATACTCAAGATGTCTATTTGGTTTTCGGCAAGTTATCGTGATTTGATTTCGTTGGTTCTCTCATACAAGGCTACTTTGTTCTCATTTTGGTTCGTACATGTGATTTACCGTGCACTCTATTGTATTGTTTCAAGGTCAACGTATATTTTAGACGGTTAAATCTACATACATTTTTGGTTTACCCATTCTGATATCAAGTTTATCCGATTGTTAGTTTGGTTAAGGCAAGGCGCGCTCTAATCTGGTAGTTTGGTATTTGGTCTGGTCTGATTTGTACATGAAGGATTGGAAGAATTACTATTTTGAACTGTGAATTGACTCTGGAATCTGACTCAGGACTACAACAAACCAATTGAACAAGATGCAAGTCTATTTTAAATTGGAATTAGAATGAATTGACACGGATATATGATCATGACATTGAATTGAAGGATACTTAATTCATGTGGTTACATTTTGATCTGGGCGCTACCGACTTTTGACATTGAAATTATTTTGACATTGAATTGAAGGCTATTCAATTTTGGTGGTTACATTTTGATCTGGGCACTGACAACATTTGAACTTGAATTACTTTGACAGGAGAACAATAGAATTAATTACACAAAGCACTCAATTATCGATACATATAAATAGCATTCTGAATTACATCTAAATAAAGATCATCCATTTTTTTTCTTCTTCTTAAATCTGGAGTTAGTTACTAGTGCCAATCTAGTACGAACACACCTAAAGAACACTTTAAATTCATCTCTCATAACTATTGGGATCGTTTCTTACAGTCTTCCTTTCCATACAACAATATTTATATCTTGATTACCAATTCGCAAAGGTAATCATTAAAGAGAGCTTGATATTTATCATATTTTGTCATGATTGGATTAGGTTATAGCTGGAGGTCAAGATTGTGGTGTTGTCGACTGTTGTTGTGTCTAGTAGATGTTGGTGCATAGTAGTTGCCTAGATTTAAAGTAGTTTAGTAGTTTATAGGAATAGTAACAGATTAGTAGTGGTGTATGTATAGTCAGGTGATCTTGGATATGGGGTCCCTATATATTCCGATTCATTTGAATCTTTTAATAAAGAACCTTTCTTTCGTATACAAGTACTGGTGTATCATTGAAGTATAGTTAGAAAGGCGCATTGAAGTAGTGCCACATTTCACTACAGCCCTATGGTTACCCTGATATGCCCTGAAACGACCCTGAAATGGCGATATTGTAGGGCGTATCAGGGAAGCCCCGAACTGGAGGTTTTAGATACAGCCCTCGAACGCCCTCCATAACGGCTGTATAATGGTCCCTGATACGGCTTCTATTATTCCAAGATTAGTGACATCTCAGGGTCCCAAAATTAGCCATTTAATGGCTTCCTTAAACTGCTGCTTAGATGGCCATATACAGACTACCCTAATTCGAAACCTGGTATGGCCATTTAATCATACCTCAATACGTCCATGGAATGGCCGTCTCATGTATCACTTAGTGCTCCATGGCAGCTGTATCAGGGCCTTTCTATTGTACATCCATTGGCTCGATAAACATCTATTTCTTAAATATTGCAAATGATGGCATGCATTCATTGGTCTGCCATGTTCATGACACATCGTTTTTATTTTGCTTATTGGCTTTTAACACATCTTAAATCATTGAAATATGGATCTATTGGGTCATTTAGATTTTTTGATTGTTAAATTGAGGTTTATTATTGGGTAAAATACACTGCCATTACGCAATATTGACATGTATGGTACGCTGCTGTAAAATGGCGTGAATCATCATTTCTATGGTGTGAAAAATAACAGAGAGACAGTGGATAAAAAGTAGCAATGTCGAATAGAATAGATAATATCTTTTGTAAATACTGTAAACGAGGCTAAAGCAGAAAACATGATGATGATCACGAAACATCAAAACCCAAAGAAACTAAATCAGCAATATTGTGGTGGCAGGAGGAAAAATGACCAACGGTAAAGCGAAAGAAATTCCGTGCTAGCTTATGACATTTGGCATCATGTAATATGCCTTTAATTTATATCTATGAGAGTAAACGAAAATGAGATGTGGATGATCAGCTTCAATTAATGTAAAGGAGCGTATTTGCAACAACTTACTAGTATACACAGCGGATATCAGGAGCAGCTTAAAGAAGCCAAACCAGAAGCAGAAATGATTAGCAGCCTTCTTGTTAACAGATGTATCTCCTGTTGTTTGTGTAAGAAGAATTAATATGAAATGTGCATACCAACAGACATGGAGGTTGAGCAATGAGGACATTTCAAATACCTTTAGCGCGACGATGTGTAGACCAAGATGTGTGATAACGCGGATACAAGAGCTCATAAAGCATGAACGCACGACGATGAGACATGAGCTTGGCCAGCTGGTACTAGGTTCGCAACAATTAGCTTTACTAGAAGAGCACAACATTATTCTGGAACCTACTGCTGAAATCATGTCATGAGTTTCACGAGAAAAAGCATTTCAAAATAGCCTTCTGCGAGCATCATCCAAAGAAAACATAAACTTATTAATTTGAGCATACTGTGGGGTAACTAAGTCCACCGGTGTTTGGTAAAATACGACAATATCTATCACTTCTCTTTGATTAAGTCTATTAAAATATATTGTTACATATCATTAGATAGAGTATTAAGAGAGCTTCAAAATAATATAAAATTTGTTTACTTTTATTATACTCAGTGTTAAGAGTTTTGTCTTACAATTCAGAAAAAAATATAAGGGTAATTTGAAAATATAAGTTAACCACGAATAGGGCCTCCTTTTGCTTTGATGACCTTAGCAATTCGCTGTGGCATACTATCTATGTATCGAAGACACTCTTCCTTGGTAATCTTATACCATTCAGTTTCAATGCGGGCCTCCAATTCATGAGTATTCGAAGGATGGGTGGGATAGGTGTTCAACTTTCGCTTCAGTTGGTACCAAAGATGTTCAATAGGGTTTAAGTCTGGACTCTGAGCAGGCCAATCCAAAACGTCTTCAGTAGAGAAACCGTTGTTTCTGAGCCATCTTTTGGTTGGAGCAGAAGTATGGGGAGAGGCGTTGTCTTGCTGAAATCGAACGTCTTTACGATCCATGTCATAGTACTCTAGTGTATCCAACAGCGATGTTTCCAAAATATGCGTGTATACTTGGGTGTTGATTGTGCCTTGAGTAATAGAAGTACCATAACCAGGACCTTCCGCGGTTATACAGCCCCAGAACATGACACTACCGCCATCACCTTGGACGTGAGGCTGAATTTGGTGGGGAAGTAAAATGTCGCCACCGTCAGTCCAAAAGTGAGAATTGCCATCAGAGCCCCACATATTGACTCTTGTCTCGTCAGAAAAGATCCAGCTTCTTCTCCACTGCTCCACCGTTAAATGCTGGTGTCTTTTGGCCCATGCCAAACGAATACCCCTGTTGGTATGGCTGACAAAGTTGGTGTTTACCTTCCTTTTTGCCTTGAAGCCCATTCTCTTGAGCATTTTGCGGATACCAGGCAAGGTCATTTTAACTCCAATTGACTTCAAATAACGTTGAATGCCTGCAGGGCCTTCTAATTCACCCGTACGAAGTAGTCTTGCAATATACCGCTGACTTTGTTCACTCACCAATGGACGTCTTCCACGGCGGGGTCCAGTATTGTCAAGAAAAATTTTCTTTCTCAGGCGCGTAATAGTTGATGAACCGACACCAGGGAACCTAGACATAATGTCAGAGTGAGAGGCGTGATTAAGAAGCAGACTTGTAATTGCAAGCTCGCGCTCTTGAGGGATAGGGTGGACCATTATGAGATTGAATGTAAAAAGAATGAAAATATAAATTTATGAAGAAAAAAGAAAGGAAATAGATAAGTATTTATACTCTTCTAGCTTATCTCGGTAATTAGGGGTATTAAACATTCTTCATACTAAATTCCAGGCATTTTTGATATGTTTCCGAGTATTAATGATACGATATGGAAATGTTCAAATTTCAAGATTTCTCCTGAAAATAGACTGCTCCATTTTTAATCAACTACAGTGACCCACAAAACTGTCCCAATGTTTGCTAGTTTTGACTTTATAGTGTTTGAATAGCCTATTAAAGCTGTTTAATCATATTTATTTTAGTATCATCTAAAAGCTACGGTTCTCAGCTTTTAGAAAATACTAAATTTGTAAGATTTGATAAACATTAGCGCAAGCTGTAATTGGTCAAAATCATCTTATACATTGGGACAGTTTTGTGAGAAGTTACAAAAATCAGAAAATAGGCCAAAAATCAAAACCACAATTTGGGATGGCCTCAAGAGCCCCTTATATGAAAGCCCTATCTGCCCCAAACTGTTTTTAATATCCAACTCGGAGTTTCAACTATCAAGTAAGTCTACTATCAAGCCATGAAAGCCACCCCCACGTCAAAGGTCAACTCTGTCATTACCTTGCTGAGAAGCGGTGTTTCAATCCGGGAAATTGCTCAGAAGCTCTCACTGAGTAAGTCTACTATTGGGCGAATCAAATTGGAGCACTGTCCGGGTGTGGTAAGCTCGAAAGGTGGCCGTCCCTGTGCTCTGACTGAAGCCGACAAACGCTATTGTGTCCGTAAGGTGACCAAGGAACGCGTTTCAAACGCCGCCAAGGTAACGAAACTGCTGGAGGAGGACCATAGAATCAAGGTAAACCCAGAAACCGTTCGCAGAGTACTCCGTAAGGCTGGTTTAGGCGCTATCGAAAAGCAACCTAAAACTTTACTCTCTGTCAAAAATATCAATAAGAGACTTGAGTGGTGTCGGGAGCACAAAGATTGGACTGTAGACGACTGGAAACACGTAATTTGGACAGACGAAACTAAGATCAATCGATTCAACTCTGATGGGCGTCAATGGGCATGGATCCGATCGGGTGAGCAGCTTCAGAATCATCATGTCAAGCTCACAGTCAAACATGGTGTTGGTAGTATTATGCTTTGGAGTGCTATTACGTATGCTGGTGTTGGCTGGGTGTGCAAGATTAGTGGCAATATGGATAAAACTCTCTATAAAGAAATTCTTGAAGACGAATTGGAGCAAACTATTGCTTTCACTGCGAAGAAATTAGGCTTCCGCCGTGATCAGGTCATTTTTCAGCAAGACAATGATCCTAAGCATACGTCCAATTTGGTCAAGGAGTACCTCCAAGAACAGTCATACCAGGTTATGCAGTGGCCTGCACGATCTCCGGACTTAAATCCAATTGAAAATATGTGGGCTCTGTTGAAAAGGCGCTTAAACGAGTGCGAAACAGCTGCTAAAGGAATGAATGAGCTTTATGAGAGGGTAATTGAGGTTTGGTATGACCAAATAAAGGAAGAGGAGTGCCAAAAAGTTATAGAAAGCATGCCAAAACGTATCCAAGCCTGCATCAAAGCTAAAGGTCGTTGGACAAAGTATTAATCCCTTCAAATACAGTATAATAAAATCTATTTTTTTGAACTTCTCACAAAACTGTCCCAATGTATAAGATGATTTTGACCAGTTACAGCTTGCGCTAATGTTTATCAAATCTTACAAATTTAGTATTTTCTAAAAGCTGAGAACCGTAGCTTTTAGATGATACTGAAATAAATATGATTAAACAGCTTTAATAGGCTATTCAAACACTATAAAGTCAAAACTAGCAAACATTGGGACAGTTTTGTGGGTCACTGTATATCTCTATCAGTTTTCTATCAAACTAATTGTTTCATATACCCTTAAGATAACACGAACATAAGCTCTCAAGCAATATACAATACAATAGTTTAACTGACCAATAGCATTATCTGTGAAGAGTTATGCACAAATTTACCAAACACCGGTGGACTTAGTTACCCCACAGTACATATACATCCGTGTTGTTAACCACAAGCAACCTTCTGTACATACCTTCAAACGTTTCTATGTTTGAACAAAAAAAAATTAGAAGGAAAGAAGAAAATAGAAGAAAACGAATCGATAATCTTTTTATTCACAATAAAAACACCCAATTTAGAAATACCAAAACAAAGAAAAAAGTATAAACTGTTTGATGATTGCCAGTTGTTGTCATGTCATTTTAGTATTATCCATTAAGCCTTTTTTTTTGTAACTACCATGGACAACTTTAGAAGTAATAGATGCCCTCCAATTGTTGCATCCACCGCCACATCATCCTCCAGTTCCAATGCTGCTCAAGCAGCCAGAAGACAATCCCGTGCTCCTGAATTTATCCACTCACCAATCGCTATTGTACCAGACTATATAGATGGTATGAATGCCTACGTGAAAATGCCTGAACAAATAATTTTCTAATAAAAGGGTAACTAACCAATACAAAAAGAAAGTTTAGAGCAAACAGATTCTACAGTGCTTACCCTTTCTCATGCATTAGAAATGAAGATACACACAGAAAAAAAAGGTTCTGTACCTGAATTTTTCAAAGGCTCTAAACTTTTTCCTACTAGTAAAATTGATTTTTTTTATTTTTTTAATAATTTCTTTTAGTCGTTTTAGGGATCCCTTAAACGTCCTAGAACCACTGCGGGCTGTAGTGTTTCCTGGCTCTATCTTTGTGTATATGGAGGCCAACGGAAATGACAAAATTGATAAATATCAAGCTCTCTTTAATGATTACCTTTGCGATTTGGTAATCAAGATATAAATATTGTTATATGGAAAGGAAGACTGTAAGAAACGATCCCAATAGTTATGAGAGATGAATTTAAAGTGTTCTTTAGGTATGTTCGTACTAGATTGGCACTAGTAACTAACTCCAGATTTAAGAAGAAGAAAATGGATGCCTTTATTTAGATGTAATTCAGAATGCTATTTATATGTATCGATAATTGAGTGCTTTGTGTAATTAATTCTATTGTTCACCTGTCAAAGCAATTCAAGTTCAAATGTTGTCAGTGCCCAGATCAAAATGTAACCACCAAAATTGAATAGCCTTCAATTCAATGTCAAAATAATTTCAATGTCAAAAGTCGGTAGCGCCCAGATCAAAATGTAACCACATGAATTAAGTATCCTTCAATTCAATGTCATGATCATATATCCGTGTCAATTCATTCTAATTCCAATTTAAAATAGACTTGCATCTTGTTCAATTGGTTTGTTGTAGTCCTGAGTCAGATTCCAGAGTCAATTCACAGTTCAAAATAGTAATTCTTCCAATCCTTCATGTACAAATCAGACCAGACCAAATACCAAACTACCAGATTAGAGCGCGCCTTGCCTTAACCAAACTAACAATCGGATAAACTTGATATCAGAATGGGTAAACCAAAAATGTATGTAGATTTAACCGTCTAAAATATACGTTGACCTTGAAACAATACAATAGAGTGCACGGTAAATCACATGTACGAACCAAAATGAGAACAAAGTAGCCTTGTATGAGAGAACCAACGAAATCAAATCACGATAACTTGCCGAAAACCAAATAGACATCTTGAGTATTCACAAATATACACCCTTTAAATAAATCATAGCCAAAATAAATGTAGATCCACACCTTGAATCATTCATTGTTATCACTACTATTACATAATCTCTTCCTTTTTGGGAAAAAAAAATCGAAATAGTACCAAGTAATCAAAGAAAAAGATATTATGTATCAAAATTGATACTCTGCGGTGCTAGGTTGTGAATGTGGTAGCAGGTGGATGGAAGATCTTGCAATAATGATTGATCCCGAGACAAAATCGAATAATTAATGCTGTTTAAAGTGCTGATGTGTTGGAATAAGCTTGATGTAGATAGTATCTCAGCGATAAAATGTATACAAAGTTATGTACCCAAAAGATTTAAACGTAAGAAAGTTCAATTTATTTCAAAAGTGCTACCTTGATTCAAATATATATGTCAAAATAAAATACACTGCTACTACTAGTTTCAATTTCAGTTCAGGAACAGGCTTGTGATTGGCTTCAAGTTCAATAACCGCTTTCTTGAGAAATCAGCACCACAGAAATCTTTTACCATCGTAACATGCCTCCCACCTTAAAGTGCTGATGATCATTCAGGTCGCCTTGCTTCTTTTCTTTCCAACCATGACGAAAACAATCCTTCGCGCCTTTTAGCTTGAACATCTGGCACCATACTTTTTCTTGACTCAAATGGGATGAGTTGGTCGCCGTTAACAGCACCTTCCAACCTTCGTGAGTTTGGACCTGCTAAATGATATGTACCAGAATCATTTGTACGCACAACTGTCATGGGGCCAATCCATTTATCAGCAAACTTGTTTTCAGGGTATTGATCTTTCATGAGCACTTGTTCACCAACTCTATATTGCTTCCTGAACTTCACTGTACGGTCGTATCTTGCTTTCATTTGCTTCTTGCCTTCATTGGAGAACTCTCTTGCCTTTTTTCGATATTCCTTGACTGCAGCATCGATTTCCTCAATACGCCGATCAATTTCATCACTGTATTCACCTTCCACGTAGTCAATCCTTGGAGCAGACCAATTACCTGGCGTTCTGATATCATAACCAAATAGCAATTTCCCTGGAGTAAACCCTGTACCCTCACTCTTCATAGTACGTAACGCCATTAATACAGCAGGCACTTTCTTATCCCAATTCTTGACATCTGGACAATCATCACGAACGATTTTAGACAACGCTTGCACCAGCGTACCATTCATCTTTTCACATAGACCATTAGTTTGCGGACGGAAAGCAGATGTAGTCAAATGTCTACAATTAATTTGCTGGAGAAACGACTTGACAAACCGAGAAGTAAAATTTGAGCCTCTATCCGTTAAAATGAATTGTGGGACACCATAAAACTGAACAACGCAATCAAACAAAAATGTAGCTGTGGTTTCTTCTGTAATGTCTTTCACCGCCATTGCTACTGGCCACCTAGTAAGATAATCAATCGCAACCAAAATGTACTTGCACCCAGAATTTGACTCAATGACAGGACCTACTGCATCACAACCTATCATGTAAAATGGCCTTGATGGTGTAGTAATTGGCTTGGCAAGAACCACCCTCTTTGCCGGTTTCTTCTTCCTAAATTGACACGTTTCACAATGCTTGACGAGATCTTGAACAGCAGCAAACAACTTTGGAGCAAAATATTGAATCTTCGCCTTATACCATGTATTGTTCACGCCAAAATGCCCTTCTTGATGTACTTGATTCAATACCTCCTTGATATTGCCTTCATGCAGCACTTCCAAAGGCTCACCATGTTTGTTATTTGCTTTCTTGTATAACCTTCCTTGAATGATACGATAATTCTTTGCCATTGTGTCCATTTTCTTGTTAAATTTAGCAGTTGAATCCAATGGATAGGTCTTGTTCCTCAGTAAATTAGTGATACCCACGTAGGTTGGATAGTCCATGGTAAAAATATTAGTATTGCTCTAGTTGATCCTTGTATATTCTGTTGCTCTGGTTAGTGTAGTAAGTGTGTAATGTAATATTTGTAGTAAATAGATAAGTGTGTGTTGTGTGTGTGCGAAAATGATGTAAGGTGTAAATAAATAGGTAAAATAATGTGGGGTAATCAATGTTTCAACTCCTTTTTTTTGAATATTCTTTTCTTTTTTTTTTTGCCTCTTTTTTTTTATATCATTTTGTTCTTTTTTTTTTTTTTTTTTTTTTTTCTTTCAACCCAACCACCCTTCCTTTATTATATATTTTTTTGTATATTCTTTTGTTCTTTTCCTTTTTTTTTGATTCTTTTTCTCTATATTTTCTTTTCTCTTTTTTTTTTGATTCTTTTTCTCTGTATTTTCTTTTTTTTTGCTTTTTTTGTATTTTGTCACATCCCACCCAACCAACCATGATGTGAATTGATCCTTCAAACCAAACGACTCAAAGTATCCGCCGGATTCTCTTTACCTGGCCTGTATTCCACTCTGTATCGATAGCCCAGTAAGCACGCTTTCCACCTTTGCAACTTGGGAGAAGGTTTGTCACTGTTGAATATGTACACCAATGCTGCATGATCCGTTCTGATGACAAATTCCTCCCTACTTGATAGATAATGTCGATACCTGTTCACAGCCCACACCACCGCCATAGCCTCCAAATGATTGATAGCATAATTCTTCTGCGTGTTGTTCAATGTCTTGGATCCATAAGCGATGACCGTTTCTCCCTCTTGATCGCCATCAGGAGATTGACTAAGAATGCATGACAAACCCACCAACGAAGCATCACAGGTAATGATCTTGACATGAGCACGGATTGGATACGACAAAATGGGAGGTGATATTAACGAGCTTTGCAAATAGTTGAATGCCTTTCGCTGTGCGGTTCCCCACTCAAACTTGCAGTTCTTCTTCAACAGCTTGGTGATTGGCTCTGCTTTTCCTGCAAAATTGTCAATGAACCTCCTGTAATATCCAACGCTTCCCAAAAACGATCTGACTTCATCCTTGTCCCTTGGTTCCCTCATGTCCATCATCTTCTTGATGTTGCTGTCCGTTGGCTGCAAACCTTCACTACCTACTTGATGCCCTAGATACACCACCTTGTCACGACTGAATTGACACTTTGCAAGCTTCAACTTCAAATTCGCCTTGTTGCATGCATCAAAGATCTTTTGCAAATGGACCGCGTGCTCGGATGGATTTCTGCTATACACCACATAGTCATCGATGAACGCATATACAAATACACCTAAATACTCCTGCAGAATATTGTTCACACACCTCTGATATGTACTTGGACTTCCCATTAATCCCATGGCCATGACAGTGAAAGAAAAAACGCCCATTTTTGAAATAAACCCACTTTTTTCGATTGAATTTGGATGGAGAGGTATTTGCCAAAAACCAAAAGCAGCATCTAAGACTGTGTAACATTGATATCCGCCGATAGCATCCAAAATATCATCAATGTGGGGTAGAGGATAACCATCCTTGACAGTAACGGCATTCAACTTCTGAAAATTCACCACTAGACGCAACTTTCCATCCTTCTTGGGCACAAAAAACACTGGAGATGTGTACTTACCCGAGCTTGGGCGAATGATGTCAAGCTCCAACAGTGTTTGAAGCTCCTCCTTCAAGCATTCTTCCTCATCAACCGTCAAACGATATGGCTTCGACTGAATTGGTTCCTCAGACGTTGTAATGATTTCATGGTATACATTGTTCACTCTTCCCAGACCAGCATACTCATAAAATGTATTCAAGTTGTTTCTTACTACGTCTTGCACCACCGTAGGAACACCAACAAGCACTTCTTCCAAGGTAGAATTCCTCTTAGCATCACCATCCTCACTATCTTGCACCGAAACAATGTCTTCATGATACGTATTCAACAATCCTTGGTTCCACATAGTATCACCACCACCATGACTACCCCCTTCATGTTCACCTTCTTGTTGTTCACCCATCCGTAGAGAAACCGAGTACACAGGCACCATAGAAACGTTATCATTGTCAGGCTCCTTTTGCCATCCATCCCCATCTTTCATGCAAGCCACTTCAATAAATCTAGTATTGTTAGCTGTTGGAATTATGATTACATTTTCTTTTGAGTCAATTTTTATAGAGTGATTAGTGAACCATGTCCTTCCCAAAAGGCATATGTCCTTGTCTAGAGTTGAATTGTCAATGCAGAAATGTTCACGCCTGAGCTTGCCACCAATACGCAACGGTACATCCTTGGCTACCACCGATGTCTCGCTCACAGCATCGTTAAATCCAGTCAAGGCAAAACGCTTGTTCACTTTAACCAGCTGCAATCCCAGCCTGTCTGCTAAACGTCTACTCATCACCGAGATAGCTGCTCCTGTATCCACCGTTGCAATGATTAACGTGCCACCAATAGCCACCATGGTACGCATTGGTTGACTACTCATCAACTTCTTGAGGTCAAATGGATAGTCAATCACAGTGTCGACATCGTCATTGTCATCGCCAGAAGAATAGTCTTCATAACTACTGTTAGCACTAGATGCGTCTTCATCAGAAAACTCTTCACTACTATAAAATGATCCTTCTTCCTCATCCCCACTTTCACCATGTTTCAATTCATTGATAACAACTGTTGTTCCACCATTCCTTGGCTTCGCTCGGTGAATCGCAACCAAATTTTCACGCAACCGCCTGCTAGCATTCTTGTCCTTGGCCAAATATTGTAAAATGCTCACTCCAGATTCCGATGGTTGATTCAAAAGCTTCATAATATCTGGTGGTACCACTCTACTTGAGCTTAATGGTTTCTTCTCCCTTATTCGCTGAATTTCCTTGCCCACCGCTATGTTGTCTTGTTGTGTAGGAGCTTGATTAATAAACAATGGGGGATGATACACTTGATTTGATGGACCTGCTTCAGCTCTTTCCTTGCCCTTTTTGCGTTGACCACCTTGAGTGCCCTCATCAGATAAAACAGCTCTTCCTCTCTTGACTGCATTGACGTCTAACTCAATGTCTCTATGATCCATAAAATTAGTAGAATGAGATGTATTTTTTTGATTTTTTTGTTTTCTATTGTTTTTGTTTTCTTTCTTTGTATTCTTTTTTTCAATATCAATGTCCCTGATCTCAACCACATTGATCCCACTTGAGTTGTTGTTTTTAACTTGGACATCAGTAGCAACTCCTTCTACTGATGACCCAACCCTTTTCCCATACTCTCATTGTTACCCTCGTTAGAAGAATCCATTGGTTGATTAGTATTCCCATGGTGCAAAGCTGGACCTCCAATGCCGCTGCCATTATGGTATTGCTGTTGTCTTCTTCTCGGTGGATACGGGCAAACACGAGCAATATGGCCAGGTTCATCACAGTTGTAGCACACGTTATCATTATTTCCTCTTGATAGATGCTGTTGTCCTCCACCATTGTTACGCTGTTGATACTGAACTCTATTTGCACCACCTTGTTGTTGTATAACCATGTTATGTTGTGCTATCATGTGCTGTTGTTGTTGGATTAACTCTTTCTGTTCCACACTGCTTATCTTGAGTGCCCTCATTTCATTCACCAAATCAGATAGCACCGAACTGATAGAAGAGCCTTCACTGAAATAATCCTTGTTGCTGTTCACCATGCTGTTATTGTCCAAGTCAAAAGAAACTACTTTCTTCGATACACCATTGTTGTACACGGCCATTTCTTTCTTCTTGTCATACTTGAACACCAACGCCTCATGCTCCGTAGCTTCATCAACCAAATCTTCAAATGTAATGTTCTTTCGAGTTGCCAAAACCCTTTCCATCTCGTAACCGAGGCTTGGGAGAACAGATGCAACGAAAATGGCTTTCTTGGTCCCATCATCCACTACACCTGCAGCTCTGAATAACTGTCTGAGCCTGTTGCTGATCCCTTCTACATCCTCCTCAGGTCCCTGCTGAACTGCCTTTAACTCCCTCCATGCCTTCTCATAGATCACCTTCATGAATTTCTTCTTGAATAAATCTTCAAATTCCTTGAAATTCTTCACACTCTCTTGAATTGAGTACCACCAATCCAACGCTCTGCCTTTGAGGTAGCTCCCAGTTATAGCCATGATAGTCTCGATATCCTCCACCTTATTAACTTTTAGAATTTGGTTCAACTTGATGAGCCAACGTTCTGCCTCAGTGGCATCTCGTCCATCAAAGTCACTTGGACTTGACACAAACCGCATTCCGTTACTTGGAAGGAGATTGTTAATGCTTGCGCTTGGATTCTTGCTACTGCTGGATTCACTCATGATTGCTTGCACCTGATGATTGATTTTTTTTTTTCTTCTTCTCCTTCAAAATGTCTCGCTTTAAATATAAAAAATATGGGTGGCCTTTCGATGTAATCCTCGAGTAGCACTATGTAAATGAAATAAAAAAAATGTGTATCCTTGTGTATAACTCAAAGACCAAAGTGTATAAATGTGTATCCTCGTGTTGAGCACAAAGACCAAAGTGTAAAAATGTGTATCCTCGTGTATGCCACAAGGATAAGAAACGAAATAAAATTGCACCTATAACGCAATGTAAGAAAAATTGAAACCAACGAGAGTATCAGTTACTGCTAGTAAAGGTATCAAAGTTCCAAATAGCACTGATATGTTTTTGAAATTCACACTATCAAATGCTATGTAAATAAATCAAATAAAATGTATCAATTACTTTAGATACGTCCGACTAAATGTCTTCAAATAACTTTCCAAAATTCAAAGGTATACTCCAAGATAGGTGGTATCCAATGCCAATTCAATAATAACCAAAATATAAACCAAATAAAATGTATCAAGTACGTTAGATACGTCCGATCAAATATGCTTGCTACCCAAATCTCTAGATTGGCACGGCAGTGTATTGTTTTGTCCAATAATCTCTATCAGTTATCGATATCAAACAAAAAGATGTCTCGGCGCGACCTCCAATTGATACTCTGCGGTGCTAGGTTGTGAATGTGGTAGCAGGTGGATGGAAGATCTTGCAATAATGATTGATCCCGAGACAAAATCGAATAATTAATGCTGTTTAAAGTGCTGATGTGTTGGAATAAGCTTGATGTAGATAGTATCTCAGCGATAAAATGTATACAAAGTTATGTACCCAAAAGATTTAAACGTAAGAAAGTTCAATTTATTTCAAAAGTGCTACCTTGATTCAAATATATATGTCAAAATAAAATACACTGCTACTACTAGTTTCAATTTCAGTTCAGGAACAGGCTTGTGATTGGCTTCAAGTTCAATAACCGCTTTCTTGAGAAATCAGCACCACAGAAATCTTTTACCATCGTAACAAAATATGAAAACCGGCTTTAGCTCAGTTGGTAGAGCGGAAGACTGTAGTGATTCTGTAATCTTTAGGTCACCTGTTCGAATCAGGTAAGCCGGATATTTTTAATCGCATTAAAAAATGTAGTGTATGTAGCTACGGTGATTCCAGTCTCGTCGTTGTTATGTCAAAAGTCAAAGATAATTAAATCTGCCAAAGAGTTACACTGTTACAATTGGGTTTGTACGCAGTGTGAATAGTTTAATAAAAAGAAGTAATTGTATAGAAGAATTAGCCAAAGCAGATCTGTCTATATAATGAGCACCAGGTTTATAGTTGTCCAACTAGTAAAGTATAATAATATAAAAGAGAAATAAGAATAAGTACAATGAATCAAGATTGATCTATCAGAATTACAATATCCGTATATAGCATTAGATTGACAGATAATCGTACCTTGAATTGTCAAGATGACAACAATGAAACATACCTTATAGCAAAATTACCATTGAAACATACCATATAGTATATTGACATCTCTTATCCATCTACTGTCACATCTAATAGATTCTTATCCATCACCTCCTATTACCCTGAATCTAGTGCTATAAATACCCACATTCTATTCATCATAATAAACGGTACTTTCTATTTTGATTTTAATTTACAATTGTCCTTTGATAAATCAAAGATCAATAGTAGTAAATGCCAGATTCAAGGGATCTTACAAAGACATAAGTTCAAATAAAGAATATAAAAAGCTATAGAGCTATATGAATAAGTGTAAGGTAAAAATAAGATGATCTTTTGTTCTGTCTATTCAATTGATGATCTTTTATACTAATTTTCTATGTATGATATTCTACTATATTGTCTATAAATTTTGTGATGGTTGTTTTGTTATGAGTCATTGCGTGTCAATTGCAAGGAACAAGTAAATAAGACATGTGATTAATAATTGATTTGAACGATATAGAATGTGGTAGAATGATTTCTTGATGGCAATTGAGATTTGTATGGGTAATCCTTTGAGTGAGTTTAACAAAGGTTTTTGATATCCTTGATTTATCCGTTTGATTTCAATAAGCGAAATTGACTTTGAAGAAGTGTTACAGGTACAGTTTATGGGATCTAGGCGCCGTTGAAAGAGTAGTATTGGCGGGTGAAAAGGAAGATTGAATGGAGATGAGCCGGATAAAGTAATACGAATGTGATTATAGAAAATATCTTTTGGCCAAAAAAAGGATACAGAAGGTATGGTAATATGATTCTAGATATTTTGTCTGGAGAGAATGATACTTTTATTGATAATAGTCTGTTTTATTTTGGAAAGGGAAGCAAAAGAGACAGGAAGATAGTTGTGGGCAAAACGCCAGGTAACAACACTTTTATTCACAATGCATCCAGAGGATGCATTTATATACTTTTTAATATACTAGGGCCTACAGTATAATGATGGACTATCATACCATGAGATTACTATCTACCAATAAATGACATGTAAATTATGCTTCTCATGATTTACCCAAAGGTTGTTAAGAATAGCCTAAGACCTTGAGAGTGAGACTTTACTGCCATATTTGATATAACAGTCGTTTCTAATTTTGCATAATCTACGGCTGCTAAGACCCTTCAGTATCACTACTGTTAAGTGTTAACTGTCTCTTGGTTAATAACCATTACTTTGACTTTCTCTTTTTCTATCTTCCCAGTATCAAATAAAAACATCAGCCAGTCCTACTCTTCCTGTGTGTATACATCTCAATCTCCTTTTACTCTTTTCGGTATAATTATTCACTAAAATCACATTGGAATTACATTATTATCTATTTTACCTTAATTCGATATTCTTCTTGATCCGAGAAGTCCTACTCCTGCAGCTTTCATTTATTTAAAGCCAATTTCGCGTTCTGAAATCAAACGAATAAACCAAAGAAACCAACATTTCTGTTAAACCCATTCGAAGGATTACTCATATAAATCACAATCATCATCAAGAAATTATCCTGCCACATTTCATATAGCTTGGACTAATTATTAATTAATTAATTGATTAATTTCATAAATTATTCCTTTGTTCCTTGCGACTGACGTGCAATGACTCAAAGCAAAACAACCATCACAAAATTTATATATACAATATAGTAAATATCATAGGTAGAAAATTAGTATAAATACAATCCATGGAATAGACTCAATAAAACGATCATCTTATTATTTCTACCTTCTTAGACTTATTCATATAGCTTTATAGCTCTTTATTTTTTTTTGACTGAACTTATATCTTTGTAAAATCCCTTAATTGCTTGTTTATTAGTTACAACTTACTAGTTGGATAAATATAAATCTGGTGCTCATTCTATGGTTAGATTTGCTTTGGCTTATTTATCAATTTTAAATTATCTTTTATATTAAACTACATACACTTTTTACTCTGTCCCAACGTAACAGTGAGTATGGTGATTATCGTAGATTTATTAATATCATAAGCGACTATGGTGATTTAGGCAGAGCTCATTGTAGAATTTAGTTTTTCTGCTAAAAGCTTCTTGGTAAAATTCCAAAGCTGTGTGGCCATTTCCTTATTATCAGCTTGCTCATTAAGAACTGTTCTATTAACCGCATTATCTGCGTAAAACTCTCCCTTCTTGACATTTGGGGACACACAACAATAAATGCTTGTAGAGGCACCAGATTTTACATTCTTGTATCGCACAATCTCTTTAATTAACGCCATAAGACCTCTTGTATTGCGTATACTATCCCAAGCAGCAGACAAATTAAGATGACGGCCCAGATTTGATTCAACAGCGCCTGGGTGAAGACTGGTAACTGTAATGTCTACGTCTTCAGCATCGAATCGTCGTTGTAATTCTTTTGCAAACAGGATATTTGCAAATTTGGCTTGACCATACGCGACAGTGGGGCTATAGTTCTTTTCTGCGTTGAGGTTATTGAAGTCGAGACCTTCTTTGCCCAAAAAATGAAAGTTAGCAGCAGAACTAACACAAACTACGCGAGCACCAGCAGAAGCATTCGATTTGAGTTTATCGGTCAGTAACTGTGTAAGATAGGCATGACCCATGTGATTAACGCCGAATTGAGTCTCGAATCCATCTTTAGTAAAAGATTTGGGGCATGCCATTATACCTGCATTATTCACAAGTAAGTGAAGAGGCAATCCAAGTTGTAAAAATGAATCAGCGAATAATTTGATGGAAGATAAATCAGATAAATCTAATTGCAATGGAATCAGTTCTGCATCAGGTACTGATTTCTTGATGGTCTTAATTGCTTCTTGGGCCTTTTCGAGAGTTCTGCAAGGAATGATAACTTTGGCTCCAGCCAAGGCGAGCACACGGGCAGTTTCCAAACCGATACCAGAGTTTGAGCCAGTTACTATGGCGACTTTGTTTGTTAAATTGGTCTTGTATAGCTTAACAAGGTCTTCTCCAGTTGTATTCCATTGAATTTGGTTATCTTCTACCATTGTTTGCGGGGAAATAGAAGTAAAGGTAAAAGATAATGAATTCGCCTTTGCTGGGACTCTTTTACCGTATTTTGGTGAATCCCATAATCAATCCCTAATGTTACACTATTTATTTATTGCCTGTGATGCATTTGTATTCTAATAATTTTTTTTTCACTCTATAAAATATAGGCTAATACTTGGACTTGTGTATACATCGTTATTTACGACAATGCGATATAACATGTTCTGGTTATTATCGGCAAAAATTTTCCATCATGAGCTTTGATTTGTAAAAAAAGCCAGTTACAGATGAGAAGTAGAATCAGCAGCGTTGTCTTGTGCATTCAGAACACTTTCAAGTAAAACGGTCTGCCCAATTTTTCAAGATGAAATTCGCTGCAAATCATTTCTGTGTTGAATCGTGAAACGAATCTCTCGCAGTTTGCGTCCTTTTACTTGTTCCAGAGCAAGCAATCTGTAACCGTTCAACCTCATAAGATACTAGCTCCCTTTGGTTTGCTGCTTGTCGTTTTTCAAAAATCGAATTAGATGGATGAAAAAATGAAAATCTTTAGTGTTAACTGAGCTATTTTGATCAATTTATAAAGTAATTATGCCTTGGAATTGTATAATGCACCAATCTCATGTGGGCTAACGAATATAGAGTCTACTCTGATAAATACGATAGTTACGCTAAATTTGAGTGCAAATTAACCTATAGACATATAATTATTATGTATGAAACTTGATGCAGATTTTTATTATGTAAAAAGATTGAAGAATTACAAATACATTTATTTTTTATCAGTTCTATTAGATAGAGAAGACACATTGCTTTTTTCTGTGATCGTTTGAGTTGTTTCTTTTGTGGATTTTGAAGCGTGCGATGTAAATGAGTGTCTAGATGTTGTAGTTGAGCTGCTAATTGTTGAGGTTGATGAGGATGAAGATGCTTGATGGATTATTGTAGGCTTCTTTTCAATGGCTTTTTGAATGGGATTAGTTGATTCAGCAGAAATATCGTCATTGTTAGCAGTAGCATCTAAGGTAACCGAGGTATTTGTTGCCGGTATACATTTAGTAGCATTGCTTTTGACTCTTTTGTCGAGACCTTCAATGGGCTTTGCAGTAATAGTGGTAGTAATAGCTGAGGAGCTCTCTGAATCTTTGCTCTCATTCTTTGTTGCATCAATATACTTGCTGAGAACCGATCTCACCTTGGCATTATCCAGTGTCAGTTTGGCATCACCAATGCTGACTTCAGCACTTTCCTCTTCCTCCAGCTTCTCTCTTAACAATCTCTCTTTCTCCAACTTTTCTTGCTCTTCCTTTAGTTTTCGTTTCTCTTCCTCCTTTGCAAGTCTATGCTTCTTCGTATAAGGATCTTCTTTCACGACAATCTCAGTACTCAAAGACTTGATTTCTTCAGCAATGTCTTCTGTTGGTATCAAGTCAGTTTGATAAATGGATAACTTGTGTTTTGCGTCAAAACCAAAATTGGAGGTATAGGATTGGCTGTTCCATAATAAACTCAATGGCTGAGGTTCCTTGGCTTCACCGTATTGATACATATGAGATGGTCTCTTGCTTATGATGTTGCTGTGTTTGGGCCCGCCAATAGGTTTAGGCATCTCTGCTGCAGTATCTACTTCCTCACCAGTAACCAAGGCTCTCAATCTCTTTTGTGCTTCTTGAATCACATAGTCATCATAATAAGCAACAAAATCTGCGGCATCTTCCTCGTCATCGCTTTCGCTTTCGAGGGCTTCACTTGTTTCTTGAATAATACGCTCAGTTGACTGGATAGCATTAACACGATCAACGGGAGCATCATAATAGCGTCTCTTGAACAATGTACCGCGAGATAGGTCCAATTCAGCCTCCAACATGGATGCAACAGTAGCTTGTGGTTGAGCCAACATGAGAGAAGCACGTTGCTGCTTGTAACGCTCTTTTTCCAATTCGATCTCTTTGGCGAGGTCCGAGGAAGACATATTACGAGCAATTGGAGTGCGAGGAGAAGATTCACCTGAGACAAGTGCGCTGGGCAAGTCGTATTCTTCATCGTCCCAGGTAGATTTGAATGCGTACTTTTTCTTCTTACTTGATGTCTTGTTCATTGGAAATAATTCAGACAGAATGGGAGCTTCAGTGGTAGAATTAGTAGCGGTAGACACGGGCTCGGCAGCAGCAGCAGCAGCAGCAAGTGCTTCTTCTTCTTTTTCTTGCTGTTCCTTGGCCGTTTTAACGAGTGCTTCCTGCAATGATTGACGAAGAACCATGCTCTCACTATGTTCCTTGAGCTTGTTCAATGCATTCAAGGGATCCCATTCCTCAACGGTAGCAGATTCCATTAAAGATTCATTCAAAGAGTACGGAGCCTTATTCAAAAAGTCAGGCCTGAAAGTAAAGTCTTGTTGGTCCTGTCTTTCTTCCTCTTCTGGGTCATCGAAATAGCCATTAGCACCAAACTCGTCCGGTGTTAAGCCAATAGCCGGTGTAACAGCAGCAGATGTGTAAGGCGTTTTACGGCTAAACATGGAAGATGAAGCAGCAAATAGTTTCTGTGATTGTTGTGCGGTGGTATTGTCTTCATCAAGTATCGTAAATGTGGGCGCAGCAATGATGCTATCTGCTGAGGGCTGTGGTTGCAGTTGTGTGAGAGAAGGAGGTGTTTTGTTGATGACAATGATCGAATTGCGTCTACTGTTGGATACACTGGCTCGTCTACTGCCACTTCGACTATTTGATCTACTGCCTGTACGACTATTCACTCTACTTCCAGAAGGAGACGGTGTATACATTCCAGACAAACGGCTTGTAGTTTTAAATTTGATGGGAATCAAATCGCGGTCAGAGATTTCTTCGTCCTCGTCTTCGTTCAACGATGCAATAAATTCATCGATTTTACTCTGGGCAGATGGACTCATCATGGCGTCAATAGCAAACGTAGGTTGTTGATCTTCCTCCCAAGGTTCTTCATCTTGTTGTTGTGGATGCTCAATAACAGGCAATGGCGTTTGCACTTCCTCTGGTGCTTGTGCATGATGAGTTTCAGATGGTTGTTGACTAAGAAAATACAAAGTAAACATCAATGACCTCTTGTTTTTTTTTTCCCTTGCACCACAAGCGCCTCCTTTTGCCGAAAAATAACTTACACTGTATGTCCGGCTTGCTGGTTATCATGATGGTCAACAATGATACTAAGGTTGTTCTGCTCATGTTCTGGTTGTGCTAATACTTCATGATGCTCCTCATGTTGGTGGTGGTGGTGGTCTTGATAGACGTGATTATCTAAACATGGTAAACAATAAGATAAAATTAAGATTTTTCCTTGTGCAACAGAAAACATCTATAGTAATAACTTACCATGATCTTGATGGCTAGATTCTTGTGGTGGATAATACTGTACTGGCTCCTCTTGTTGTTGTGGTGGAGGTGGAGGAGGTTGTTCATCTTGCCAGACACGAGTAGGAGGTGGAAAATGATCTGGCTTATTGTCCCAAGGAAAGGAAGGAGGGTGTTCAGGCTCCTGATGATAATGATGATGCTCTTCTTGATGGTGCTGATGTTCTTCTTCTTGACGGTAATGGTGCTGCTCTTCTGGAGGAGGATGATAAACATCGGGTTCTTGCTCAGCAGGAGCGGGAGGATTAAATTCGTGATGAATAGGAGCATAATAGGCATCGGGGGCATAGTCATGAGCATGGTATTGAGCATACTCTGGCTTTGTCATAATTTGGGGTTCAGGTTGATGTACTGGTGCTACCCAACGATTCGCCTGTTCATTACGCGGTTGGTCCCACACGTTTCTAAAGGATGATAAATCGGGAATATCAGCTCCAAGACTTCCCGTGTTGGGTGGTTCCTGATATGCGGGATCCCATTCAATCATGGAGTATTCTTTAGGTGCCTTGTGCTGCTCAGAATGATACTGATGTTGATCGTTGTGATGGTGTTCTTGGTGATGATGTTCTTGGTGATGATGCTCTTGGTGATGATGCTCTTGGTGATGATGCTCTTGGTGATGATGGTGATCCTCATGATGGTGATTGTCATGGTGATGTTGAGGATGCTCCTCCTCGTGGTAATGGTGGTGATGACGCTCATGGTTTCTCTAACGCGATACAACTGCTATCAATAGCGGGCACCTTTACACTATATGTTTGACGTACCTTTTCTTGTTCTTCCCGAGATCTCTCCTCTTCTTCCCGGCGTCTGTGTTCTTCCTCTTGTCGTCTTTGCTCTTCCTCTCTACGTCTAGCCTGTTCCTCCTCTTCTCGACGTCTAGCCTGCTCCTGTTCCTCTAAGTGTCTTCTGCGTTCAGCTTCTTGAATTAACCAATCTGGTTGACCGATCGTGATGGATGAGATGGGTGGCATAGGCTGAATTTGTCTACGCTGATCATCCCAGTCCACTTGCTGATTATCCCAGGCATTCTTTACGCTTTCGTCAAAAGGAACAATAGGGCGAGTTTGAAAACCATCATCAAACTTGTTATCAAATTCACCTGAGAGTAGATGATATGGCGAAGTCTATCGCATGATGTAAGCTGAGTTGTCCTTGACCAAAACGACAAGTTTCAACACTTACTTGGCCATAATACGTGTCCCATGTATTCCACCATGCTTGAATCATATGATTTGTTCCCTCCCATGTGTTTCCCAAAGGCAATACTCTACCGTCTGCAAACCTTTGATACTTCCAAGGTTTGTTCTCTCCAATGAAATGGACAACGGATATGTTTTGGCCAAATTCATTTTGAGCAGGCGCATATCTGTTGTCATACAATGAGCAACCCCATCATTTTTTTTTCCCTTTTAACACTACTGCACTATCTTACCCGTATTGAGATGTTGGTGTTGTGTTGAACGTGAATGGCAAGCGATTTTCTGGTGAGGATGGCCATGTATTGAAGAAGCTGTTTAAAAGTCCTTGATCGCCGCCTAAAGAAAAGAGGGCAATGTATAAGCACGTACGATTATTATCCAGCTGTGTGATAGATCATGAAACATTTACCGTCAAAGGATCCTTTGTCTACAGCCAGTTGGCACAATCCATGGTAGATGGCATCATTTGGCTCAGCAACAAACACACCGCTGTTGAAGCAATCAGGCCAGCCAGCATCAGGTGCAGCCGAAAAAGATGGCCTCTCAAACAATTGATCAATATTTTGAAGTGGGTATGTATCAGCATCCAGAAACACAATCTTCTTGTATTGCGTCAACTTCCACAGTTGTATCTTGGTGAATGTGATGTCTAATTCAGGTCTTCCAAGCAGTTTGAGGTTCTCGTAATCGGATGAGCGTAATGTGTCTACTTGAACAAGAGTACAGATGTTTGACAATATATCCTGTACTCGACTTGAGATATTAGATGTCACTAGACAGACGATTTCCTTGCTTGAGCCGAGATCTCTCAATCTATGGGCCAAAACGAGAGCTCCAGCAGCGTACGAATCAGTAGCTACTAGAGTAACATAAGCTTCCATGTTCTCTGGATGTTGTTGAAAATTGTCTAAAAAACGAGAAAGAGAGAGAGAGAAAAAGAGAAAAGAAAGATAAACAAAAAAAGAAAAAGCAAGTTTTATTCTTTGGTTTGTGTTACAAGACATTTTTATTTCTGTTTGTGTGTGTCCTTTTCTGTATGTGGTGTGTGTGTGTGTGAGTAAGGCCATGTTTGAATCAGTCTGTATAGAGATTTCCCTAACAACCAATTTTACCCGCCCTCTGGATGATCTCCGCGACAATGTTTTGTCTTATAACAGTTTCAGACCTCCAGTAACTTGGTCAATCAATTCAGCAGGTCCTGATAGTGGAAAAAAGAGGAGTTAGTGTATATTCCATCTAGATGTGCAGTTGAGGATCTCACCTGGTCCAACGCCGAGAACAGTACGAGATCCTGGCGCAATCTGTGTACGACCAGCATCTTGAATGGTCTGAGCGGGTAAACCAAGGCTAAGAGCGATTGCTTGCAATTCCAATCTACGAAAAACGTTTTTTTTTAAGGTTCTATTACACCACGCTATATCCATCACTCTTTTTGTACTTACAGCTTGTCCTCGCTATCACATTTCAATGCAACCTTAGCTTGACCAGATGTCTCCCAAGCTCTCAATAACTAGGTCAACCACACAATGAGATGTCTAGCCAAAGCACGCATATAAAGACTTACCAGAGGATTCACTTTTTTGGCTGCTTTATAACATGCCAATGTAGCATGTCCGCACTATTGCATTCCGCCTTTAGTAAAGATATGATTTCAAACTGTTATCAAACGTACCTGAGCTGCAATTTTGCCTTTAGTCATACCAAGATCTGAACGAACAACCAATGTCTATCATAGAAAAAATGTTGCATGTCAAAAATTGGATGGATTCAAAAGATATTAGATAACCACTGACCATTTTAAAGTTGTCGTACTTGTTGACATCAATTTGACCTTCTGGCAAAACATCCAATTCGTCATCGCTATCTTCGTCTTCTTGCTTCTTGTTGGCTTTCTTTTGAACAGTAGCAGGTGTAGCTTCCTAATGATAATGTAAGTCGGTGGAATGCTGTTGGCTTTTCCAGATGTAATTTACCTGTTGTGAGGTATATTTTCCAACCAGATAACCTGCGACGAGAGAGGCAATGGTGGTAATGATTGTAGCTGAGACCATGATTCTTTGCTGCTTCATGTTAATGTCAAACAAAGATGCGTGATGAATGAATGCCTGAAAAAAAAATTGCAGTAAATGTTGTGGGCCTAAACCGTCACAGAGATGGCATTTTGTATAATAACGGCTGATCCGATGCTTGATTTGCATTAGATATCGTGCTTGAAAAGAGCGTAGTAAATGTATGGTATGTTTCAGTATATTTTCTTGTAAATAAACGTCAGAACCGTACGATTTACAGTGTATAACATGGGATTGACCTTACTCTGATGTCGAAAATGGACTACATCGTAGTTGACAAAAAAAAAAAAAACTCAATCGTGAAGTTTATGGAGTCTTGAAAGTATTTCCTACTAGAAGAGGTTTGAGTACTTTTGATCCGAGAAATCTCTTGATAACAAAAGTTTGATTGATGCTATCGAAAACTTTGTTAGATTTAGTCGGGATATATTACCACGGATACAGTTTCACGCGAAAATCGCGGCTTTGTATATACGATGATTCTCATTTTGATCCATCCATGAAACGTACATAAATTCATAGAACGTACACAAACTACCTGTCACCGTCCAATTATATAAAAAACTATGATACAGAAGAATATTGCTGCTATTTGAACAATTGACATTACTTGCCTTACAATTGTCACTATGAGCACAATTATCGACTACTCTTGAAACAACTATGCATTATATTGCTCCATCGTAATATAAAGAGCTACCGATTGCGCTAAAGCCTCCATGAATTTGCTTGTATCTGTGCCTATGACTCTTCCACAATGCTCCAAGCTTGCATCAATGAAAACAATCGACATTAGAGGAGACAACATACTTGCATTAACTCATACTACTCAATAGTATAATAAAACACAGCCAAAATTGGATGGATTTAGCGAGTGATTTCTCGAGCTAGAAGCTGTTTTAGACTGCTAGAATAGCACCAAACAATTGCTCTTGTCTAGCACTTACTTGCTAATGCATTTTCTCAAATTTTTTCGGATCGATGAAATCACTCAAAAACCATGAGCTACCCCTTGGCTCAAACATCAAAAATCACTTGATCGCGTTTTTAACCCCAAAAACGAAGATTTTTACTAAGGCGTATATAAGATCAAATGCATTGTAGTGATTCAGGACAACATGTGAAACCCATTCTGTGAGACCTTTCTATGCGAAATCTCGACATTTCGGTCAATAATCACTTTTCATATTTTTAAAGATTGCTCAATATTCTTCTTCAAGAAACCAAATATAATTAGCACCATTGGATGCGGCGTAAAAAACTACCCTTAAGTGTGTTAGGAAGTAGAGTGATCAATCGCAATTTACATGGCCGAATTTGGCAAAAATCGCAAAAGAAATGTTTTTGACCATAAATGGAGCCAATTTTTTCTACTGCAAAAAACATGCATTCAAATCCAGCTATTATCACTTGAACTGGAACTCCGCTGCTATTGCTACAAGTGGTTTTATTCATGAAAGCAACTGATGGTTTTAGTAGCTGATCCTACAAGGATGCTATGTAACGTCTATTGCATATAAGAGCCACTATTTTTAAAGCTACTAAAACAATGTCAGCACAGCCGAAGACCATTACTGATTTGATGAATTACCCCAGCTTGTAGATATATACAATACAGTCTTGTCACTGCAAACAACATTATGAGAATGTATTTTACCCCACAAGAAACATGCAATTATTTTTAGACAATATATACATCAAGGCAGGATCTTTGCTGATCAAAATTTACGTAGAACAAAGAATGTATTGCGTACAAAAGCACCCAACAGTGATTTATATCAATAACGTAAAACACACTCTCATCAAATAGTTCTTTCTACCTTCTATACCAAAAAAGACAGCAGCCCAAATTGGGTAGAGTAATATCATTTGCTTCATAACATTGTACGCATGTAGCAGTTGAGAATTTTTAATTAATGCTGAGATCTTGGGCCAGGACCTGTTTGCATAGTAGCACTTCCGCTGGATTCACTAGCAGAGCTCATGCCGCCACCACCATTCATTTCAGAGCCAGGATTTCCACTATTCTGTCTTTTGATTCTTTTCAGTCCAGCTCGTTGCGAATATGCTTGTTCATTGTTTGAAGCGGACACCAACTGGAAGCAGCTCATAGCAACAGTAAGAATGAAGATGGCACATATAACAATAGCTCGCATTTTCTTGAGATGAGGTAGTAATGTATTGGAAAAAGAGACAAAAGCATAAAATCAGAAAAAAAAAGTTGATATACGTTATGCATGAGTGACCAAAACAAAAAAAAACAAAAAAAAAAACTTGGCTTTTACTACTCCCTGAATTCTGTAATAAACACATGCTAGAGACAGAAAGTCGCAGGCCTTTGTCGATCATTATTGTAAACTATTATCTGATTTATGCTAGTTTGCTGTTTATTTCTACGGTTATAATACAAAGGTTATTCACTCTTCTGTCACTGCTCTCGCTGCTGTAGAAGCAATTGAGTCTTGTTTTTCTTTTCTCTGCATCCTCCATCCTGGGCCATATTTCAGTTCTATGAATAGGCATATTCTTGAAAGCAGAATTGCAATAGAGATGATGGTAAAAATCAGACCTACCCCTATCGCATCTGTACCCGGTGCAACGCATAAAATAGCAAGAGCAGCTGTAAAGCATCTGAATATAATTTGGATTAGCAGCTGGCATGAGCTGCCTAATAAATGATTACCTTGTGATATTGTTCAATGCAACTATAGATGCCGAGCTCTTTGGAAACAAATCCACCAAAATTGTACTAGTTACGTTGAATAGCAAGGCAGCAGCAAATGCCACTACAAGTACACAGTATCAGCACCCAAACATAAACTACTACTATCAAACTATAGGACACTTACACGCAAAATTGATGACGATGGGTATAGCCATATGCACTTTATAATACAAAGACCACCCATAAGCAACCAGCAATACATTGAATGCAATGCCAAAATACCATACAAGACCCAATCTCGCCTTTTCAATTGGGAATTCTGGATCCAAATCACTTCTTTTTAACTCTGTCATACCCATTGCCTTTGCTAGCTGCCTAAACTTCCAGTCCATGACTCTACCTGAAGCATACGATCCCAGAAAGGCACCAAATCCAGGCGATAGAAAGGTCAGACCTACTGTTAGTTCATCTAACCCATACACCGTAGCAAAAAGGGGACCAATGCTGGATAAAACGCAATGAAGGCCAGCAAAATCAGCAGAATTACATACGAGTATACAAAGCACGTCCTTTTCCTTGATGTAGATTAATGCTTTACCCATCTGTTTGAATACGGCGAGCACTGATTTTTTTGGCTGGTGGTGAGCACTCACATGCTTTTCGTCTTCCTTGTGATGACGAAATTGTTGGCGTTGGCGGATGAATTGGGAGGGCGTAGGGTTTGCATATAACGATCCATTTCCAACGAGCGATCTTAGTGTTTCGGGCAAGAAAAATATCTGCGCAATCCATACAGTAGATGCCATGATGACCAGCAACCAAAAAATCCATCTAATTCAGCAGCTCAGTGCGCAATGTATACATACATCTGGTGAGTCCCCTTACCTCCACCCAAGCTGAGACGTCAATACACCCCCTTTATTTATTCAACAAATAAGATTGCAGTCGATGAGAATTTCTATTTCACATACTTACCTAGAAATGGCCCTATCAATGGACCCAGCATCATACCCATGGACAAGATACCCATATAGCCGCCTCTTTCTGAAGGTGTTGAAATGTCGCCTATACATCATGACCATAATTTCAATACAGATCAATTACGAAATTTCAGTTGAATAGTCAATTTACCAATTGTACCAGCACCCACTGCAATGGCAGAACTCGATCCAAATGATTGCAGCATTCGCAGTATCAACAAGGTGGCATAGTTCCTGCTACAAGCCAGCCCAGTGCAAGCAGCAATATAGGTAAAGAACGTAGCGATAAAGACAGGTCTTCTTCCCCAAAGATCAGCAATGCTTCCCCAAAATGAAGGAGAAATGCCCTGAAATACCATGTACATTGTAATGGTGAGATTGACCATATTGATAGTCGTGTTCATGTCTTTCTGAATCACTTCAATAGCTGGATAATAAATGTTGGAAGAAAGCGGACTGAACAGAGCAGAGCATGACACAATGGCTACAATCACAGTCTTTTTCCGTTTCGAAAAGATAGAGTAAGGTTCCTCTGGTGGCGATGAATCTTCCACCACCACTTGTTCGATATGTGCATTTTTTGAAAGAGCAGCATCTTTAGTGTTGTCAGACATAAGAAAGGAAAAAAAGAGAGAAAGAAGAAAGAAGCAGACATGATTCGCTATGAAAGTATCAACAAGTCATATGTAATGGATGTATGATCAGAGGGGCGTGGGGAGAGGCTATACAACCTGATGGATCCAATGCTCGGCAATTTCGTTTAACCGCTCATTGTTTGTAGATTGCTCCTCCTCCCTCCAAATGAACAGTAGTCACTGTGCTTTCAAAATTGCTTTAATACACTCTCTATCAAGATCGACTCCTTTTCTCTCACTCTCACTCTCTCACTCTTTCTCCTATATACGTTGATTGCAAGCACACAAACACAGTAGCAAGGTTCCTTTGCTTGCGAGGGCGTTTCAACTGGGCCTTGACGAAAAGTTAGTGCTACAGAGGACTCTGTCCGCGGGAGTGGTAGCTTATCATCACAGTCCTTGTAAGATTATATGAGGTTATTTTGCAGCCACCCTGCTTAAAAGCTGAATCTACAGCTTAAATAAAAAGTTACAAGAAACAGAGTTATCTTACGGTCACATTTAGATCAGGTATGGTACATCAGGTACATCAAATACATCAGGTAATAAAAAGATTTGCCTTATATTGAAGCACTTGAGATAATTATTTAAACATGCAAGAGAGCGCGTATTATAGCAACATCGATTAGATCTAATTTGATTTAATGAACGTCAACTTGTATGTGGATGTTAGAAAGGAAGAGCAACTCCAGCATGGCTACACCTGTATTTCAAGCATGCTGTACAGCGGGTCAAGCAATTCTTAGACAATTAGCACAACTGCCAGAACAAATTTTCAATCTGCTTGACCCAGTACTTGTCCATCTACCTTATAAATGACATAGGATTGAGAAACAAACGCCTTTGACCGGCGACGTTAAATGGGATGGGGTAGCATCTTCTTCTTATCCTACATTATTAAAATTATGCATAAAGTAGTTTACAGTCACTGCTTTTAAGCTGTAAAATCAATCAATTTAAAGTTGTTTGCGATCACAAATATTATGGGATCATCTCTTTTCTTCTTTTGTTTCAAGAGTTCTGTGGAGCCATAGACAAGGCTCAACATCGACGCCTTATGTTTAGTCTACAAGTATGTTAATGAACTTTCTGACGTTCACTGTTCACTATCAAGGCTCATTTTTTTCTTCATCTTTTTTACAGGAACCGAAAGAGTTGTTAGAAACAACTGATAAAATAGCGAACAAGTTGGTACGGCAGATTCAATTACTGAAGCGAAGGTCAGAAAAATTGGGGAGGATGTACGCCCACGGCAGCGCGACAGCGCCCCCGAGCGAAGCGAGGGTCAGCGACTAGTGTCATGTAAGTGTATGCCTAGTTATTTTTATTTATGCCTATACTAACCGCCGTATATCATGCTCATGAATAGAACCGACAAGCCTAATAAAGATGGCAAGAAACCAGACTTTATGATTGGCACGAAGGTCAAGAGCAAAGAGCTTTATTTCTTCTTTGTTGAAGTGAAAAGACTGGAGACTACAAGCAAATATCAATCTGAAGGTGATTGCGCCAAACTAATGAAGCAGAGGAAAGGATCTGTGGACGAGCAACTTTGTTTGGGAGTGCAAAACCCTTCGTCACTTGGTCTTTTGGTTGAAGGTATACTCCCATTTTGTATGTCGTGTACCAGAAAAGAACATGCTATCTAATACAGATGCTTTGATAGGATTTCACTGTACGCTTTTCCAAATGATGCTTCTTGCTGATGGAGTATATATGCCTATGGCAATCAATCGCTTCTCTTTGATTGAACAAAGCCACCACCTTGTACACTTGCCTTCAATTGTCGAAGCTTTTTATTTTGTTGAGGTATTGATTGCAAACAAACTGACTATAGCAACAGTGTACTGACGTATTCTATACAGTGTGAGCTTAACAACTTTGTTGTTAAAGTGAATGAGAAAGAGACAAATGAAGAAAAGAGAATTGGAAGAGAGGGCGTGCGTTTCTCTTTTGAGACCAAGTTTGAAATAAAGACAAAGGCAAAGAAGAAGAAGACCCATAAAACCAACAAATAACTTTTTATTTCCTCTTACATCCACGTTGTTTAAGATTATTATCTGTATACAGGGAATACCACTACCTTATCGAAACCAGACATCTTAGATATGATCACCTCAAAACAAAGTCGTAACGATCTATTCTCTTTTTTATTGCTCCCCCAATAACATCATGGTATAAAAAGCCATCCGAAAAGGAAGTGCAAGTTGCTTTTTTTTGTGATCAATATCGATGCACATACTAACGTTTAATAGCACTGGAAACGAACTAACTCCAGGTGTCAAGTAGGACTTTAAATTCAAAGATTATGCTCCTTGGGTATTTCGATATCTTCGAGAAGCGTTCCACATTGATGCAGCTGATTACATGGTACTGCTAGCCTTTTCATGGTGATTATGTGTGTATGTGTGTACAAAACTTACTAGTATACATAGATAGATGTCGCTGACAAACAAATACATTCTATTCAAGCTTGGGTCTCCTGGTAAAAGCGGTAGTTTCTTTTACTATTCTAGAGACTAGCGATTCATTATTAAAACCATCCATCATTTGGAGCATAAGTTTATGCGCAAGATGTTAAAGCAGTACTACGAGATGAATTGGGCCAAGAAACATCAAGTGCTTTACTAACGGTATTTCAAGTAGCATGTCTGCCAAAATGCAAATACGTTACTCTGTCGTTTCTATGGTTTACACAGAATCAAACTACCGCACGGAAACAAAGTGCACTTTGTAGTCATCAACAATGTGTTTCCTAGCAATAAGGATGTTTATGAAACATACGGCTTGAAAGGATCCACCTTTGGCAGAGTGACAACAGAGGAGGAAATACAAAGAAACCCACACGCTGTCCCGAAAGATTTGAATTGGGTCAAAAGAAATAGAAGACTAGAATTCGGATCCATCAAAAGAAACTTGTTCACATCGCAATTGCACAAGGATGTCGTGCTGTTATCAGGGTTGAACATTATGGACTACAGCTTACTGATCGGTATTCATGATAATGCCAGAGGAAATACAGAAGGCATTCGAGACACACATTTACACTTTGTGACGGTAAGCATTATGGAGGTGACTAGTCGAAGCGTGCACTGACCAGGAAAATATCAGACTCACGCCAAAAGCTAGGAAAAATCGCTATCCACTCGCAATGGCAGAAGGGAAGGAAAGCGGATATTGTAAGAAAAGCCATTCGACATGCAATTGAATTCCTCACAGCCACCAGAAACACCGTCTGACGAGAAAAAAAATATTGTGTATTTTATTCAGAGGAAGGTGGATTCAAATCGACAGACGACAACAATCAGACCACAGACAAGCTCTATTTCTTGGGCGTCATTGATATCCTAACACCTTACACAAAACAAGGTACACTGCATCATTGATAAGAAATACCAAGGAAATGCTAAATTTTGACAATCATTTTGAATAGAATACCATTTCTGCTATCAATCCTGAATTATACGGACAGAGGTTTATTCACTTTATTGAAAATGCTGTTACCAGCAATACCAAAAAGCTCGATTATATTTTTATTTGTTTATCCATCGTGTATACCAAATGCTCGGTTACGGCTCTAATTTACCAAGAAATTGCAACACAAGACAATTGGCAGAGCGAGAGAGTTAAAAACCAAGCACATGAATCTCAAATATTTTTTTTTTTCCTTTTTCTCTTTTTTTCCTTTCATTTATATAAACCAACATGTCTAGAACAAACAAATTTCCTTGTCGATGGACATCTTGTGAAAGAAGCTTTGACAACCCAGAAGACTTGTTTAATCACCTTTCAGACGATCACGTAGGCAGAAAAGCAACTAACAATCTATGCTTACAGTGCCAATGGAACAACTGTGGCACTGTAGCTGCAAAAAGAGATCACTTGGCTAGCCATTTACGAGTGCATTTACCGCTGAAACGTAAGGACACTATCCAAATAGGTTGAGCATACGCATACTAACGTTCGACACTACCTGTATAGCGCATCAATGCCCAGTAAGACGACCCCCCCTTTTTTTTGCAACATGTTGAAAGAGTGGATAAATAACATGACATGTTTAAGCTTTGTAGCAAAGGATTCAAACGACCTCAAGATCTAAAGAAACATGAAAGAATTCATACAGTAGAACATCAAGGTGCTTATTTTTTGATATGCTTTCGTCAGATCAGAAAAATTAAGCTTTTTTTTTTCTTATATATTAGCTTCTCTGCTTAGCAACCAGCCTGGATACAAACCAGTGCGTAGAAGAAGAAAGACGACTACAGAACCTAGCAACAAGACGTCCACTACCAGTCAACAACAAACAGCTTATGCCTCTCCTCCCAAAGGTAAGGCTCTCATGTTTATTTATGCCACGCAATTGTATTCATGATTTTGATGATCAGATGCCTCTGAAATGTCATCTTCCGATTTATCTTCATACAGTCCTAGTTATTACAGTATATCATCCAATCCCAATGCCACCAGCTACTTGCAACAACAGCAAGATCCACTCCAAGATTTCATTGTAGATGTTTTACAAAACCACTCCTTACCAACCTACGATGAAGGTAATGCAAAAAAAAAAAAAAAAAAAAAAAAAAGTTATAAAAGTCTTGGCAAGTAGTAGATCATACTTAAACCCAGAAATCCTTACTTTATAGACATGATGAACAGACTCAACTCTATTGCGCCTGCATTACAATATCAACAACAGCAAGATACGAATTGGTCTTTACCTTGCGAACCTGAAGCTATACCTGCTTTACAAAACTGGCTTGAACAATTGTCAGCCAATATTCAAACGGATGAAAACATCTACCCTGACATTACTATATCTTCTTCCACTCAGCAGCAGCAGCAACAGCAACAGCAGTTGCTACCTACTACCGATTTTTTGACGACGGACGATTATGATTTATATCCAAAATTAAACGGCACCTGCAATACATGGACCTCTCCATCACCCAACATGGCAGCAACCACCACGAGTCTTAGTCCATCTCTTTATCCACAGAATAATTCAGCAACTAGCGAGTCTTCTGCTGTTCATACGCCACCTACCTCTGCTAACTCGTGTCGTCTATCAAACCAACAGCAAACTGCACCCAAATTTTGGTCTCCTGGCTACATTCATTCACCCGCATTCAATGTCAATGCCCTTTCTTCTGCCTCTGCTACCACAGCTTCCTCCACGTCCTCCTCTTCACCTACCTCCTTTATCAAGCCATCTGACGCTATTGATTTCTCATCACCTACCCATACCAATTACTCGAATGAACCGAACAAAGTCTTTGAGACAAGTGTCACTGAAGTCTCCACACCAACACCAGTCTATGATAAAGCATCAGCTGTTTCTTTTGATAACAAAAAGGAACTGATGCACATGATGAATGTCTTTTCGTCATCTAAAGCTGGCCAAAAGTACAAATCAGAGCAAGAAGTTGAACAAGAGCAAGAGCAAGAAGGCGAAACAGATGAAGAGCAATCTGAAGATACAGAAGAAGAAGAAGATGATGATGACGATAGCACCGACTCGGTTCCCTTCGCTCATCACATTCAAGACACTGACGACAACGAACAAGAGAAATCACCTTATGCTGATCTAGTTGGCCTCATCAAAAACCTCAAAGTGGAAGATGAAGAGACGATTCGCAAACGCCATGCATTGCTAGTAGATCAGCTCTGGAAAGCTGTTTCACGAGTTGCTTAATCTAGTTGATTTGTGTGACTCGAGTGAATCCTGTCATTTATATGTATCATTTTTTGTTTCTGTCTTGTTCATCTCGCTTTCACATACAATAAAGAAAAAAGCTATAGCTTACAATCTATACATTATTATGGGCCGCCATAGTCGCTTCTTTACCACGAATAAAAAGGGTACGCTAGTATACGCACATGCCACTCAATTGCTTGTATACTCACTTACATCTTGGCAGGCGAAATCTATGAACTCAAAAAGGAACTCAACAGCGAACACCGTCAAGAACGAAGTGATGCTGTCAAAAAAGTCATTGCGAGTATGACTGTAGGCAAAGATGTCAGCGGCTTGTTTCCCGATGTGTTGAAGAATATGCAAACAGATGACATTGAGCTCAAGAAATTGGTCTATCTGTATTTGATGAACTATGCCAAAACTCAACCTGAATTGGTGATTTTAGCTGTCAATACATTTGTCAAGGTTTGTTGTAAGCGCTTGTTTTGTACGTGCACAGGTCTTATACAAATTACAGGACTCGGATGATCCAAATCCTTTGATCAGAGCCTTGTCAATTAGAACCATGGGATGTATCCGCGTTGAAAAGATTATTGACTATTTGACTGAACCATTGCGTCGAGCTGTCAAAGTAAGGCTTTTTTTTAAACATAGATAGTTCATGTGTCATTTAACGCTTTTGTTTGGTAGGACGAAAACCCATACGTGCGCAAAACGGCTGCTATTTGTGTTGCAAAATTGTACGAAATTGAGCCCAAAATGACAGAGGAACAAGAATTCATAGAGCTGTTGAAGGATATGGTGTCTGATGTCAATCCTATGGTGGTAGCCAATGCTGTCATTGCGCTTACTGATATTCACCAAGAGAGCCCTGAAAAGTATACTTTTAAGGTGAATGAAAATATGGCCAACAAGCTATTGCTTGCATTGAACGAATGCACAGAGTAAGTATATGGGAGTCTGTGTGTCAACCATCAAACTCACGCTATAGGCAGATGGGGCCAGATTGCGATTCTCAATGCCATGGTAGATTACAAGCCGCACGATAGCAAAGAAGCAGAAGCCATCTGTGATCGAGTTTTACCTCGTTTGCAGCATGCCAATGGTGCCGTTGTCTTGTCTACTATCAAGATTATGCTAATCAATATGCGCTTTATCAAAGAACAAGACCCTATTTCGATGTTTTGCAAAAAGATGGCACCTCCTTTGGTTACATTGTTGAGTAATCCTCCTGAATTCCAATACATTGCTCTTCGCAACATTAGCATTGTACTTCAAAAGTATCCGCAGGTACTCAGCAATGAAATACGTGTCTTTTTCTGCAAATACAACGACCCTTTGTATGTCAAATTAGAGACGCTAGACATCTTGATTCACCTCAGTCATAGCAAAAACATTGATCAACTGCTGAGCGAATTAAAAGAGTAAGGTACTGTCATGCTAGCATTCTCCCTATAAACTTACCCAAACCTCGAAAACAGATATGCCAACGAAGTGGATGTCGAATTTGTAAGGCGATCCGTAAACGCTATTGGAAGATGCGCTATCAAAATTAGCGATGCTGCAGAACGTTGCATCCATGTATTACTGGATCTCATCCACACAGGTGTCAGTTATGTCGTACAGGAAGCCATTGTTGTCATCAAAGACATCTTTCGAAAGTATCCACAAACCTACGAAGGCATCATTCCTCAGCTTTGCGAGAACGTGGATGTGCTGGATGAGCCAGAAGCCAAAGCAGCACTAGGCTGGATCGTTGGCGAATACGCAGAGAACATTACAAACGCAGATGACTTGATTCGCTTCTTTTTAGATAACTTTACGGAAGAGAATTCCCAAGTGCAATTGCAGTTACTCACTGCTGCAGTCAAACTGTTCTTGAAAAAGCCCAACGAGAACCAAGTACTGGTACAAGAAATCTTGCAGGTGGCTTCCATGGAATGCGATAATGCAGATATCCGTGATAGAGCTTACATTTACTGGCGATTGCTATCCACTGATCCGCAGGCAGCCAAAGCAGTTGTTTTATCAGAGAAGCCACCCATTGCAGGCAAAAATCAGGAATTGTCTCTGGCTCTATTGGATACGTTGATTTCAGAGATTGGCACCTTGGCATCTGTGTATCACAAACCTGCTGAAACGTTCGTTGCGGGCAAGAAGTATGGAGCAGATAATGTTGCCAAGGCAATGCTTAAGCAGAAACATATGGATGACTATGACAATGAGGAAGAAGAAGAAGTCAATGCGCCATCCGAGAATATTAAGCAAGCAATCGAGGGCAACGAGATTGGCGATTTGCTTGATTTGGATTGGAGTAGTGAGCCAGTTGCGAATAATGCCCCTGTGGCATCTCACGTCAATAATGTGCTGGATGATTTACTATTGCTCAACAACAATAATGCTATTAGTAACAATGATGATGTTATGAAATTATTTGATTCTCGTCCTGCTCCTCCCATCAATACAACAACAACCCAGCAGCAACAACAACCAGCAATAGACCCTTTTGCTAATCTCCTCTAACATTTTTACTCTCACACAATCCACGTGAGTGATACATGATTTCTTTGATTTGGATACAGTCAGGCTAGTAAATATTGTCGAAGAAGCAGACCTGGTAAAAATAAAAGATCAGTTACTGATTCAATGATATTATCAACTGTAGCGAAGCAGTCTCTCTTTACTCCAGCCTTAACTTTTGACCTAAACAATTCAATTGGCTTCAGAAAGGGCAAATGTCTGCGATTTTGAACAGCAAAAACCTTATATGCATATAGCAGCTCAACTTACCTCATTCGACAATCTACTTAAACAGGAAGCGACGAATGAAATTTCATTAACCGCCAATTACTTTTTTTGTAATCGACAAAAATTACCATTCTGACTGTATCTAAAAAAGCAATAAATTATAACATTTTGTGTTATCTCATGTAATCAAGATGGCGATAGATTTTAACTTGCAAATTTAAAGATTGGCTGTACATACGGGTAGGCCAGGCTAGGTGTTTGAAATTAAGTGGGATGACAGTCAAGGCGAAATCTCACTGTAATGCAGCAGCGTACCAATGAAATGGTAAACTGATGGAAACTTCTACTGTCCATGCCTTTTTTTTTCTTAAGGCATTCTATGATGCCACTTTGTTGGTGTCGTAATAGCAGCGAATTAAGCGATATTCAGGGCCTTTCGATCCAGCACGGCCCCAAGGGAGGAGGAGATAACCAAGAGATTTGCTTATATAAATAAATGCTTGTGTAATTGCCACGATGGGACCACAGAGGGAAAAAATGCCTTGCCCTTCCATTTTTTCCTTTTTCTTTTACACCACAGATTTAATATCTCCTATTGCTTCTTTTTCTTTTTTTTTTTCTCTCTCACTCTCTTTTTTTTTCTCCATATATATATATATACATATATATACAACATTACCAATGAACCCTCATACAAACACTAAAAAACAAATACTATCAAGGATAGAAAGCGCTTTTCGAGTTACGGACAGTCAACTGAACGATCTTGTGCTCGGTTTCAATGAAGAAATGAAAGCTGGTTTAGACATCACAAATCGTGCAACTAAAAGCAGTGAATTGAAAATGATCCCATCCTATGTTACAGGTAATAAAGCGAGTGGTTTCTAAGTACAGAAAAAACTAAAAAAAAAAAAAAATCAAACCACCAACGTCAACCAGGCTACCCCACAGGCAACGAAAAGGGCACTTACTTGGCGCTGGAAATCAGTGGTGTAGACATCTATGTCTGCCAAGTGAAATTAAAAGGTGAAGGCGGGAAACTGGCCATCAATCAATACCAATACAAAATCCCGGATAACTTGACAGCAGGAGACGATATCATTGTCCTGATCGACTATGTTGCTGATTGTGTAGCTGATTTTCAACAACGCGTAGGTACACACAAACAAACCGTCTACAGCATGGCTATCAGTATCGGTTTTGCCGTGTTGCAGACAGGCCTTGATAAGGGAATCATCATTGCTCTTGAACATGGTTTTGAGTTTCCAAATGTCATTGGTTGTGATGCGGTAGATTTGTTCGACAGACGATTTAGAGCCAAAGGGCTAGCTGTCAAAATTGTAGCTATAGCAAATGGTAAGCTTAGACAGCAATGTAACCAGTGTCCATGCTAACTCTGTGGGATAGATGGTGTCTGTACCCTCTTGGCTCACGCATATCAACATCCATCTACTCGTATCGGCGTAATTCACAGTGCAGGCACGAATTGTGCATATTACGATAAAATGTCCAACATTGGACAATTTCGAGACGTAGAGCATCAAGGACACGACATGATTATCAATACAGAATGGTGCAACATTGGTTCCAGACATTTGCCAAAGACTGAATTTGATGCATTATTGGATCAACAATCGAATAATCCTGGTATACACAGCTTTGAAAAGATGACAACAGGCATGTATCTGGGCGAAATCACTCGCCAAGTCTTGGTGCATTTGATCAATGAAAAGGTGTTATCGTTTGGTCTGGATCAAGAAGAAGACGACGAATGCTTACTGTTACTACCCTATCAATTCGATACCAGTTACATGTATGTGTGTGAAGCAGATGTCGATGATTTGGAGGATACACGATTGGTGTTGGAGGACATGTGTCGAGTGGGCGAGACGACGTTGGAGGACAGAAGAATTGTGAAAAAGGTGTGCGAGCTGGTTGGACATCGCGCCGCTTTGTTGCTGGGCGCAAGTATTGCAAGCGTTGTGAAATACATGGTGGAATATGGTATTGGCATAGATGAAGACCAAGGATTTGCGATTGGTAAGTTGACAGTTTGCAGCGGACAGAGTGGTTGAAACTAACGCTTGGTATACAGCCATTAGCGGCGATGTCTACAAAGACTACCCTTCATTCCATCCTCGTGTTTGTGAAGCCATCAAAGACTTGATTCCTGAACAAGTGGCATCCAAATTATCGGTCGGTATCGTCCAGCATTCGCGCATTGTTGGTGCTGCCATTGTCGCCATGATGGCTGAAAAGATGGATCAACAGGATACAATTATGGATTAATAAACAAGACATTTTGACAAAAAGAAGAACAAAGGGGTTATTTTATTTCAATTTTTCTTTTATATGCGTACACTTGATGATGAGGGGGTCTATTTTACTTTTGATTTGTGCTATTGGGTGCACCTCTTCCTTTGCCACCTTGGTTTTGTCGATTTTGCTGTTGACTATTATTAGCGTTGGCTTGTTGCTGTTGGCCTCTACGATTACTGTTGTTTTGATTGTTGGTATTATTGGATCGACGTTGCTCGAATTGTGTATTATTGCTGTTTCTGTTTTGATTATTATTATTGTTATAGCGGTTTTGGTTTTGATTGTTGTTTTGGTTATTGTAGCGACGTTCTTCAGCTAATACAGTGTGTCCATTGACTGGGAATTTGTGTTGTGCCAAGGCTTTTTGGCAGGATTCGGGCGAATAGAAATCAACAAAAGCACAGTTTCTGGCGCGAGAAATGCTGCATGATTTAACCGATCCAACCTTGGTAAATGCTTCAATTAACTGATCTTCATTGATGGATTCATTGACCAATTTGACAAAGATTTGAGTGGCATCAACTAGATAAATTATTAGTTATTTCATCTATATGATCCATGTCCGTCCACTCCAAAAAAAAAAAATTTACCTTTACGAGTTTGGCTTTTGTTTTGATGCTGATGTTGGTGTTGATGATGCTGTTGTTGAGGTTGAGTTTGCTGTTGAGGTTGAGTTTGCTGTTGAGGTTGAGCTTGAGGAACAGAAGGCTTTTCGCTAGCAACAGTAGATACTGAAGAGGTGCCAGCAGTAGCGGTGGTAGATGCCTTATCCATTGTATTGCCATGGGCAGCCGTGGCAGCAGCAGCAGCAGCAGCAGTCAAGTTAGCCCAAGTCTTGGGTGCAGCAGGTTTAGCAGGAGCAGGCTTCTCGGCTTGTTGTTGTTGTTGATGCTTTTGAGCCTTATCAGCCTTTTGTTGCTTGGAATCGGGTTTCTTCTTCTTTTCTTCGACAGTAGGAGCCGCTTCTGCAGTAGCAGGAGTTGAAGCACCGGATTCAGAGGGTTTCTTGTTCTCATTTGCAACAGTTACTTCTTCTGCCCACTTTTTAACCTGTTCCTTTTTCATATCCTCTTCAGATTTCTTTGCAGACTCCTCTTTTTTTACAGCAGCGGGGACGGGAGCGCCGGTAGCAGCAGCAGCAGCAACTTCGGCTTCCTTCTTGGCAGGTGCTTGAGCAGGAGAAGAAGCGGCAGCTGAGGTGGGAGTAGCAGCAACTGGAGCTTCAGATTGCTGTTGTTGAGTGGGAGCTGCTTTTTGAGTAACAACTGGTGAAGCGACTGTAGGAACATTGTTATTGACAACAGGAGTAGCTTGAGCAGGTGTAGGAGGGGGAGGAGTGCTCTGATGAACAACAGGGGAAGCAGCAACGGGAGCAGCGTTTGAGACAGGTGCAGCATTGGCAGCAGGCTCTCCTTGATCAACTGTATAGTAATCAATTTCCACTTCATCCTTTAAGAATCTGAAGATATCGTTGAGCACATAATAACCATTAGGTTGAGTAGCCAAAAAGAAGGTTTGACTAAACTTTTGTGAAGGACCATTCTGATTGCACATTTCACCTAGAACTTGAATTAAAATACCATTGTTGGCAGAGGTTTGACTATCGACTTGAGTGATCAATACTTTGCAATCCTCGAATTTGCACTCTTCAATCTTTTTACGAATTTCCTATACAATATGGGCTTGAGTTTTCAGACACCCATATATATATAAAAACACACATACAAACACATTACCTCTTGTCCTTTCATGGTAGCAGTAACAGTGCCTTCATCACCTCTTACCAAAGTAGAATCCTTATTGTAAAAGGCATGGAGTCTATTGGGCTTCTTGTTCAAGAAGGTATAGTATTCACGAACAAAGATCAAACCAACATCTTGAGAAGCAAGTTGAGTGTTGTTTTCTTTCTGTTGTTGTTCAGCTGATGTAGTTGATGCAGTAGTAGTAGTAGTAGTGGTAGTAGTGGCAGCCATAATAAGAGTATCTAGTTCCCTTTTTCTCTTAGTTATAATCTCTTTGAATGGATATTTACAATGAATAAACAAGAAAAATGAAAAAAGGGCAACAACCAAGGAAGAAATTAGAAACGCGTTAATTTTTTTTTTTATCCCAGCTAGCCTCTGTGTGTAGGCTTCCAATATTATTCAGCATGTCGCAGCAGTAACCTATAGTACCAGCGTTAAGATTCAGATTCATTACATTTGAGAGTCATTGATAAATTGATTCGTATCAGTAATGAATGGTAGTACTTCACAGATACTTGATTTGGCTGCCTGTGGATGCTTCAAAGTCTGAGGTTTTTGAAAGAAATTCAGTTTCCCCATCTGGCCATATTGAATAAAAGTATGTCTCGGTATACAGTACGTTTTGTTTTCAGCAGAAGAAAGACTTGGAGATGCGTGTGTACTCAGGAAACCCTCCAGATAACGAAAGCATCTATTTTGATACAATGAGAGAAAAAGCAAAGCCTTTTTGCTGTTAAGTATATAGTGCGCAGCACAACGACTTGAGCATTTACTATACAATAACTAAGCAGAAAATAAAGTAGTTGTCCAAGAAGGGGTACAGAACTACTAGACCTCCAAAAACCACTATAACTGCATTCAAAAGAAAGGCGGTTGCAATTCATCGAAAAATATCAAAAGGTTCTGGTTGACAGTACACATTAAAAAAGACTTTTTATGGATGGGTACTGACAGATCTGGTCGTACTGAAGAGCTACACACAAACTCATTCCAATTAAAAGAAAACACACACATGGTAGGCATCAGCAGATATCTAAATGTGGTTCATATCATATCAATCAAGAGCTAAAGAAATAGTATACACCTTGATGAAAGTTTTATCATTGGTGATCTACCAGAAACCCTCTTCTTCTTCGCCTTGGAATTTGTTTTGACGTTGATCTGCCATTCCAAGGATACAAGCTGATATACTTTTTTTTTTTCACTAAAAATTAGTATTAAAACATGACGGCTTCAAAGCTGAAGTGTCGTGTGCGTTTGTGTCATGGCAAGGGGAAGTGATGACCAGTTTAAAAAATTCGTAATATCTCAAGCACTGATGAAGCATTTACTATGTGATATAGCTCATTCAAAAGCTTGAATTAAAGTGAATCTGATAGTGTTAGAGCCACATTATATGTGTTGTGCCAGAAAGGCGTAAAACTATCTATACAAGATAAAGGCATTCTTTCGTAGGTAGTTCTTTATGTAATGAAGTATACTACTAGATGACATATGAGTTCATGCGAGCCAACTCGTTTGATCAGCAGGAAGTGTTCTGCCGAGTTTAAATATTTAAACGGTGACGATGATGCCTCAAAGCACAATGTCTCCTTTTCTTTTTATTTCCTCCAGTGATTTCCATGCTGAAGCGACAAAGCGTGTTGGCCTCTGTTGGCCTGTTCCTATTAATTGTGATCTCAATTCTATATGTATACACTGGTGAAAGCAAATCGGATGCTCATCTTTTTCAACAGAATCAGCAACAATCAACAATGGTGCCTGGGGTATCTGGTTTACTTGGAGATGGAAACGTCATTATGGATGCGATGGGAAACAAGACTGAGAGGTATATAAGGATGACTTAACACACTTCTTTAATTTGATTTGTTTGTTGACTATATGTCTTTTAGGGCAGAGCTTGGTAGAGCAACTTGGAAGGTATTTTTGCGCACTTAGTGCAATATCGATAGTGTTAAATAACCATTTTTTTTTCACAGTTTTTGCACACGATGATGGCAAGATATCCAGAAAAGCCAAGTAAGGAAGAGAGAAAATCACTGCATGATTTTATGATGCTGTTCTCAACATTATACCCTTGTGGCGAGTGGTAAAATACATTGGTTTTGATGAATAATGTATGGCGTTATTAACGATTTCTCAACTACAGTGCCAGCCATTTCAATAAATTAATCACGACATATCCACCTCAAACATCGTCGAGATTTTCAGCATCTCAGTGGTTATGTGCAATGCACAACAAGGTCAATGAACGACTAAAGAAACCCATCTTTGATTGCAACGACATTGAATCAAAATATCCCTGTGGTTGTGCTACTAATCCATCAGAAAATGATTCAGCAGCATCATCAGCATAAACCATGGACTAATTGTCCGGCTTTTTCTCTCTCTCTCTCTCTCTCACACTTTCTCTTCTATTTCTGCATACACTATTCCCGGTGCACTAACAAAATCAGTTTGGCAAAATAAATTTGGTGATGTACTTGGTGCACTTTTAATCACAAGTTTTACTTCATTCTAAGTAACAAGTTATTTTTTTTTACGATGGATGTAGAAATTACTGTGATGAGCAGGGCGTATCAGTTGCTGTTATTGACATGCAAGTAGACAAGGATGAATACCCTTTGGCCAATATAACCAACTTTGGTGAATACATTGACCTGTAGCCGCCAGAAAAGCCAGGTTAAGTTTTTTGTTTTTTCTATCATCATGACAACTATAACCAGGAATCAAGCGATTTACATGTTCTATGGCGAAAAATGCACCAACGAAAACGCTGCTCGCCTTTCGAAAAGGTTTGATGATGTCGAGGTGGACATTTGTTACTTGGACGATTCTGTAATGGAGTAGCTCTCTCAAAGCAATATCACTGAAATGCAAAAATACATAAAACACCACCCATGAGTATTCATGCTATTTAAATCAAATAACAAACCTTTCAAATGTACATATACAAACAATCATCTCTAAAAATGCTAAAATAAAGACACCTCCTTATCGCACACATCATGTGGTTGAATCACTCTTGATCACAGTGCATTCAATCATACTACTAATGATGTTTGTCATGAGTATATGTTCTCCTTATCCAAATTAAAATCAAATCAATAACAACAACGTATTCAAATTTGTCAACTATTATGCCCAGATGCCATAGTTGTACTACAGCATCCTACATAATAAGGACATCTTTTATACAATAACAAAGCATCACACCTTAAAACACAATGTTACAATTATTCATAGCACATCCAAGTCCAATCAAGGTTACACCGATCTGCTTTTCTGGTCAATGCTTTGCATAAATTATCCCTTTTTTATATATTTTTTCTGCGAAATCCGCTGAATTCCTGATTACACTGCAAAAAAGTGTAGCAATCTAGTTGGCTAATCAAAGCAGCCCATTTATGGTCTACAGCAACGTGGTCTGATGTTATCGCATTGAAAGTTTTACTGCAATTCTTCGAGATCCGGTTAAGGCGTATTATGTTGGATTGTATTGAGTTAGTCTGTATTAAGTTATCTAAAAGAACAATAGCAATAATTCTTCGATAGGTAGAACATTTGCCCAGTGAGAGCTTGATAGTTTACTACAAGAAGTACATATTTAAAAGCTTTTAAATATCTGTCAACAAGCTTGCTTTACACAATAAGCATACAAGATCTTAGTCAAACTTCAAACTTTGAAATTTACATGCTGTTTACACAATTTGACATGTACTTTCGCATAGTGTAGTGTTCAAATCACTTCAAGCAATGAAAACAACGCATTAGATAGCCCAGAAGCGTAGAAAAGCTATATTTATTTATTACCTCTACATATATAAAAAACCTAGAAAAATTTTGCCATAGTTCTCCTCTGCAACGATGTTAGGCGGAATTTGAAGTACTACCCAAAAGTGCAATTAGGTAGTATCTCAATTAGACCACCCCTCAGGTGCTAGAGCGTGCCTTACTACACCCCTAACATGAGGAATTATGTTTATTAAGACCCTCAACTGTCGCTAAGTAAGTAGAATCAACAGTTAAGTTTGGACCAGCCTATCTAATCCTAGCCTCGGAATCTAGTTATTGTTGAGCTTCAGTGATAGGCACATTCACTCAACGTAAAAAAAAAGGTATGCTTCACAGAAACATAGAAAGAAAGAAAAATAGTGAGGGTAATAACATTACATGCCGATGAAAATTAAAAAAAAAAAATAAGGGCAAGAAGCCAAGAAAAAAAGGGGGAGAAAAAGAAGCTAATAAAAATATATAACTTGTGTCTACTACTATTGCTCTGGCTGTTGCCATCCACAGAAAAAAATAACTTGATTGATGGTCTCTTGTAGCATCCAGTGCTCTCCATGTTCATTCCCATTTGCCTGCCTATACATAGTTAAAACAATATAATTAGTATTGTATTCTGCAATCAATGCTATTATATGATATAATACCTACCTCCTCAACAATTGTCAGCAGTTCCAGTTGCACCCAGTATCAGTATCCATTAATGACCCATTAGTCGTTGTCGTAACCTTATACTTGTTGCCTACACATTGCATCGAAATAATACAACAACAACAATAATCAGTAATGTATCCAGCAATATACGTCATTTATACTTACTTGATGAACAATTCACAACAGGTTCTGCATTTAATGTCGTCCTGGAGCACCACCTTGTGCTTGATACCTATATTCTATCAAATTTGGATAGTCAGTATGGTATTATTAAGCAGCAGACACCATCAAAACTTACCCGATCGATTGAACCAATGAAACGTAGCAGTAGTATATAAGACTTGAATATAATACCACCAGGCCAGAGAACAGCACTGCTAATGATTACTTGCTGACAGTACCAAACCAGAGAGAAGAATTGCTACTGATGATGACTTGCAGATAGTATCAGACCAAAAGAGAGAAGTAACACCACAGATAACTTGCAGATAGTACCAACCAGAAGAGCAGCACCACTATCAATGAATTGCAGATAGTATCGAACCAGAAACAGCAGGCAGCGCCAGATATTTTGTTGAAGTTGAGAACAAACAAAACCATTGTCTACTAAAAAGATATAAGAGAGAGTTCAGTTATTAGGCGCAATTCAATAAAAGTAGCAATCTACCTTATACGTACCGAACTACTATCATGAAAGATATCAAAGATTCCAACGAAGCAGCTATAATAGCAGTAAGTCGAATTGTTGTGTCTTTGTCGTCGTCGTCTTGTTTGCTTTAAAGCAGTGATTACCTATTCTGAAAAAGAAAGAAAATGAATTAATAAATACTAGTGCTAGACAATAATCTATTCAGCAACAAATACACTCACTAGCATATGGCAACACTGATGACAGGCTTGATGAACTTGTTGCTATCGTTTCCAACAACAATAAAATGAGTATTATAATAGTAGTAAAACTGTCGCTGTAGCTGTAAAAATAGTATCAAAAACGGGGGAAGGAAAAACGGGGGAAGGAAAAACGGGGGAGTGCAAAAGCAAACTATTGTGCATTTGACGTCACGAGGTTTCTCTGTATATAGTATATAGTAGCTGATATCAAACTGAGATTAAAAGCTTTATTAATCAAAATGCTATTTCATCATTCAGGAAATTTGTCATGGCCTAAAGTTGGCAGTTGTTCATAGTAAACACTTGATCAAGCTTATATCAAACTTGTGCAGAATTCAAAGGCGCATCGAATGGTATTACTTTTGTCTGGTTTGATCAACACTAGGCGTTTCAAAGCGACAGAACATTTTTTGTCAAATTTTGATGCTTTTTCAATAATATCTCCATCTCTGTCAAAATAAACCTACTTGTATCATTCATTATTATTGTAAAGCAAACAATTTCCTATCATTTGAGCTCTTACTGGGAGTTCTAACTTGAATCTACGTAGAGAAATGAGCAAAAACGTCTGACCAAAAAATCATCAGCTAGTTTTTTTGCCTTACTCTTACCCGTAAATTTGGTCAAAGATGGCCAATTCTCCAAGGACATAACTTTATGTGATATCTCTGCCAATACTTATCAGATTTGAACAAAACAGACACCATTCAATAACTCTACATTAGACCCAACATAATCTAAAAGTCAAAAACACCTAATAGACCTTCCCTTCATGAAATGACTCGAAATCATGTACTTTGATTGGCCTCAAGCAGGCACTACCCGACATATTTTTGAAAATACTAATAATAACCATACCATCGTATAGAGAATTAAAAGAGAAACAAAAGTCAAGCACTACGCAGCATCAACTCACTTAGTAAATCATGGAGAAATATCCATTCAAAGTTAGTTCATTTTTCACATTTTCCCATCTTACTGCTTCAAATCGTCTATTACAAACCCAAATACAGCACTCTCTAGTCAAACAAAGTACCATAAACAACTTTTACTACACATATAACTATCATTTATATATCAATCAAATGACTTTTACTAGGAGCATCTGCTCAAAATTCATTAAATCTTGAATTCATTTATATCTCAACAACAACTCATTCTATTCAAGATCCAATTTCAGTTTCACATTTCCCACAAAATTTTGCTATTTAAACATGCTAATTTCAAAGCTGTAGAATCAATCTTTAAAAACTCGATGTTTGATCGTCCAAAAGTCCAAAAGTCAAAATTTGAAAATCGTTTCTAACATCCAAGTTCAGATATGAGGTCTCATACACAATATGAGAAAACTTGAAACTATTGTAGTAGTACTATGAAAATGAGGCAACTTTTCAGCTGAGGACATGGTATTAGAAATGCTTTTTTGTCATCCTCCAGATAATAACTGCTGCTGGCATTGGAGAGTGCACAACTTATTAGCAGGGAGGAGATGCATGCCTCGCTCATTTTGGAATGCATAATAGAAACAGAAAAAAGGCTACAATCATCAGTCTTGAAAAGAACACTCATTATAGCTGTTAATAATGTCTTCTGTAGAAGAAGAAGCAAAAATCATTTCTTTTTTTGTTACATCAAAACTGTAACAACTTAGTTTGCTAATCATAGCCCATTTATATATGCTCTGCGGCAATGTGATGTGTTCTCGCATTAAAAGCTTTACTGCACTTCTTCGAGGTCTGGCTAAAGTGTATTATTATGTTGGATTGTATTATCGAGTTAGTCTATATTAACTTATCTGAAAGAACAACAATACTACAGTAGTAGCAATAATGGTTTGATAATAAGTAGAATAATATTATCCTTTGCCCCGTGAGAGCTTTATAGTTTACCGCAAGAAGTACATATCTAAAAGCTTTTAAATATCTGTCAACAAGCTTGCTTTACACAATAAGCATACAAGATCTTAGTCAAACTTCAAACTTTGAAATTTACATGCTGTTTACACAATTTGACATGTACTTTCGCATAGTGTAGTGTTCAAATCACTTCAAGCAATGAAAACAACGCATTAAATAGCCCAGAAGCGTAGAAAAGCTATATTTATTTATTACCTCTACATATATAAAAAACCTAGAAAAATTTTGCCATAGTTCTCCTCTGCAACGATGTTAGGCGGAATTTGAAGTACTACCCAAAAGTGCAATTAGGTAGTATCTCAATTAGACCACCCCTCAGGTGCTAGAGCGTGCCTTACTACACCCCTAACATGAGGAATTATGTTTATTAAGACCCTCAACTGTCGCTAAGTAAGTAGAATCAACAGTTAAGTTTGGACCAGCCTATCTAATCCTAGCCTCGGAATCTAGTTATTGTTGAGCTTCAGTGATAGGCACATTCACTCAACGTAAAAAAAAAGGTATGCTTCACAGAAACATAGAAAGAAAGAAAAATAGTGAGGGTAATAACATTACATGCCGATGAAAATTAAAAAAAAAAAATAAGGGCAAGAAGCCAAGAAAAAAAGGGGGAGAAAAAGAAGCTAATAAAAATATATAACTTGTGTCTACTACTATTGCTCTGGCTGTTGCCATCCACAGAAAAAAATAACTTGATTGATGGTCTCTTGTAGCATCCAGTGCTCTCCATGTTCATTCCCATTTGCCTGCCTATACATAATTCAAAGAATATAGTCAGTATTGCATTCCTCAGTCAGCGCCGTTATATCATAATAATATACCTACCTAATTGACTGTTAACAGTTCCGTTTGCATCCAGTAGTATTTATCATTAATCATCCATTAGTAGACATCGTGACCTTATACTTGTTGCCTACACATCACATCAAAATAGTATGATAATAGTTAGCAATGTATTCAGCAATCTACATCATTATTTATACTTACTGGATAAACAATTCACAACAGGTTCTACATTTGATGTTCTGGAGCACCACCTTGTTCTTGATACCTATATATTCTATCAAGTTTGGATAGTCAGTATGGTATTATTAAGCAGCAGACACCATCAAAACTTACCCAATCGATTGAACCAATGATACGTAGCAGTAGTATATAAGACTTGAATATAATACCACCAGGCCAGAGAATAGCATTGCTAATGATTACTTGCTGACAGTACCAAACCAGAGAAGAGACGAATTGCTACTGATGATGACTTGCAGATATTACCAAACCAGAAGTGAAAAACAGCGCTTCAGATGCCTTGCAGATAGTATCAGACCAAAAGAGAGAAGCAACACCACAGGTAACTTGCAGATAGTACCAACCAGAAGAGCAGCACCACTATCAATGAATTGCAGATAGTATCGAACCAGAAACAGCAGGCAGCGCCAGATATTTTGTTGAAGTTGAGAACAAACAAAACCATTGTCTACTAAAAAGATATAAGAGAGAGTTCAGTTATTAGGCGCAATTCAATAAAAGTAGCAATCTACCTTATACGTACCGAACTACTATCATGAAAGATATCAAAGATTCCAACGAAGCAGCTATAATAGCAGTAAGTCGAATTGTTGTGTCTTTGTCGTCGTCGTCTTGTTTGCTTTAAAGCAGTGATTACCTATTCTGAAAAAGAAAGAAAATGAATTAATAAATACTAGTGCTAGACAATAATCTATTCAGCAACAAATACACTCACTAGCATATGGCAACACTGATGACAGGCTTGATGAACTTGTTGCTATCGTTTCCAACAACAATAAAATGAGTATTATAATAGTAGTAAAACTGTCGCTGTAGCTGTAAAAATAGTATCAAAAACGGGGGAAGGAAAAACGGGGGAAGGAAAAACGGGGGAGTGCAAAAGCAAACTATTGTGCATTTGACGTCACGAGGTTTCTCTGTATATAGTATATAGTAGCTGATATCAAACTGAGATTAAAAGCTTTATTAATCAAAATGCTATTTCATCATTCAGGAAATTTGTCATGGCCTAAAGTTGGCAGTTGTTCATAGTAAACACTTGATCAAGCTTATATCAAACTTGTGCAGAATTCAAAGGCGCATCGAATGGTATTACTTTTGTCTGGTTTGATCAACACTAGGCGTTTCAAAGCGACAGAACATTTTTTGTCAAATTTTGATGCTTTTTCAATAATATCTCCATCTCTGTCAAAATAAACCTACTTGTATCATTCATTATTATTGTAAAGCAAACAATTTCCTATCATTTGAGCTCTTACTGGGAGTTCTAACTTGAATCTACGTAGAGAAATGAGCAAAAACGTCTGACCAAAAAATCATCAGCTAGTTTTTTTGCCTTACTCTTACCCGTAAATTTGGTCAAAGATGGCCAATTCTCCAAGGACATAACTTTATGTGATATCTCTGCCAATACTTATCAGATTTGAACAAAACAGACACCATTCAATAACTCTACATTAGACCCAACATAATCTAAAAGTCAAAAACACCTAATAGACCTTCCCTTCATGAAATGACTCGAAATCATGTACTTTGATTGGCCTCAAGCAGGCACTACCCGACATATTTTTGAAAATACTAATAATAACCATACCATCGTATAGAGAATTAAAAGAGAAACAAAAGTCAAGCACTACGCAGCATCAACTCACTTAGTAAATCATGGAGAAATATCCATTCAAAGTTAGTTCATTTTTCACATTTTCCCATCTTACTGCTTCAAATCGTCTATTACAAACCCAAATACAGCACTCTCTAGTCAAACAAAGTACCATAAACAACTTTTACTACACATATAACTATCATTTATATATCAATCAAATGACTTTTACTAGGAGCATCTGCTCAAAATTCATTAAATCTTGAATTCATTTATATCTCAACAACAACTCATTCTATTCAAGATCCAATTTCAGTTTCACATTTCCCACAAAATTTTGCTATTTAAACATGCTAATTTCAAAGCTGTAGAATCAATCTTTAAAAACTCGATGTTTGATCGTCCAAAAGTCCAAAAGTCAAAATTTGAAAATCGTTTCTAACATCCAAGTTCAGATATGAGGTCTCATACACAATATGAGAAAACTTGAAACTATTGTAGTAGTACTATGAAAATGAGGCAACTTTTCAGCTGAGGACATGGTATTAGAAATGCTTTTTTGTCATCCTCCAGATAATAACTGCTGCTGGCATTGGAGAGTGCACAACTTATTAGCAGGGAGGAGATGCATGCCTCGCTCATTTTGGAATGCATAATAGAAACAGAAAAAAGGCTACAATCATCAGTCTTGAAAAGAACACTCATTATAGCTGTTAATAATGTCTTCTGTAGAAGAAGAAGCAAAAATCATTTCTTTTTTTGTTACATCAAAACTGTAACAACTTAGTTTGCTAATCATAGCCCATTTATATATGCTCTGCGGCAATGTGATGTGTTCTCGCATTAAAAGCTTTACTGCACTTCTTCGAGGTCTGGCTAAAGTGTATTATTATGTTGGATTGTATTATCGAGTTAGTCTATATTAACTTATCTGAAAGAACAACAATACTACAGTAGTAGCAATAATGGTTTGATAATAAGTAGAATAATATTATCCTTTGCCCCGTGAGAGCTTTATAGTTTACCGCAAGAAGTACATATCTAAAAGCTTTTAAATATCTGTCAACAAGCTTGCTTTACACAATAAGCATACAAGATCTTAGTCAAACTTCAAACTTTGAAATTTACATGCTGTTTACACAATTTGACATGTACTTTCGCATAGTGTAGTGTTCAAATCACTTCAAGCAATGAAAACAACGCATTAAATAGCCCAGAAGCGTAGAAAAGCTATATTTATTTATTACCTCTACATATATAAAAAACCTAGAAAAATTTTGCCATAGTTCTCCTCTGCAACGATGTTAGGCGGAATTTGAAGTACTACCCAAAAGTGCAATTAGGTAGTATCTCAATTAGACCACCCCTCAGGTGCTAGAGCGTGCCTTACTACACCCCTAACATGAGGAATTATGTTTATTAAGACCCTCAACTGTCGCTAAGTAAGTAGAATCAACAGTTAAGTTTGGACCAGCCTATCTAATCCTAGCCTCGGAATCTAGTTATTGTTGAGCTTCAGTGATAGGCACATTCACTCAACGTAAAAAAAAAGGTATGCTTCACAGAAACATAGAAAGAAAGAAAAATAGTGAGGGTAATAACATTACATGCCGATGAAAATTAAAAAAAAAAAATAAGGGCAAGAAGCCAAGAAAAAAAGGGGGAGAAAAAGAAGCTAATAAAAATATATAACTTGTGTCTACTACTATTGCTCTGGCTGTTGCCATCCACAGAAAAAAATAACTTGATTGATGGTCTCTTGTAGCATCCAGTGCTCTCCATGTTCATTCCCATTTGCCTGCCTATACATAATTCAAAGAATATAGTCAGTATTGCATTCCTCAGTCAGCGCCGTTATATCATAATAATATACCTACCTAATTGACTGTTAACAGTTCCGTTTGCATCCAGTAGTATTTATCATTAATCATCCATTAGTAGACATCGTGACCTTATACTTGTTGCCTACACATCACATCAAAATAGTATGATAATAGTTAGCAATGTATTCAGCAATCTACATCATTATTTATACTTACTGGATAAACAATTCACAACAGGTTCTACATTTGATGTTCTGGAGCACCACCTTGTTCTTGATACCTATATATTCTATCAAGTTTGGATAGTCAGTATGGTATTATTAAGCAGCAGACACCATCAAAACTTACCCAATCGATTGAACCAATGATACGTAGCAGTAGTATATAAGACTTGAATATAATACCACCAGGCCAGAGAATAGCATTGCTAATGATTACTTGCTGACAGTACCAAACCAGAGAAGAGACGAATTGCTACTGATGATGACTTGCAGATATTACCAAACCAGAAGTGAAAAACAGCGCTTCAGATGCCTTGCAGATAGTATCAGACCAAAAGAGAGAAGCAACACCACAGGTAACTTGCAGATAGTACCAACCAGAAGAGCAGCACCACTATCAATGAATTGCAGATAGTATCGAACCAGAAACAGCAGGCAGCGCCAGATATTTTGTTGAAGTTGAGAACAAACAAAACCATTGTCTACTAAAAAGATATAAGAGAGAGTTCAGTTATTAGGCGCAATTCAATAAAAGTAGCAATCTACCTTATACGTACCGAACTACTATCATGAAAGATATCAAAGATTCCAACGAAGCAGCTATAATAGCAGTAAGTCGAATTGTTGTGTCTTTGTCGTCGTCGTCTTGTTTGCTTTAAAGCAGTGATTACCTATTCTGAAAAAGAAAGAAAATGAATTAATAAATACTAGTGCTAGACAATAATCTATTCAGCAACAAATACACTCACTAGCATATGGCAACACTGATGACAGGCTTGATGAACTTGTTGCTATCGTTTCCAACAACAATAAAATGAGTATTATAATAGTAGTAAAACTGTCGCTGTAGCTGTAAAAATAGTCTCAAAAACGGGGGAACGAAAAAAAGAAAAAACGGGGGAGTGCATTGTGCATTCAACGTCACAAGTTTTTCCTGGATAGGGTAGCTGACATCAAACTGAGGTTAAAAGTTCTATTGTTCAAAATGACATATGAGCCTTCTTGATATCTGTCATGGCCTAAAGCTGGGAATTATGTATAGTAAACATACAGTCAGGTATATATCAAATTTGTGTAAAACTTTAAGACGCATTCAATGGTACTAATATTGTCTGGTTTGGTCAACACTAGACCTTTTAGAAGGACAAGCTGTTTTTCGTCAGATTTTGGTAGTTTTTCAATGATATCGCTCTCTCTGTCAACATAACGTTGCTTGTACTACTAGTCATTATTGTAGAACAAAACATTTTCTATCGTTTGAGCTTTTACTCAATGCTGTAGCTTGACTCTACGTGGAGAAATCAGCAAAAATCATTCGATTAAAAAACTCAGTTAGGATTTTGGGCCTTGCCTTCATAGGTCAAAAAATTGACGAAATTGCTATTTAGACCTGAAGAACAAAATAGGAAATGTTATTATTATGCTAGAATCTTCTTGAAGCTTTATTTTGAGCGAATTCAAAGATATATAAAAGAAGAAATTTTTAATACTATACTATCAATCTTCTTCTTCGCTCGGTCAATTACCAGCTTATACATCTATATTCAGTCGCTAATCAGTTACTTATACTTCAATGTCTTCTTTGGAACAACAACTATCCGCTATGCAGCAACAAATTGCTGCCCTTCAGGCTCAACTAGTCGAGGTTGTCAACACCTCTTCTCCAATGCAGTCAGCTGATGATGACACTGCACCTCCTCCTCTTCATTCATTTGGCACTCGTCCCCATTATGACTGGACACCTTCTGATACTCTTAGGGAACTCATGGGATTGGATATCCCATTACACAATTCGAACCCAGTCTTCGACTCTGAACGTAAGGCCATTATTGAAGCTTACCCTCCTATGGCCCACCACTTCTTGGATCACAAAGCACCGGCTACAATCCCTACCGCGGAACAGCTCATGAATCGAGGACAAAAACTGGAGGATAGTTCTCTCAAGCAGCTTCAATACCTGTTGTCTGCAGCTTTTTGTCCGTTGGATATACTTATTCATGAAATGTTCACTTATGAGAATAGTGTTGTGCCAAGATCGCCACAACTGTCTATATAAGATTAAGGCACTCTTTGATAGGTAATTATTCCAAATATAATGGAATATGCTACTAGGTTACATCTCAGTTGATGGGCAGATTCAGCTGCAAGTGAATAACATTTGTTACTGTCTTGTGTGATGACTCATAAATTTAGTATAAATAGCCCTTTAATTTCATTAATAAACTTCAGTATATTTTGCGTCTTGTTCAATTACTATACTATCTTTCGCTGTGCTGGTTACTGTATACGCTGGCTCAACATTTTTTTGAACAGAATAAGTCTGATACTTATTGTTGTTTATTGGTGCTTACCTGGTTCCTTGTCATAACTGCTTACTTTCTCCCTACTGTCAACTTTTTGCGTACTGAAATTGGTGATTATCTTGCTTCTCAAACGCGTGCTGATCAAGAATCCCTTTGGTATTGTCTGTCTATGATGAATGCTATTTCTTCGTATGGATAGTTGCTAGGTTACTGTTGCTGCTTTGGCTGTACATTTCGATTGAAATCTATATATTTCTGGTCATAGTGTTGGTAAAGAAAAGTTGGGTATGTTAGCTACGGAGGGAAGTTTTTTGCTTCTGTGGTTGCCTTCACTTTTAACGCTGAACATCTAAATGGCTAAAAATTGAAGAGCTCTCTTGAGGTTACATGGGTGCTTGAAGTACTTACAAGTGGTTTCGTTTCCTATTTCGTCGGGTTGAACTGGTCTACGATTGACAAAAGCTGTTATTGATACTGAATTCTCGTGATTCATTCTCTGTGATATTGGTTCGAATTGTTTTCTAGCAAGCTTCAATCTCTTCAAAGAGTACTACAAAGACTTGATCTTCGGTTTTAAAGGAAGCTGATGGATGAGAAATGTCTTGATGGATACTTGAGTTGATTGTTGAATAGCTGGAAATGTGGTATAGAAAGAAAAGTTCGTACTCGTCTGTGATATAATGGTGGAGGGATCTTCAATATGGTTGTTGATGCTTTGCTATTGTGAATCCTTACTTGATTGCTGTTTACGCCATCTTGAGCTAAATTCTTGAATTGTTTTGGTCACATTTGCTATTGATGAATCGCGAATGCTGGATATTTGTAATGGTACTTTTTGGAATGATGTGTGTGATATAGCGATCGCCTCTCATTACGTGCTATTGATTTTGTTAAATCCTCATTCTACCGATCAATGGTGATAGTCTACTAAAGTTTGAACACCTCAAGTAAATAAGTTGCTATTGCTGTTTACGCTCGCATTGAAATTCGAAGGTGAACATCTTTGATTCAAACATTAGTATTAGTTTTTGCATGTGAATGGTATATGTGTGCTGTTCCTTAAACAACTACTAGAAGAAGGTTGCTTAGATGTTGCTTTCCAACTTGTATTACTTGCGGTAGATATTATGTATTGCTGCTTAGATTTCATTTCTAGATCTTTTTGTTATCTGTGGCTTTGGCTACGTTTTGGTTGATATGAATACTTTCACTGAGGATAAAATGCCTTGGGTGCAATGTTTTTCAGCTAATTTAAATCGTTGTAATCGTGTATAGTTGGTTGTAGTTCTGCTGTTATGCTGCTTGACAAGTGATACTGCTGACGCTACTGAGGACACTGTACTTGGAAAAAGATGATGATTGTATGGTTGCTGTCGTTGATAGTGTGGTTTAAGATCTCCTGAGAGTAGTTGATCAATGTACTTGGGACAAACGTAATCCACTTTTTCAACTAGTAGCTATAAATTGAATCCTTCATTACTTGGTATAATAATTACCTAGATAATTGTGAATGGTGTATCGTATTATATATGCTGTTACCACTATAGAAGATATCGGTACTTTCGTTGCATTCGTTCATTGCACATAGCTGGTTTAGATCCACTGTCATTGGGTTTGGCGACTGACTGATTAAATCTTCAATAGCTTGATTTGTCTCTAGGTGATCAAGGAATCGCTTAGTGAGATCAATGTTTTTCTGCTTGTTAGTAAATTATTCCATGGAAATGATTCTGTGATATGTCGCACATTTAGGATATCTTTGCTACAGGTAGATCTTGGTTTCTGTTGGTCATTCTGTCATGTAACTTCTGATGTTACTTTGAAGAACTGCGTCGCTGGTGCTACGAGCATTTCTAAGCCATACAGTATAGCTTTGGATACATGCAAGTATAGCAGTAGTACCTAGACATCGCTCGCTGATTTTGGACTGCAACAGTTCCCTCTTTGATACTCGTCATCGCATCATAGAGTTGCTTGGATATGATGATGCTGTATTGGGTACAATAATTCTTTGGCTTGTAACGCCTTTGAATGTGTACTGATAGAATATCCATATTTGATTGAGTTGCTCGCTTATAGTTGAACTCCAGAATAATCATGCTGGATCTAAGGCAAGTGTCGTTTCTATAAACTGGTTCGTCTTGTTGGCTCGTGCACATCTATTTGGTATGCCTGTTGTTATTGCTATTCCTGCTTTGTCTGATAGAATGGTAATAGTTTGACATGGTTTCACTCGTGGATTGTTTGACACACCTTCACTGGTTCCTGTATTGGCATTGCTAGCACTGTGTACATTGACAGTCTTGTCTGAACGTTGGTATTATGTATAAAACCTGCTACGTTTCTCTACGTCTGCTCTACACTAGAAAAAGAAGTCGTCCTGTCTTGCTGTAACTGCAGCAGGTTCCACTATTGTTCGATGATTTTGGTAAAATCCATTGGTACAGAATATTTATTCTACATGTTGCTTTGGCTTTCTTTCGTCTAGAAGAATATGTTCTTGCTCTTTCGCATACCATATTCTGGGGGGGTTGGTTATATGCTTCGGTGATAGTACATGATTTTTCGAAATGAAAAACGTGTAAAACGGTCAAATAGGTATTGCTAAAAGGGTCTTTCTGTTTGTGTTTGTTTACGATTTGCAATGATGTACAAGCCACTTTGTTTACTACATGTCTTCAAAGGATGGAACACCTGCGCATATTTGATATACGAAACAAAGCAAAGGAACCTTCTCGTTGCTGCATACTTACAATCTCTGACTTTGCTTATGTATCCATCCTGTATACAAATGAAAGGGACATTTTCACATGATCTCTCAACTTCGGTTGATCTACAGATGACACAATTATGAGGCATTGGTATCTAACAAATGCTATGCAAACTGTGTGTATGATTTCATTGGACAATGTATAGCACATTGAACGGATTGTAACTCTGTCTTGAAATGATTTTGTTGTGTAATATTGCTAAAGATCGGTAACTACAATACTCCAGTAGTCAGATACACATTGACAGGTACTACATTGCTTGTGTGAAGAGTCTGATCTGGATATCGTTGGATCGATACGGTGATAGAATTACTCAAAACAGTATGCTATTCAAAGATAACAATGAAATGGTAGCCTTGATGCTAAAGGTCTTAAAAGGCTTTCTAAATGTAATGATGATCAAGTCTTTTTACCTAGTATTTTTCCCTATGATAGGTTTTAAGGTTTTTTACTGACTGATCACTACATTACGATTACTTTTGTTGGTAGTTGTTTATTCTTCTTGAAATTGTATTATCTTGAATATTCTTTGTATTTCTCAAGGAATATTATCAAAGATTGCTTAATCTGGGGGGGCTCTGTTGTGCCAAGATCGCCACAACTGTCTATATAAGATTAAGGCACTCTTTGATAGGTAATTATTCCAAATATAATGGAATATGCTACTAGGTTACATCTCAGTTGATGGGCAGATTCAGCTGCAAGTGAATAACATTTGTTACTGTCTTGTGTGACGACTCATAAATTTAGTATAAATAGCCCTTTAATTTCATTAATAAACTTCAGTATATTTTGCGTCTTGTTCAATTACTATACTATCTTTCGCTGTGCTGGTTACTGTATACGCTGGCTCAACAAATAGTAACCCAAATCTCGAACGCTACAGTGCCATTATGCGAGACACCCGTCGTCTTTTGCTTCACGTATGCGCTATTATGATGACACAGCATCGAAACAACATTGCGCTTCGCGCCGTCGATCCCTCCTTCTCGATGAAACCGGCCTTAGAAACAAATTACACTCTTCCTTTGGATGAGTTTCAACAAACCCTCATTCAGCAGACTGCTGCCAGAAAAGCTACTCGGGAAGCAACCACCATCAATCGACGCCAACGTCGCCGCTTTCCATCTGGTACCTCTGCTACCTCTAACACTGTCGCTCGCAGTTCGGATCAGACGTTTTTTCGGCCAGGTCCACCCTCTCAGCAGGATGGTTTCAACACCAATTACAATTCCAACAATTACAACCGCAACAACAACAACATCAGACCCAGTAGGCGGTTGTCTCAGCAAGTTCTACACCAATTGGCGCAAAATTCTCATCACCTCGTTCGTCGAATCAACAATCCAGCAAGGCTACAAAATACAGTCTCATACACCACCAACAACAACAAACCCCACAGCTATTCATCCATTATCACGCGATCAGATTCCTCTGATCGACCAAACTATTCAGGAACTATTGGACAAACAAGCCATCGGACGGGTTCCACCCGAGGAGGTTCACCGAGTACCAGGCTTCTACAGCTCCATGTTTGTCATTCCAAAGAAAGATGGAGGCTTCCGCCAAGTCTTCAACATCAAAGAACTCAATTAATTTCTTCATGCTCCCCATTTCAAAATGGAAACAATTCGGGAAGTATCAAAAATGATCAAACCAAACGACTACTTAGTCTCCATCGATTTATCTGATGCATTTTTTCATATAGGACTACACCCAGACTCTCGTCGATTCCTTCGACTAAAATGGAGGTCGCAAGTCTACTACCAATATTGTACAACCGCTTTTGGTTTAGCCACGAGGAGCCCCTTTGTCGTCTATACAAAAGTATGCCGTCCTATCCTAGAATGGGCTCGCTCTCAGGGTATTCGAATTTCAGCTTATTTAGACGACTGGATTTTAATGGCAGACAGCAAGGAACAGGCTCGGCAACAGATGGCTCGAGTGGTCAGTCGCCTTCAGGATCTTGGTTGGAAGATCAACTACAAGAAATCGATTTTGACACCTTCCCAAAAGCTCGAACACCTCGGCTTTGTATTGAATACCAAGACAATGACAGTGGCTCTTCCAGTAAAGAAGTTGCGGGATCTTCGTCGATCAATCAAGCAGCTTCTGGACAACCCCAATCGCCAGACGCCTCGTATCATACACAGCCTTACGACGAGAATTCAAGCAGCAACGTTTGCGATCTTTCCAGCCCGACTGTACACTCGACATCTCCTGTTTTACAAAAATCAAGTGGTGAAGGGCGACAACGATTGGGATCTACTTCGGGCTTTGGATCAATCCAGTCTGGAGGAACTACGTTGGTGGTACCAGAGTCTAAAGAAGTGGAACGGCCGATCTTTCCTCCCTGCCACCCCCACAGAGACCGTTTACGTTGATGCCAGCGATACGGGATGGGGCTGCAGTTGGAATCATCAGAGAGCCCATGACTACTGGACAGCCAGAGAGGCCAACCAATCGATCAATTGGCGGGAACTAAAAGCGGCTCACCTGTCTCTGAAGACTTTCCCAATACCGAGGAACTCAACGATATTGATTCGCACAGACAACACAACAAGCCTTTCATACATCAACAAGCAAGGCGGAACTCGTTCTCTCCCGTTGATCAACAACCTCGCAACAGAAGTTTGGAACTGGTGTATCAAGAATCAGATTATGATTATTCAGGCACAACATATTCATCAACAAGGCTTACACAACACGATAGCCGATCTAGAGTCTCGACGCACTTACTTCAAGAACCAATGGCAGATTCTACCGACGGTCTTCAAACAAATCAATCAATTATGGGATCCGTTCAACGTAGATCTCTTCGCAGACAGAACAATCAACCTATTACCAAGGTACGTCTTCTCGTGGCTGCCGGATCCGGATGCTATCCATACGGATGCATTTACGACGACTTGGAGGAATCTCGGGCTGCTGTACGCAAATCCACCCTGGAATCTAGTCTCTCGGGTAGTACTACAAAAAATCCGATTAGAACAGATTCGATACATCGTCCTTGTGGTCCCGTTTTGGCCCAGTATAATCTGGTTTCCTATGGTGAAAGCTCTGGCTCTATGCCCTCCTCCTCTGATACTGGACAAACATCAGGTTCAAACGACTTCTCCAATGACGACACATCCCCTACTACAGAACAATTGGACGCTCTCCGCCTGGAAGTTATCCGCAACCGCATCAACGCATTAGGTCTCAATTCTACCGCCACTCAAGATTTACTACACCAGCATTTGCATCCCTCGGCCACTCTAAAGTGCTACAGGAAACATCAATTACGCTTTTTGGACTTTGCCCTAAAACATCAGGTCTCTCTCGACAGGTTTACTCCAAACGGTATAGTTAATTTTCTTGCACTTATGCGGGATACTCAGCAACACCAAACATCGACATCAAAAACCGCCCGTGCTGCTATCAGATCACTCATCTTCATCACGATCCTGGTAGTATTCACAATAGTTTATTAATCAACTCTTACATATAGATTCTTTGGCGAAACTGGATCCTCCGACTTTGATTCATCGTCCACCTATCGACGTCTCTCCTGCTCTGACCTTCGCACGCTCTATTTCCTCTCGTCCTGCTACCTCTATCAAATTATTACAACAAAAACTGGGGTTTCTCTTAGCAATGGCTGCCTTTCTCCGCCCTTCGGACTTGGCACGAATTCCATTTGACTCTTGTTTGATTTCGGATACTGGCTGTCTTCTTTTCCAGGTAGTAGCACCAAAGGAAACTAGGAGAAAACGTCGCATCATCAAGCCTTTCACCATTCATCCACATGCTACAGACGAGGAATTTTGTCCTGTTCAGTGTTTTAAGGCCTGGCGGGACCATTCTGCTTTATCATCCCGCCCTTCCGGATCAAAACTATTTGTGAAGTCCAACAATATCCATCAAGCAGCGCTCTCGGCATCTACTATGTCTTCTTGGCTACATCGTGATTTTATTGCCTTGTGCACTAAAGAATCTGGGGTAACAATTCGTTCATTGGCTTCCTCTCGCGCTTTGGACTTAGGAGTCTCTAGAGAAAACATTGTGGCACTCGGTAATTGGGTCTCTTCCGATACATTCATTAACCATTATCAACGAAATCAGATGGCTCAAATCGATTTCACTTCTACTGTTCTTTCAGAACCTACGAATGAATTTTATGACGCGTCTACGGATTTCCCTCTGGATTAGCATAATAACATTTCCTATTTTGTTCTGACGGTCTCAAGAAATTCTTTCAAGAAATTCTTTCGACTGAGAATCATGAATTTTCTCTGGACATGGTTTTTCGCAAATATCTCCACAGCAACTCATCAGATTTGAACAAAACAAACACCATTCAATAGCTCTACATTAGACCCAACATAATCTAAAAGTCAAAAACACCTAATAGACCTTCCCTTCATGAAATGACTCGAAATCATGTACTTTGATTGGCCTCAAGCAGGCACTACCTGACATGTCTTTGAAACTATTAATAATTGTGATGGAGTAGCTCTCTCAAAGCAATATCACTGAAATGCAAAAATACATAAAATACCACCCATGAGTATTCATGCTATTTAAATCAAATAACAAACCTTTCAAATGTACATATACAAACAATCATCTCTAAAAATGTTAAAATAAAGACACCTCCTTATCGCACACATCATGTGGTTGAATCACTCTTGATCACAGTGCATTCAATCATACTACTAATGATGTTTGTCATAAGTATATGTTCTCCTTATCCAAATTAAAATCAAATCAATAACAACAACGTATTCAAATTTGTCAACTATTATGCCCAGATGCCATAGTTGTACTACAGCATCCTACATAATAAGGACATCTTTTATACAATAACAAAGCATCACACCTTAAAACACAATGTTACAATTATTCATAGCACATCCAAGTCCAATCAAGGTTACACCGATCTGCTTTTCTGGTCAATGCTTTGCATAAATTATCCCTTTTTTATATATTTTTTCTGTGAAATCCGCTGAATTCCTGATTACACTGCAAAAAAGTGTAGCAATCTAGTTGGCTAATCAAAGCAGCCCATTTATGGTCTACAGCAACGTGGTCTGATGTTATCGCATTGAAAGTTTTACTGCAATTCTTCGAGATCCGGTTAAGGCGTATTATGTTGGATTGTATTGAGTTAGTCTGTATTAAGTTATCTAAAAGAACAATAGCAATAATTCTTCGATAGGTAGAACATTTGCCCAGTGAGAGCTTGATAGTTTACTACAAGAAGTACATATTTAAAAGCTTTTAAATATCTGTCAACAAGCTTGCTTTACACAATAAGCATACAAGATCTTAGTCAAACTTCAAACTTTGAAATTTACATGCTGCTGTTTACACAATTTGACATGTACTTTCGCATAGTGTAGTGTTCAAATCACTTCAAGCAATGAAAACAACGCATTAAATAGCCCAGAAGCGTAGAAAAGCTATATTTATTTATTACCTCTACATATATAAAAAACCTAGAAAAATTTTGCCATAGTTCTCCTCTGCAACGATGTTAGGCGGAATTTGAAGTACTACCCAAAAGTGCAATTAGGTAGTATCTCAATTAGACCACCCCTCAGGTGCTAGAGCGTGCCTTACTACACCCCTAACATGAGGAATTATGTTTATTAAGACCCTCAACTGTCGCTAAGTAAGTAGAATCAACAGTTAAGTTTGGACCAGCCTATCTAATCCTAGCCTCGGAATCTAGTTATTGTTGAGCTTCAGTGATAGGCACATTCACTCAACGTAAAAAAAAAGGTATGCTTCACAGAAACATAGAAAGAAAGAAAAATAGTGAGGGTAATAACATTACATGCCGATGAAAATTAAAAAAAAAAAAAATAAGGGCAAGAAGCCAAGAAAAAAAGGGGGAGAAAAAGAAGCTAATAAAAATATATAACTTGTGTCTACTACTATTGCTCTGGCTGTTGCCATCCACAGAAAAAAATAACTTGATTGATGGTCTCTTGTAGCATCCAGTGCTCTCCATGTTCATTCCCATTTGCCTGCCTATACATAATTCAAAGAATATAGTCAGTATTGCATTCCTCAGTCAGCGCCATTATATCATAATAATATACCTACCTAATTGACTGTTAACAGTTCCGTTTGCATCCAGTAGTATTTATCATTAATCATCCATTAGTAGACATCGTGACCTTATACTTGTTGCCTACACATCACATCAAAATAGTATGATAATAGTTAGCAATGTATTCAGCAATCTACATCATTATTTATACTTACTGGATAAACAATTCACAACAGGTTCTACATTTGATGTTCTGGAGCACCACCTTGTTCTTGATACCTATATATTCTATCAAGTTTGGATAGTCAGTATGGTATTATTAAGCAGCAGACACCATCAAAACTTACCCAATCGATTGAACCAATGATACGTAGCAGTAGTATATAAGACTTGAATATAATACCACCAGGCCAGAGAATAGCATTGCTAATGATTACTTGCTGACAGTACCAAACCAGAGAAGAGACGAATTGCTACTGATGATGACTTGCAGATATTACCAAACCAGAAGTGAAAAACAGCGCTTCAGATGCCTTGCAGATAGTATCAGACCAAAAGAGAGAAGCAACACCACAGGTAACTTGCAGATAGTACCAACCAGAAGAGCAGCACCACTATCAATGAATTGCAGATAGTATCGAACCAGAAACAGCAGGCAGCGCCAGATATTTTGTTGAAGTTGAGAACAAACAAAACCATTGTCTACTAAAAAGATATAAGAGAGAGTTCAGTTATTAGGCGCAATTCAATAAAAGTAGCAATCTACCTTATACGTACCGAACTACTATCATGAAAGATATCAAAGATTCCAACGAAGCAGCTATAATAGCAGTAAGTCGAATTGTTGTGTCTTTGTCGTCGTCGTCTTGTTTGCTTTAAAGCAGTGATTACCTATTCTGAAAAAGAAAGAAAATGAATTAATAAATACTAGTGCTAGACAATAATCTATTCAGCAACAAATACACTCACTAGCATATGGCAACACTGATGACAGGCTTGATGAACTTGTTGCTATCGTTTCCAACAACAATAAAATGAGTATTATAATAGTAGTAAAACTGTCGCTGTAGCTGTAAAAATAGTATCAAAAACGGGGGAAAGAAAAACGGGGGAAGGAAAAACGGGGGAGTGCAAAAGCAAACTATTGTGCATTTGACGTCACGAGGTTTCTCTGTATATAGTATATAGTAGCTGATATCAAACTGAGATTAAAAGCTTTATTAATCAAAATGCTATTTCATCATTCAGGAAATTTGTCATGGCCTAAAGTTGGCAGTTGTTCATAGTAAACACTTGATCAAGCTTATATCAAACTTGTGCAAAATTCAAAGGCGCATCGAATGGTATTACTTTTGTCTGGTTTGATCAACACTAGGCGTTTCAAAGCGACAGAACATTTTTTGTCAAATTTTGATGCTTTTTCAATAATATCTCCATCTCTGTCAAAATAAACCTACTTGTAGCATTCATTATTATTGTAAAGCAAAAATTTTCCTATCATTTGAGCTCTTACTGGGAGTTCTAGCTTGACTCTACGTAGAGAAATGAGCAAAAACGTCTGACCAAAAAATCATCAGCTAGTTTTTTTGCCTTACTCTTACCCGTAAATTTGGTCAAAGATGGCCAATTTTCCAAGGACATAACTTTATGTGATATCTCCACAGCAACTCATCAGATTTGAACAAAACAAACACCATTCAATAGCTCTACATTAGACCCAACATAATCTAAAAGTCAAAAACACCTAATAGACCTTCCCTTCATGAAATGACTCGAAATCATGTACTTTGATTGGCCTCAAGCAGGCACTACCTGACATGTCTTTGAAACTATTAATAATTGTGATGGAGTAGCTCTCTCAAAGCAATATCACTGAAATGCAAAAATACATAAAATACCACCCATGAGTATTCATGCTATTTAAATCAAATAACAAACCTTTCAAATGTACATATACAAACAATCATCTCTAAAAATGTTAAAATAAAGACACCTCCTTATCGCACACATCATGTGGTTGAATCACTCTTGATCACAGTGCATTCAATCATACTACTAATGATGTTTGTCATAAGTATATGTTCTCCTTATCCAAATTAAAATCAAATCAATAACAACAACGTATTCAAATTTGTCAACTATTATGCCCAGATGCCATAGTTGTACTACAGCATCCTACATAATAAGGACATCTTTTATACAATAACAAAGCATCACACCTTAAAACACAATGTTACAATTATTCATAGCACATCCAAGTCCAATCAAGGTTACACCGATCTGCTTTTCTGGTCAATGCTTTGCATAAATTATCCCTTTTTTATATATTTTTTCTGTGAAATCCGCTGAATTCCTGATTACACTGCAAAAAAGTGTAGCAATCTAGTTGGCTAATCAAAGCAGCCCATTTATGGTCTACAGCAACGTGGTCTGATGTTATCGCATTGAAAGTTTTACTGCAATTCTTCGAGATCCGGTTAAGGCGTATTATGTTGGATTGTATTGAGTTAGTCTGTATTAAGTTATCTAAAAGAACAATAGCAATAATTCTTCGATAGGTAGAACATTTGCCCAGTGAGAGCTTGATAGTTTACTACAAGAAGTACATATTTAAAAGCTTTTAAATATCTGTCAACAAGCTTGCTTTACACAATAAGCATACAAGATCTTAGTCAAACTTCAAACTTTGAAATTTACATGCTGCTGTTTACACAATTTGACATGTACTTTCGCATAGTGTAGTGTTCAAATCACTTCAAGCAATGAAAACAACGCATTAAATAGCCCAGAAGCGTAGAAAAGCTATATTTATTTATTACCTCTACATATATAAAAAACCTAGAAAAATTTTGCCATAGTTCTCCTCTGCAACGATGTTAGGCGGAATTTGAAGTACTACCCAAAAGTGCAATTAGGTAGTATCTCAATTAGACCACCCCTCAGGTGCTAGAGCGTGCCTTACTACACCCCTAACATGAGGAATTATGTTTATTAAGACCCTCAACTGTCGCTAAGTAAGTAGAATCAACAGTTAAGTTTGGACCAGCCTATCTAATCCTAGCCTCGGAATCTAGTTATTGTTGAGCTTCAGTGATAGGCACATTCACTCAACGTAAAAAAAAAGGTATGCTTCACAGAAACATAGAAAGAAAGAAAAATAGTGAGGGTAATAACATTACATGCCGATGAAAATTAAAAAAAAAAAAAATAAGGGCAAGAAGCCAAGAAAAAAAGGGGGAGAAAAAGAAGCTAATAAAAATATATAACTTGTGTCTACTACTATTGCTCTGGCTGTTGCCATCCACAGAAAAAAATAACTTGATTGATGGTCTCTTGTAGCATCCAGTGCTCTCCATGTTCATTCCCATTTGCCTGCCTATACATAATTCAAAGAATATAGTCAGTATTGCATTCCTCAGTCAGCGCCATTATATCATAATAATATACCTACCTAATTGACTGTTAACAGTTCCGTTTGCATCCAGTAGTATTTATCATTAATCATCCATTAGTAGACATCGTGACCTTATACTTGTTGCCTACACATCACATCAAAATAGTATGATAATAGTTAGCAATGTATTCAGCAATCTACATCATTATTTATACTTACTGGATAAACAATTCACAACAGGTTCTACATTTGATGTTCTGGAGCACCACCTTGTTCTTGATACCTATATATTCTATCAAGTTTGGATAGTCAGTATGGTATTATTAAGCAGCAGACACCATCAAAACTTACCCAATCGATTGAACCAATGATACGTAGCAGTAGTATATAAGACTTGAATATAATACCACCAGGCCAGAGAATAGCATTGCTAATGATTACTTGCTGACAGTACCAAACCAGAGAAGAGACGAATTGCTACTGATGATGACTTGCAGATATTACCAAACCAGAAGTGAAAAACAGCGCTTCAGATGCCTTGCAGATAGTATCAGACCAAAAGAGAGAAGCAACACCACAGGTAACTTGCAGATAGTACCAACCAGAAGAGCAGCACCACTATCAATGAATTGCAGATAGTATCGAACCAGAAACAGCAGGCAGCGCCAGATATTTTGTTGAAGTTGAGAACAAACAAAACCATTGTCTACTAAAAAGATATAAGAGAGAGTTCAGTTATTAGGCGCAATTCAATAAAAGTAGCAATCTACCTTATACGTACCGAACTACTATCATGAAAGATATCAAAGATTCCAACGAAGCAGCTATAATAGCAGTAAGTCGAATTGTTGTGTCTTTGTCGTCGTCGTCTTGTTTGCTTTAAAGCAGTGATTACCTATTCTGAAAAAGAAAGAAAATGAATTAATAAATACTAGTGCTAGACAATAATCTATTCAGCAACAAATACACTCACTAGCATATGGCAACACTGATGACAGGCTTGATGAACTTGTTGCTATCGTTTCCAACAACAATAAAATGAGTATTATAATAGTAGTAAAACTGTCGCTGTAGCTGTAAAAATAGTATCAAAAACGGGGGAAAGAAAAACGGGGGAAGGAAAAACGGGGGAGTGCAAAAGCAAACTATTGTGCATTTGACGTCACGAGGTTTCTCTGTATATAGTATATAGTAGCTGATATCAAACTGAGATTAAAAGCTTTATTAATCAAAATGCTATTTCATCATTCAGGAAATTTGTCATGGCCTAAAGTTGGCAGTTGTTCATAGTAAACACTTGATCAAGCTTATATCAAACTTGTGCAAAATTCAAAGGCGCATCGAATGGTATTACTTTTGTCTGGTTTGATCAACACTAGGCGTTTCAAAGCGACAGAACATTTTTTGTCAAATTTTGATGCTTTTTCAATAATATCTCCATCTCTGTCAAAATAAACCTACTTGTAGCATTCATTATTATTGTAAAGCAAAAATTTTCCTATCATTTGAGCTCTTACTGGGAGTTCTAGCTTGACTCTACGTAGAGAAATGAGCAAAAACGTCTGACCAAAAAATCATCAGCTAGTTTTTTTGCCTTACTCTTACCCGTAAATTTGGTCAAAGATGGCCAATTTTCCAAGGACATAACTTTATGTGATATCTCCACAGCAACTCATCAGATTTGAACAAAACAAACACCATTCAATAGCTCTACATTAGACCCAACATAATCTAAAAGTCAAAAACACCTAATAGACCTTCCCTTCATGAAATGACTCGAAATCATGTACTTTGATTGGCCTCAAGCAGGCACTACCTGACATGTCTTTGAAACTATTAATAATTGTGATGGAGTAGCTCTCTCAAAGCAATATCACTGAAATGCAAAAATACATAAAATACCACCCATGAGTATTCATGCTATTTAAATCAAATAACAAACCTTTCAAATGTACATATACAAACAATCATCTCTAAAAATGTTAAAATAAAGACACCTCCTTATCGCACACATCATGTGGTTGAATCACTCTTGATCACAGTGCATTCAATCATACTACTAATGATGTTTGTCATAAGTATATGTTCTCCTTATCCAAATTAAAATCAAATCAATAACAACAACGTATTCAAATTTGTCAACTATTATGCCCAGATGCCATAGTTGTACTACAGCATCCTACATAATAAGGACATCTTTTATACAATAACAAAGCATCACACCTTAAAACACAATGTTACAATTATTCATAGCACATCCAAGTCCAATCAAGGTTACACCGATCTGCTTTTCTGGTCAATGCTTTGCATAAATTATCCCTTTTTTATATATTTTTTCTGTGAAATCCGCTGAATTCCTGATTACACTGCAAAAAAGTGTAGCAATCTAGTTGGCTAATCAAAGCAGCCCATTTATGGTCTACAGTAATGTGATATGCTGTTTTTGCATTGAAAGCTTTACTTTTAACCGTCGACACATGAGATTCAATAATTTGATCCGTGTTTCGTGGTTTTCGGCTCCTTCTGACTTTCTTGCGTAACCCAGTATTTTGAATCCTTGCTTCTTCAAATTTTGAATCTGTGTTTGGTATTTAGCCAGGTACTGAACAATCCTTTTCACAATTTTGGCTAAAATCCCAAAAAATTAATTCGTTGCATTTGTATTCTTGGAATACATATTCATCGTTCATCCTGTCTTACCAAAATATTCTTCCTTTAGAATAATGTATAGCGACCGAACAGAGACCATTGAATTATTGACATAGCGTTCCCTTTTGGGATTGCACATTGAAAAGTCAACTTTCTTTGACGAACACCGTTTCCGAAAGATGCGACGACACTCTTGTCGTTGAATATTTCTGTGTGTTGCAATAATCCAAATGTTCACCTCGACATCATCAAATCTTTTCGAAAGGCGAGCAGCGTTTTTTTTGGTGCATTTTTTGCCATAGAACATGTAAATCGCTTGATTCCTGGTTATGGTTGTCATGATGATAGAAAAAACGAAAAATTTAACCTGGCTTTTCTGGCGGCTACAGGTCCATGTATTCAACAAAGTTGGTTATATTGGCCAAAGGGTAGTCATCCTTGTCTACTTCCATGTCAGTAACAGCAACTGATAAGCCCTACTCATTGCAGATATCTCCACATCCATCTTCAAAAATAAATTGGTCCTTAGAATAAAGTAAAGCTTGTGATGAAAACATCAAATTTATTTTGCAGATGCAGCCAGATTGATTTTAGAGAGTGCACCAGACTGAGTTAAAAAAGCGCGCCAATTACATTTCGGAGTGTGCACCAAACTGATTTTGTTCGTGCATCATAAATATCCGGAAACAGTGTACAGTTAGCGCAACACCAAAGGGCGGTTTTTTAAATAAAAAGGCGGGTTTTAAAATTCTCAATAGGCGGATTGTTTTTTTCCAAAGGGCGGTTTTTGTTTTCTCAAAGGGCGGTTACAATTTTCTCAAAGGGCGGTTACAATTTCTCAAAAGGCGGTTACAATTTTCTCAAAGGGCGGTCTCTTCGATCCTCAGTAGATATTTTTTACAGTTGTTTGTGACATTTTATTAGATAGGATTGCCTTTTAAGCAATCTTCAAATATGTTTACCGAATGTTGTACAAATGCTCGAAGATGTTCTGGAGGAACATTATTGCAAGCCTCAGTTATTCTTGTTGATAAATCCTCTTTAGTTTGAAATTGACTACGTTTGACCTTATTTTTAACTATGGACCAAAATTGCTCAATAGGATTAAGTTCAGGCGAGTAAGGAGGGAGATAAATGCACTTATATCCTCTCTCTGTCACCATAGTATCAATCTCGTTAGATGTATGTATTGGTGCATTATCCATAACTATATAATATCCTTTCATTTCCGGAATGCAATCCATTTCATCCATTGTTTTCTGAATAAAATTCATATAATGGCCAGTGACAGTTCCTTTGGAGGCAGGCTTCTTTGGTTTTGATGGTGCTTTTCTTTTGCGATTACCAGAATCGATTTTTAGCCTTTTGAATGTGTGTTCCTGAGGATTTCGAAGCTCCATTGACACGACATACTTCGCCGAGATTGCACCCAAAACTGTGTGTGATACTGCTCTGGTGGTAGGAGTGATTACAATAGCTGGTGTGCCCTTAATAGACCATCCTCCTGGAGGTCTCATATTGATATCGAAAGCTGATTCATCAACAAAAACACAATTTTCAAGGTAATCCATATCTGTTTTGCTCCACTTCTCAACCCACGCTATGCGGTTTGCAATTTTGGTTGGATCGTTTCTGGGAGCTGGATGACGAGTGATTTTTTTGAATGAAAGGTTGCATTCTGTTTTGAGGAAATTTCTCACACTTGATTCTTTCAGTGTGAATGATTCGAATTTTTCAGTAAGTGAACAAACTGCATCCACAACCCTGGCTTGAGGATTACTGTCATAAAAATTTAAAAGGTGAATCTTATGCTTCTCATCAAGCTGGCCTGCTGATTTATTGATTTTATTGGTTTGTTTTTCAAAGATATTCCAATCTTTATCCTCTTTCAGTCTCCTAGCCCATTTCTGTGCAGTTCTTTCAGCAACACCGCCTGCTAATCTACCAGATTTGGCAGCATTGAACAACTTAATCCTATTGTAGTAGACAAAAAGCAGTTTCTGATCATTGGTGTAGTTGTTATAACTCCTACCACTATTGATCTTTACGTTGGTGGCAATCTCCTCCATCTCAGCATCTAAGGCTTCCATCTCAGTGTCCTTCTGCTCTGTATTTTGCTTCTCGCAGTAAAGTCGAAGACGAGTTAATGTTTTTAGATGGAAGGGGTTAATCTCTTCTTCGCATTCCATCGCATCGCGCCCATTTTCATCACAAATGTTTCCCTGGCCATCTTCATAAAAAAAGTATGTACTCATTTAACAAAAGTAAAAAAAAAAAAAAGAATATACCGCCCTACAATTTGAAAAATCCGCCTTTTGAGAAAAATGGGACTCTTACAGTCACGTAATACACCCTTTCTTTCAATTCAATCGGCACAAATTCAGTTGGCAAAATCGTCTCACTAAAAAATTTACCCGTCCCAGCAGAAAAAAAGTACGTCCAAATTTTTATTCAAAACCCAGTACATAAAGAAAGTGAATTAATTTGAGATGAATAAAAGCTTGGCTGGGACAAGTTAAGAAAATGTTGGAACAGGCACAAGACAGATTAGTAAAGTTTCAAGACTATTTTAAAACCATTTGAGATCCACAACTATCTAAGACTATTTTTCTTTCATTCACAATTTTACTAAATAGTTTCGATTTAACAAGCAACGCCATTTATTTCATATCAACCAAACCAGCAAGTATACAATATGTAGATGAATATACTACTTCTGATGAAAAAATGACAGAGAGAAGAAATGCAAGGCATAAATTTAAGTCATGCTAAGTCGGGTTTTTTTTTATTTGGTCACTTTGTCCAAATACTTTTAGTCGTAAAAATATATTTGATAGCATGAATTTTATTTATATTGGATGCTACAGTCACGATACTTCGAGGTGGTATTGTTAATCATCTGGAATAATTGTGTGGTATGGGGACTTGCAGAGGGAGAAAATGTTGAGGTATCGATTGGATATGCAACTTTGGGGGATGTGGGGGATGGCGTGCTGACAGGTGCAACGACAGATGGTGATGAATCTGCTTGGTAACAGCAATGCCAAAATAAAAGGGTGACGCGCAATAACGTACGGATATTTTTCAGTGTGATGAATGAGTGAAGGCAGGATAACGCTTCAGGCAGGGTGATGCGGCCAATTTCTGTCATGGTAAAGAAACTGCTATGTATCATTTGTGTCATATAAAAAACTAATTGAAATCCTACAAAGCATTGTGAAATGGTTATGATCCATAAACACTGTAGCAACATTTTCCTTCTTACCATTAACTTGAAAAGTGAGAATAGGATGGTCATACTTCAAGACGCTGTTGCGCGACAAGACGGCGAGCTTGAGCGTGTCCAAGCAAAGGGAATGATTGGTGGTGTTGTCACCGCCAAGCTTGACTTCTCCAAAACCAAGGGATTGCCCAAATGCACGTTGGACCAAGGTGGATACAATGGCGTCCGGACGAATGCCAGTGGTCATTGTGTCCTCCTTGTTCGGCCATCGTAATACAACCTTCCTCGTAGTATCTGCCATCGATGTAGTGCCCTCAGGCAAATTGAACAATCACATTCCAGCCAGGTAAAGCAACCATCATACAAAAAATAAAATAAAACGTTAGTAATATGAAATATCAATATGAATAGAGGCTCTTCTACGAAAAAGAACCCAGTGTCCGAGGAGTAAGTCAAAAGCTAATGATCCAAAAAAATTGAATCGACTCCAAAGGGCTGGTATCGAGAGAGGTTCATCCACAAGGACTACTGACTCAAAGCATCTCTTTCGCACAAAATGAAGAAAACCCAATGTCCGAGGAGCATGACAAAAGCGAAATGATCCAAAAGAATTAAATCGACTCCAAAGGGCTGGTATCGAGAGAGGTTCATCCACAAGGACTACTGACTCAAAGCATTTCTCCACGAAGAGCATCCAAAAAATCATAGCATGCAGACTAAATACTTACGAGATTGCAATGATGCGGTAGCAAAAAGGAATTTTGTTTAGTGATTGAGAAATATTTTTAAGTAAAACTAAAATAAAACGTGATGTCACTACAATTTGACGTATCACCCCACTATGAAAAACAGGAAATCAATTGATGAACAAAAGCAGTCCATTTCGTTGATGATGAAGAAATAAGCCTTCCTTTTTATCTTTGTTCATTTTTAACCATTTATTGAAATGACGGGTAAACGTGGTCAGACTCCTACTGTCAGCAAACGTCAGTTACGCTCCAAAAATAATAAAGTGAACACGAAAACAGCTAAAAAAGACCAACAATCACCAGAGGAACCGGATACGGCACAGAATCGCAAAAGAAAAACGGCCATCATTCCAAAATCAAACGAGAAGCGACCACGGGTGTTAGCAGCTGATGCTCAATGGTGCGTTTGTAACGTCAGTACGCTTACCTTAAAGGCGTTTGCCCTGGAGCATGATTACTATGAACGCAGGCGCTGCCACGCTCGATATAAGACCATCATTACTAACATGTCCGAAGCAGAGCAATCTCGCCTCCTTCAGGAATTTGAAAACTGGTGCCTCACCCTTGATTGCACAGCGTTTTGGAAGGAACGCAAACGAAAATATGCTTTGGAAACTGCTGCATCCAACTGCTCCGAAGTGATCGATAAGATGTTAGTATCTGATTCCCAGAGCCTTTTGGAGCCTCAAAATCAAACCTCAACCGTAGAATTACCAACTCCACGTCCAACACAGGAAACAACTGCATCACAGCCTATAGCAACAACAACTACAGCTGATTTGGATCAAGAGCATGCTAATACTCGACAAGAGAGTGACAACGAAGAGAAGCATTGGATTATTGATGGGAACGATATTACTTCTCTTTTCCTAAAATACCGGTATCAAGCAGACAGCATTCCCAAACCTGTTCCTTTGGAATCAAACATTCAGGAGATATTAGCCTTGTCGGGTGTACTCTTCCTGGCGAATGAACAGCATAGCGAATGCAAAGTGACTGTTTTTGGGGAACAAGTGCTCAAGAATTTGTTAAAGTGTCAAATTCAAACGCTACTCAGCAAAGTGCCACACGATACCCCGAATTTTACCAATGATGACTTTATGGAAATGGTGAATGTTGTATCCGCTGTTGACGAGGAGGGTATGTCTCCAAAAAGTGCCAAGCTCCGCCTCTTGACTCTGGCCACTAGCATGGATCAATTCAAGTCTAATGTTGTCGAAGGCATTGCTGATTTGTAAATATTGTAGTGTGGTAGAGAAAAGTGCGTCTAAGTACTAATATCCTTCCTCATCTATTTTCATTGTAGGTTGGTGAAACTACCGTTTGACCCCATCGCAGACAAGAACCAATTTGGAGAAGTAGACGTACAAACCAGGTATTATGATCCATTGCTGTCGTCCATTGTGGCAGATACTACGAGGAAGGTTGTATTACGATGGCCGAACAAGGAGGACACAATGACCACTGGCATTCGTCCGGACGCCATTGTATCCACCTTGGTCCAACGTGCATTTGGGCAATCCCTTGGTTTTGGAGAAGTCAAGCTTGGCGGTGACAACACCACCAATCATTCCCTTTGCTTGGACACGCTCAAGCTCGCCGTCTTGTCGCGCAACAGCGTCTTGAAGTATGACCATCCTATTCTCACTTTTCAAGTTAATGGTAAGAAGGAAAATGTTGCTACAGTGTTTATGGATCATAACCATTTCACAATGCTTTGTAGGATTTCAATTAGTTTTTTATATGACACAAATGATACATAGCAGTTTCTTTACCATGACAGAAATTGGCCGCATCACCCTGCCTGAAGCGTTATCCTGCCTTCACTCATTCATCACACTGAAAAATATCCGTACGTTATTGCGCGTCACCCTTTTATTTTGGCATTGCTGTTACCAAGCAGATTCATCACCATCTGTCGTTGCACCTGTCAGCACGCCATCCCCCACATCCCCCAAAGTTGCATATCCAATCGATACCTCAACATTTTCTCCCTCTGCAAGTCCCCATACCACACAATTATTCCAGATGATTAACAATACCACCTCGAAGTATCGTGACTGTAGCATCCAATATAAATAAAATTCATGCTATCAAATATATTTTTACGACTAAAAGTATTTGGACAAAGTGACCAAATAAAAAAAAACCCGACTTAGCATGACTTAAATTTATGCCTTGCATTTCTTCTCTCTGTCATTTTTTCATCAGAAGTAGTATATTCATCTACATATTGTATACTTGCTGGTTTGGTTGATATGAAATAAATGGCGTTGCTTGTTAAATCGAAACTATTTAGTAAAATTGTGAATGAAAGAAAAATAGTCTTAGATAGTTGTGGATCTCAAATGGTTTTAAAATAGTCTTGAAACTTTACTAATCTGTCTTGTGCCTGTTCCAACATTTTCTTAACTTGTCCCAGCCAAGCTTTTATTCATCTCAAATTAATTCACTTTCTTTATGTACTGGGTTTTGAATAAAAATTTGGACGTACTTTTTTTCTGCTGGGACGGGTAAATTTTTTAGTGAGACGATTTTGCCAACTGAATTTGTGCCGATTGAATTGAAAGAAAGGGTGTATTACGTGACTGTAAGAGTCCCATTTTTCTCAAAAGGCGGATTTTTCAAATTGTAGGGCGGTATATTCTTTTTTTTTTTTTTACTTTTGTTAAATGAGTACATACTTTTTTTATGAAGATGGCCAGGGAAACATTTGTGATGAAAATGGGCGCGATGCGATGGAATGCGAAGAAGAGATTAACCCCTTCCATCTAAAAACATTAACTCGTCTTCGACTTTACTGCGAGAAGCAAAATACAGAGCAGAAGGACACTGAGATGGAAGCCTTAGATGCTGAGATGGAGGAGATTGCCACCAACGTAAAGATCAATAGTGGTAGGAGTTATAACAACTACACCAATGATCAGAAACTGCTTTTTGTCTACTACAATAGGATTAAGTTGTTCAATGCTGCCAAATCTGGTAGATTAGCAGGCGGTGTTGCTGAAAGAACTGCACAGAAATGGGCTAGGAGACTGAAAGAGGATAAAGATTGGAATATCTTTGAAAAACAAACCAATAAAATCAATAAATCAGCAGGCCAGCTTGATGAGAAGCATAAGATTCACCTTTTAAATTTTTATGACAGTAATCCTCAAGCCAGGGTTGTGGATGCAGTTTGTTCACTTACTGAAAAATTCGAATCATTCACACTGAAAGAATCAAGTGTGAGAAATTTCCTCAAAACAGAATGCAACCTTTCATTCAAAAAAATCACTCGTCATCCAGCTCCCAGAAACGATCCAACCAAAATTGCAAACCGCATAGCGTGGGTTGAGAAGTGGAGCAAAACAGATATGGATTACCTTGAAAATTGTGTTTTTGTTGATGAATCAGCTTTCGATATCAATATGAGACCTCCAGGAGGATGGTCTATTAAGGGCACACCAGCTATTGTAATCACTCCTACCACCAGAGCAGTATCACACACAGTTTTGGGTGCAATCTCGGCGAAGTATGTCGTGTCAATGGAGCTTCGAAATCCTCAGGAACACACATTCAAAAGGCTAAAAATCGATTCTGGTAATCGCAAAAGAAAAGCACCATCAAAACCAAAGAAGCCTGCCTCCAAAGGAACTGTCACTGGCCATTATATGAATTTTATTCAGAAAACAATGGATGAAATGGATTGCATTCCGGAAATGAAAGGATATTATATAGTTATGGATAATGCACCAATACATACATCTAACGAGATTGATACTATGGTGACAGAGAGAGGATATAAGTGCATTTATCTCCCTCCTTACTCGCCTGAACTTAATCCTATTGAGCAATTTTGGTCCATAGTTAAAAATAAGGTCAAACGTAGTCAATTTCAAACTAAAGAGGATTTATCAACAAGAATAACTGAGGCTTGCAATAATGTTCCTCCAGAACATCTTCGAGCATTTGTACAACATTCGGTAAACATATTTGAAGATTGCTTAAAAGGCAATCCTATCTAATAAAATGTCACAAACAACTGTAAAAAATATCTACTGAGGATCGAAGAGACCGCCCTTTGAGAAAATTGTAACCGCCTTTTGAGAAATTGTAACCGCCCTTTGAGAAAATTGTAACCGCCCTTTGAGAAAACAAAAACCGCCCTTTGGAAAAAAACAATCCGCCTATTGAGAATTTTAAAACCCGCCTTTTTATTTAAAAAACCGCCCTTTGGTGTTGCGCTAACTGTATGCATATACAACTTTTTTTATCATCTTTTGACTCACTATCAATGAATAGCAATTATATTAGCCCGCATTATCACGCTCATAAAAAGAGATTGCAATCAGACGACCTGGAAATATCTTCATTTGGTCTGCCTAGAAAGAAGTTTATATCTGAAGAAAGCTTTGCAAAGGAAATGGCCGCAATGACTCTTGACCCTAGTAAGTTTGAGTGAAATTATGGACGTTTAAGTACAAAGCTTAAGCCTCTGCGCAAATAGATTTACAGCTACAACAACAGCAACAGCAGCAGCAATATTATCAATTTTACAACAACAGGTTTGGATCAAACAGTAGCTCATCACCAACCATGCCACAGAATAAAAACGTCGTACGAATTGACCATTTATCGGATGACGAAGATGAGGATGATGCAGAAATGAGGTCTGATAACGTAGTTTACATGGATATCAACGGCAAAAAGGCTATTGTGGATGCAAATTTGAATGGGTTACCTTTGGAGTTACGGCCAGGCGAGCATAAACCCAGAATTCCTGATTTTGTTCTGGAAAATTCAGAGTAACATCCTGTGTAATGTACAGAGAGTAAATAGTTTATTGATGTCTGATACTCTAATTATCTAGGCTGACTGATCCCAGAGACAAACTAGCGTACCAAAACATTATGAATTCATTGAAAGGAACGAATAGGCGTATAGAAGTGTTGAATGATCCTTCAACTCATTTTACACCAACATCAATGGATATCGATTAGAGGAATCTATATATCTTGGAGACGGTCTGAATCTTTTGCCGGTTCTTGCTGCAGGAGAGATTGATTGCAAGATGCTTTGAATGTTGCTAGTGGCACGCTGTTGATGCCATTTGCAGACTACATGATAAAATGAGCTTGCCATTGTCATAATAAAGAGTGATGAAGAGATCTTACTGCAACAATGATATTGTTATTTGCACTGCTTTGACAGCTGGCCAGAGCTAGTTCATCTAATTTCTTGATTTTGTATGTATCAATACGTCCGTGATATATATCTTGCAAACTCCACATGATGAGATATTGGCCCGTCGACTAATAAATTTGAATTAATGCATGCAAAATGCTTACACTATCCATCAAGATCTTACTGCCATGATTCTATTCTCACCATCGAAATAAGCTCTAGTGAATTTTTTGAAGTTTTGCATCAACATCACGTGCTTTGATTGAAGTCGAAGTATAATGGGAGTTGGCTTATTGTCTGTATGCTGCCCTTCCACCTCTACCAACATCAAGAAATCAGCGCAGGTAGCAACAATGTAGCGACCGGATGCTGTTGTGTCTAGTGCCAAGATGGGCTCGCCAATGGGTGGTAGTGTCATTTTAGCCATGGTGTTCAATGCGTCAAATAATTTGATGTCACCACGGTTACCAGCAACTGCCAGATGTCCAGCTTCTGTAGTTGCAGCGACAGAAAAGTTTGTTTTAGTTATATGCTTCTTGTATTCAGAGCTCTTGATCTTGTTATTTCCAGCTTGCAGAGGATCGATGCGAAATACAGCACTTGATGTAATGCCACAGATTGTCTGCTCGTCTGACTGAGGGGCAGATTTGAAGCTTGGAGTAATATAGAGCACTAGTTTGAAATAGTCAGTGTTATTTCGACAATTGAAATACTTTAAACATTACATGAGCCTTCATCTTCAATCTGCCATTCGTCTACAACTTTTCCTTCAGCAATGTCGAATTTATGTATTTTGTTGGTATTGTGAGGATTTTGAGTGTCAAGCAACAACAATTGCGCTTCTTGCTTGTAAAGGATAGCCTGATTAACGTGCAATTCATGATTATTCAGCGTTTTGATGTCGTAGATTGCTTTGCGGAATTGCATATTGCCTTGTAATTGTTGATAAATAGCGATACTGTCGTTTTCAAACACAAATAGCCGAGATGTCGCTGGCGCATACAGTAGGATTGGACTCTTGGAACTTGAGAAAGCATCAAAGAACGCTCTTTCTTCAGAGCTAACATGAAGAGGCGTGTCGTCTTTGGCTGGATCATCGCAATCATCATCCGTAGTGGTCTCTTCAAATGTGTATTCCAATGGATCAAAGTCATCTAAAACACTGTTTCCAAATGCGCTGATCACATAGTTTTGATCGCTTTTCTATATAGCAAATGGCATGAGCGTAACCGCACTATTGACTCTCTTTGATGCATACCCTGGATTTTCTGAATGGAATTCGAGTAGAGTTTTCAAACAAGCATTGAGCAAAACTAGCACTGAAATCGTCGTAAAGCTCGTCTGTTGGGATTTTCAGCATGAATGCATAGATACGGCCGCTCTCTACGTAGTTCCAAGTGAAAGTTTTTGCTGTCTGTTGTCCCAGATTAGCTAGTCTGAAAAGTTAAAATGCATCGCTATTTACCTTGTTGAAATTTGGGTTGATTTGGTGATCTACAATTTGTGATAAAGAGGGTACATGTTGATTGCCAGATACAATCAAAGCAACTAATATGGCAGAAGACTGTAAGCTGTTTGTGTCGACAATTGCGCTGTGAATACGTTACATGTAAACTTGTTCTGTAGACGAACTAAATCCACTGTACATACATCTGCTCTGACGATGAATGATTCTTTTTCAGGGATGTATTCATATAATTCGGCTTGTAAAGAGCTTATGTTTTCGGTAATGCTGTGGCTTTTGGATAGTTTACTGCCTTTGTACTGTACATAATCAAACTCTATTGGCGCTGACATGTTGCGCTGAACAGAGAGTTCCAAGATAAGATGCTCGAATTTATAGCACAGTTGCTTCTGAGTGTCTTTGGTTAGAAAACTGGAAGATAGTTTGGGTGCGGCTCGACTGAAATAGTTTAGTTAAGAACAGTGCTTTATACCATGCCCTACTTACACTGGAAATAGGTGCTTAATGTCAGCTTCAGTTGTATTCGATCTGGGAGTTTGATAGCTATTCTCATAAATACAATCATACAAAAGCAGCATAAACAGTTTTATATGATCAGTTTCCATCGACTCACCGCATGAAAACTCAAACGACTCATCGCATTCCTGCAATCAGAATAATTTAGTTGCACAATTCTGTATTGATAGTGTCTTGTATTCATCTTACCTGGCTGTACCAGATGACAGAAATGCCGTTTTCCGTGTAATTTGATCTGCAGAGCCTGAGTTGCATTGATTCATTTACAGGGAATACCTGCTCTGCGGCATCTATTGAAAGAGGATGATGAGATATGGGGATCGATATGAACAACCAAGATTATACATTTTGAATCGCATGACGCCTTTACTCGCAATTCGTACTGGTATGGTGTGCTTGTCCGTCTTATTTGCAAAGCAGCACTATCAAAACTATAGGCAGAGTTAGTATCGGAGGTACCAGAAACTGGGGTGATGCAGTTACATATGCTCCACAGTCATATGGCGATAGTCGTTTCGATATTGAGCTGAAAATTGGCCTTCATTCAAACTGAATAGCACAGGTTGCTCCATGTCAAAGTAAATGTTTCTATAAGACATGACTAGTGTATGAAAGCGAGAGTGCCATTTGATGGCTATCGCCTGTTTATATACAGAAAAGTATTCAAAACCTAGCCAGCTGTCAACAACAAACAATGGTTGCGTACACGTTGATCATTTGCACACTTATTATAGATCGACAGATACGCAAACCAAGGGCTCTAGAACGTGTGTTCGGCGAATTTTATACATGATTTTATTTCTTCAACAACATGTCGTTTACGGTTCTCTTATCGTTGGGATCATTGTAGTGTCTTGCTTCCATGTATTCGGTCAAACAACTCATGTGGTCAGTGAAATCTGTAGACACGGTCAGCGTTACTCATGCAAAATGCTCCTATACTAACCTAAGCTGTCGCTGGGATTGCAAGTGCAACGGCGAATCAAGCGGTCCTCTGCAGGGCAATGTTGGTAGATACTGTGTTTGTACCCAATGTCGTTGAAGAAATGGACCTCGTCCTGGTGCAAATACAACGCCGCAAAGATGGAATGTACAGGCGCATCTCCCCATCGCTCGTAGAAAAATCCGCCATTGTGATCTAAATACTCAAAGAACTCTTGATAGGCCTCTGTGTGCCATAAATCTAACCGTGCAATTTCAAAATTTGTCCAGAAATGACAGCCATTGTAGGTACCGCCGTCGTCTGGCGTCAAAAACTTGAAGATGGTGTCTGTCACTTTGTGAGGGAAGTAATTTTTGCCCTTTTTAGTGGATTCTTGAGCAAATTTCTTGACGGTATCCCACAAGGTGATAATGGTGCCAGAGTGCTCCTTGAACGAGATGTTGAAGGCTGCATGGATACCAATGTTAGTGTCCCCCGCTCTCTGCCCAATGTGTCATATCATTACCGTATTTCTTCTTGTTTTGCTTCATGTAAAGGAATGGATCATAGTCCAGTTCACAAAAGTACCTGACATCTGGCTCCACCCTCCAATAGTATTCCAAGTTCAAGCTTAACACTAACGGATGTCGCCAGAAGAAGCCACTAGTGGTGCATGCAAACGTCCAAATTAGGTTAAATATAATTAAAAAGCAATATGCGTTTATACTGTGTACCTTTGAAAACGACACATATGACGATAGCTTTCGCTATTGCCGTATGGTAAGTCCTTCATAATCTCTCTCATTTTAGCCGCTTTCGACTGACTGATCCAAGACGGATAGCCCCACATGGACTCGTTCACCAGGCCGTAGTGTGTCTTGCTAGGTGCTGCTGCCAACGTTGTTAATCGCTTGAATTCCTCTGTAAATGGCTCCTCGTTCAGAAAAACCCACGGATAATTGAACTTTTTGTTGAATCTGCCTTCCACGTCGTGCATTGACTGTAGCATGCCTGGCAATTCTGAGTTTCTTACCAGTACTATAAAGGCAGCTGCTTGACGTTCAGTTGTATTGCTGGCAGGTGGTAGGCTGACCTGCTGAGTGTAGGGCAGATTAGGTGGGTCAATAATGTAAGAATCAGGCTGTGCGTTGAATTGCGCATTGTACTGATGAACATCTTTTTGCAGGCGAATGTTATATGAATTGAGAGTCTCCCAGAGATCAGAGGACGAGCTAGGTAGCGCCAGGTTTGTTTGGCGACCCACGAAAAAGAGCAGTGCGCCCAGGAGATACACGCCTACGCCTAGTTGGAATAGCAAGCAAGAGTATTTTCGTACGCCCATTGTGCGCAAAGCAAGAAAGAAGGAAAGCAAAGCTAGAAGAAAAAGAAAAAAAAGACTAATACAGCTTTATAAAGCATTAAAATTTTATCGTCAATGCTATACATAAATGTTGCTTTTTTAGTTTATATTAATAATGGGTACAGTGCTTGTACACACACACACACACACACACACACACACACACACACACACACACAAACATAGGCACATAAATCAACATTCCCTACTCTCTTCAAATGGTGGTTTTTTGCCTTCTCTTGTTTTTTTTTTTCCTCTTTTTCGCTCAACAACAACGAATTAGATATGGTTCATTTGCATCATAACCCATTCGAAACCGACTCAATTTCGTCGCCTAGCAAACCATCCGCCTATCGTCGTCGTAGGCTGTGGAAAATCATCATTCGCTCTTCCTTGGTCTGTACCTTGATCACAGTGTGCTACTTTTTTGGCCGAAGTATTCAATGGGGCGCCTTTTCAGAGAACTATGGATTCAGCACAAAAGATATCGATTTCATGCGCTATTTTTGCAGCCAAATACAGACAACACCCAAGCACGGACTCTCAGCAGCCAATTCACTGGCGCAATTAGTAGCAGACGAGCTGGAGCACCACAAGGTTGGCTACTTGAATCCATCAGATACAACTCCTCCAGATGACACCATTCCTGACCAAGTATGGGACGATCTCCCAGTCAAGGGCGCATACTACATGGTTGTTAGAAATGAAAATTTAGGCGATGCTCGGTCCGTGATCAAGAGTATGGAAGATCATATGACAAATGGCACTAGATACCCTTGGGTCTTTCTGAACAATCAGGCATTTACAGCCGACTTTAAGCGTTTCGTCAAGAAGGTCACCAACGCACCCGTCTTCTTTGGCAAGATTGATTTGCAGGTTTGGGAGTATCCTCACTGGATTGACATCCCAAGAGCAGAGTATCTCATGCTGCAGCAAGAAATGCGCGGTGCTCATAGAGGCGCAAGTTTATCGTACCATCAGTTGCTCAGATACCACGCTGGCTACTTTTTCCATCACCCCTTGCTGCGAAATGTGGAATATACATGGAGAGTGGAACCAGGGGCTGATTACAGCTGTCAAATGGACCAAGACATGTTTTTGTTCATGAAGCAACAGCAAAAGAAACTGGGCTTTGTACTGACTATGCGCGAGTCTCCAGCGACAGTGCCTACTTTGTGGACTCGTATCAATGAATTCAAGGACTATTATCCAGAGTACATCTTGCCTCATAACGAGACGATCTGGCCCTGGATCGTGGAGAAGGAGACGAATGAATACAACATGTGCCATCTGTGGTCCAACTTTCAATTGGCTGATCTGTCATTCTTTAGATCTGAAGCCTATCAGCAGTACTTTAAATATTTAGATAACACTGGAAACTTTTTCTATGAGCGGTAAGAAGCAGTATATGGAGTGAACACATACAGCAAACTAATGATACGCAGATGGAGCGATGCCCCCGTTCAGACCATTGCAGCTGCCTTGTTCATGAAGAAGCAGGATATCCACTTTTTTAACGAGATTGGCTATTCACACACAAGCGCTTTGCACTGCCCTTACAGTGAAACACTTTTAAAGAAATGCAGCTGCGACGTTACCTCTAATTACGGCAAGTATCGTCTCTCACTGTTTACACATGCGTGTTGTTTATTAATATAGCCTTAAACAAAACAGATCTTTACCAGGACAGTTGCACAAAGAAACTGCTTAAGCTGATTGATCCTGAAACCCTCTCTGATATGACCAACTTTATCCAGGAAAAGCAAATCGAAATTCCCTCCAAAATTGAATAAATTAAAATGATTGACAACATTCCATTGAAATTGTAAAAAGAAAGAAAAAAAAAAAAAAAACCTTGAGCTATGAAAGAATGATATCCGTTTTTCTCTTTCTCTTCCTCTTCATTCTTTAGCCATGACATTGAATTCAAGACAGATTTGCTCTACAAGAAATATATTTCGCTTGATTGTAGCATGCGTCTTGGTTCTAGGTGTGCTTTTAATATACAAATCAGCTATTCCACACAATGGTTACTGTAATTCATCATCCGATTGCTACAATTTGATAAAAGATAAGGCAAAGCAGTTTCGAGAATCTAGCTTAGCTGGATACGCAGGCCAGCAAGAACCACATCCTGAGCAGCAGAGAAAGCAACTCAAAGAGCAAGACGAAGCCTACGAAGCCATGTACCAAGATCCTAAAAAGATGCAAGAAAAGAATGCCCTGGGTGTGTCTATGGACGATGTGCCAAAAGCTGCTGCTGCAGTTGCTGCTGTAAAATTAGACGATAATAGCCAAGATCAACAAGTCATAGCCCATGACAACGTAGACGAGGAATACAAGAGACTCACTGATGCCACTTTACCGCGTGTCAAGGGTGCTTTTGTTGTGCTGGTCAGAAACAGCGAACTGTACGCTCTTCGTTCATCAATGCGTTACTTGGAAGACAGATTCAATCACAAATACAATTACCCCTGGATTTTCTTGAATGAAGAGCCCTTTACCGAGGAATTCAAAAACATGACTAGCACCATGACAAACGCTGAGGTGCATTATGGCTTGGTGCCACAAGAGCACTGGAGCTACCCCGATTACATAGATCAAGACTACGCAGCTCAATGCAGAAAGGATTTGGCCGCTGAAGGCATACCATACGGAGGCAGCGAAAGTTACCGACACATGTGCCGCTATCAATCAGGCTTCTTTATGTTACACCCTTTGTTGGACAACCTTGACTATTATTGGTGAGTTGCATTTGTTTATAAATCACCACACACAACAAACAAATAACACTCATTTTTCATTTAGGCGTGTTGAACCTGGAGTTAAATTCTCGTGTGATATGGATTATGACCCATTCCGTTTGATGCAAGAAAGAGATTTGAAATACGGCTTCACTATCGCACTGAGAGAGTACAGAGCCACCATCCCTTCTTTATGGAAGACAACACTGGAATTTGCAAAATCGCATCCTCAGTATATCTATCCTCGCACAAGATCAGATAGCTTGCTGAGATTAGTAAGTGATGATAATGGATGGTCTTATAATTTGTGTCATTTCTGGAGTAATTTTGAGGTATACAATCAAGATCTGGTATGTCTTAAGCCTTTCAACTCATATTCATTGATAGATTGCGTCAGTTAAATACATGAGATCGGAAGGCTATCAATCTTATTTTAAATACCTTGATGAAGCTGGAGGTTTCTTTTATGAAAGATGGGGAGACGCTCCTGTTCATTCAATTGCTGTGGCTCTCATGTTGAAGCAAAGCGATGTGCATTGGTTTTACGACATTGGTTATAAGCATGATAATTTCGAGCACTGTCCAACAGAAGAAAAATGGCTTGCCAACAGTAAATGCTATTGTGACCCTTCCACATCATTCGGTAAGCTTGGCTAGAAAATATGCCTTGTGTCAGTAAAGCTAATTCATAACGATTAGATTTTAACTTGGGCTCATGCACAAACTTGTTCCTGGACGTAATGAACAGATCCGCCTCCAGCTTCATTGTCACTCGTCCAGACCCAGAAGATTTGCCATTATAAAGCGAGACATTTACCATTATTGCATTCATTTAGATATTCATTTATAATAAACAATTATAGTTTGCCTTGAACTTTAGCTTTGTGCATTAAAAGTAGAGTGTTGCTGTATATTTGCACAGTTGAGAGTTATTCTCTGCACAATAGCTACTTGGAGTGCGATTATTGACACAATTATGCAGTATATTGCTGCATCGTAATAGAAAGTGCCGCAAATTGCGCTTAAGCTCTCATGGCTTCATTTGTAATTGCGGATATGCCTCTTTTACAATGCTCCGGCTATACATCAATGAAGACAATTGACAATAGAGTAGACATCATACTCACATTAGCTTTTACTAATCCATAATATGCTAAAACACAGCCAAATTCGGGTACATTCGTCCATTAATATCTCAAGATAGAAGCTGTTTTAGACCATCAGAGTAGCACCAAACAATTGCTCTCGACTATCAGCTACTTGTTGATGCATTTTCTCAGTTATTTTTGGAACTGAAAAATCATCGATGGAAGCTGCCCAAACCATGAGCTACCCCTTTACTCAAACATCAAAAATCAATTGATTGTGATTTTGACCCCGAAAACGATGACTTTTACTAAGGCGTTTCTAAGATCAAATGAATTCTAATGATCCAGGGCAACATATGAAATTACTTTTGTGAGACCTTGATATGTAACATCTCGTAATTTCGGCAATAGACCACTTTTTATATTTTAGGGATTACTTCATGCCCTTGGCCAAAAAGTGAAATATAATTAACACCATTAGATGCACCGGCAAAAGTTGCATATAAACATGTTAGAAAGTATGGTGCAGAGATGGCAACCTACATAGTCGAATTTGGTAAAAAACGACTGAACAATGTTTTTTTTGACCATAAATGGAGACGATTTTTTCCATCGCGAAAAAAAAAATCATGCAGTTCAAACTCAACTGGCACTGCAAAATGCCTAAAACAATGAAAGAATTGATGGTTTCAGCAACTCACTTTGCGCGTATGCTATGTGGCACTAATCAAACGTAATTGATACTGTATACAAACCTATTAAGGCTTATCAGGACTACTTGATATGGTCATTATTGACTCGATGCATTGCCCAAGATTATAGTCGTCCCTTGATAGTTGTAAATCTTTTTCCAACATTGCAAAGAGGATTCTTTCAGTCATCCAAGATATGCTATTTACTAGCTGTTGATTACACAATGTTCCTGAATAATGGTTCGTTGCTAGTCCATAGTGCAAAGATTAACAATTGTGCAGGAAGAGTACATCTGTGCCTCTGCCTTAGGTGCCTCAGTAACTCCGCTTGATTTGAAAATCCTCTATTATGTTACCTTTGGTGGGATGTAGTCAATGCTCGCAATCTCTCGACGATAAGCCTAGAACAAATTAGTTCTGCATAGCCAATATGCTGGAGTATCTATACACGCATTCTCAAGCAGATCGGATTTCTCAAGCGTTTGTATGAACACTTTAAACCAAATAGATGTAAAACGAAATTTCGTGCACAGCAACATTGGAAGCAGCAGCTGCCTTCACCTCTGTGACTCCTGGATGGATACAAGCTCCATGACGTACCCGAAAGTGACGCATGCAAAGGCGGTGTGTTGCGCGTCCCGCCATTTGTAATTCAACTTTCATTAGAATGAGAAAACGCGATGCAAATAGCCCCTCTCTCTCTCTTATTCTCTTTGAATATACAATATTAAAATGGTCAGCGAAAAGAAAGACGAAACCACCACAAAGCCTACCGAGGAAAAGGTTGATGAAAAGTCTACCAAAAATGAAAAGAAGGATAAAAACGACAAGAAGGAACAAGAGGAAGAGTTGGTAAATAGACATATGCTGCTGTAGATTCGCTTTTTTGTATGGATTATTTACTCTTTCTATTCATTTGATATAGTCTGAAGAAGATCAACAATTGAAGAATGAATTAGAAATGATGGTTGAGCGCTTAAAGGTATGTGTTTTAGAGTGCTTACCTTGATGCATTGATGTTAACTGGGGGAGAGCAGGAAAACAACACGGAACTTCATCGTCCTGCACTCGAACAATTGCGTACAGCTATTCGTACTTCTACTAGTTCAATGACTTCTGTGCCCAAGCCATTGAAGTTTTTGAGCAAATTCTATCCCTTATTAAAGAAGCTTCATGAGTCATGGCCCGATTCTGCTGACAAGAAGCTTCTTGCTGATATTCTCTCAGTTCTCTCCATGAGTTACGCCGAAGAAGGTCAACGTGAAGCTTTGAGATATAGATTCGTTGGTTCCACTGAAGAGGATATTGGTTCTTGGGGACATGAATATGTTAGACATCTGTCAGGCGAAATTATGCAAGAATATCAAGCACGCTTAGAAAACGATCAATCGACAGAAGAGTTGATTACATTAGCTTTGGAGATTGTTCCCTTCTTCCTCAAACACAATGCTGAGGCTGATGCTGTTGATCTCTTGCTTGAAGTTGAATCTATCGACCAACTCACTCGCTTTGTCGATAAGGATACCTATGAGCGTGTTTGTCTTTATATGGTTGGGTAAGTGTTGGATAGTGTGTAATGTGGTGTGTAGGATGGAGATACTAAATCGTGTATACACCAGTTGTGTCAATTTGTTGGCTCCTCCCGATGACGTCGAATTCCTCAAGACAGCTCGTGCCATTTACCGTCAACAAGAAAAGTATGCTCAAGCACTCAATTTGTCCATCCGTGTTGGTGATATGGATTTGATCAAGGAAGACTTCGAGCAATGCCCTGATCCGTAAGTTGATGCGACAATGACAGCTAAATGCAGCGACTAACATTTGAGGGATTAGCACTCTTAAAAAGCAAATGGCATTCCAACTTGCCCGTCAACAAATTTATATCGAAACAGACGATGCTGATCTCAACGGTTGTATCAACAACAGCAACCTTTCTCGCTATTTCCTCTCTCTTGCCCGTGAATTGGATGTGATGGAACCCAAGGTCCCTGAGGATATCTACAAGAGTCACCTGGAAAACCATAGAACTGCTTTCAGTAGCAATATCGACTCTGCCCGCAACAATTTATCTTCAACCTTCGTCAATGCGTTTGTGAATGCCGCCTTCTGTAAGGATAAATTGATGGTCACTGAAGATGAAGGCGATTCTTCTTGGATTTATAAGACCAAGGAGCACGGCATGACCAGTGCTACTGCTTCCTTGGGTCTGATTTGTCTCTGGGATATCGAAACCGGCTTGAGTTTGATCGATAAATACATGTATTCTACTGATGATCACATCAAGGCAGGTGCTTTGTTGGCAATTGGTATTGTGAATTCAGGTGTCCGCGAAGAATCTGATCCCGCAATAGCCCTGTTGTCTGAACATTTGGAAAGCGGAAGTCTCTCCATCAAGCAATCTGCTATTTTTGGGTAAGTGCATTTATATCTGTCTGGAAAGTCTCATCTAAAACTTTTCATAGTCTTGGTCTTGCATACGCAGGTTCAGCCCGTGAGGAAGTGTCAGAACTACTCTTGCCCATTGTCAGCGATACCAACTTGGCTATGGAGCTTTCCTCATTAGCTGCTTTAGCACTTGGTTTGGTTTTCGTCGGCTCTTGTGATGGCGACATTACCAGCACTATCTTACAAACAATGATGGAGCGTGAAGATATTTACCTCAAGGATTCATGGTCTCGTTTCATGGCTTTGGGTCTCGGTCTCTTATATCTCGGCAAACAAGATGCTTCTGAAGCTACTTTGGAGACATTGAAGGCTATTGAACATCCTCTTGGTAAGCAAGCTGAAGTTTTGGTTGAGGCCTTATCCTATGCTGGTACTGGCAACGTCTTGAAGGTACAAAAGATGCTCCATATGTGTAACGATCATTTGGATAAAGAAAAGGACGACGATACCTTCCAAGGTTTTGCTACTCTTGGTGTTGCTTTGATTGCTATGGGCGAAGAAGTTGGATCAGAAATGTCTCTGCGCACCTTTAATCACTTGATGCATTATGGTGAACCTGTCATCAGAAAGACGGTACCTTTAGCATATGGTCTTTTGTGCGCTTCTAATCCCCAAGTTAACATTCTCGACACACTCAGCAAATACTCTCATGACAACGACAGCGAAGTTGCTATCAGCGCCATCTTTGCTATGGGTATTGTAGGTGCTGGTACTAATAATGCTCGTCTTGCACAAATGTTAAGACAACTTGCCAGCTTCTATCACAAAGATGCTTCTAGCTTATTCATGGTTCGTATTGCGCAAGGCTTATTGCACATGGCCAAGGGTACAATGACATTGAATCCTTTCCACACTGACCGTCAAATCATGTCACCTGTCGCTATTGCTGGTTTAATGACCAGTATCATTGCTTTTACTGACCACAAATCATGTAAGTGTTATCTAAACGTGTCGGTTACAAGTGCCTAATACTGATTGTGTTGTAGTTATCTTTGGTAAATTCCACTACTTGTTGTACTCACTTGTCACTGCCATGTATCCTCGCTTCTTGATCACATTTGACGAATCTGTCGAGAGTCTACCTGTCACTGTCCGCGTTGGTCAAGCTGTGGATGTGGTTGGCCAAGCAGGTCGTCCAAAGACTATTACTGGTTTCCAAACACATTCTACTCCTGTCCTTCTTGCTCATTCAGAACGTGCTGAATTGGCTACTGAAGAATGTAAGTTTCTGCAATCGATAATTGCAACGTCAACACCAACATTAACCCTCACTTTGCGTTTTCTAGATATTCCTTTGGCTCCTGTATTAGAAGGCATTGTTCTGTTACGAAAGAACCCCGATTACATGGAGGAAGATAAAGAATAAAATAAAAGCAAAAGGTAGCAGTTCAACATTTACATATACAATAAATACAATAAAAAAAAAAGTATAAAACCACCACCTTTGGAATTTGTGCGCATGAAATGTCAGTTGATGGTTACGCAAAGTCAAACAGTGGTAATACTGCGCTACAGGCTTCAATTATTCCATGTATTACAATCGCGCTTTATTTGAATTGAGGGAATTATCGGGTAGAGTTCAATGTGTAGGTAGTCGACATCAGTTTTGTATTGATTGGATCCACCTTCTTGTTGAGCTTATTCAGTTGTTTATTTTGACTATCAAGCTCATCATTCATAGTGGTTGCCATGGCTCTCAGTCTTGCAGTTGCATCGCCTAGTAAATCCAAATTGCCATCAATCTCGTCCTCAATAGCATCATCTTCTTCGTCAGCTTCAAACTGATATCTGTTGCGATCAGACTGCGATCGCCCCTTGTGATAGCCTTCTTCTCCTTTCAGTCGCATGGCTTTTCTTTGAGCGTCCTCAATTCGAGCACTAGAATCATATTCAAACTGGCGAATGTTGTCTCTCTCGGCCATGTGATCTTCATGATCTCTATGGAGTCTATCCATTGCTTTTCTATTTCTAGAGCCCTTGGTAAACGGGTTTTTTACTACAGGTATGAAAATAGATCGATTCAGCTGCTTCAACTCTCCAGCTTGATTGGAAGCACGATCAGAATAAGCCTTTGATAAATCCACATTGCGATCAACATTTGCGATTTGAGCTACATGATGCCAGCGTAAATATTCAAACCTGCATGTTTAAGCAAACACTTACTGGATTGGGTGCCCAACATGTTCATTGTATTGGCAGCAGTTGCTTCGGTTTCGCTGATTTTCTGCAGAGCATTTCGAGTGCTTGCTAGCGTATCTTGCTTGACACTGCGAATTTTGTTTTGAATTTGGATAACTTCTTGATCTTCATCACCTTCAGAGAATTTGCTTGCTCCATACGAGTCTTCTTGTCCGCTTGAATCATATCTGCTCTTTGACTCCTGATAACCACCGAATAAATTCCTTCTGTTCTGTGTTTCATCTCTAGCAGCAGGAGCACCAGTGCCATAGCGACCTTCATAAGTGTCCGCATTGGCGGCCGTGGGTGTCTGTGAATACTCAGTAGAGTAGCTGCTGGAATCATTTTGCTCCTCAAATGGATTAGTAGTTGTCTTGCCTTTGTCCTTCTTTTTCCAGAACTTCATAATGAAAATGTCGTTAATTAATGTAAATTGGAAAGAAGAGATAATTTGGCATGTTGGTATCACCAATGGAACAACCAAGCATTACTGTTTAACGTCCGAATGAATAACGTCACTATAAATTGGGGCTTCTCATGTTTGTTGTTCATTCAAATCAACCGCAAATATGACAACTACAGAGCAACAACTATACAATGGCGATAAGATACCCATTCTAGGCTGTATGTATTAACAGATCCCAGTATAGAGAGCCGACTAGATCCTGAAAAAACATTGAATCAAGTAGGAACCTACAGAATGAAGACGGTCGAAGAGCTTCGTCCTGTTGTTTATGAAGCAATCCGTTCAGGCTACCGCTTAATAGGTCCGTTTAGACCATTGCACTTTCTACGTAAGATGAACTCATTCATATTTGAGCAGATTCAGCAACCGTTTATAGAAATGAAGAGGCACTAGGACAGATTTTGAACGAGATATTTGAGGATCCTAGCTTCGGCGTGCAAAGAAAAGATCTATTCATCACTTCGAAGTTATGTATGTAACACTTGAAATTACGTTTCGAGCGTACGCTAAGTTTATTTTGACATCAAAGCTCCCCAAAATCAAGGGTTTGATGCCTGCTACCAAGGTAAAGATCACACATGTCAGTTGTAGCGAATCCCTTTACAAATTTAACCTGGCTTGTATCATTCAGCTGTCCATGATTCACTTGAAAGGTTTGGTTTGGACTACTTTGATTTGTATTTGATTCACTGGCCTGGGTAACTTAATAACCATGGACATCACTTTGTGTGGGCTATTAACACATACCTGCTGAAACAGAACCTCCAAAAAGAAGTTGTCAGATACTGTCAATGAGGAGAACCGTACAAACAGTTATAAAGCGTTGGAGAAGCTGTACTCGGAAGGAAAAGTAAAGCATATTGGTGTTTCAAATTACACAGAAAAGCATTTAAATCATTTGCTGAGCGTCTGCACAGTTATTCCACATGTACATCAATTCGAGCTTCACCCTTGTTTGTATCAACCTGGTATTTTGGAAATATGTAAAAAGAATAGCATTCAAATTCAAGCATACTCTAGCTTGGGAGAAGGCTCTCTCATCAATGGCGAAGTAAAGATTGATTGCTTGCAAGACATTGCCCAGAAACTAAACCAATCCAAGGCACTGGTGCTATTGCGTTGGGCCGTTCAGCACGGGTGGATTATCATACCCAAATCCAAGACCACTGCCAGAGTAAAAGAGAATGCGAATGTGCTCTCTTTTGAAATTCCAAAGGATGTAAGTACACAACTCTCATTTAATGGGGACTGCAGCTTAACACTTGCTGCGTAGGATATGGACTTGTTGGATAACGTTCATACTTTTGAGCCTCGTCGCTTTTGCTGGAATCCATCAGATGTTTATTAGCTATAGGTTTCTCTCATACAGTAGATATGAGCGAAATAAACTGCCACAGTAGTGCTCCAATTTAAGAAAAAAATGAGATTGTCATCCAGTTCATTAGGAAGATGCACGATATTTTTGTATTATTGATACTAGTTTATACAGATTTTTATTCAACTTTTGGTGCAATACAATACATAGCAGATGTTGATGGTACTTGTGATATGTGACTAAGCTGTGAATTTGTGTATACAGCCATGATAAGATTATAAAGTATATGCGTAGAGATAAAAGCACTAGAAGCGTTCGTAAACACGATGGCTCTTTGGTCGGCTACTTTGAGGCTTGATAATGTTTCCTTCACGGTCTACTTTTACAATATCTTTAAACGCAAAGCACCTTTCATCCAAGTGTTGTAAAACTGCCCTAATGTCTTGGAAAGCCATCTACATAAGAATATAGTGTTAATTCTGCTGTACGCTACTGCGCGTGTGTGTACCATACTCTACCCTTTTAAATTTGCTAGGCGCAATAATGTTTGGTATGAAAAGGCAGTAGATCCCAAATTCATCTACGTACTTGACCATTCTGTTACTGTAGTGTTTGAAAGTGCTCCAGCAACACGTGTAATAGGTTTTTCCCTGTCTTTTCAACTCGCCTAATAAACATCAAAGTGAAACTAAGTAATCAGGCACATGCTTTGAATATAGGGCACATACGCTGCAGCTCTCTGTAATAGCCTTTTGCTCTTGCAACTGCTACTTTTTCTGGATATTCTTGATATAACCTTTCCAGCAGTTTGCCAAATCGAAAGCCAATAAAGTTTTCCTGACATTTGTATAATATTTTTCCATCCGTGTCAGAGCTGCCAACATGGTTCAATACACTAAACGTCGATACCGTAGACGAGAAGTTCACCAAGACGCTGTCATTGATGGCGTAACATCTTTCTCTGAGCATCGCTTCGGTTCTGGCTACTTGAGATGTCATTTGCGCAAGGTCTGAAAACAGGTCAGTTCTTTGTTTTTTTTTTAAGTAAAAAAAAAAAGTTTTGGCTTACATACCTTCGATACCATTGTCAGTCAGGACCTTATGCACACTTCTGTCATCGCTTCTGTGCTTTTCTTCTTTGGGCTCCAATTTAGGTGTTACTGAGCGACCAAGTCGAGGAGTGCTTGATGGCAGTATGTTTCGCTTGCTGATAGCTGCGTTATCACAGGGAAGACCTATAGCATCACTGGGGTTTGGGTTGGCATAGATTGGACTGGTCGCGGCTTCTCTACTGGCAACTGAATCTGTTTCATCGTCTGTTGTATTGACAATAACTTCGGGGATTCTACCAGTGCTGCTGCTGTTCATATCAGGCGTGTAATTGATCACCGAGCTATTACTGTCAGCATACTTTACGACAGAGTTATCAAAGATATCCTTCATCACCAAGCGCAAAGTATCTGATTTTTTGATGAGCCCGTGTCCTTGCATGTTGATTAGCAGGTAACTTACTTCCATTTATTTCTTGACATTGTGTCAAAATACTTATCAAAGCATTTTTCTCGTTGTCATCAGCGTTCCAAGTGGACGGCGTGTTCTTCCTTACTTTGCACAGCTGGTATTCTGTGTACAGATGGAACAGCTCCTCGTTGATCAATGAATCTCCTTCTTGACTTGAAATCATTGTTCAGATTTCTCTTTATGATAGAGATTATAAATATGGTGGGAAAGAAAGTATGAATGGATTGATGGCTTTACAAGGAAAGGAAGAGAGAAAAAAAAAAAAGAAAATTGACAATACGGACAGGGCTTGAGCCTGTTTTTTTTTATATCTTGATAAATTATGAAGCGTTTACGGGGACAGCGATGGCAAGATATCAGGATAAATTTATTATATTACACTTTTATTATTGTATAGAATTACGTATGTTACAGTTTTCTCTCTCTCTTTTTTTTTTTTTTTTTTTTTTTTATAATTCATGCGCTTTTCGAAGGTCTCGGCTTGCTTTGATCAGAGGAATCAGGGTCTTCACATTTTCTCCTCTCTTCAAGAAGGGATGCTCTAATAACGTCTTGGCGCTTGGTCTTTCTACGCTGTCTACAGTCAACGATTGCTTTAGGAAATCTTTCAATTTGTCAGATAATTCATCGGGATGTTGCAAAGACGGTGTTCCATTTGTGGCAATCAAATACAAAGCTCTTAAAGGATTCTCATGCAAATATGGAGGTTCACCTTCAATCATCTCAATCACCATGATACCTAGCGACCAAATATCAATCTTGGGCCCATATTCCTTTCGGGTAACAACTTCAGGTGCCATCTAGTGGGTTTGTCAGTATACCAATGCCATGATTGGAAAAAAAAAAAAAAAAAAAAAAAAAGCATGAATATCTTACCCAATACGGTGTGCCAACCATGGTTGTTCTGGATTCCGAATCATTCAGTCTTGCACAGAACCCAAAATCAGCTATCTCAATGTATTAGCCTAGTTCGCCTCCATATCCTACAGACACTTACTCAATTTAACATGGCCATTCAATCCTAAAAGCACATTATCGGACTTGATATCACGATGAATGATACCGAGGGAATGCAGATGATCAATGCCCTCTAATGTCTCTCTGCAGACTGTCGCAATTTGGCTCTCGGTCATCATACTTGTTGTAACAACGTCTGTCAAACTGCCGCCTTCCATGTATTCCATCACCACCCACAACTCGTTTGAAACCAAAAATGAATCAATAAAATTTACGATATTCTTGTGCTGGGCTTCTCGCATCACCAAAATTTCATTGATGATCACTTCCTTTCGAGATTGCTGTGCCAAATTCATCTGTTTGATGGCGACTGACATGTTGGTATCAACTGACTGCGCTGTATAAACACCACCAGAAGCACTGAATAAAACACGGTAATCAGCCCACCCCTTCTTTTTTTTTTTCTTTAAATGCACCCACACTCAAACTTACCCTTGGCCAATTTTGATCATGTTTCGATAAAGTTTTGTAGGATCAGCATCTGTGCAAATAGCTTGAAGATCTGCAATTACTTGAGCATCCTTTAATGCCTCTTTTTGTTGTCTTTGTTCTCGTCGAAGTTGTCTTGTCTTGTCTTGTTGGGTATCCAAAGCTGGGTCGAGTGGAGCTGCTGATGGGGCAATGTAAACGGATGACAACACGCGGGGTGGTTTATTAGATCTAGGTGGCGGTGTTGGTGTCTTTGTGAGTGCCGCTGTCATATCGTCCGTTGTTGTTGATCCAGTTGCTTTCATTGCTTGAATAGGCAAGTTTTTCTTGGGTGACACGGCTGGTTTAGTTGACAGTGGTGGTTTGGGTGGAGGCACCTTTTGTAACTGTGATGGCTTATCTGGGCGAGCTGGTATAGGTGGTGCAGATGATGCTGTTGAAGGAGGACTGGAAGGCGTCACTTGGGCTGAGTTATTTGCATGAACGGGATGAATAGATGTTGTTGAATTAAGCGAAGAAGAGGAGGAGGGAGGAGGCGGAGGTGGTGAATCATTAAGTCGACTGTATTGATGATTTAGATTGCCTTTATGCTATACAAAAAAAAAAGAAGGAGTTAATATCAACCAAAACGGTGACAAGAAAATAATAAAACGACATACTGTAATCGTTGTAGGCGGGCGAGTAGGTACAGGAGGCTTGGTATCTTGCGTACTAGAAACAACGACCAATTGTGGCCTTGTTCGCTGCGGTAATGGCGGAGGGCTTGCCCGAGACGTGTAATTTCTGGGATGAACATTGTCAAACTTCTCCCAGACTGTATCCAACGACTGATCCTTTGAGTCTTTGTAAAATCCCAATACATCCAATACAGCCTACAAAACCACATGAGTCCTCTTATCCCCTTACTCGAACTATGTTTGAATATACCTGTGGATTTTGTTGCTGCTCTTTTTTCGTAATGCCACTCTGCTGAAGCAAAATATGCCATTCTCTTGGCATGCCTGTAAATTCGCCAGTTTGTGGATTGAAGCCGACATGTGTTACATGAACCATGTTGTATGGGGAGGATATCTTGGCTTTTCCGTTGCCATTGTGTTGTGATTTGGCATGTGAGCTGTTGACAGATGATGCAGATGAATTCCCTTGTACAGTCCACAAATCTACACTCATACCACTACTCAATAAAATTCTCCTGAAATCCTACTATTCCACTTACCACTGACACTACCGACTACTTTTCCCAGCATGCCCTTCAAAGTCGAGCCACTTCTCTGGGCTACAATAGGTGATGGTATTGTGTTATTTAATGAAGATGTAGATGATGAGCTTAATGCTGTAATTTTCTTGTGGTTGTTGCTGTTGTTGTATCCTGATTTCAATGTCCCATTTCTAATAGGTCTCGGTGGGGTTGCTGGTAAAGGTGGAGGCAGCGAGGCAACAGAAGAAACCAGCACAGGTGGTGGTGGCGGTGGAGATGGTGGTGGAGGGGGAGGAGATAATCTATCAATTTTCTTGGTTGGTTTCGGTGGTAATGGAGGTAAATAGTTAGGATTAGGCGTATTATTGATTGTTGTAGCTGAATTTGAGGATTTTAATGTTGGCTCATTGTCAGATTTGCTGTTGAATAATTTAATATTTGCGGATACAAGACCTATCGCTGGAGAAGAAGGGGACGACATCCTTGATTCTCTCCAATATCATTGGAAATCCCTTGTGGTTTGGTATAAGGAAAGAAGAAGAAAAAAAGGAAAAAAGAAAAAAGATGTGACGCAGAGAAATATATAGTCGAGAAATGGAAGATCATTATCATCATCATAGCAAGCACCACCACAAGCGGAGTATTTTATTTCATTACTGGCTACACTGCTGCTACTGCTGCTGTGTGCTTGCCATCCATTCAATAAAGGCATAACAATCTCTCTCGTAAACAGCTCTTGACGTAGCCATTATACTAGTAACTAACCAAATATGTGTTGTGCTTTCTTCGCCTCTTAGAACGGTTACATCACAGCCATCTCTTTCAAGATTTGCGATGAATGTTTCAATGCTCGGTTTGAGTATCTCTTGGCTCCCGTAAGCTACGAAGAAAGGACAGCGAATTCTAGAAAAGTCTCCATAAACAGGTGATACAAGTGGATTTTGCATTTGGTTAGCATCGGTTACATATCTCGCCTTGAAAACGTCTAGCATTTTAGCAGTTAATGTATCTTGCATAACAGGGTATTCTTGAACTGTCAAATCCAACCATGGACACAGTAATGCGGCTCCTGCGGGCAAAGGCAATGGAGGCAAATCATCCTTCTTTTTGTCCTTTAATTGCAATAAGGTTGTAGCTACCAAGTTACCGCCTGCACTGTCGCCTGCCAAGATTACCTTGGAAGGACTGACACCTAAATCATGAACCAAATACCTGTAGCAATCAACTGCCTCGGTACAGGCCTTGGGCCATTTGTGTTCTGGGCTCAGACTATACTCCAACGATACTATACTTGCTCGGATATTGTGCATATTCTTCAATCGTTGGATGATGGATTGGAACGTCTCCATATACATGTAGGAATAGCCCTCTGTAAAACCACCACCATGAGTATACAGAATGATGAGGTCCTGTTCTGGAGCAACTTCTTCGGCTTGCTTCAAATCTTTCAAATGAGGCGCAATCCAGACACCTTTCCAAGATTCCTTTGATATGTGGTGAATCCAGCTCTTTTCTGCTTGCGTTAGAGGGTGTGTGGCAATGTATATCATTTGTCGATGAACAAACAGTGGCATCAGATACGAGTATCTAGCAATGACACGACGGACAGAGAAGGGTGTTTCAGACAAAGGCGCTCGCATTGTTTTCATCACTGCATGATTACTGTAAGGACCCTATTGAGCTCTACTTGTTCAAGCAACTTATACTTACATAGTATTCTGCCATTTTTTGTACCAACAAATGCAAACAAGATTGCAAACAGGAGTATATTCAGCATATCGCCAATGAAGGTTACTTTGAAAATTAAAAGCGGTCTTTTTTACATGTTTGTAGAAGATTAAATAGACGGCATTAACTAATCTTGAACTCAGGAGTACTGCTTATCGAGACATGGTTATACAGCAATGCCTTTGTATTATGATAGCTAAATGATGACTTTAGGTTATCAAGTCGATTCAAACTAAAAAGGCATTGTCGTCTCAAGTCAAACTTTATAGAAGGCGTAAGTAACGTGTGCGCAGAGAAAAATGTACATGTAAGACTAACATAAAATCATTGTTTTTCTCTTCATCTATGTTGATTGTAGACTTGTAAAATTTCTATTAGACCCACTGCAGATATTCGTCCACATGCAATTGTATCCATAGTAGTCTAACGTTTGTTCGGCAAGTCTCTTGGCTTTAGAAAAGTTAAGCCTGGCCACGACAACGTCACTAACCGCTCCCCTACGATGCATGGACATTCTAAGATTAGCTGTATTGTCACGCAATGCATCCTTGAAACATGGTCAACCTGTTCTCTCTTTACAAGTCAATGGTAAGGGAAAAAAATTCAGTGTATTCTGGATTATAACCACTCACTAATGCTTTGCAGGATGCCAGCTAGTTTTATACATGACCCAAATGATACAATGACAGAAATTGGCTGTGCGACAATACCTAAAGCTTTATCCGCTCTGCATTCGTTTATTACATTGAATAAACCTATGCACGCTTTTGCGCGTTACTCTTCTGTTCTGGCATTGCTGCTATCAAAGCGATTCATCACCTTCTGTTGTTGCGTCTTATAGCGTGTCCTCATATCGTACAATTGTTCTGCATGACTGACAACACAAGTTCAAAATAGTGTGATTGCAATATCTAGTATAAATGAACACTGCCCACTTTTTTTAAGACTAAATTGCCCATGAAAAGGAAACTTATTTGGCCGGATGTTTGAAGCTAATTTGACCAAGTTTGTGAAAATAAATTAACCTCATCATGCAATAGTTTGACCGACTTTTTGATATTTCTATTTCTTCATAATTGTAACTCCCAAGAATGATTTTCTTTCACGAGGTCCATATGCAGGCATTAATTTGATACTACATATTGGAATACTATACACTTGGCTTCTATACGTTTAGTCTTCATGTTTTCCAAATTGATATGAAAACTTTTGTTCAAAGAATAATATTTATTGTAAAAAGCGAAACACAAACTTATGTCTATTTTCCAGAGCTCAAACCAGAGATAAACATGAATGTTTTTTCTTTATTGTATTCTGTTCAATTACCTTTTTTCACCAAGAAAGAGCAAATGATGATGCAAACTTTTCAATCTCTGGATTTAGTATTCTTTTGGAGATCAACAAAAGAATTAGGCAAATGTAGCACACAAATCAGCATTAACATCATTGCATACATTGTTAAAATCACTCACCTATCATTCGAATCAGAAGAAGATGTTCGAAAAGGGCAGATTACCCAATTTGCTTCCCAGACAAAGCTTGAGGGAGATGAAGGATGGTTGAATCCTTTCAGGGGTCAATTGAGGGTTGGTTGAGGGTCAATCGAGGGTTGAATGGGTTGAATAGAGGTTGGATGGGAACCTTGGCGTTTGGCAAAATCTCATTCAACTCCTCATTTAACCCATTCAACCTCTCATTCAACCCATTCAGCCTCTCATTCAACCTCTCATTCAACCTGAAAACCTGGCATCATGTGCAATGAAGCATTTTGGGAAACAATTTTGTCAGGTATTCACCACTATACTTAGTTATACACTCAGGGGATTGCTTATATGAATTAATAAACAATACAGCAACAGAGACAGGACAGTGCTAGAATACTGGAAATTGAATACAGGATTAATCTCACAGATAGAGGACAGGGACAATGATTAAGTACTTGGCAAACAACAATACTTTATTGATTGTAAACTTTACAACTAAACATAATATAACTGATGAAGAAGAAAAGGTGATATATAATATTGTCGAGGTATTTACATTATTTTTACAATTCCCTACAATACAGTGAAGGGTTATTAATAGCTACTCTTTGCGGTTGAATTTATGATTTTAGTTTTGACGTTTGATTTCTAATTGGTGCAAGATGTGCTTTTTGTTCGTGGCAGATTCATGGAATGCTGAATGAAGTTTTGCAAATGTTCAACTGAAACTTTCAATAACCTTTAAAGTGAGGCTTCCACATCAGTCAACTTACTTACTTCTTCTGACACTATCCTTCAAAGCTTTCCAAAACTGCTGGATAGGGTTGAGCTCAGGGGAATAAGGTGAGTTTCTTCGTTCAATAATTACAGGATCAATGATATTTCGCTCCTTTTTGGAAGCTGCTTCGTCGATCTGCTGCTCTTTATCTTTTGCGGAGATTCGTCCAATTTGTTAGTGAAATGATGGGTGTTGGTGTTCGGGGGTCTTGGAGATCCAGTTTCACATAAATAAAGAACCTTTGCAATTTATTTGACCAGAAGTTGGTCAAAATATTTGTATGATATGGTTAATTTATTTTCGCAGACTTGGTCAAATTAGCTTCAAGCATCCGACCAAATAAGTCTCCTTTTTATGATCAATTTAATTTCGCACAAGTGGGCAGTGTTTTCAAAAATTCGGTAAATTGAGAGTGGAAGCACTGTATGAAGCAAAGCGCGTTGTTATAGAATTCGGCAGTAAATTATCCACCTTGATCAATAGATAAGGGGAGCCATAAAATAAACTATTACTGTAGTAGCTGCACACAAGACGTTTTAGTGTGTGGCATGTAGCACACATTTACATTAACTTTTCTCACAATAACAATTATTGTATATGAGGATGATCTCATTCTGAATTGCACCATCAGATAAAGAGTCTGTATAATGCCATTTCAGGTAATCAGTGCTTACGTGGGTTTTTGTCGATCGGTCGATACAGCAAAACTGCGTAAATATTATCATAGTGACACGGTATGAAACATTGGATATCGGTGATGAAGATATATAGAATAAAGCAAGATAATGCCAAGGGGACGCGCAAAAGGCGTTCATCGACGATTCAGATCTACAGCGACTACGCATCGCTGATTTTTCGACTTGTTTTTGTTTGAGATGGCGTAATGAAGAAAACCCTTTGTCAGCGTAAATTTAGCCGGTTTTGATCTTGTAGTGGAAATGCACCGTTATGTTCTCTATCTTGGCTCTCAAATCAAGTTAAATTAAAAAAAAGAGTGTATTCGAAATCGAACATTCTCCCTCTCTCTCTCACTCTTTATGCAAAAAGCTGATTAATCTTTTCTTCACTGTTCCGTCATGTCTGATAAGGATGGTGCAAATTGATCTATCGGGATCGAGGACTTAATGAACCATTTAACCGATCTGATTGGGTTCAAATGAAGAAAACCTTCGGTATGTTGACTCTCCGCATCGAATGCAATGATATAGTGAATAGTGGGGAAATGAATCAGTAGCAACAAGCTTGAGTTGTATTATCTGGAAATCTGAACAAACATCAGATGCACTTGTCCATAATCGACATTGATCTGTATATTTATGTTTTCTGTCAAATATGATGGCCCTATCAGTGGCTTATTATTGTTACACTTCTCTTGTATCGGAGCGACAGAGTTAAAGGGGTTCTTTCAAAAAGTCTTACTGTATATATAATTAGGTTTTGTGGAGCACAAACACAAATTCCAGGTTCTTATTTCTTCTTAACTTTTTTTTGTTTTGTTTTTTTTGTTTTTTTCTGTCTCGTCAAACACAAACATGCTCAACACAACCGAGGATATCATTGATAACGCTTCAAACATCTTAATTGAGGAAGCCCTAAGCATAAGCGAAGCTGCGCAGAGATTGAAATCCAACACAGAGTCAAGAGATGGGTACCATCAAGCCATTTATCTCATGTTCAAATCCTTGGATGCTGGAGGAAAAGTAATCGTAACTGGTGTTGGTAAATCTGGAAAGATTGGCGAAAAGATTGTGGCTACTATGCTGTCAACTGGCACATGCGCTACATTTCTGCACCCGGTAGAGGCATTGCATGGTGATCTCGGCACAGTTCAACCCAATGATGTTGTATTGGCCTTATCGTTTTCTGGGAACACAGAGGAATTGCTCATGCTACTTCCTAGTCTGAAGCACCGTAATATCCCTGTGATTGGCTTGGGTGGTAATTCAAAGAGCAAGTTGGCAAGAGAATGTGCAGCATGGATCGATGGTTATGTCAAGCGTGAGGCTGGTGACATTCCTGCTCCTACTTCGTCAACAACGCTTACATTGGCTTTGGGAGATGCTTTAGCTTTGACTTTGGCCAAGTTACGAACATTTACTACTGATGGATTTGCGCTGAACCATCCTGGTGGTTCTTTGGGAAGAAGATTACTATTAAAGGTGAAGGACATTATCATCGACTCATCCAAAGTAGCGACAGTGAATAGAAACACATCATTGGACATAGTTATCATGGAAATGACTCAACATCCTAGAGGTTCCGGTGTTATTGTGTTGGAGGATGATTTAGCAGATAGCAATAACCATCATCATATTGAAGAAAACACCAATAGTAATTACATGTTCCCTTCACCGCCCATTTCAGAAACATCCTCAATTGAAGACTACGACATTTCCTCCAAGAGCAGCAAAATTGCAGGTGTCATTACCCATGGAGATATTCACAGAGTTCTGAAGTCTGCCACCAAAGAAGGTATTTTCCAAATTAGAGCAGTGGATATCATGTCCTCGAACCCAGTTGTCTTTCAAGATGAAGGATTGGCTTCAGATGCAGTTACAACCATGAAAGAAAAGAACATCCCTCTGCTACCAGTGATAAACAGTGACAAAAACTGGGTTGGTGTCATCACATTGAAAGATCTGCAAGAGCTCTTTTAGTCTCTTATCCATATTTCTCATATACTTGTACTTTTATTTGCCTCTAATATCCACATACACACGCACACACACTCAATGACACACATTTTACATATGAATAAACCAAATTGCACTTTTTCTCTAATATTCCATTATGAGTGTTTTACTAGACGAAATGCCATTGAGTCAGGCGAAAAATTAAAAGTAAATATGACCTTGTATCCAAACGCTTAATGTCTCGAATGGAACAACGTTTTGCTGTGTAAAGTCACTGATATTGCCTGTAGCGTAAATTGCGCTGTATACTCATCCTCTGTACCATCCTTTTTAGGCTACAATTGAACCCATTGACTGTCAAATGGCTACTACTACGCTCAAAGAGTCACATTTCCAACATTTGAAAAATAAACTCTTTGAGAACCTTTCAATGTGTGCCTTTCATATCCAGGTTTTCCATCATGTCAAAACGAACCATTGAAGACGCAGATATACAATACGATAGCGAACAACAAACCAAAGCAGCTAAAGTATCGAATGGTGAATCATCAGAGATCGATATCCCCAAAGCGCAATCACTGCTACTTGCACGATTAAACGGCATTGAACTCCCTCACCAACTGCATGGAATTGACAAGGAATACAGCACACTGCACCGCATACTGAAGCAGACAGTAACAGCTGGAGAGAGCAACTCCTGCCTGATTGTTGGCAATAGGGGTACTGGTAAAACAGCACTGGTACGAACTGTATTACGCGATCTCCAAAAATTGGAGAACGAGTTTTGCGTTGTCAAGCTGAATGGACTAACGGAGACAAACGATCGTCTTGCTTTGAACGAAATATCTCGCCAGTTAGTCAGTGAACAGCAGGATCAACCTGATCGAACTTTTGTAAGATATCCGTCCGACTACAAAAGAAGCACAGATGCTAATTGATTGTTCTACATGACAGACATCGTTTGCAGACTCATTTGATTATTTACTGTCCTTGCTCAAATCAGGCGACAAATCGTCTTTACCGGTGATATTTGTATTGGACGAATTCGATCTATTCGCTCAGCACCCCAAGCAAGCCCTTTTATACAATTTGTTTGATGCTGCACAGAGTGCTCAAAACCCCATGGCAGTGATAGGATTGACTTGTCGACTAGATACCCTCGACTTGCTGGAGAAAAGAGTCAAATCAAGATTTTCGCACAGACAGATTTACTTGTTTCCATCATCCAACTTTGGCGAGTTTCTAGATATTGCAAAAGGTACATTGATGTTGCCTGGAGATTACCGAGGAAGCGATGCATTCAACATGGATCTTGAGGAGCTGTTTCAGAACCCTACAGTCAACGGTATTCTAAGACGTATATTTGACATATCAAAGGACATCAGAATGTTTCAAAAAATATGCGTAAGTTGAATGCAAGATGGTTAGGAAGAAGCTCACTCAATGACAAACGTCGACCCTAGTTTCCAGCTGTGTGTACAATGAAAGGACAAGCACCATTTTTATCGATTGAAGAGTTTACAGAGTCGAGCCTTGTTCAGAGAGCTGATTCTAAAACTGAATTGTTAAAGGGAATCGCACTATTGGAATTGGTGTTGATTGTGAGCATGAAAAAACTGTTAGAAAAAGACGTTACAACGTTCAACTTCCAAATGGTGTATGACGAATACAAGGACTTTATGAATAGAACACAGGTGAATGGCATGGGATTTGGCATGAAATTATACAAGCGAGCAGTTGCACTAAAGGTATGCGGGTATGTCTCATGTCTTGTATCAAATGTCTTACTATGATGCGTGTGTAGGCTTTTGAGAACTTGCAAATGTTTGAATTGGTGTGTCCAGTAGATGCTCCTGGAAAATGTCCCAAAGAATACCGCATGACCAAACTCATGCTGGAACAAGCTCAAGTAACTGAGGCTGTATTAAAGTACAATTGTTCCCAGATAATCAAGAAATGGGCAACAAATGCTGCATAAACACTCTCGCTCTCACTACCACTGTAAAAAAAAAAGCTTGCCACAAGAATAAATCAATTGTACATACATCGCAGAGTTTTTCTAGCAAGTAACGTCTATACATTCAATCATGATGCCACATGAAGAGATGATTATTTTGGTTTTTTACATGCAAAAAAAAGTGTGTATTTATTTATATTTATTTACAGTGAATGATTCAGCTACGACTACATGTGGTTTACTCATGCTTGTGCTTGGGTTGATGAGCTTCTTCACTTTGCTTGTGGGCTTGCTCCATTCTTTGAACAGTTTCTCTGTCTTCTTGGGCTAATTGCTCGTCCATTTGTTCGCCACGAGACTTCTTAGTAGCACCATGAGCGAATTCTTGTTGGTGATGCTTTTCTAATTCCTTGACATCGTCAAACATTTGGTTATGGCCTTCATTGGACTTTTCGTAGGGACGGCCAGCTTGCAAAGCAGCTTCGGAGTGGGCAACATCAGAGAATCCGCGATGAGACATGTTATTTAGTTTTCTTTTTTTTGTAGAAGATTAATGGGTGTAATTTGATGAGAACAAGGGAAAAATTCCTTGGCCTTTTATACGATTTACTAGAAACAAAATCATGCAAAATGGAGTTTGAATGAAATAGTGATGAATCGTTATTGATGTCATGGGTTAGTAGTCTATAGGCACTAGAGAAAGTGTTAAATCATTCGGAACTGATGGAAGACAGATTCTTTGTATTTCCCGGTCTTGTCCTTGGTCAAAATATCCTTCACATCGGTAAGGGGATTCAAGCCGAGGTTATAAGCTCGTTCTACATACAGGATTGTCAATGATACACATACATTTTCTATTCAAAGCGTTCTACTGTTACCCCATCTATCCAATCTTTTTATGCCGACACAAGGGCCAAAAGCGTAATTTAAATCAAAAGCCCTCAAGAGCTTGTCTGTTTCGTCTAAATGTTCTTGATGAACTATTATAGTTTCAAATTCATATTTTTAGGATTCATGATGTAAGAATTGATCATTTGTATATGTACTTTTACTTTCAAACTTGTAACTAGCATCTGTAGTTTGTCGAGGTTCTTTGTGCTTGCCGATTTGAACGATGCTCTCATCATGTACCGATTTGAGTTTCTGTTGTTGCTGCTGTCTCGTGTTACGACGACTTTTGGGTAAATTAAGCGTGGACTGACTTTGCTTATTTGGAGGCATTGTATTGTGTCTTGTTTGTAGAAAAAGAGGAGAAAAGAAGGGAATAAATAAAAGACGAAACTATCCACGTCGATTTAATAGGAATTTATGTTTAATCAATCAGGTGAGAAGCCATTTAGTCTCAATGGCCATGTTTGATTGAAATTTTGTTGGTATCCTGGTCTTGTCAGAGCCATCAATGATGTAACCAACATGTCAAAACTGTAGTCGTGAATCCAAAGTTCGTAGTAGTAGTGTGCATTTGAGTTCATCGTGCCTGATTTCCATAGTTAAGATCATGTTCCTCGTATCATTGTCCTGTTCTTGCATGAAATGCTTATGGATATTGTTACTGCACAATTGGTACTCTTTGCACTAATAACTATTCCTTTGTGCACAATTAGCCAATACTCTGGTAGTAGCAACAGTGCATTATCAGCTTCATATAAAGTGGCTCTTGTAAGTAGTGATCATACAACATCCATGCAGGATTTGCTGTTGAAAACGTCAACGGCTGGTATGATTGCTGCTGCTGCTATGCTGCCAAAGTTCAATCCCCGCAATTATTGTGTTTCTGGATTGTGAAAGCTGGATTTATGGTCGTTTTGAACTTTTTTTTTCCTCTTATCAGTGATTTCTCGGAAAACGCTATATCTAATGCACTTGACGTATTAATTGTTTTGAGTACTTGCTTGGATTCCCTATCGAATGGTGCTAATAACTTTTTCATGTTTCACCAAAAATCTGTTCTAAATAAGGAGAAACTAAAAACACGTTTTCAGTCAAAAACTCAACTTTCGCATAATGAATTACCCAAACTAGCAATTTTACAAGATAAATTGGACTTGTAGGTCGTTTTTCACTATGGCATGTCATTGTGGAAAACTTCATTTTGGGGATGAAAAAAGCAATTGTTTGATATTCAATGATTTTTGCTTGCAACTACTGGTCAAAAAATGGAGCCATGGACCGATTTGTCATGACCCAAAAAAATTTGAGATGAAGCATCAACAAGCAAGTACTAGTCGAGAGCAATCGTTTGGTCCCATTCTGAAGGTCTAAATCAGCTTTTAGCTTGAGAAATAGCCTGTCAAATGTATTCAAATTTGGCCGTTTTTTAGCATACTATTGAGTAGAAAGAGCTAATGTAAGAACGATACCTAACCGTATGCGAATTGCTCACATTGGTTTTGACCTGGAGCATTGTAGAAGAGTCATATCCACAGTTACATTTGATGTTATGGAGGTTTTGACGCATATTATGGCATTTGATGTCATAGCGTAATTGCGTATCTGTGTACCTGTGTTGCAGTACTGCTTATAATATCAAGCGGTCAAACTTACCTGCGGATTATCGTGATGGTAAGTATAATTATATGTGATATAAAATTATGTGAAGAGTAGTAGTCGAAAATGATGAAATACTACCTTGACGCATGCGTCTAGTCAACGCAATTATGTCTAAAGTGTGCACAATAATCAATGAATACGTTATTCCCATATCCATCATATCAGGATAGCTTTTCTATTGATGGAGGATGAGGATGAGTTGGCTTTCAGTTTTGGTTTAATTTACGAATGGTATTGTTGATGCAAAGAAGTCTATAACTATCGTCTACATTACAAACGTCTCATGCATTAAGATCTCGGTTGCCAAAAGGCGGGGGGTAAAAGCAGGATTGAAAGCCTTAAAAGTTTCTCTCTTTTTTTTTCTGTTTGTTTGTTTAATTTCATTTCAATAATGGCACAGCGCAGAGTAGTAGTTACAGGATTAGGTCTTGTCAGTCCATTAGGTGTAGGAGTAAAAACTGCATGGAAAAACTTGTTGGATAGTCAATGCGGCATTATATCATTAGCTGAACGTGAGGGCTTTGAGAAATTACCAGTGAGAATCGCAGCCGAAGTACCTAAAGGCAGTTTCGAAGATGGCAAGTTTACAGCAAGTGAATGGCTGGATAAGGGAGTAAGGATATGGCTTTAGCATGAAATGATATCTATGACTGAACTCAACGTATTAGGATGACAGAACAATGGCCAAATTTTCGCATTATGCAATCGCAGCAGCTCGCCAGGCTATTAACGATGCTCAATGGATACCTGAGACGGATTCCGATAAAGAACGAACTGTAAGCGATGGAAATGGATGCAATATACCTGTAGCTCATACAGTTAGTAGGGTGTGTGCATTGGCTCTGGCATGGGAAGTTTGGAAGATATTGTTGACACTTCAGCTGCTTACTCATCAGGCGTAAAGTTTCCTTACGATTTCGGCATAAATCATGTACACCATGTTTGCTCACAGCAATTTTTAGGGTTATAGAAAAGTGTCGCCCATGTTTGTTCCTAGAATTTTGATCAATATGGCAGCAGGCCATCTCACCATGAAGTATGGATTTCAAGTAAGATTTATGCACAATATATGACTATTATGTGCAAGCAAACTAATAGCACTCAAGGGACCAAACCATGCAGTTTCAACAGCTTGTACAACAGGTGCGCACGCCATTGGAGATGCCATGCGATTCATTCAGTATGGCGATGCAGATGTCATGATTGCCGGTGGAACCGAGGCGTCAGTGCACCCATTGGCCATTGCAGGTTTTGCAAGAGCCAAATCATTAGCATCGCAATATGACGACAAGCCGACCGAGGCATCACGTCCTTTTGACAAGGATAGATCTGGGTTTGTCATGGGAGAAGGATCAGGTGTTGTTGTTTTGGAGGAATACGAACACGCTAAGAAAAGAGGAGCCAAGATATATGCAGAATTAAAAGGTTATGGCCTTTCTGGTGATGCTCATCATATGACTTCGCCCCCAGAAAATGGGCAAGGTGCTGTTCGATCCATGCGACGTGCTTTACAAGTAGCAGGCCTTTCACCAGCAGACATAGATTATGTGAATGCACATGCCACAAGTACACCGGCAGGAGATATTGCTGAAAATAGAGCCATTAAAACTGTGTTTGATGGTCACTGGGACAGTATCAATGTATCTTCCACAAAAGGAGCAACAGGACATTTACTAGGCGCTGCTGGCGCCGTTGAAGCTATTTTCTCAATTCTGTCTGTACATAATGATGTGATCCCTCCAACGCTCAACTTGCATCATCCTGCGAACGAAGAATTCAACTTGAATTATGTCCCACTCGTGCCTCAAGAAAAGCAGGTGAGAGCGGCCATCACAAATAGTTTTGGATTTGGTGGTACAAATGCCACTTTGTGTTTCTCGAAAGTTTAATAATAATAAAAAAAAAAGAAAAGCAAGGGATTTATCGCAAAGGACTATACGGCAACGGCTTCATTATAAAGGATTGCATATTGTTCACCAAGCGAACTTGTGATATCAACATTCATTGAGTAAAATAGTAGCGTTTTATGTGGCTATTACACTCACCTGTTTTGAATACAGTTTCAGCCCATCCCTCTGTGTTCCACGCATCTTCTCTTGTTGTCTTTCGCTTTTGCAAATCACTACGCAATCCATATTAGCATACGGCATCAGCTCAGTAATATATGTTTGGTAACATTACGGATATGTCCACATGTGATATACAGTATTCAATTCACCCAGTTGAGTGAACCAAGCGCCCACAGGTTCACAGAATTGACTTCTGCACTCGAGACCCTTGCGCCAGTACATTTCCCATTCCAATAATCTACCTGGCTTCAATTCATATTTACGAAGCTCGAAAATGCCGTTGGTCACTTTTGGAGGCGAGGTTTGCCAAAAATCAAATTCAAGCATAATACCATTTTCACGGGACATCAAAAGGGGACCTAGTTTCTTTATGAAATCAATATGGTCAGCATCGCTTTCCAATCTTTCCGAAGTATGTTTATGGCCAGGATAGCCTTTGTATTCCCAGATATGAACTGTGTGTGTGTGTGTGTGTTGAGTACCAGTTGATTGATTGACATGTCACTACACTTACCAAACGAATCCTGCTGCCCAATTTCGACAGACCAACTACCGCATAAATGAACATCATTCAAAGGATCGTTTGCAATCTTTGGCAGATGCTTGGATCTGGAAACAATGGATGAGGGATGGCGCACGGAAAGCTACACGCCATGACTTACACTAGTTCCTTATACTCGTCGACTTTCCCAGGTTTCACTTTGTGAACTTGCATACAAATCGAGTTTTTATTTGAATTCCCATATGATATATAAAAATCAGACTTACTTTGAAGTTCGTGTACATACTTTCCTCTTGCCAACATCTTTGAATGCGTTTGAGATTCAATCTCTCTGATGGTCTTTGATCCATAAAGAAGGTTTTCCAAGAAGTCATTTGCAAACTGCTGCTTTTTGTCTGCTGCTGCAAATCTTTTGGAGTCATCTTTTGGCTGGTTATCAGGAAAGTGGTTTGCGCCTTGTGTGTGGAATAGTTTGGGGACTGTTGCTGCTGTTCTGGCGGCAGCAGGTAAACGATGACGCTGTGACAGAGCAAATCTAGACAGCATTTTTGTGAATTTTGAAAGGTGAAAAAGCAAAAGAGACCAAACGGAAATGAAATCCCTTGTCCAAGATTAAATACTACACCATAACGACATAACAAACAATGCGAGGAGAAAAGGATTGTTTGATCCGGTCACATAAGGTTATTCACACACTGGTATCTGTCACACTCAAATGTCGCATGAAAAAGCCTGCTTTATGCAAATTGCTACAAGGCCACTCTGTCTGTTGAAATTTCTCTTGATAGCAACCTTCGTTGCAGATAGCAGCATCCTTTGGCATGCTCTGACATGGCTATAAACTAGCTTGATCTCCTCCAAAAAAAAAAAAAAGACTAAACATGACCCACAGTCATCTCTGCATTTCAGTTGATTACTTGCCAATATCGGTTAAAGTGGAGGTATTTTATTCGAGGTTGTTCTCTAGTGCCGGGCGTGGTTGATTCATGCATCGAATGGCTTCCACTTATATTTGAGACCACCTTTGATTTCTACTGGCTTGCCATCCAACATAGTGTGTCCTGGATTTGTTGATTTAGTTTCTGATTAAATGCACCAATTGAATGAATGGCTTTTTTTTTTTTTACCTTTCATGACTTGAACACCCCAAGCTCGACCATTTTTGCCCTCCTAGATAGTATTTGTGTCAATGGTTGTTGCACATAGTATCAATATGCTCTCTCTCTCTCTCTCTAACCTCCTTCAAATTCACTTTGGTGACCTCATAATAGCTGTTCTTTAGTGTAGGATTGTTGACAAACTTATTTGGAACCTATGATCCCGTACGGGTCATCAGTCTATCAAAAATTACACAAATCATAGATCAAGTCCCCATCTCTCCTCTTCTCCTCCTCCCCCCCCAAAAAAAATACTTACAATTCTGCTTCCAACACCTTCATTAGGAAGCGTACGTAATAATTGAAATAAGTTTTTACCACCTTTTGTCACTGCACTCATGTTAAGTAGGTATAGCAAAGGAAAGAAGAGAGAAAAATGGCAGCCCCCCACCCCAGTTAGTTGAATAATCTAAATCCCGGTGTGATAGAAGAGCAGCAACAATTTATTAATTCTGTTTCTTATCTTCACTAACAACTGTAGGAATGGATGAGGATGAAGAAGGTTTCTTTACCCAACTAGCAAGGTAGCCACCCCAAGTAGCTGCTGATGCCTCTGAAGTAGCAGGCTTGGGGTTCGACAACTCTGGTGTTGTATTTACACTGTTACCTTCCTTGATGTTGACATACGATTGCAAAGAGTCATGACTATCAGTACGATCTAATTTGTTGTCTTCTGCCGCAGTCGTAGCACTGGTTATGGTAGTACCACTACTAACAATAGGAGTTGGTGCCTCAATTTTAACAGCTGGTGCTGTTTGTGATGTGAATGCTGTTGTTGCTGATGATGATGATGACGATGAAGGGGTATCTTGCTTGTTATTGTATTGTTGCTGGTATCTACTGGTTGCAGTCGTAATCAATGTAGAGAACAAATTGTATGGATTGATGATATAGCCTCCAGTTCCATTATCAATTGCAGTTTCTCTTGGTTCAACAGGTTTACTTGTCTGCTCAGCAGATAAGCTGTGCGTTGTCTCTTGCTCATTTTCATGGCCCTTGAAGACGGCATCTGTGATTAATCGCTTTACGCTCTCAATCAGCTGCTTTCCATACAACACAATAGTCTCTTTCAATTTAGCTTGGATTTCCAGCAGTGCATTGTCAATGTGCTCTTCATGTGAATGTAAGAAGGGGTCAAGATATCTTGTATAAAACACAGAGGTTCCCTGTCGAGAAGTTAGACTGCGAACTGACGCTATTTGAGTGTGTGCAATTACCTGAGTCTGAGGCAATATGAGCCATAATACAATTACTAGCTTGAATTCTGTATAAAACGGGATCCTATTCATGCATTTAGTCTACCGTCATATTAGACCCTTGGCGGTTATACTTGCCAGAACAAGAATATATCCGAAAAGTACTCGATGGAGAGATAAGTGATTGAAACAATCCAAAAGGTCAACAGAGACCCAAATTCTTGCTGGTTGTTGACCTTGATGGCCTTGTAACAGATATACGCAGGATATAGCTGCAAAAGGCCTAATTTAACACAAAAGTATATTGCAGAAGTTATCATGTTTTGTTGTTGGTGTAAAATAAAAAGGAAGGTCTTTTTCTCCTATTCATTTATGCTTTATAGCAATAGTAACGAGCGGCATTGGTCGGAAATGCTGAATACCTTATTTCATATCAGCCGGACCATCAGGTGAACAGAAAGGAGGGTGGGGGGGGGGGAAGGGAGGACTATTCAGTGGGATCAAAACTGTGGTACCAATCATAAGGCCCCAATGAGGACATTTCAAAAACCCCACATAAATGGGATTTCATGCCATATATCAGTGTATTGTTTAATTAATTTTATTAATTTTTTTTTACAAGATGGCATCTTCAAAGCCATTATTGCGTTCTTTATTACCGACAGAGGCAGATTTCTGCAACAAGGAATCGAATACGATAGCAGGATTTTGATTCATGGCAATTTTCTTATTTTCAATGTTGCCCCATCGGGATGAATCAGAGACAGCAGCCTTTGGAGCCGTAGCGCATGCAGCCTTGAGCAGTTCAGGTCTGATCTGTTGTAGTACCTTTTGAATGAGAGCAGCGTCTTGTTGTACAGTTCTTTGTAAGTTGATTGCGGTGGGAAAAGTCATTATTAGTATAAAAATGAAGAAGAAGAAACAAAATTAATGCAAAATCCAATTCATCCCAAGAACGCCCATTTTTATAGCTTTATCTTATCTTTTATTATTGCCATTTTAACACATATTATGATATTCTCACACAGTGTTTCTACCTTACATAATCGTGGTAAAGCTGTTTAGCTGCATCGATGGTTCCGAAAGTGGCACAAAAGACACCTACCATAGCTACTATGAAACAAACAATGGCTTCATAGTCTGTCTTATGGCTACGATACCAATTCAATTTTAACCAGAATATGGAAGGTAGCACAAAAGATAAGGTATCTGATAAGATAGTTCCAACCAATGCCATGAAGTCAGAGAAATAAGGTATAAACATGGCGAAAATCCCACAAACAACAACTTGGCCAATACGTAATGAAATTCGCATGATTTTGCTAGTCGCATTTTCTTGCTGCTTTTCTATCTTGAGCCATGATTCGATCCTCGTTGTAAACACGTACAGGTAGAATGGAATGACGAGAATGACATGGATCGTAATCACAAACATGGCGATATTTTGTGATGATCCTACAGGCAGACTCTTGTAGACGGGTGATTGAACATGATCCCCAAAGACTAGATAGCATACAAGACCCATAGTAAAGTACATGATGCTAATCACACAGGTTGACACCAGCAGCACTTTGGACCATCGCTTGGGTGTGATCATCGAAGCTTCTAAATGAGGGTATATGACATGGCCGCAATAGGAAAAACTAAATGTACTAAATGCAATTGGAATGTTTTTGGGTATGGCAATGTCGTGATGAACAGCATGTATCTTTTCTGTATAGTCAGAGGACATGGAAACAACGCATACGACTAGTAATAGACATACTGTACATAGTGAAGCAAAGGTGCTTTTATAATGCGTGGGTGGGTGAGTGAGTGAGTGAAATCCCGTCGTTTATGCAAGCGCTCAATTTACCTGAGAAATGAAACGTCCTTCATGTTCCTCACCAATATAAACGGTACACCAATAATAGTAGCGATAAGCCAAATACAAGCTTTTCTTCCTAACCATATAAATCCATTCTGTGCTAGTATATCCGAGATATTCTCACTTGCCAAGATCATGTAAATGGTAGGCGTCAAGAACAAAAAGGCCTGAGAAAACATCCACCCTATGACTTGGCCTGGTTTGCCAAACGCAGCAAATCCAATGTCTGCATAATCTTTCAATCGACCACCGCCATGACACCTAAATAATCCTATTTAGTAAACGCTCAGTAACCAAAACCCATGGCAACTTACTTTTCTGCATAGAGGCATTTGATTAATATAATGCCAGTAAAATGTGACATACAAGCACTCGCTATGAGATACAGCAAGCCTATCCAGCCTGACTGGCTGAGGGCATGAGCAATGGCTAGTATACCTGTACCTGCCACTACACAACTTTATGGTTGTTCATGTCAATATGTGGCATTAGCAAAATAGATATAAAAAAAAAGACATTTACATGATGCTGGATAGAGTGTTTGTATTAGAAACGTTTCTTTTTGAGTCTTCTTCTTCTTCTTCCTCTTTCAATGTCACTTGTGCTGGCTCCATGTCTACATGCTTGATTTCATTTTCCACTGGTAATTTCATTGCCTGCTCAATTGGAACTAGTTCAATTATATCGACATCTGGTATTGTCATATTATCGCCATGATTGTATTTTGGTGGAGCAGATATTGATCTCATGGTTATAAATCAAAAGAGAAAGAGGATAACTGCAGAATCTCGGCATCATTAAATGAAAAAAGGTATTAAGCTCGGTACAAACCATACAGTTGTAATAAGAAGGCAACCAGCATACAATGTCGTGGCCAATCAACAAGGATGTTGTTTCTCTACACTTTGTTAAATATTGCATGTCGAATTTGAAAAATTAAATGGAAAAAAAAACAGACCTTAATTTAATTAAACTTAATGTATCGTTCATATCAGCCAGCGATTAGTAAGTGGGTAGGAGTAGAATTAATAGGAAGCCAGGACACATCAGGTCTTGACGAAATCAACTGTATTTAAATCTATGTGATGCCATTAGCATCGACTTATTAGTGTCGACATGGTATGTAACTGAACCGCTGAATCCTTTCAGAAGTATACGCTGGAGAAATTGTTATGTGTAAGTGGTTATGATAAGGCGATGCAGTAGGAAATCTTCCAAATTTTGTTGACTGGCTCAGTGAAATTGACTAGAGTATGAATGTTCAAAGTCTCTGTAGCATATTCACTCTGATCAATTGTAAATATTGTTATTTACACAATCGAAAATTACTTCTTTATAACTTTTACTTTGAGCACAAATATCAAATTTTACACAATCATACAGTATCATTCTCCATCATGATATAAAACGCTAAGAAATACGCCGAAAACTCTATAACTTCACTTGTAACTGTGGAGATGATTCTTCTACAATACTCTAGGTCTATATTTATGCGAACAGTTTATTTACGAGTAGACAGCACACTCATATTAACTCTTAATACTTAATAGCATGCTAAAACACAGCCAATATTGGATACATTTGACGAATGGTTTCTCGAGTTAGAAGCTGTTTTAGGCTATCAGAATAGCACAGAATCGTTGCTCTCGACAAGCAATTACTTGTTTGCACATTCTCTCAATTTTTTATGCGACCAAAAAAACATGGATGGAAATCGATCCAAACCATGAGCTACCCCCTTACAGAAACATCAAACATCAGTTGATTATTTTTTCGACCCCAAGAATGAAGACTTTTGCTATTACGAAGTATATTAAATCGAATTGATTTTAGTGATCCAGGGCAACATCTAAAACCACTTTTATGAGACCTTAACATGTGAAATCACGGAATTTCGGTAATAATCCACTTTTCATACTTTTGGGAATGACTTGGTGTTCTTGTTCAAAACGTTTAATATAATTAGCGCCATTAGATACATTATAAAAAGTTAAGCATAGATATATTAGAAAGTAGGGCGCGGTGACCACAGCTCTTATAGTCCAATTTGGCAAAACCCATGAAAGCGAGCATTGGGAAATGGCCAAGTTCAAATTCCGATATCATCAATCACCATCATCACTTCAACCCAGTACCTTATTCATGAAATAAAGCGATGTTTTTATTAGCTAACCCTTTATATATGCTATATAAATACTCAGTATATAAGATCCATGGTGCATAAAGCTGGTAAGGCCGTGAAAGTACTATTGGTTGATCATTATTGACTCGAAACATTGACCAGGATTGTAGTCGTTTCTTGAGGGTTGGCAAGCTTTTATCTACCTTATTAAAAGGTGTGAAGAAGGATACTTTCAACCATCAAAGGATGCTGTTGACTAGCCATTGATTGCGAAATGTGTCTGATCATGGCTAATTGCGCACAAAGTAATATTTCACTGTGTGGAGAGTAGATTGTGCAAACAACAATACCCATCAGCAATATTCCCCATCGGTTCAAAGCATCTATTTTCGTCAATAATATTTCCATGCCCATCTTTAAACAAATATACTGTATTATAGTAATCGAGAAGGGTTGAGACAAGAAAAGGTCTGCATTAATATTTTTTTTTTCCACGATATTAGTGTTGTTTGATCTGCGACATCAATTTTTATATATTCAAGAGATAAATTTTAAAAGAGATACAACGTGGTAATATAAAGAAAAAGGGGCAGGGCAGGAGGGTGCTTCCTTGGTATTTTCACTGCTGGTTTTTTGTTTTATACACGATTGCCATCATGAAATCCCCCCTCCCCCTTTGCCAATATTGTGCATACTTATTTCTTCTTGTGAGATTTCTTCTTGCCATCGCTGGACTCATGGGATGCTTTCTTTGACTTCTTCTTCTCCTTCTTCTCGGAAGCGGGCTCAGCAATAGGTTGTTCTGCCTTACGCTTGGCTGGTGTAGATTCAGCGGGCTCCCCCAAGGTAGCTTTGTAGCTCTTTGTTTCTTTATCAAATCTTGCCTTTTCCTTCTCGGCAGCCTTGACAAAGGGTTGCTTTTCTTTATCGGTTAAAGCGTTCCATTTCTCACCAATAATTTTTGCGATATCAACAGGGCGAACGGTAGGATTTTGCTTGACGACATCAGGACGAACAGATTGAGAATAGAGCATATAGCTACTCAAGTTTCTCTTGGGGGCATTGGGATCCTTCTCGGCCTTCTTCTTTTTGGGCTTTTCAGTAGCGGCGGAAGCGGCGGAGCCGTTGCCAGTGGCATTGGAGGAGGCCTCAGAGCCAGCAAGCTCGCTAGAATTCAATAAAATTTCAGAAAAATCTTTTAAATTCTTTGTGAGATTTTGAATGACTTGATCAATCTAAAATTTGAAATGTTAGCAAATCACGCACACAGACAATAAAATCCAAGAATTATAGACTTGTACTAACGCGATTTCTATCAGTATTTTGTAAAACCATTTTCCAACTTGCTATATTTGTTTGTTTATGGGAAAAAAGAGCGAAACAAAAGGGAACCGTTTCCGCCCAAAATTTTAAAGAGGATGAAAAAAAAAATTGTTTTCCCTCTGGCCCTTTCTTTTTTGCCCTCCAATGTTGGCCGGGTTGATTGGGTTAAAAATAAAATTTTAAGGCCACTTTTTTTTTTTTTTCTTCCTGTGGTGTGGTAGTAGGGGGGACGTAGTATCAGCGGGAGGTCTTCTGTTGTTTGTGTTGTTGATTTTGGCCGAAAATGGAAGGGGAGGGAGGAGGGGGGAAGGACGGGGGGCAAGCTAAGGGGGAGAAATTAGTACGGGCCTCAATCTGCTGCCTCGAAAAAAAAAGAGCACGATATTTACAGTGAAACTTGTTAATATATTAGATTTTAATAATAGACACGATCATAAAGAAACAGCATGCTGTTTGCTCTTTGTTTCTCTTCTCTTGTACATGTTGCTCTACTAAATTATAAAATTTTAAAAACATGAGCAGTTCTTTTGCGAATAATCCAATTCAGAGCATCAGTGCATTTTCGACTAAATCAGATGCAGTAACCACATCAACTGCTGTGCCATTCGAAACCACTATTTCTGTTGCATCTGTTGACAGCATTGCCGGCATTCCATCCGTTGTTGTAGCACAATCATCATTGTCTGCTCCGTTAATTCCTTTATCCTCCTCTAAATCTACCATCAACGCAACACAGCCCACGCCTACACTCTCTACTGGTACTACAATAACAGATGCCCGCCGCAAAAATAGTCTGTCGCAGGGTGCATTAGCCGGCGTAATTGTTGGCTCAGTGATAGGCGGTTTGATGGTTCTGGGATTCATTTGTCTGCTCATTCTACGCAAAAAGAGATCCAAAAGCCATCGCATTTCGTATCAAAATCAAGAGAAATCACCATTGCCAATTGACACAACAGTAGCTGCCCTCACTACTCCACAGCAACATTTTAGGCATTCCTATAGAAATTCTACCATGAGTCAAAATAGCACGCTTCGATCTCTTCATTCACAAAGAGTGACAAACGGATTCACACCGTTTACAGCGCCAACAAGCACCCTGACTACAGATTTTTCAGTGGAAAGTCCTTCAACACCTGTCATTGATGAAGATTTTTGGCAAAACTCACCTCCCATTGGCACATTTACTATCATCTCTTCATATACACAAACATTGGATGATGAATTATACATTCAGCCTGGAGATCAAGTTCAAGTATACATAGAATATGACGATGGTTGGTGCCTTGGGATCAACCTGACACGAGGTTGTTCCAGAGGTGTGTTTCCTCAGCATTGTCTAGGCGAAAATCAAGAGCCCTGACAAAATGTTGATTAAACCCGCGCATGCTGTCAGTTACTGTATTCTGTGGCTGACACTTGTGCATACTGCTGCTGTCCTCCTTGCTAATTAAATAAAGTAAATTTTAATTTGTGTAATCTTCCATTTTTCTTGTTGTCCCGTACCTGTATGGTCTCTGATGTCCATGATTGACAACAATACATTCGTCAGAAAAACGAATCTAGGCAGGCCTTTCCATCAGTGTTTCTTAATGTTCATTTTTCCAAGATTACTTTCTTAATTTAGAAGGTCCATGTTAATCATCTTCCTCCACTTCTATTTTCAAGATGATTGTTTATATTAAAAAACAAAGGTAAAAAGTCAAGGTACCTCGAGCAAGATGGGAAGGGACCAATGCTCATATAAATAGGCCTTGACAATTTGACATTTTCTATTCTTCATTCTAAATTCACTACTAGCATTTTTTTTGATAAAAAATCCCCTTCCCTTTCCCTAAGATGAAACTTTTGTTTGTTATTGTTCTCCTTATGGCCTTGTTGACTTTGACATCTGCCTTGTCCGATCATGAAAAGCGTCGTCGTCATGAGCACAAACATAGAGGTAAAGGTCGTCGCCATAGATCATCCTTGTCTTCGAGAAGAGCTGCTCAATCGTCCAGAAAATCTAAATCTTCGACCAAATGGACTGCCACAACTACCAAAAAATACAGCAAGACCAGCACTTCCACTACCACCACCAAGAAATCTACCAAGACTGCCTCTCCTACTCGCACTACCACTACCAAGAAATCTGCAACTACCACTCTTACCACTAAAAAAGCTGCCCAAACATCTTCTTCTTCTGGTGGCAAGTACTCCGGTGAAGGAACCTACTACGATGTAGGACTTGGCTCATGTGGCAAATCAAACTCCAACTCTGAGATGGTAGCTGCCCTTAATGCTCCTCAAATGCAAAATGGTGCTAATCCCAACCACAATCCTCAATGTGGAAAGAGTATCAGAGTAACTAACCCTGCCAATGGTAAATCTGTCACTGTCAAAATTGTTGATACTTGTCCTCCTTGTTCCTCTGGCGATGTGGATCTTAGTCCCAAAGCTTTCGCTGCTATTGCTGATATGGATTTGGGTCGTATTCCTATTAAATGGGATTGGGCCTAAGTAATTCTTTGTAATAAATAAAATGTTTAACTGGGCTGGTTTTCCTAGTTGTATAAATCATAAATCTTCTATTGTTGAGCGTACTTTAAATAGTCCCCTTCTAACTCATTAATGATGTCAATTCATGTCAGCGACATGTGGGATAGCTCATGCAGAATTGTAATGCCTTGATCCATGTTTTCAGTATCCAGAAAATTGAAATAAAGCAATAGCAAGAACAACTGTTTGGTGCGATTCTGGCAGATGAAAGTGCCTGAAAGAGAAGAAATAAATGCCTTTCGTCAACCAAATTTTGTTATGTATTGTGTAGTGAGAGACAATCTTCAACAAGTGTGAATTCTGATAGGCTGTTTCTATTGATTTAAAAGCTATGCATCATAGAAGTTTCACGACCTGAGTAGTTTCTACGGTCATCAAGATTGCAGTACATAAAGATCGTTTCTGTCAAGCTGTTGTCCTGCTACCGACGATCGTCTTTCATACTTGAGGGCAGTTGCACATGTTTCATAGGGAAATGACGGACGATTTCAGGTCATTACATAGCTTAACCAGAAATCAGAGTCTACATGTCTGAATTGATGGAGAAACGAATTGATTAAACATAGCACTGAAGTATTCTAGCGGTTCAATACTTTATAAAAACATACAAGCATTTTCGTATAGAAATGAACGCCTGACTTTTTGATGTATATTGTCTATATCCATTTCGTAGCTGTTGGTGAAAATCAAATTAATGTGCTCTAAAACTAGGGAATTAGCTATAAATAGGTTGATAATGCTGATTTGCCAATCAATAATCTTCTGACTGAATCCATCCTAGTTTATCTGGAAGAAAGTTTATGAGCCAAAAGTCTTGACTTTGATTTGATACCAGTGAATAGAATGGTCTGGCCGACAATAGATGGTATCTAAAAAGGAGAACATCAGCGTGTTTGTTTAATTGGAAATAATGAAGAGGTGGATAATACTTTAGCTGGAAAATACAACGAGCTTATATCAGGAAAGCACAGAATAAAGTTTATATAGCTATATTTCAAAGTATCAAGCTGATATTTTTTTCTGACAGCTTTTGAAGATCATATTAAGTAAGGTATCTTTGCGACCAAGAGATGTGGAAAGATTCAAGCAATCTGACACTTTAGTTCCGTCCAGGGGAGCACTTTTAATTGGACACTCAAGGTTCGATAGCTTTATGCTGCCCCTTATTTGGACATCCCTTTGAAATTTCGGCTTCAATAGTGGCCACAGACTTAAAACTTTTAAGGATTCCAGCAGATGATTCCGGATATTTATGCCTTACAGAGAAACAGCGTATAAAAGCTACAGTTTAAAGTTTTCTATTCTCGAAAATGTGTCATAGCCGTTGAAATAGATATTGATTTGTAATGGTGTCTATATTCCTGGACAATGATAGGTGTTTTACCAACTAAAGAATGACATGTGATATTGAACGCTCATGTTTATCACATTGATTTGAATTAGCTCATCATCTCTCAAACGGGTACATTAAAAACTCTATAAACTAAGAACAAGGAAAATTCCGGATTTCCCTTAAAAAGAAAAAGAGCATTCAGGATACGAAGAAAAACAAAAGTTTATTGTATAATAGTATGTACAATGTATTTATATATGTATAGAGGTAAATGGTATAAGAGCTTAAGCATGATGCAAAATTGCCTTTGTTTTAGTAACTGTAGAATTGGTATTCGCTGTGTTATCAGTTGTCGCAGTAGTAGCTGCTGCTGTGCGAATAGAGGTATGTGTGGTATCGACAGTATTTTCATTGCAACGTTGCTTGATGATTGGTTGTTGTGGTAGGTTTACATTGGAAATGTCCATTTGAATCAAATCACCATACAGTTTGATGAATGATTGAATATCTTGTGTAGATACCCACAAGTCATAGCGAATTAGGCCCAAAAAGCTTCTTTCCATTCGATTGATATCTTTTGGTGTATATACAGAATTTGTCAATGCTGATAGGTGCGTGCTGGTTAACCCTGTGCCAGTTTCAGAAAGGTATTTGGAACTCGTCAAAACTGCCGCTAAAAACAATCGATATGGTGTATCAGGTCCTCCCTTGGCATTGTCAGGTAATTTGGATTTCAACCTCAAGAGATAAATTAAAGTGAACAGTTTCACTGCACAAGGTAATCCTCCTCGATACGAGGATCGCTTAGTCGTTGTTTTGGAGTATAGATCATGAATGAATTCGTTCAATGGCGGTAATGATCTGCAATTTTTACTGATTGAGCAATCCAAGAGGTTTTGTGCGGTTAATGTTGTAAACGCTACAAATAAAGGGAAGTTTGAGTTTACAATTGTAGCAGCCACATGTTGAATAAAAATTACCTAGCAACGCTTCTGAATTATTTGAGACGACTTGAGTTGTGTGAATAAATGACATTTGTAATTGTACTGGGGAGAAATCGAAAGCATGTAATAAAGAACAAGTAAAGAGGTATATTTATACAAGAAAAAAAAAAGGGAATTATATGATTAAAAATGGTAAAAATGCTAGACTGGTTAAACCAATCAAACCAACATTACTTATCGATAAAATGTTTGTCCTGGTGGTGCTGAGCTGGAAGACAGAAAATAAAAGGGTTCATATGAAACCATACAGGACGCTTTAAATCTTCCATTTACATAATCACAATCCATATTTAGGGAGGTCAAAAGAAAATCGTACAAACAAATGAGATTTTTATTTAGGAATTAATAATGTAATGTAATAATAATAATGATAGTAAAGCTGAAAGTGTTTTAAAAGATGTGAACATTAAATTCAAACGGTAGTAGTTGTGGTGGCTGTGGTATTGGTAACATCAGGGCCTGTGGCATTAGTGGCCTCATTTTCTTTAGTAACATCAGCAGCCGTGGTAGTCTCCTCAACTTTTATAATTGGTTCTTCAGTAGCTTTTGGTTCAGAATCGACAGGTACGTCAGTAACAGGGGTTGTTGCTGCTGCTGCTGCTGCTGCTGCTTCAGATGTTGTAATGTCAGCAGATGGAGCATTTTCTATCTTCTCTTGTTCTTGCTTGGAAGCAGTTGGAATTCCTTTTTCCTTGGTGCCATTAGTCTTTTGATAGACCTTTGGTAAATTAGCTTCAGCAATGATATTGGTCAATGACTGATAAAGTTCATCACTACATGTAATTGATGGGTTAGATTTCAAATGTCTACCAAAAGAATATTCTGTGCTTAATTTTACTTTGAGCAGACTACAAATTTCTTGGTAGTTGCCTCTGATAGCAGTGGACGAACCAGCTTAAAGATCATTGCTCCCCAATATGGCACATTGACAAAGAGTTTGGTAGCCTATTTCAACATTGCAGGTGAATAAATATAAAACGATCATTCAGTTTGGTTTCGTACCAAAAACTCAGGGTAGTTATCTTGCATAATTTTGATGATTTCCTTTGTAGCTGCTTTGGCATTGCTTGAACGACCAAAGAGAGATGCATTTTTGTAATCATGAATGACAACCATCGAATCAGTATTGACGAAATCAATCAACTGAACTCCCCTCTCCATGACTTGAACTCTCCAGCGAATAAACTTATCCTTGTCGCCAAATACCTTTTCTTGGTCAATATCGCCATAGAAATTATAGCAAACAGGGCGGCCTTCTTTGTCTGTCTTGTAAATGTAACTGACCGATCCTAGAACGCTATCATCGATAGCCTCGTCCAGCAGGTTATCTGCCCCAAAGTCCTTTCTCCAAATCAAGGTATCAGTCAACATTTGAGTTGCTTTAGCCAAATCGGATTCCCTATATTTTTATGAGATTATGATCGTTCCATTAATGCCTCTTTAGATCGTTACCTAGCTCTGATGAATTTGACTAAAAGAACATCAAGTCTAGGGTCAGTTGAATCTTGATCAAGGGCAATGTCCCAAAGTTTGTATCCTTCAGAAACTTGGGCTGCTTGTTTGATGTCATTCAGCTTTGCCTTTAGCTTGGCGACAGATTCCTTTTCAGCTGCAGTAATAGGTTGAATAGCCATTAAATTCTTGAGATTAAGGAGAGAGAGATAAAAGAGGAAAAATTTTCAGCCTATGTTGCAGGCTATTCTGTTATTTCAACAAGCTTAAAGGTGCCACAAAAAAACGAGTTGTGACACCTCCGAGATAATCATTCATGTAATGTATTTGATTTCAAGGACAAAATGAGCCTCTTGTCAAAGAAATGGGATACTTAATACTACCCACATACTGGTGGAGACGCACGCTAGGCATAATTTGTCAGCAAGCAAAGATGAGTAAGACGTAAGCGGCATTTTCCGTGAAATGAAAATCAGGCCTGCCTATGTAGTACTGAAGTATTTATCAGATCATTTCTATAGTACAGATTTCCAGGAAAATATCAAGTTGCAGCTTTAATTAAGCGAGCACTTGCTCCAATTTATTAATCATGTTCGTAAATTAGTCAATAAAAGAGCCAAAGAGTGGGTTGCAATGCAAATTAACCGTGGTAGAAACAAAGCTCGTATTCTGTACTACAATTTGAAGCATGTGCAAAATAAAAGCAGGCATTGAAACTTGATAAGGTATCTGAAAGCGCATTTACGTCTATTGTCAGCAATATTCAGACGTCAGCAAAACAATCACTACCTTATTTTACCCCTCAAACGAAAACCTGCTGCTGCACAAGCATTTGATTTCAGTGTTTGACCGCAGTGATACGCTCTGTTTATTAATTTACTGTATTAATAAGTGTAGGGATAATAAAGTGTACAATATTTAATGATCGAGAATACGCAAATTACCAGAAACAACCTTGTTTTCCAAGATTGATCCTGATGGGATATCAATGCGCTCGCCATGATTGGCAACAATGATAACGGTACCACGAAGCTCTACGTTGCTTCCAAATGTGACATCTCCAGTAACAGTTAAATGATCCAATTCCAAAATATGAGGGATAGATTTGAATCTTGTAAGGAAGTTTTGAACCTTCTTAAAGTCTTCGCCTAATTTGATGAGTGGTACATTGTTGAACATGCGCTGAGGATTGACAACCAATTCACCGTGCACAAGGGAATATAAATTAGACGTAACTAAAAATAAATCAGAGGTAGATTTGACAGGCAAGAAACGAGTTCTAGGAACGTTGATACCATGAGCATTTCTAAAATGCTTGATGGCAGCGCCAACAGCGGTTTCCAACTGAATCACCTTCTCTCCGCTGTCAGTTGTCTTGTTGTTGACAATGATTTCCAAGTCCATGGCAGCCTCATCCATCACACGCTTAACTGCTCTCAGATTGATCCATAAATTATTGGTGTTGAAAATCTTGAATTTCTTGATGGATTTAAAGTCTTCCAAGTGCTCGTCAGGAACTTGAGCAATCTCCAAAAGACGGATTTGGCCATCATAATCGATCAGAGTACCACCCTTGATGTCAGCCTTAGTTTTATCGGTTACTTCCATCATAAATTCAGCATCAGTCTCAACCATGTGGTGAAGAATGTTGATATCCACAGTAGCGCCCAAATTATCCACATTGGAGACAAAGAGATACTCTTTACCCTGTTCCAATAACTGATCCAACAATCCAGAGTTATACAATGATTCGTAGATATCGCCATGACCAGGAGGATACCTTGATACACAAACAAATATGCAATTGAGTTACATATTTCAAAAAAAAATCACATCTATACTCACCATTGCTCGATAGGAGAATTAGGAGTTCTGGGTACAGGCAAAAGAGATTCCTTCTTGATTCGAGGATGGCGGCTCTGATTGAAAGTAATGATGTCCACATTGTGAGAAGCGTATTTTTGGACAATTCTTTTGGTATCATCATCCGTGTTGAATGAATTCATCAAAATAAAAGGGACGCTCACATCGTGCTTCTTGTTCAAATACTACCATCATCACATTAGCCAGCGCCCCTGTTTTCCCTCTGATTTAGCCACTCACCTCAATTTGACGAACACTAAGATCCAAAAATGTCATGTTGTCACGCACTTCAATGGCAGACTTTGGGCCCACACAGCCCATAGTGGTTCCTAAACCACCATTCAATTTAAGAACAGCCAGTTTAGTAAGATCTGAGGCGGATGATTCGACAGGTAAATCAGCGTAAGGCACGATTTGTTCTGCAGATGGCGATTGAATTTTCTCCCAATCACTATATCATGGTAAATTAGCAAACCGTAGCTGAAGCAGCTCTCAAGCACCTTACAGTTTAGTGCCTTTGGATTTCTCGTTCAAGTAGCGGGTAAAGAGCATATAAAACCCGTCCATCTCTTGATTGAATATCTAATTTGTAAGCATGATAAGCATTTTTTGCAAGTAGTAGTATATATGCGATAAGCATACCTTGCGCTCCTCTTCATCCTTGATCAAACTTGCTAGATTGGCAAGATCTACCTTCATGGTTTTGGCAGCAGCGGCAGAGCTTGCACCCTGAAAATCCTATTTTATACAAAAACGGCATTAGGAATATTTCCTTCGCATTATACAGGGGAAGCAAAAAGAAACGCATAAATACCAGAGTAGAGAGGGTGTGATGATGGTGTCTTGCGCCATCATTCAACGTAGCAGAGGCAGAAGTTTTCATTGATACAGTCATCCTTGAATTAGTTAATTGAAATGAAATAGAGGGAAGAAAGAGGAAGAGATATTAAGCTAAAAAGGCTATTTATATTCATTTATTTGGTTAGGTAATACGAAAAAGGAACCCCCCCCCCACACACACACACGCGCACACACTTCCTCCATTTACAGCATAGGTAAGCATCATCTCTCGGATCAATATCGATTTGCTTTATTAGGACTGAATCTCTTTGATCTTTGCTTTCAACAATTCGTCGATAGATTTGTTGTATTTATCAGTCAAGTTTTGTACCTGTGAACGAGTTGGAGTGTCAATGTGATGCCATTTCAGGTCATATCTCAACTTACAGTTTTCTCCAGTTTTTTGATTTCATCTGCAGATTGATGTTTGGAATCATGCTTCAACTGCTTCATGCCATCTTGGCGAAGAGATCTCACCTTGTGCTTGGCTTGCTCACCTGTTGTGCTGACAAGTTTGGCCATTTTGTCACGAGATTCTTTGGTTGGCCTACAGTCGGATGAATACAGTGTACATGCTATCTTGATTTACATATGACTTACTTGGGGATAGGTACTTTAATCACCTTGTTGTCTATAATAGGATTCAAATTTAATCCAGCTTCGCGAATGCTCTTGTCTACAGCTGACATGTACTATAGCACAACTTGGTCAATAACCCAATCTCCCATCACTTGAGACAACGCACTTACATCAGCATCATGAACAGTGACCAAGAGAGTTTGAGGGTCTCTTACAGTTACTTGAGCGAGATCCTTCAAGGAAAAGTGAGAATGCTCGATACGAACACGGACATTATCCAGCAAAGCTACGGCGCAATGTTCACTATAGGCACAAATAAATATTCCTGAGGCACTTACAAGGGTTGGCTCTTCCCATTCGCATGACACTCAGATGCTCTTTCAATTGAGAGATCTGCTTCTCGTATTTCTCTTGCATCTGCTTCTCGTTGAATTGGCGGACAAATTCCTCCTCTTCTTGATCGGCAGAGGCTGCTGCCTTGGATTCATTTGATTTCTTTTTGTTGTCTTTGCTCTTCTTTGCATAAAAACGTGTGGCGGTTGTTGTAAAGACAGGTTGCTGCCAAGCGACTCGGGCAATAGCTGGTCTAGCTGATGCGGAAGCTACTGCTCTAGGGATTTGGGTCAAAGCGAGTGATTTGAATAAACGAGAGGACATTTCAAAAGTAAAACAAAACGGAATGAATGAAATGCTAAAATTTGAAAGGCAAGGGTGTGCACGATGAAGCAACAAGCAAGTAGCGCCGATTTAATGAAATGGTATAAAACGAACGCTGTTTATTGTTGCATTAATGCTTCAATATCGTCAACTTCCTTGGGCACAACAGTAAAATTTTCAATGCCATCACGAGTAATTAAAACTGTATCTTCAATGCGGACCCCACCAACTACTCGAAATTGGTTGATTTTATCCATGTTAAAATACGGTTTATAAGCAGGGTCTGTGGTCCACAGGTCAATGCTGACATCGTTAAAATAAAGACCTGGCTCCACAGTAATCACCATGTTCTCATCCAATGGCCTCTTTAGCAAAAGAAGAGACGATCCTTTTCTAGTATTGTCCAGGATGCTAATTTCTTTCCCTCCAACATCATGACAATCCAAGCCCACACTATGTCCCGTCCCTACATTTAATATTTTCGTCAGAATTTGCCGTGTGCACTCAGATGACTTGTGCACAGATCCTTTTAGATACGAGGCTCTATGTACGTACCATGGAAATAAAATGCTCGGTAGACCCCCAACTGTAACAGTTCTGTTTCGTCACCGATCAAGATGCCTATCTGTACCAACTCATGGCACAAAATCCGTACAACCAAGTCATGCATGTCCTTCCAAAGTACTCCCGGTTTCAATCTTGTTAGAACAGCCTGAACATATGTTTAACGATGAGCGAGTATATCCAATGATGAAATAGCTTACATTCTGAGCCTTTAATACGATATTGTATATGGTTTTGGCCTCTGGTGAAAATTTAGCTGACACTGGGAATGTTCTTGTTACGTCACTTCCATAACAGCGATATTCTCCTCCTGCATCCACCAACACGAGTGCATGTTGATGGTTGGGAATTATCTTGTCATTATCAGTGTAGTGCAGAACGGCTGCTCTGGGGCCAGATGCTATGATTGGAATATAACATTGCCTTGAAAGTCCATTTTTACCGCATACCCATCGAAATCTTGCCTCCAGCTCTGCCTCATTGATCTCCTGATTCTGTCTATACTTTTCTCCGCAATATGCCATTAGGCTCATATGAGCATGCGATGATATATGTGCTGCGTAGCGCAATAAAGAAATCTCCCAGGAAAATTTGGTCAATCTCGCTTCATGAATAGCGCTTTTGAGACGGCTCCTGTCTACTCGATTTTCATATTCAACTGGGACGTAGTTATCGTAATCCATATCTGTAAAATCCAATGCAAAAATGGCTTTGGGTTTCAGACGTTTCAAGAAATCTTTCAGTTGTGAGTCTAAAAGAATGTGATCCACATTGTATTTCTCCATTAGAGCTGCATCAGGCTCAGGTATGCCTTTCCAAAGTTGTTCCGCCTTGGGTCTATCAGGTCGAATCAAGTAGATTGTATCTGTTTCCAGCACCATGACAATGTGAAATCCAGCTGCTTCCACTCCAGACAGATACGAAAAATTACTTTCTTGACGAAAATCCAATTCTACATCTGTATCGTCTCTGGTATGCGTCGTACCACCTCGATGATAAATAATGCCGTCTTTTGCTAGCAGATACTTTTTTATTTTCAAATAGTGCTCGCGAGTATTGATTCTCTCCTTGGAAGGAAAAAGTGTTCTTGTTGAAGTGTCCATGTTCAAACGATTTGCGCAAAGTTTGTCGTACGCGAAAATGTGAAAAGCTTAAAGAAAGGGGCTCAATTTATGCATTCTCGGGTTGTTTATTTTTCATGTGGGGGATGAAATTTTCTCTCACGCTGCTGTACGATGTAGCACTTTTTGTGGATGTAGGAATCAAAATTAAGCAGAGTACAGGAACTCATAGTATCCTAAGTTGACGAGCTCATACTTAGTTTCCAGTTCTCCAAGAACAAAAGGACTTTTTCTGTAACACCTTTCTTACTCATTAACTTGTTTAATAAAGAAGAGGCAAACCTGATTCCTATAGTCCACGTATTAAATCTGTAGTTTAACCAGTTCGGCGGCTTCAACTGGAGATTGAAGTAGTTAGTTGAGTACTAGAGTTTGAAAGCAGGAGAAATTCTTTGATTTCGAAATGAGGTACGTATTGTATCAGCTTGTGTATCTCGATAATAAGCGCAAGGGAACTATCAAGTACAGTGATTGGGTTATAATGATAAAAATATAATCATGCAATCTGCCAAACAGAAAGAGGTTCAACAAATCAATTACCCATTCAGATCAAACATTGTAATAGTCACCTAGAAATCTATGTCCTTTTAAATTCATATATAGCAGGTGTCAAACTCAAGCTTAAATAAAAGTATCTCATTCTGTTATGTTGTCAAAAGTCAAAGATATATAATTAAATCAGCCAAAGAATTACGCTTTTATTTACAATGCATCCAGAGGATACATCTATATGCTCTTTAATATACTAGGGTCTACAGTATAATGATGAACTATAACACCATAAAAATACTATCTACCAATAACTGACATGTAAATCATGCTTCTCATGATTTACCCAAAGGTTGTTAACAATAGCCTAAGACCTTGAGTATGATGAGACTTCACTACAATATTTGATATAAAAGATAGGTCACATCTATCGTACGGTTTTCTATTCCGCACTTTACTCTCAAACTCTCTCCCTCAAGTCTCAACCTGCATACACCAGTTAGATTTCATACAGCAAAAAGAAGCATCTTTACTCCACTCTCAAGTCTGTACCTATAATTACTGAACATGAAATTTTTGCAAGAACAATTACTCCGCCTTTCAAACTCCGGTATCGGAGTTTTTTGTTTATTTTGAACCCCGAATTTGCGAAGAATGCGATGGTGCAAACTAAATTTAGGTAGCTATGTTTGTTGTTGAGATATCAATGATTTGATGAATTGATAAATTCTGAGCAGATACTACAAGTAAAAGTCATTGGATCGATATATGAATGTTGGTTGTATGTATAGTAAAAGTTGTTTGGGGTACTTTGATTGACTAGTAGGTGTTAAATGTGGGTTTGTAATAGACGACGGGAAGCAGTAAGAAGGAAAAGTGTGAAAAATGATCCAACTTTGAATGGATATTTCTCTATGATTTACTAAGTGAGTGGATGTTGCGTAGTGCTTGACTTTTGTTTCTTTTTTAATTCTCTATACGATGGTATGGTTATTATTAGTATTTTCAAAAATATGTCGGGTAGTGCCTGCTTGAGGCATATCAAAATACATGACTTTGACTGATTTCATGAAGGGAAGGTCTATTAGGTGTTTTTGACTTTTAGATTATGTTGGGGCTAATGTAGACCTATTGGATGGTCTTTGTTTTGTTCAAATCCGATCAGTATTAGTGGAGATATCATAAAAAGTTATGTCGATGGAAAATTGGCCATCTTTGACCAATTTTACGTGTACCAGTAAGGGGCGAAAAGTAGCTGACGACTTTTTGGTCAGACGTTTTTTATTCATTTCTCTACATATAGTCAAGCTAGAACATCACGTAAGAGCTCAAACGATAGGTAATTTTTTGGTTTACAATAGTAACTAATGTTACAAGTAGGTTCGTTTTGACAGAGATGGAGGTTTTCTTGAAAAACCATCAAAATTTGAGAAAAACTTTCTTGCCCAGTTAAACAATCTAGTTCTGACCAAACCAAACAAGATTAGTACCATTTGATGCGTCTTTAAATTCTACACAAGTTTGATATATACTTGAGCAGGTATTTCTTATCAACAATTGCCAAGTTTAGGTCATTACAAATCTCTGGATGCATACATCCTCATTTTAAACAGTAGTGTTTTCAATCTCAGTTCAATGTCAGCAACTATGCCTGGAGAAAGCTTCTCAATGCATCATTCTTTTTGAATTGGGAGCGTGGCATAACGTACATAATAAGTTGCTAATCTATTGTTATAGAGGGATACTTTACTTGTTAATGAGTGTTGTTTTCAAGACTGGGTGATTGTAGCTTACTTTTTCTTGTTTTGTTTATGCATTCCAAAATAAGGCATGCATCTACTCCCAGCTAAATTGTGCACTCTCCAATGTCAATTATCTCGACAACAAGGCATCTCTAATACCATGTCCTCAGCTTAAAGTTGCCTCATTTTGATAGTACTGTTGCATCCAGCGGGATACTTCAGTTAGAATAACTCAGTTATAATCGGAGGATCACGATACTTCATTTGATGCTAGTAGATCTTTTGATAGAGTCTCAAGATAAGGAACAACAAGCTACTTAGTTGTTTGAGAACATTCTAAATGGTCTGTGCTGAATAAGAGATTTGGGAAGATTGCGGCATGTTTGAGACAATGCCTGACTCAACCTAAATTCTATATCAGACCATTGTTCCTGATAAAATGCTGTGTTGTAAATATACATGTTTGACACTTGTCAAACATCAGGTCATTAAACAATAAGATAGATTGATTGACTTAGCGATTATGATTTAATATAAAAGGTGTGCTTAATTCAATTAATAAATCTTTAGTTTTCGTATCTGGCTTATTTTACAAGTCTTTATTATCTTTTATATTATCGTTACTTGTAGCTTTTCTCTGGATACAACAAGCTTGTCCAGATTTTGCTGAAATAGATTATATAATAATATTTGTGTTTGAAGGTCAGGATTTATTGTATGGTAAAATATTGTTACAATTTGGGTTTGTACGCAGTGTAAATAGTTTTATAAAAGGAAGTAAATGTATAGAAGAAATAGCCAAAGCAGATCTGTCTATATAATGAGCACCAGGTTTATAGTTGTCCAACTAGTAAAGTATAATAATATAAAAGAAAAATAAGAATAAAAAAGTACAATGAATCAAGGTCAATAGTAGTAAATGCCAGATTCAAGGGATTTTACAAAGATATAAGTTCAAATAAAGAATATAATGAGCTATAGAGCTATATGAATAAGTTTAAGGTAAAAATAAGATGATCTTTTATTCTGTCTATTCAATTGATGGTCTTTTATACTAATTTTCTATGTATGATATTCTACTATATTGTCTATAAATTTTGTGATGGTTGTTTTGTTATGAGTCATTGCGTGTCAATTGCAAGGAACAAGTAAATAAGATATGTGATTAACAATTGATTTGAACGATATAGAATGTGATAGAATGATTTCTTGATGGTAATTGAGATTTGTATGGGTAATCCTTTGAGTGAGTTTAACAAAGATTTTTGATATCCTTGATTTATCCGTTTGATTTCAATACACGAAATCGACTTTGAAAAAGTGTTACAGGTACAGTTTATGGGATCTAGGCGCCGTTGAAAGAGTAGTATTGGCGGGTGAAAAGGAAGATTGAATGGAGATGAGCCGGATAAGGTAATACGAATGTGATTATAGAAAATATCTTTTGGCCAAAAAAGGATACAGAAGGTATGGTAATATGATTCTGGATATTTTGTCTGGAGAATGATACTTTTATTGATAATAGTCTGTTTTATTTTGGAAAGGGAAGCAAAAGAGACAGGAAGATAGTTGTGGGCAAAGCGCCAGGTAACAATATGAGAGTACAGGAAGGAAAAAGAAAAGGACATGTCAAGTTTGATCTGGTTACGGATCGTAGCACTAATTAAAAGGTTACAAACGAGTCAGTGTATACCTGACACAATAGCAGAGAGGCTACATACACTACATTAGCAAATGTATTTAAAATGCGCGGTCGGGGAATCGAACCCCGGCCCTTCGCGTGGCAGGCGAAGATTATACCACTTAACCAACCGCGCTCTTGTGTTTTTGATACATGGTATCTTTTTCTTTGATTACTTGGTACAATTTCGATTTCCCAAAAAGGAAGAGATTATGTAATAGTAGTGATAACAATGAATGATTCAAGGTGTGGATCTACATTTATTTCGGCTATGATTTATTTGAAGGGTGTATATTTGTGAATACTCAAGATGTCTATTTGGTTTTCGGCAAGTTATCGTGATTTGATTTCGTTGGTTCTCTCATACAAGGCTACTTTGTTCTCATTTGTTTGGTTAAGGCAAGGCGCGCTCTAAGCTGTTAGTTTGGTATCTGGTCTGGTCTGATTTGTACATGAAGGATTGGAAGAATTACTATTTTGAACTGTGAATTGACTCTGGAATCTGACTCAGGACTACAACAAGCCAATTGAACAAGATGCAAGTCTATTTTAAATTGGAATTAGAATGAATTGACACGGATATATGATCATGATCTTGAATTGAAGGATACTTAATTCATGTGGTTACATTTTGATCTGGGCGCTACCGACTTTTGACATTGAAATTATTTTGACATTGAATTGAAGGCTATTCAATTTTGGTGGTTACATTTTGATCTGGGCACTGACAACATTTGAACTTGAATTACTTTGACAGGAGAACAATAGAATTAATTACACAAAGCACTCAATTATCGATACATATAAATAGCATTCTGAATTACATCTAAATAAAGATCATCCATTTTTTCTTCTTCTTAAATCTGGAGTCTAGTCACTAGTGCCAATCTAGTACGAACATACCTAAAGAACACTCTAAATTCATCTCTCATAATTATTGGGATCGTTTCTTACAGTCTTCCTTTCCATACAACAATACTTATATCTTGGTTACCAATTCGCAAAGGTAATCATTAAAGAGAGCTTGATATTTATCAGTTGGTCCGGGCTTAAAATGGTTACTAACTCGTCGTTATCCCTAAAGATAATCAACATGGCTTTTGACAAGAAAAACGGAGGTGCGTCTAGTTCTGGTGGTGGTCGTTTTATCAAGGAACCTAGGGCATTTGATGGGCTCAATGAAGAACGTGCTGCTACGTGGTTATCAAGAATGAATCGCCTAAAGAGAAGTGCCAAGATTAGTGATGAGGAGATGCTACTCATTGTGGAAGAGAATCTGGTTGACAAGGCCGAATCTTGGTGGAACGTGGAGGGTTCCAAGGCTGAAAATTGGGAAAAATTTGAAAGTTCTTTCAAAAACCAATACCTATCTGATCTGGAGGACAGATGGTGGTCTGCTATCTATGCACTCAAACAAGGTGATGAATATCGTTCTGTTGACGAAGTGGCTATCCGTATGGAGGAACTGTTCAACTTACTGGGCAACAAGGATCAAGGTCTTTTAGTGCGTACTTTTCTGAATGCAATCAAGCCCAACATTGCCTATGAAATTGAAAAGGAAAGCAAGCCTGCTACTTTTGCAATTGCCAAGGAAAGGGCTAGACAAGTTGAAAAGTCCCAATTGAAGTACGGTGTTGTTTCTACTAGTCGTCAAGAAGTCAAGGAACAGGGATCCAAGGTTAATAGTCAAGACTTGATTGCAGACAAACATGAATTTTCGGACAGCCAGTCAGAGGCTTCTGCAATGTCAAGTGTCATGTCTTTAGTAGACAAGCTGGAGAAGTTATCCATTAATTTGGTTGCGTTACAAGACGCCGTGGCTAATAATAACAGCAGAAACAATTTGTATGGTGCTCCTTCTCGTCGTCCAAATAGTGGTGGTCAAGCTATGGGTGGTATTGTCTGTTTCTCATGTGGTGAACCTGGTCACAAGAAATATGAGTGTACCAATGTCGTGTCAAATGAAGCCAAGGCTCCCCCTACTACTGGCTCCAATAGTCTTCCTTTGGGCACTAATGGCAAGGATTCGGGAAAAGCCAACGAGTATCAACAGTAGAGGTTGTTGATACTCAATTCTCAAATCCTCTACCGTCATCATCTTCTTTGAATCTTATTGATACAATGGTGGATACTGATGAACTGAATGAAGTCTTAGCTGTCAAGAGAGCTAATCCGGAAGTCCCTGAAGTGTTGAATGCAAATAATCGTGCGGCTAAAAAGAAAAGGGTCTCGCCTGGACAAATTATCTCTAATGAAATTACAATGAAAGAACCAAGAAAACCAAGGAAGGCTCGTGTGCTCAAGGTCCCAACCAAGTCTTTAAATGTTTGGAATAAGCTCGCTGAATTGGACTCTGGTTTATCTATCTTAGATTGGGTAGCAATTGACAAAGACGCAGCCAAGGATCTCGTAGATGGGCTCAGGGATTTGCGCAAGCAGAGGCCAAAACGTACTAAGCGTCATCTATTAGAGATGGATGGTGGAATTAAAGAGCCTCCCAACAAGATTAATGTGGTTGATAACGTGGTTGGTGAATCCGACAATGGTTCTGATAGCTCATCCTACTATGACTCTGACAGCTCCAATGGTTCTACTGTTTCGTCCTCTTCTCAAACTGATTCTGATCTCAATTTTGATGATACGCACTCTGTGTACCGTTATCCGTACGATTTATCAAAAATGAAGTGGAGCTCTCCTTTGAAGGCGGAAGTGTCAATCAATGGTAGAAAGGTGGTGGCATGCTTTGACACGGGTGGATCGATAAGTGTGATATCAAGGTCTCTCTGTGAATCTCTCGGCATGGCATATAATAGTGACTCTCTGCAATTAGTGGGTTTCAACAATGAATCGGCTGGTGCTAGGGCAGATATTGTGATGGATGTACCTATTTGCATTCAAGGCAAACATATCAGACCAGAGCATATGTGTGTGCAAGACCAAACAAATGCAGACTTACTGATTCTTGGCATTCCGTGGTTGCAAGCGTATGGTGTTGAATTAGACATCGCAAACTCTATCATCAAGGTGCCTACAACTTCCGGTCTGGTCAAATTACAAGGTTTTACGTCGCATATTCCTGGTTTGGTTCAAGCTAACAAGGAGGTGTACAAGATTGAATTAGCCAAGAAACATGCTGCTACTTTAGAGGAAGATCTTATACCTGATACTTTTGAAGAAGTGAAATACAACAAGGATAACATCACGGAGGGTGCACCTGAATTTTTGCACGAAGTAATCAAGGATTTCAGTCATATTTTCTCGGAGGTGTCTGGTCTCACTAAGATTAAGGGTTACAAGATGAAAATTCAAGTGGTGGAAGGTGCTCAACCGGTGAAAAGCAAGTGTTTTCGCTTAAGCTGGGAAGATGAAGATGCACTGAATAAGTACATTGATGAAATGTTGGAGCTGGACATGATAGAAGAATCTGATGGTACATGGAGTTCTGCTGCATTTTTGGTCGGTAAGAAGGATGGTTCTCGTCGGTGCGTGATTGACTACAGGAAGATCAACAAAATGATTGTGCAAACCAACTTCCCAACTCCCACTGTGGCTGAACTGACTGAACTTACTGCTGGAATGAAATATTTCTCTTGTTTAGATGCTGCTTCGGGCTACCATCAGCTGGAAATCGACAAGGAGGACCCTCTATCGCGTAATCTCACCGGTTTTGTTACTAAAAGAGGGGTGTTCAAATTTTCTGTGTTACCTATGGGAATTAGCGTAGGCGGTAGCGAGTTCCAGAAATGTATGCATTCTATATTCAAGCACTTGGTAGGCAAATCTGTATGCATTTTTTATGATGATGTGTTGTGTTTTTCAAGGACGAAAACAGAACATGAAAAGCATTTGCGAGAGTTATTCGAAGCCGCCGAGGAAGCCAACCTAAAATTCAAACGCAGAAAATGTCATTTTGGTCAAGAAGCCGTCGAATATTTGGGTCATATTATCAGCAGAGAAGGTGCAAGGCCAGGTGATCGCAATGTAGAGAAAATCAAGTCGTTTCCTGAATGCAAGAATGTGTCTGAATTGAAGAGTTTCCTTGGTTTAACTGGTTTCTTCAGAAAATTCACACCTAATTATGCATCTATCGCTAAGGATCTGGTTGCCTTGACAAGAAAAGGTGTCAAATTTGTTTGGGGACAGGAACAGCAAGAGGCATTTAATTTACTCAAGGAAATTCAGTGCAATCAACCGGTTTTGTCTTTTCCTGATCGTAACATGGTGCAAGTACTCAGTGTGGATGGCAGTTTGTCTGGTCTTGGTTGTGTGCTTACTCAAGTTAAGGAATTTGACGAAAACAATAGAGGCAATGAACAAGTAGTGGGTTATGGATCAAGAAGTCTCAGAGGATCTGAAAAGAATTGGCATATTCATGAAATCGAGGCTTTTGCAGTGGTCTGGTCAATTCAACACTTTCATCATTATCTAAAGGGCAGGGAATTCATTTTGATCACGGATCATTCAAGTCTGGTTTACATATTTAACCCAACGAAGCAATCTCCAAAGCTGTCAAGGTGGTGTGCTGCTGTCATGGAATACAATTTTAGAATCTTATACAAGCCGGGTCCCTCCAATATTGCGGATCCACTGTCTCGTTGTATCCCATTACCCGAGTTTATCAAGGAGTTTGGGCCTGCTCAGATTGTATAATCAAGGTGTTCGAATTGGTTGCGCTTACAAAAGGATATAATTATAGAATTTATACTGTTGTGTGATAAATTGGGTCACAAAACCTATATTGCAATGTATCTCGGCGAATACCTACCCCATTTAGCTGAAACTAGAATATAGTGTGCCAGGGTCTTTAAGAGCAGATTAACTGTAAGAAAAATTGCAAGTCAATTAGACAAAAATTGAGTATTTAGCCTAATAGCTGATTTTTTAATAAAATTTAAATTTATAGCTTAAGACTAAAATGAATCGTATCCATCTCTAGCCTTAATTACCGCACGGGTTCTTTCTAGATAGCTGTAGTAGTATCGTTCTATTGTATTTTGGTTGAACTCTCTCCACTCAAAGTCAAATCTTTCCGCAGTTGATCGACATTGGATGGCTTGTTAGGATATTTTTCCAAGGGCGACTTGATCTCATACAAAAGCCGCTCGATACGATTGAGAACGGGGATACCTCATGGCCAATGTTTCGTATAGCTAACGTGTTTTTTATCTATCTAGTTGTAAGTGGAATCGGAAGTGTGGCAAGTCGTGCAGTCCTGTTGAAACATAACGTCCTCATGCTGCAACCCGTAATAGCACAATGTATTGAAGTATGTCATGCCCAAAGCATGCTGATACAAGCTAGAATTCATTGATCTCTCAAGTAGACAACGCGCGTGCCATGGCCCAAGTACAATCAACTAGCTCCACACCATCATTGATCCATATTCTCGCTTTCTCTTTGGCTTGTCGTCGAAGGGCGACAAGGAATCACCCTTATATTGGTATGTGTACTCGACTTCATCCGAACACCAAAGACTGATTCGGCTTTCATCAGAGAATATAATCTTCTTCGAGTCCTCTACAATCCAGTGTCGATGTTTGCGAACCCATTAGTATTGTTATCTTCTCTGTACAACGTTCAACGCAGCAGTCGCAGTCCTCTTTTTTCATTTGAAGAAAAGCTACCTGTTCAAGTTATGTGTTGTACAATAGCCAGAAAATTACCCAACACTTCTGAAATAGTTTTGAACGCGTCAGACACATCCTAGTTGACGAGAACGGAGTTTCAAACGGATGATATTGTGGGTTGATGATGCTATTAGAGATCGTCTCCCTGCGGATTTTTTAGTGTAGTTTAGATTGACCTGCCTTTTCATGAGATTGACTGTAGATTTTGAAGCCTCTGTTGCAGCCACAATGTTGATAGTGTTCTCCCCTGCAATAATACGCGGTCTGGCGTTGTTCCCTTTCCCCTGGCTGATTTTGAAAGGCATATTGAAAATGTAAAGTAGTAATGTTTGGAGAAAAAAAGTGGTTATAAAAAGCATAGAAAATAGCAGGTGTTTATATTGATTACAAACAACAAACATTCCAAAAGTGAGGATCTGCAAAAAGATAGCCAAATGATTCGGTAAATTTCCATTAAATTCCAAGATACATAAAAACGCAGCATTTTTGAAAGCTGTCAAATTTACAATATTATCGATATCTCAGCAGCCAATCACACACTTTTACACTTTATTACGCTTTTCTGTGTCGAAACTCTTTTGCGCTTTCAATGACACTAAGAACGTTCTGATCCAATGATTAGTTCTCTAGTAATGTCAAAAACCAGTTTTGTGACCCAATTTATCACACAACAGTATAAAAAAAAAAAAAAAAAAAAAAACAAAAAAAAAATTTATAGAGTAAAATGTCAAAAAAAAAAAATAGCCATAGAATATATATATAATATCATCAATTGAATTAGCAATAAAGCATCTTTATCTTTTCCATTAAATTTTCTAATTCTCCATCCCAATCATCCTTTCGTATTACCTTTGGATCCATTTGTCTTGGTTAATTTGGCTTAATTTTGGTGTTTGATTTGATCCCTTCATCCTGTGTGTGTTGATTGTAATTTTGTAAATTAAATTCTCTATCTGTAATTGTTGTTTTGAACATGGCTATCTCTCTCCCCTGGTACATTAGTCTCTATTATTTCTTGCTAAATGGTTCCTATCCAAAGGATGCTGATTCTAAGGTGTGTCGTAAAATCCGTTATCATTGTTCTAAATTGATGTTGGCTGATGATGGGCGTGTGCTTGAGCTAAATACTGGTCGAGAGCTGTTGCATGAAGGCACTGCTCTGCAAAGGGTTCAAGAAGTCCACAAGGAAGGCCATCAAGGCATTTTGAATACATTGGATAAGGTGACAAGGTACTATATGATACAAGATTGTCGTGAGTTGGTTACTACAGTGGTCAAGTCGTGTGATACATGCCAATACAGAGCTAGAATTCGTTTCTCCAAGTCTAATCCAATGAAGGTGATCAAGACTCCACGTTCTCCCATGAATTTTGTTAGTGTCGATGCTATCGGTCCACTATCCACTACATCCAAGGGAAACAAATATATTTTGACAGCTATTTGTGGTTTAACAAGATGGCCTATGGCTCGCGCTGTATCTGGTATTGATGAGGTTACAACTGGTGAATTCTATTTTAGTGAAATTGTGTCAAGATATGGTGTACCAGCTAGGTTGCTCTCTGATCGAGGTGCTAATTTTATTTCCACTTACGTTCATCAATTCTTGAAGCAAATTGGTTGTAAGAATATCATGGTTACAAGTTATCGTGCGTCTGCAAATGGTATGGTTGAAAAATTGAATCACTCTTTGGTGTCTGTACTGGCGAAAATTGCAAGAGATGAGAGAAATATTGATCAATGGGACAAGTATGTGGATGCAGCCCTAATGGTTTTGAGGTCAACAAAGAATACTGGTACAGGTTATAGTCCAAGTTACCTACTTTACGGTTATGAATTCCGTACTCCAGCTGTGTGGGTTAGTCCTCGTCTTGATTACGTTGAAGGTGAAGAAGCAGAAGAGTTGAAAGAAAGAATTGAAATGATTGGTGACAAGTTGCAAAATGTGAGAGACAAGGCTCGTGAATACTCGGATGAACGCAAGGCTAAGGCAAAGATTCGTTACGATGCAAATGTACATTTCATCAGACAGTATGAAATTGGTGAGCAAGTGTTGTTAAAGAATCCATTTCCTGACAGTAAATTTGGTGACAAATGGGAAGGTCCATACAAGGTGGTGCAAGTCAACAAGAGTTCTGGTACATATCATTTGACTGGCAGGAATAGTCTAAGGTTGAAGCATGCTGTGAATGGTGATCGTCTAAAGCCATATAACAACGAGGTGCAGCGTATGATTCCAGATGTGATGGTGTCTCAAGCGTCTGATCAGTTTCAAAGGTGGATTGAAGCAAATAGAGTGAATATGTTGGTGACGCGTGAAAAGGAGTTTTTCGAAATCTCTTTGTAGCCAAGTTTTAAGGGGGCGGTGCGTGATACATGGTATCTTTTTCTTTGATTACTTGGTACAATTTCGATTTCCCAAAAAGGAAGAGATTATGTAATAGTAGTGATAACAATGAATGATTCAAGGTGTGGATCTACATTTATTTCGGCTATGATTTATTTGAAGGGTGTATATTTGTGAATACTCAAGATGTCTATTTGGTTTTCGGCAAGTTATCGTGATTTGATTTCGTTGGTTCTCTCATACAAGGCTACTTTGTTCTCATTTGTTTGGTTAAGGCAAGGCGCGCTCTAAGCTGTTAGTTTGGTATCTGGTCTGGTCTGATTTGTACATGAAGGATTGGAAGAATTACTATTTTGAACTGTGAATTGACTCTGGAATCTGACTCAGGACTACAACAAGCCAATTGAACAAGATGCAAGTCTATTTTAAATTGGAATTAGAATGAATTGACACGGATATATGATCATGATCTTGAATTGAAGGATACTTAATTCATGTGGTTACATTTTGATCTGGGCGCTACCGACTTTTGACATTGAAATTATTTTGACATTGAATTGAAGGCTATTCAATTTTGGTGGTTACATTTTGATCTGGGCACTGACAACATTTGAACTTGAATTACTTTGACAGGAGAACAATAGAATTAATTACACAAAGCACTCAATTATCGATACATATAAATAGCATTCTGAATTACATCTAAATAAAGATCATCCATTTTTTCTTCTTCTTAAATCTGGAGTCTAGTCACTAGTGCCAATCTAGTACGAACATACCTAAAGAACACTCTAAATTCATCTCTCATAATTATTGGGATCGTTTCTTACAGTCTTCCTTTCCATACAACAATACTTATATCTTGGTTACCAATTCGCAAAGGTAATCATTAAAGAGAGCTTGATATTTATCATTTTTGTTACGATTGTAAATTAATTTTGTGGTCCTGATTTCTACAAAAGCGGACATTGAACTGAAAGCCAATTAAAAGCCTGTTCCTGAACTGAAGTTGAAAGCAGTACACCTTTCTTTCACTTTTCAATCTTCTTACATAGTTTGAAACTTCGCTCTTCTTAAGACATCGTTTGAAAAGGAATTTACCTGCAATGGATATCAACAATACGACATCCTTCGATAATACATTGAAGGCACTAGTCGAATCTGTCAAGTCGCTTCATGCCAGACTGGACATCTTCGAACAAGCTCAACAAGCTCAACAGGCACTCAACGAACATTTTCGCAGCGAAATCAATGGCCTCCACACGATCATCAGTAACCTCGAAGAAATGCTTAACCGTCCTTCTCCAGCCACTACCCCATCCAATTGTTACACTGCTCTCAATGCAACCAATGCCAACACTACTGCCACAACTCCCGCCGCCAACACCTCTCAATGGACCAAGATCGTCAAAAACACACTTGCTCAAACACCCGCTGTATCCAACAAACGTCGCCGCGACGCTGCTATTCGATCTCTTCAACCTCCTCGCCCTGACAATGCTACTTCCAAAGGATATACAATGGTGTACCTGCATCGTGCTCACCGTATGACTCGAACCGAACTCCGCAAACATCTTTATGCCGTTGGCATTGAACAGAAACGTATTTTGGATGTCTCCTTCCCTGCTAGAAACACTGCGGCTATCCTGATCCATGAAGACTTCCTCCCCGAAGTTTTGCAACATCTCACCGAAAGCACCCTTACTGTACAACATGATTTCAACCCTACTGATGCGAAGCATGTAGGCGATCCTAAATATGCTTCGATGCCTGCTCCTCAACTGTCCCGTGTCGCCCAAGCTCTTCATACTGATCGTTGTATCCTCACGCTCCGCTATATTCATAAATACAATGTACCTGGTGTCCTCAAATTTTTTGTTCAACAACAATGGATTTCCCGTTTTATGGCTCAAGAATTGCTCACTGAACTCGTTCCCCGTCCAACCAAGCGCACCCCTAACGCTCATTCCGCCGTAGGCCAATTGCTTCTGGATCCTGCCTATTCCTCACTTATCTGCAAACCGGTCCTCAAGGATTGGTTTGGCAACATTGTCGACACTCAGGAAATGGAATACACCGAAGAGTTCTGCCCATCCGATGACGAAGACACCTCTAATCACCATCAATGAGTGAGTCTACAACGTCTGTCCTAAATACTACTACTGCTCCATCTATTAATGTCTATGTCCCCCCGGTAACCTCTAAAAACAATCTAAAACAAACTAACTTGATTATTCGCAGCCTCAACTGTCGTAGTTTGTCCACACCCTCCAATGTTCCCGCCAGTCAATCATTTTGTCGATCCCTCCGTCAGGCTTACGACAATCCGCCTGATATCCTCTGCCTCCAAGAAACCCACGCTTCCTCTCCAGATGTTCAGAAGCGTCTGAACATGCAACTTCAAGCCTCAGATGCTATCTGGACCGCCCATTGCGGGTTAGTAAGTCTCAATTCCAACGTCCTGATCCAACCCATCTTCATCTCTGACGATGGTAGAGTTATTTATTGCTCGGTTCGTCATACTACTAACTTGTTCCCTCCATTAACTATCATGAATATATACGCCCCTGCATCCTCTTCAGACAGATACCGCTTTTATACCCAACTATTGAGCCAACCTTTTTTTCAAACGCTGCTCACAGCAATGTCTAATTCTGCCCATTCACCCGATTACTTGTCTACTGTTCCTGATGTCCCCTCGATGATACTTGGTGATTTCAACTACAACTTTCGCCGTTATCGCCCACTAGTGCCTTCCACCGAACCTTGTATCGAGTCTCAGTGGCTCTTTCATTCCATGATGCTCCACTATTACAGAGAGTGTACTCATGGTCTTTGCAAAGACCCAATGATCCCGACCTTTCGTCGCAATACTACTTTCTCAACCATAGATTACTTCTTCGTGAATCCTCAACTCATGGAGTTTCGCACTGACCAGTTCGTTCATTTTGTCCACTCCGAATGGACTGATCATGCCCTGCTGTCATTACAACTAACGTTTGCTAACCACAACTTAGGAACGGGTCTTTGGCGCGCCAATCCAGCCCTAGTCAACAACGAACACTTCCGCACTAGATTGATGACAGCCCTAGACGATTACCACGCCAACTCCCACACAAATGTCGCAGGCAACACTCCTCAAGTCGCTTGGGATCAAATCAAGGCTCTGACTCGTACTCTGGCACAGTCATGTAGTCGTCGCCAATCTGAATGGCGCCGCCGTCTCCTCCGTCGCCTCCAAAGCAAACGAAACAAAATGCTTCGGACCTACAAAGCAACTCAAGTGCGCAATGAACGACTTCCCAAGATCGAATCCATGATCGGTAACTTACAACAGGAACTGTCTGACATTCAGGCATAACGAGCTGGCATCAAATGGCGTGAACAGGGTGAAACATCTCCTGGCTTCTTGAAGCGCCTAGCGTCTCATCGCTGCCAACAGCGCGCAATCCCAACTTTGATTCATCCTACAACATCCGCTACTTGTGAATCCACCGTCGATAAGCAGGCCGCTGCCGTTGATTTTTACGAGAAGCTCTACACCGCCGACGCAGTGAATCATGAAGCGATTCGTTACTTCACTGACCAAATTCCGGATGCTGACAAGATCTCAGACTCTGCGCATGATGCCTTATGTACCCCGTTCTCGATTGAGGATCTAGCCGCAGCTTCCTCTCGTGCCCCGAAACAGTCCAGCCCTGGTATAGATTCCCTGCCGTATGCCATCGTTAACTTACTTTTGACACATGCCGCAACAGCCAACGTCGCATTCCAAGTGTACTCGGATGCTCTGCTGAAGGGCGTCTTTCCCGCATCATGGCTGGAAACTTGCTTGATCCTACTTCCCAAGAAAGGGGACCTCAGTTTGTTACAAAATTGGAGACCCATTTCGCTCATTTGTTGTGATGCGAAAGTATTCACCCGTTTACTCAATGCTCGTCTAATGTCACACTTTGGTAAACTCCTCACTCCGTCTCAATCCGGGTTTATGCCTCATAGATTTATTGGTGAACCAGCCATGACCCTCCAATGTGCCCAGGCACTTGCCACCGCGACCCAGTCCACGTCCATTGCTCTACTCCTCGACCAGGAAAAAGCCTATGACCGAGTCAACCTTGAATACCTTGCATCTGTTCTTCGAGCGTTTAACATGCCTCCCCAACTAACGCTTTCATTGCTATCGTTGTTTTCCGACACTCAAGTGAGGGTCAACATCAATGGTTTCTTGTCTGATTCCTTTTATACAGAACGAGGCATGCGACAGGGTGATCCAATCAGCCCTTTATTGTTTAATATCATTTTTGACCCATTCCTTCGTGCGATCAACAGCCATCCAGATATTCTGGGCTTTCATTTCCACCATATTGCTCACACTAACAATAGCTCATCTAGTCCATTAACGGCAGCGATTCCCACTGCTGTGCCAGTCAAAGTTTTAGCCTATGCCGATGACACACTTGTGTTTCTCAACGACCTTAGGGAATTTAATCATCTTCAAGTGCTCCTTCGTAAGTATGCCGATGCGTCCAATGCTTCTCTCAACTATCATAAGACCCAAGCTTTGTCGCTCTCCGGTCAGACCCATGATTCTTGGATCTCAGGTCTACAAGCATCTGGTATCTCTTCTTGGCATGACAAGACAGCCACAGCTCCCCTCATTTATCTTGGTTATCCTGTTTGTTCCTCTCCCATACAACGAGCTTCATATGTCGCCGCTCTTCTTGTTCATCTGCGAGAACTTTGCCGTCTTCATTCGTCTCGAAATCTTACCTTTCGAGGTAGGGTTACGGTGCTGAATTCACTTTTGTTCTCCAAATTGTGGCATGTAGCACGATTGTTCCCGTTCTCTGCTACCGACGACATCCAAAAGCTCCAACAATTGGGAGCCGCTTTCATTAACAAATATGCCAAACTAACCCGTTTTGCCTTCAGTACACTTTGTCTCTCACGCTCTCAAGGCGGTCTCAGCCTTATAGATCCAGCAAAACAGATTAATGCACTTCAATGGCGCTGGCTACATCCCCTTTTGCACCCGTCTGATACCTCATCTGCTGTCAAGCCATCTCTGCCCTACCTCTGGGTCCTCCTCAACTTTTTTCTCGCCACTCCATCGTATCCCACATATCACTGGTCTCTTCTCTTTTCTGCTTGCCGCCCTCCACGGGCAAAGACTATCATTGCTCCTCTCTACAACCTCCTCCGGGCTGTCGATACCATTGTCCGTAAGTTTGGTGTATGTCATGTCTCATTTAGTACTTGCCTACGTCTCCCGTTTTCGGCTCTGATTGAGCATAGTCTTCCGCCTAACCACAGTTTGTCGTCAACATTTCGCCCTCCTCTGGAAGTGTTAAAACACTACCCAGGTGTACTTCAGCTTAAAGGCAATGATGTACTAACATTTGACCCACCTTCCCAAGCTCTTCAGATAAGAACCTTTGTGCCTAGTCTCCCTCAACCTACCACCCGCCGTCGTGCGCATCAACTATTACAAGACCAACAGCTTCTGTTCACAAACTTCATCCATTTCAACCTCTTGTCTCGCGTTCCCCGCCGTCCCACCATTCATCAAATCGATATCTCTCCCATAACCAACTATCAGGATGGTGTCAGTCAGGTCTCCACCCTTCTCCTCTCCCTACTGGCTTCTACCTTTTCCTTTGAGTCTCATTCTTTCCTTCTTTCTCACCCTACTAACCAAGGATACAAATCTCTTCCGCTCCTTACTAACTCCTCCTCTTATTCCTCTCCCATAGATGTTGCTAAATGGAAACAGTTTTGGTCTCTCGAGATACCTTTGAATGCTCGCAATACTTGGTACCGGATTCTTCACGAAAAAGTTACTACTCGTCATAAACTTCATCGGCACCTTCCCGTTGACTTCACCCCGGAGTGTCCTCATTGTTGTGCCTCAACTACCTTTCCTCCTGCAATTGAGAACACCGAACATCTTCTGTTCTCTTGTCCACCAAAGTTGGAAGTCTGGCGCCACACACTCTCCCTTTACCTATCTCCACGCTTCGCACACTTTGCTTACGAGGAATATCTTGCTCTTCTCCACTTCCGCCTTGATATTGATCGCTCCTCTCATGAACTTTTTCCTGAATTATCCGTGTTCCAAGTATTTGCCTGCATTCAACATGCTATCTGGTCAGCCCACTTCCGTCACGTTTTTCACCATTCTCCCTTTAATCCTACTCAAGTCATCTACTCCATTCATCGTACACTCGTCCACCTTAGCTCTCAATTGTCGTTTGATACACTTATTTGAGTTTCCCCATATACACCTGTCTTTTCTGCCTCTCCCTTTATTTAGGTGACGCTTAGAGGACTTTAAATAAAACAGAAGAATGATCTTCCTTATAAAAAAAAAAGAAGTTGAAAGCAGTAGAAGCACACTATATTTTATTTGACATATATATTTGATTCAAGGATACACTTTTGAAATAAATTGAACTTTCTTACGTTTAAATATTTTGGCATATAAATTTATTGCCATATTATCACTGAGGTATTGATCTAATTCAGCTACATAGCACACCTTGAAGCACTCTAAACAGCATAGTAGTTATAAAAGAAAAGGGTGTCATCCCTCTTTTCCGTTACCTCCAAGTTACAAACTAGGCAATGATTTGACGATTGAGCTCATCCTTGACGACAGAAGGGCTAGTATCACAATAGTCAATGAGCTAACTGGTAACGCATAAACAATGCTTTTCTCTCGTTCTAACATAGTAATAACCGACTTAGTTTTCTAGTATTATCATGTCAACACGCTGTCAATAGCTATTGATATGTTCGTATCTACGTCTATTCAATTGTTGGTGTAGACGTAAATGTATATATATTTGATATGTATCGTATTCACCGACTGTAAAAATGAAGGAACGATATTCAATTTATAACGAATCTTTGTGTGTTCCACTATTATATGGATAAATGATGCACTATAGTGATTGTATGTAAACTTAGGGGCAAATTAAGAATACGAGAGAAAAGATGTTGTTTATTTAACCTGTCAAACTCTAATTGAAATACGCTGACTGGTGTTGAATCTTGCATGATTACATAATTTGTACATATCACTATGTTGTGTCAAGATCTACAGTTTAATGATCTAGTTACAGTCATTACATAGCTGACATTCAGCAATATCAGTTCCCGATTATTATAATTCCCTAATCCATATAAATACGCTAATGTCACAGATCAAATGAACCTTAGTGAATTTATCTGTTCTTTTCCCTTCCCTTTCTATATTTATTATTCCCAAATAAATATACCTTTAACCACATCATATATACTTAACATCTATAACCAATCGATTATTCCGTTGACCGATCATAGGTATTAATTGTATACTAGTGATATTCATTGAAATTATTAACACCAAAGCCTGCCTCATAGAATCAGCCAATTATATACCTCACATATATAAACCATCATTGGAAATCCTGATCTATTACATACAGAATGGGTAAATTTCACAAAAAAGCCCGATGTCCTGTACAAATCGTTCACTACCTCAAGCCGTTCAAACTCTCTGCCTCCCATTCTTGTAAGGGTGCAACATACTGCGAACATTCGTTTGATTGACTACGGCTTGTCGGCTGCCAAAAGACATACGTCTCTAGCAGTAGTGCTCTTGATTGCAACACACAATACAACGTCAAAATTGGCTGGTCTTGCTGTGGTTGAGTACAATCATGCTATCTTGTGAATGCCTCATCGATTTTAGACCACCATTTAGAGGTAAATTCCTTAAAACATACTCGTCGCTCTTGGGCATGTTTTTATGGAGCAAACACTATCTCTACGATTGATCGAAACCATAGCCAAACTATCAGGTTGATTTACACCATTGCTCGGGAAATCTACGGAGACAGATTTGAATCAAACGAAGCAGCAATGACAAGAGAAGACTTGCAAGAGATCTAAGAACAGTGCACAAAGAAGGCAAGGCTTTGTCTGCTTGAGGATGTTGCTGACAAGAAATCAAGAAAACGAACTTTAGATTGCTTGGATCAGACGTTGGCCAAGATAAATGAGCGACCAAAGAAGGAATTCGGTTCAGGAAAAGCAAAAGATTGAATTGGTCTAGAGGTCGAAGAATGGCAAGTTGCATAAGAATATTATAAGGATCATGGTACCTACAATTGGAAGGCTATCTTCGAGCTCGGAAAAGCGGAAGATCTGTTTACAAGATAATAAAATGGTCCAGTGTAAAGTCTGGATACTATCGATTCAAAAGAAGAAGCAATGATTCTCATTACACATAATAAATAATAGCCCAACTTAGACAGATATTGATCTTTGGTGTAAATATTGGCCTTATTATCATTAATTCTTTACCAGAATAATGCATATTCACCTCGACTACTTATTATGTTCTGTTTACTGCTTGTTGTCCCACAATATTCACACATACGATATTATATATAAGGATCTAAGACTAGCAACAGCAAGCAACGTCCATTCTAGCAAATATATCCGTATTCAACAAGACAATACAATATAATTGCATTCATTATAAATGTTTAAAGTGGATTGAGAGAAATCTAGTTATAGATTCCAATTTATCAGTAAATAAAATCTAAATCAATATATTATTAAATCAAATCAAAGCCTGATTTTCTTATACTTTCTAGTTTTAAATCAGTTCCTATCGATTCTACAATAAGGTATTTAGAATAGATTAGTTTCTTCAATCGGATCAAGTCTATATCGAAGAAACAAGCCCAGAAAAAGCTTGATTGTGCACTTGAGCTGGGAAAAGTTGGGTCTAGAAAACGAAGCTTTATGAGCTCGACGAAGGAAATTAAGTTTGTGTTCAGGCTTGAGGCTGGAAGGCAAGCTGTGATGACCTTATGAAATCTTGATCTCTTCTTTTAAGTGCAAAAGGAGGCTTTCATGCTAGTGAATAAAAGATAAAAATACAAAGTCAAGATAATTCCACGGCTTGAATAAAGTATTAAGCATTATGGGTAGCTTCATTTGAGCTTAGTTTTGGAAAGCTTGGCTAACTTACTTATTAGAGATTGACAAAAAAAAAGCTCTACTTGTTGTCCTAGATAGACAATAGCATCAAAGGTATATCAATGAGGTATAGGTCATGTATCAGAAATATGATACCTCGTCGGTACCAATTTTTTTTTATCATAAATACTACCTTTAGTAAAAGCATTTAGACGAAAGCTGATTAATGCCGTGATCATTCCCAAGCTTTTGAAAACTCATAGCAACACCAACAACTTTATTAATTACTGCACAAAATAGTTCATTTTAATCGTTTTCCTCCTCGTATCGAACACCCATACTCTCTTTTGGTTTCAATCCCATTTTACGCATACGGTCTGCTTCAATTCTTTCTCTGTTCACTCGAGTCAATTCCTTGATTTGCTCTTCAGATAAGGTAAGAGTTGGCTGACGAGATGCGGCCGCTCTTGCTGCTTGACGGTGTTGCATCCTTTATAATCGCAAAGCATTGCTAAGTTCCCAGTATCCGTTGTATACCTGATGAACCATACCTTAATTTTTCCTCGTCATTCTTGAAGTCAAAAAAGTCCCCAGTTGGCGTGGGCTTCTCACCCATACGAATTGCTTCTTGACGTCTTTCCCATTGTTGCAAATTGTAGAACCTAAAAAAAAAACTCACTATTAATGTATATTCGCCATGGCATCTATTAATCGATACTTACTTTTCATGGGGCATTGTTGCTGTATTGTAATCCTCCATGAAATCATTGAACATTTCCTTTCGCTTAATGTTGTTCAGTGTCTCGACGTTGGCATGTTTAACCTCAATCAACCAAGCTTGAAATTCCTATTGATAAGATCATTAATTCTAATTTGCTTGTAATTTATATCCATGGTACAGTAGCAGCTACTCACTGCTTCTTTTGTAAATAAACTATTACACAAATGATGAGTCTACTGTCAACAATTTATGCATTCAACCTACTCTGCTTCATGAATGATGCCATACTTGCCCCATTGGTCACCAACAGACGATGATTTACTCTTTTTTGATTTTTTCTATTGCAAATTGTCAGAATTGGTTGTCATAAGCAGTGCTCATTGTTCTACTACCTTTGATTTCTTGTGCTTTCTATCCTTTTTATGCTTTCTGTGCTCTCTTTTTCTTCTTTCATACAATGATGAACCTGATGATGACGACGAGCCTGATGATTCTGAGCTCATAGAGCGAGAGCGAGAGCGTCTACTGCGTCTACTGTCGTGATGTCTGCTGCTTCTATGGCGGGAATGTCTAGAGTCATCAGGACTTCTTGAAGATCGACGTTTACTTCTCTCATGGTGACGCCTTGAAGAACTTTCGTTGCGACTGGGAGATCTGGACCGACTATCATGTCTTTTCCGACTACTTCTATGGCGAGGAGAGGGCGAGCGTCTTGATCTGTGACGTGATGGCGATGGTGAATGTCTCGATTTACTAGTTGAGGATGCCATTGATAAAGCAAGAAGCAGATGAAATTCATTTTGAAATACATAGGCAAGTTTGTTCAATGCTCGTGACTGTATCGAGAAAAGGTAAAATGATGGCTTTTTTTTATTGAATTCAAAGGATAGTTTGCTGTACAAATGCTATATAAAATGTGTATCATTAATTGATGGTCTTGTTTTTTTTGAAAATGTGTATTATTATATATTCAGTTTCATGATGGTGTCTTTGATCTCTTGTATTCTGCGAAATCTATTATTTTTTTGAATCGTCGGCTGGCCAAAGATGAGACGATGCCCAATGTGCAATGCTGCTAAAGAGCGAATTGCCACTGCTACTATTGCTGTTGCTACTCAAATTGCTTCCACTATTGTTGTTGTCGTATTGCTGCTGTATTTCGTCCGATGCCTTTGTGTCACTCAAGCTTCTTTCCACCTTTGGTCTCACAGCAGGTAATACAGGTTGATTGTTTGCTGGTGCTTTGGCAATTTGACATCCAACGGGAGGCGCTGGTGCCACTGGCGTATAGAATTCTGAAGTACTAAATGCGGATGGACCATCCTCCATGTGCTCGCTATGTGAATCCCAGTCATCATCATCAAATTCATAATCGTAATCAGACTTTGTTTGAATTTGATCCGCTGCATCTGTGTCATAAGCTACTGGTTCCACTGGCATTCTATCTGCTGCCGGATCTTTAATGATGGGCTGTTTGCCTTTGGATACGTTGATAATATGTTTTACAAACGCATCTGATTCAGCACTTTCTGCATCCCACGTTTCTGCATCGATTGGAGCCTGCTTGTGATGATGGCGACTTGTTCTATGACCTTTACTACTGGAAGGAATCAACATGATGCTATCTTCATCCGACGATGAATCATCAGAGGCGATAGAGTCGTGGTCAGATCTGGAATTGGTTTTTAGCAGTGCTGGCTCGATTTTTTTGATAGAGGATCTCATCTTGTGGGGTTTAGAAGAACGCATAATGATAGCACTACCTCCATCAGAGTCGTCAGGATCATAATCCTCTTCGCTGGTAGTATCGTCCTCATCCTCTGTTGCTTCATCATCATCCATGACATCATTCAAATCGGCCATTCTCACACGGGATGTCTTTCTTTTGTTCATTGCATTGGAGGATAATGCGACACATTGCTCGACATACTGGTTGAATCGTAATTTAGGTTGTCTGTGGCTAGCGATAACAGCAGGCGAGAATGCACCGAGTTGTTCATTAGCTTCTGATATAGAAATATTGCTGGATAAACTGGTATTGATTTGTAATTCTGAAGCAGATCTCTTCAATAAATCTGACATGGTCACCTTCTTCAAGGCAGATTTGAGCGGTTTTTGAGCTTGTGCGGACGAAGGGCTGGCTGGCGAGATAGACGGAGGCGTATCTAATAGCGGATTAGATAACGGTGGTTGTTTGGGCGGTACTGGGCTTGTTTCCACAGATTCGCTATCTTGATTATCATTAGTCACAGGTTGAGATTGTGCTGGTGGTGGGGATGTCATTAAACCATAGGTATCTTCAGTCGTGGATACTTTTGGCTTGGCGTAACGATCCTCTTCATCCATGTTTTTAATGACAGTGTTCAGAGGGCCATATAGCCAGGTGACATCGCTATCTTTCAACCTGTAATTCCAATGTTGTTCGATTAAACGATCTCTTGAACAAAATGCATGAAATTTACCAATTAAGTGTATCTGGGCTCACAGTCTTGAGGTTGTTTCTCTGTTTAGCCCATGTTCGCCAAGAGGCATTTTCAAGTCGAATACCGTTTACAATGGTTAATTTCTGCTTTGTCAACATACGCCAAGAAGCCGCAAGATCCATCTCATCGAATTTGTAGGATAAATAGTCAACATTGCTTTCAATCTTTACATTTCGAGGCGATTCGAAATCGTCATCCAAGGCATGTTTCTTTGTGAGCATTGCTAAATGCGAGATGTGCAAAAAAAAGAAAAAAGAAAAGAGGAATGAGGAAGAGAGAGAGAGAGAGAGGAAAAAAAGAAAAAATTGAAGGCGGGCCAATCTTCCGGGTTTTTAATGATGAATGATCAGGCCAATAAGGCGTATAACATTAGTGGGTTAAATTGGGTTTCTATGGGTTATAAATAGCTATCTGAAGGTTTTTGATGGCAATTTAATCTATTCCCGAGAAAAATCGCTCTCTATCAGCTTTAGGCAAAAGACTGACTTCTCTTCGCTAGCACGTATCAATCATTTCGTGTGATAGAGTCACTATGATCTCTGTATGATGGGTTTCTGATTTTTTTTTTCTGCTTTCACATTTTTCACCACATGAATCTGGTTCGCATAATGATGGAAAAAACTTGTGATACCTAGTAGCTGTGCATAAACTACTTTTGGATTAACACCAATTTCTACTAGTAAACAAAAGAAGGTTTGACATTCCAAGTACATTATGGGTCCATCTTGCGATGAAATCAATCCGAATGCCTTGTAAAGCGATTGTTATCATACAGGGATTATCTGAAAATGAACATGAGCTGAAATCATGTCTATCCGTTTAGGATCCCGATTGATTTGATAGTATGTCTGGAGAGATAAACAAAGCATCTCGCTAGGGATTACTCGCTGAAAATTGCAAAGCACCTTGAATCCAGTACTTGTCAATGATTGTTGTAATTAATCAACAATGAAAACAATGACGATGATTTGCATCAAAGGCCCAATATTCATGTAGCCTATTTAGAGGAGTCTTTGTTTTCATGTCTCCCATATTAGGCAATAGACAGTTACAATAATTGTTCAATTTACATTTACATGCCTTTCTTCTTTTCATTCTTTATACATTATGGCAATATTCAGAACCAAAAAGAAGCAATCATTAGACTATAAGGCATCTCACAGGCGTAAGTCTATTCAGACAAACAGGCGGTGCAAACAGCAAATTAACTTTATATACACCAATAGATTCGAATGCATCGTTAGCGTCTTCGATATCCAGCTCAACGTCAACAGGCCTAGATATCCGTAGTCTCAAGGACAAGCCATCAAATCAAGAAATCGACAGATTATTTGAGAAAGCAGCTGTAAGTGCTTACGAGCATTTGACGTTCGTTGATGTAAATCTTAATACTCTTTTCGAATAGTCTCGCTTGAATATCAATACAAACGATGCCAGTGTAAGAGAGCTAACACCAGATAAAAAGTGGTTTATTCTCTGCAATGAAAGTGCGTTGACATCCATGGGTACCGTCATTGGAAAGAAGAACCCAAATAGCCGAACATCAATCACACCACATCATGCCAACAGTGGCAGCAATAACAGTTCAAATACAGCAGCTGGAACACTGTCAGAAAATCATACCAGCGATTATTTGCTTACGCCAATGTACTATATCGATACCCTGCATAGAAGAGACGCAAAGTTGGAAGTGAGGTCAAAGCTAGTATCTGATTTATCAGTCAGATTAAGAACGATGCCAGTTAGGTACGGTGTATACGATCAAAACAAGAGCGTCATGCTCACTCATTGATGACACAGGTGGGCTCAGGAATTCATCGAAGCAAATGGAATCAAGACACTGTTTGAAGAACTATCTCACATTAATAGAATTAGTCAAAGGTTTGCTTCTACACATAAAAGGATGATAGTTTTTTGACGCTTTACTATAGAAACCAGAGGGAATGTCAGCTAGAGCTAGAAATCATCAAATGTCTACGGCTTTTATTCAATAACTATGTAATGCTGCTTTATATATATATCAATAGAGTATCGACTAACTTGGGTTACTTTATAGTACGGAATTCAACAAGTTGTAAGCGACCCATTTTACATCATCACATTGACACAGTCGATTATATCTCCTTCACTGCCAATACAACGGCTTGTTTGCGACGCATTGACATTCATGTGCTACTTTGAACAACCAAAGGGACATGCATTGGTGATGCAAGGCATGGACAAGCTGAAGGAATCTCAAAAGAATTACGGCAGATTTGATCCTTGGTTAAAGACTCTAAGTACAGTTCTAGATGGCAGAGGCAAAATGGGATCCGTGGTTGGAGCCAGCAGCGACGTGAAACAGATAGTATCAAAAGGGAGCTCGGATATGCCAGTGATAGAGCATGCCGTAAGTTACTGAGACGATTGCTTTTGATCATTGAAGAGCTAACGACGACATTCTCAATAGTTGGCAAACCTCTTGCTGATTCTTGCGATTACCGAACCAGATACTATTGACGAACGAGAAACTAGAATAACGCTGAGAAATCAGCTTTATCAAGGAGGATTGGCAGCAATATTTGACAAGATGCGATCGTTCGACAACGAATTGATGAATTCAAAGCTGGAAGAGTTTAAAGAGTTAGAAGACAGTGATATGATTGCACACATGGTATTAGGCGATAGCACAGAGCCAACCGAGATATTGGATAAAATCTTGGCATCCATCAACGGAACGAGGGCTTACGATTATCTTCAAACAATCTTGCAACATCTTTTGCTGATACAATGCGACTCGGAAACAAAGAATCGATATTATCAGCTGGTAGAACATTTCGTCTCTCAAGTTACCTTGGACAGAAAGGGAGCTTCCAACAATTTTTCTGCAACTTATGGTATGACAGTAAAGAACTTGATCTCAAAGTTCGCTGAAGAAGATGAGTTGGAGGCTGCTTTGCAAGAAGTGGACGAGGCAAGGGAGATGGCGTCAAAGGCGCTTGAAAGAGAGGCAGCTCTCCGACTGCAAATTGATTTAAAAGCAGGTACATCAACATTAATGCAATGCCAGTAACTGTAAACAGAGTCATTTAAACGCTCTTTTCATAGATGGTCTGGTTGGAAAATATAGGATAAAAAACGAGGCCCTGGAGAGAAGCTTGCGCGTTGCCAACCAAACAAATTCAGTTTTACAGCAGAGATTGAATGGGATCGAAATGGAGCATAAAAGGACGCTGGAGACTATGGATAATCAGATCAAAAGATTGTATCAAACTGTGTGCATTCTAGTCGCAAAAAGCAGTGGCCGCAATGACCCGAACGAATCATTCGAAGCGATCAAATCAAAAATCAGTAAAAGTATAGAAGACCAGCTAGAAAAGCCAAAAAAGAAGAGTAAACCACTGCCGCCGATTAGAAAAGTTCCTCCAGTTAATACCATTACTGCACCTGAGAAAAACGAAAACACTACGCCCCCAATAACTCCAACAAAGCTGCAGTTATTGCCTGAATTGAATTTATTGGAGCCGATAGATTTAAAATCCTTCCACGACGTATCAACCTCAGAAGAGGAAGAGTCAAGCAATACAGCGACTGTTCCACCACCGCCACCGCCACCACCACCACCAGCGCTTGAAAGTGCCATCAACTCACCGCCACCACCACCACCCCCTCCTCCTCCAGCAATGCAACGCACAATTGGTTCACCCCCTCCCCCTCCCCCTCCTCCCCCATTGCCGCCATCATCATCATCAAACGGGCCACCACCGCCTCCTCCTCCACCGCCCTCTATGAATAGCATGCCTCCTCCTCCGCCTCCCCCACCTACGAGCGGCTCTGCCCCCCTTCCTCCCCCGCCACCGCCTCCTATGGCTGGGTCCAGCTCCTTTCCACCGCCTCCAGCGCCCAATGTTGCGAATACCATCTTTCCACAGCATCAATCTCAACAAAAGCTCAAACTTGTCAATTGGGACAAGATCAATTGTCGTCAGCTTGGCGAGACAATTTGGGATCATCTGGAGGACGATCTAGGAGAAGAGGAAGAAGAGGAAGAAGAACATTCTGACAATGATGCAATGTTGTTTGATAACCATTCTATTGTTTCAAAGCTCTCCAAAGCAGATGTGTTTACGTCCATTGAAAAGACCTTTGCGCAAAAGCCGGCAGCAGATCTCAGCAAGCGCAAAAAGAAAGCGGATGTAGTTGAGCTGCTGGACACTCGAAAAGCCTACAACATGAGCATTTTCTTGACCAGTCTACCAAAGGATTTCCAGATGCAGCTATTGAACCAATACATGACTGATTTGTCACCCGTTTTGGAGGAACATGTGCTGGAGAATTTGATCCGTTTTGCGCCTGCAATGGAAGAAGTGGGTAAATTGAAACGATATGCAGAGTCTTCTGATGTGGAGAAACTATCTTTACCAGATAAGTTATCTTTGGAGATGATCAAAATCCCTCAATTCAAGCATCGTGTTGCATGTCTTTTGTTCAAGACTACATTTTGGGATACCATCAGTCAGTTGGAAAAGGTTTGATCTACACAATTCTGCATGTATAGTTGTATTAACTCTTAAAACTAGGACTTTGAATGCATTATCGCAGCCTCAAATGCTCTTAGAAATGCTAAACGGTTCAAGCAACTGCTACAGATGGTTTTGGTTCTAGGTAACTACATGAATGGAAACACAACTCGAGGAGGTGCGTCTGGCATCAAGATCTCCAGCATCAACAAGGTAAGCATCATGAAATCAACGGCAAAATACATTTTTCTCATACATAACGCATGAATAGCTTATTGACACCAAAGGAAATACTTCAACGACATTGCTGCACTTCCTTGTAGAAACAGTGGAGAGCAAATTTCCCAAGATACTTGGATTTTTGGATGAATTGAAGGACACAGAGAAGGCGTACAAAGGTAAGCTGGATTGCCGACTTGACCAGTATTTTACGGTGCTGAAACCCTTCTTCAAACTAGTGAACAAGGTGGAGGTCACTAGCAGTTTTGCGACCATCAAAAAGGGTCTAAAACAGTTTGATGTACTGTCAAGCGATGATGCGTTCACAAACACAATGAAGCAGTTCCAAAAAGAGGCCAAGGACAAGTTTGATCAAGTAGAGAAACTTCAAGTTGAATCTGAGGCTTCCTTTGAAAAGGTTGTCTTGTTTTACGGTGAAAATACAGAGAAAACACAGTTGAATGAGTTTTTCAGTATTTTCCATGTCTTTGTCAACAACTGGCAGGTAAAATGAGTAGAGCTTAAGTGTATCGCAAATCACTGATGGATAAATTAATGTAGAAATGCTCCAACGATCTAGCCATGATCAAACAGAAACAGGAACGTATTGAAGCGCAAAAGAAATATGATGCAGAGCGCAGGAACCAGGCTCGCAATGGCATCCAAAGCAAAGGAAAAGGGGTTGCCATGAGTGACTGTAAGTGTCTCAAATCAACTTGCTTATGGACGTTGGCTCACTGTATGTTTTACTAGATACCAAAACAACACAGCAAGATCCAGTGATGGATAATCTGTTGGAGAAGCTGCTCTTGAGTCGTAGAGAATACAAGACCAAAGAAAAGCTCCAAATGCAGCAACAGCAGCAAATGCTGAATCCCATCATTTCGAGCGAATTGAATGCCTCTGAAATATTGGAATCCATTTACAAAATTCAGTGAAAAAGAAACTCCTTTCTTTCTTATAAAAAAATTACTTCTTTTTTTTTTTTCCCACTTCTTTGTCTTCTTTCTTGTATACCACACATTCTTCCTTTCTCTCTTGTAAATAAACCGCACACTAAAAAAAAAGGGGGCATTGATGAAGTACGATATTCCAACCTATGCTCTTGTATCCACAATCACATTCGCTGTAGCTTTCTTGGTGTCGTTACGATCCTTTTTATATTCAGATATATGGACAACTTGCTACTCCAAGGATCTAAGTTCGATATTATCAACAAATCAAATATGCAATAAAAGCTACATAGCAGCGTACTTTTCGCATGTGGAATCTCGAAAAATAAGTTTATTGGTAAATTGTTTGTAAGATTGATTTCAATGAGACAAGGATACATGTTGTAACTGTGTGTGTGTATGTGTACATCATAGGCTCATGTGAATATGACTATTTGTGGATCACTACTCATTGGAAGAGCCATCATCAAAGTTGTCTTTGGTGAGTTATGGCCCATGGAGAGCCAGGTATGTCTTGTTTGCGTCGTTTGCTTTGATGTTCCCAGTACCAACCTTAGTTATCAACAAAAGCACATGTACGATCGAATGCTGAACTTCCTGCTGTTCAAAGTGATATTCATTGGCGCTGTAATGGAGCCGGTTTGGAGACACATACTGAGGCTATCCATGTGGATTGGTGTTTTAGGGTTTATGCGCATCTTTAGTTTATTGAGCAGAGACAGACTGGATAATGTAAGATCAGATAGGCTAGGCGTAGAGTGTATTCTAACCATCTCTTTAGTTGACAACTGTGGCATTCGTCTCGCTCAGAAAATACTACAAAATCACAGTGTTTTTATCGACCATCCTTTTCAGTAACATCATTTGGTACCTGGGATCACTTTATTTATTCCCAACTTCACTCGCCTTTCTCACATTGGAGGTAACATCAGCACATTGCATATAGACGGTTCCTGTTGTTTATCGATTGCCATGTAGTTTTTACCGGTAGTGTTGGACACAATTCAAGTTTTAATCAAATACACGACACACTTGATGGATCAATGGCGGGAAAATGGATTTGAAAGCAAGAGATTAATCAACTATTACACCGAACTGAGCGCAGATGTATTGATCCTTGGATGTACACTGCTGCAATACCTTCAATTGATGGTAAGAAATACCTACAACGTCTGGCAATGGCATCTAACGCTCAATTTTCCAAAAAAAAAAGTGGATGCATGGAATTTCATTTGGATTAGTCGATATTGTGTTGTTCTTGAACGTGCGAAGTGTGCTGAAGAATTTATACAGTAAGGTCATCATTTACCGCGAAAGATGGAGAGCCATGTCATATGTTCGAGACAGATACGTTGATGCGTCTGCAGAGGAACTATCAAATCACAATGATGATTGTGCTATATGTAGAGACCGGATGAAAACTGCGAAAAAGCTGGCATGTGGCCATTTATTCCACCTGTAGGATCGTATGCCCTTTTTCTCCTCTTTGCCACCACTAACCCATTTGCTCCGTAGTCATTGCCTGCATTCCTGGATACAGCATCATGTCTCTAAACCAACATGTCCAACTTGCCGAAGATCATTATCTCCACCGTCACCCAAAGAGTCCTCCAATTCAAAATAGTATACCATTTAGTGCTGTCTGCGTGCATGTAAATAAAATCAAGCTGTAGTGGGTTTATAGTACAATTCATTCAAATCAGCCATTTATTTCTATTTCTTTACAAAAGTCACTGGAGTATGAAATAATTTATTGTCCAGGGGGAGCCATCTATCACAAAATAAAGCGAATTGAGCAATCTTGATCTGAACATGGTTCTTGAGTCAACTTACATTTTGACTAAGTTCAGCGAAGCGAGCTCCAACTCTCTCAGAGTGCTTCAAAAACTTGTCAGCACACTTGTTGACACAACCTTCCTGCAAATCCCCGCAACAATCCAATTAATCTCCAATGTATACATATAAACATCCCTAGCCAGCTTACCTCCTTGCCAGTCAAAGACTTGGTAGTAAAATCGTTGGCACAGTCGTCGAAACAACGTTGAACCAAGTTGGAGTAGAGTCTCATGAAATCCTTCATCTATACGGTAAAAAAGCGTGTTTAGATGTTGCCGTTAGAAAAAAAAGCATTTATAGCTACATACTTGCTTGTGCTCAATCATGGCAGCAATTTGAGCTTGTTCGGCTTGGTTGAATCTAGAGAAATCCATTATGTAGTCTAGGAGTTATTTCAAAAAAATGACAAGGGTGATCAGAAAAAAAAAAAGAAGAATAAACTTGAGTTTATTTTAGAGAGGCATTCTAAATGGGATCCAACTGTGTGCTTGCTTACTCGACGTCATTTGAACTAGTAGCTCCATAGTCACATACACTGGCAGCAGTTTTGACAGATCAATGATGTTTGGACATATCAGTTTACTCCGAGCTAGGATTTGTACTGTTCAAATGTTGGATGTATTCAGTAGATTGAATTCACTGGTTGAGTATATTGTTGGAATGAATCAAAATAGGATGTTGGTGGAGCGGTTGAGTGTGCCGTGTGATTTAAGAGTAGAGAGCAGATGATAACTATAATCGAATTAGTAATTATGCAGAAAGCACTTTTTGATTGAGCAAATAGCAATGTCCTATTTTATTTATTTATTTTTTAGTGATGCTGCAATTCTATGATGATTGTTGCTGATGTTGCTTTGACTGTGGTTATGATTGCTGTTGATGTTGCTTTCAAATCGAGTGATAAAGAGAAGAGAGGCTGCAAAAAGAAGATGGAAAACAGGAAAGAGACTAAAATGTATCATAGATCAGAAGACACCTCTATGATATAGTATACCCTTCATCAAAACACTTGCCTTGTTCAATCCTGTCAAAGTATTTGGCTTCTTCTACTTTTATCGTCGCAATTAAAGAGGTACATAATGTTAAAGTGTATTCTTCTTTGCCCCCCCCCCCTCGTTGCTCTCAGGGTCAACATCCAATGGTACTGTATCCTGAGAAGAGCATTCTAAGCCTACAGTATCACCAGAGGACCCTGTGTCCTCTCTTACAAAGGGAGCGTCGAGAATAGCTGGTGGGGGAGACTGAGGAGGAGAAGAAGAAGAAGTAGAGAGGCGAGCAACAAGGAGGAGGGGGGGGGGGGGAATGAGAGGAACTTGAAGGCTCCTCAGTAGAGTTAACAGTGATACACTGTTGTTTCTTGGAGACTGGGCCTTCAAGCTCATCATCCGCCTTGCGTTTCTTACTCATAGCAGGTTGATACTATATTGAATTTGTTGATAAGTACTGTACGCTTATTGAATTGAATAGTACGGTAGATACTTACATTGTCTTCAAGGTTGATCTTGAGTTCATTTTGGGTAGTATCATGATTTTAAACGTGCTCTTCCATACAGGAAAACAGAATCCACAATAGTCATGTGTAGGCAGATCACTAATCATAAAATGCTCAATTAATCATTGCTAAACTCGAGAACTACATAATAAAACCTTTGCTATCCACTGGACTTTTTTTTTCAATTTTAATGCTTTTTTTCCCTGCAGATTACTGACTTGACGCTTCTTTTTGTTTCTCATCGGCGTGTGTTTTGATGATTGTGTAGGGTCCATTCTCTAACTATCTTGTGCCTTTTTATAAAATTGACAAAAGCTTTGCAACTAGCAAGAAGAGGCTACTGCCTTGCGAAATGTATTCAGTCAATAATGGTCATTGATAACACTGTGAATGCATCACAAGTTTGATATCGAAAGACTCTCACCTTCAAACACTTGATGTTGCATAGCATCTGGACAACTAAATCTACCAACCATCAACAGAAGCCTATGGATGCTTTAGTTTTTTCTCTCAAAAATTCTTCCAAGAAACAAATAAAGATCAATGTAAAAGAAAACTGTATATTGCATAAGTTTACAATCAAAGTAAAGTCGCTGGTTTTGAGTTTGATGCCGTGTGTGTCCAACAATGATGTCAAACTCAAAATCAGCAACTTTTTTTTTATTCAAGTATACAACGTAATCAGTGCGAAGGCTTATAAAAGCCAACTAATTCCCAATGTTTCAAGTATGCTCTGAATAAACTAATGTCAAGAACAGGTGATTGTGATAGAATAGGAGCCAAAGCACGAGTCTTTTCAGTCTTCCACACTGCCATTCTGAAAGGGCCCTTAAAATTGTCTTCGTAAAAGGACATGAGGCGAAATGCGGGGTTGGTATCATCTTTGGCAAGCTCCTCAACCCATATAGCAGGCTCAACAATGTCAAACTCCATGCCAGCCTTTTTCATTGTAGTAAGGACGTCATGCCATGGAATTAAGTGAGGATTTACAATGTGGTAGATGGATTCGTCTGTATTTGCAGGCAAATGTGATGTTTTGGACATGATATCAGCAATAGCAGCAGCAGCAAAATTTGATGGAATCCAATCAATTTCCGTATTTAACCTGGGCATTTTCTTCATGATGGATCCACCACCAATAAACATGAGTGGGTATTGCTCAGAAACATTCCAAACGCCATTTATGGAATCACCGCATACTTGGCCAAGACGTTCAATATAGCAGGGGAAGTTTTTCTCTGCAGTCAAATAGTTTAAGAGGGTCTCAACGACAAACTTTGACTAAAGGATGTTTGGATTAGTTACTATAGTCAGCTCGAAGCCAAAGCTTTTGTTACATGCCTGGGAATAACCTAATGGCATTGCAATATAAGAATCCAAAGGTAAAGGCTCTTCAGCAATTTCGCTTCCTAAAAGAGCACTGGCAGAGATACTGGATACAAAATGAAGATGCATTGGATTAGTTTCATTGTAGGCAAATTTGAGCAGGTTGTAAAAGGGCTGAATGCACTCCTTGTCAAAGTGATCAATAGTCATATTGAAGTTTAATAGCCAAGCGCAGTGCTGAACAATCGTCACCTCTTTCTTGAGTTGATGATAATGCTCTTCCGAGAGGCCTAGTAGTGGCTCATGAAAACGCATAGGCAAAACCTCTACACGATCTGTTTCCAGCAACGAGGCGTCCAAGAAGCGGGATGTGATGGCTTCAACGAGACGATTTTTCAGTTCGTGGTCCTCGCCACGAACACAGCAGTATACTTTTTCAATAGTGGGATCTTGTAGCAGTTCACGCAATATAGAGGATCCAACAGAACCAGTGGCACCAGTCAACAGAACCACTTTTGGCTTTGATTTAGTATACTGATTACTAGCACGGGGGAAATCTCTTTTGGCTCTCTTAATGTAAGATTCTGCTAATCTTTGTGTTTGCTGATACCGCACTTTTGTCTGTTCCTGTATATCTTCTCTTTTGTTACTTATGAGGGCGTTGCACATGGATTTGATACTGTAATGCTGGTATATAAAGTTCGGAGCTACATCATCAAAATACTCACAAATACGATTTCGAAATTGAATGGCGTTGATAGAGTTGAGACCAAGGTGGAACAACGATTTCGGATGGTCCCTTATGATCGAGCTTGGAATATCCAATAATTCAGCTGCGCTGTCAATTAGGAAATCTTCAGTCTGTTGAGCAGTCCAGGCAGATGTGTCATAGTCAACGCTAGTGTGGACATGCGATCTTGACCGCTCCAAGAAGTCCTTGTACAGCTTTTCAACAGCGTCTTGATAAGTAAGTTCGACCTTTTTACGCATAATAGTACCTTTGGCAGTAATAGGAAGCTCGTGATCCAATGGTAAAATTTTGACCATTTGAGGGAAGATTTTGCTATGATTAGGACATTCATTGTTTGCCTCTTTAACAGCCTCGTACACAGCCTTGTGGATTTCCTCATCCGAGGAGTACTTTGCAAGCTCTGCATTCAACTGGATCAAAGCGGCGGTGCATTGACGACCATGACCTATAACAGCGGCTTGCTCAACCATTGGGCTTTGACGAATGGTAGCCTCCATAGGAATAGGATTTGTCTTTTCGCCATTTTCCATGACCAGCGTATCATCGCGACGACCAATGTATTTGTAATAACCGGGGAAATCAGTGCTTTCAATAAACAAATCTTGAGTACTGTAGCCACCATCAGCACGATTAGCAACATGACTACCCAAAAACGGACTACCGGCATGAATATAGAGATGCTTGATATTGGGTTCACTTTCATCATTCACCTCAAAGGTACCGTAAGCTTGTCCTTGCGAGTCTCGTTGAAATAGTCGCAAGTATCCGTAGTTTTTGCTGCGACGATCTAGATCACTCGCCATGATCGTGTTTGATTCAGTAGAGCCATATACGGAACGTACGTTTACGCAGTTGCCATGAAACCATTGAATTGTTTCATATTTCAATACAGCACCACCCGTGATGGCATATTTGAGTCGCTGTACAGCAGTGAAGTCATTCGTTTGCTTGAGATGATGAGCCATTTGCTCGTATACTATAGGAGGAGCAGCAAACATGGTGACATTATTATCCTCAAAAGCTCCGAATATCTCTTTTTGTGTGGCTGTTAGCTTTTCCAGAAACACAACACTGCCGCCGAATGTGGTTACTGAGAATATGGTGAACAAACCAAAGGCGTGAAAACTGAGCAGCGAAATGATTACTAAAGCTCTTTCATCGATCCATTATGGAGTGATACTTACAGCGGTGCTATTGGTAGTATAACGTCCTCATCTGTCAAGCTATCGAGCTTGTCGTTTGCATTAACCAATATTTCAAAGGCATTGATAGCATAAAAGATGTAGTTATTGCTGAATTTGACAGGCTTGGGAAATGACGTTGTACCAGAGCTATGTATTGAGTTGGTGATGCATTCGAATTTTAGAGTGTATATGGCAATTCTCACCTATGACAAATGATGGCCGTCTTGTTAATATCTTTGTCAGAGAAATCAAAGTTCAGAAATTCTTGGAAGTTGGGATTCAGTGGCTGTTTGACAAGGTGGTCAATATCGAGAGGAGAAATAACCATCAGATTCACGTCAGCGACCTGTGCAGCAGCTGCTTTTCCAATAGACTCGTATTTTGCTTCGGTGACCAGAAGCTTGGATTCAGTTTTCTTTAGCAAATCGATCGCAGCAGCTTCAGAGTTTCGAGGCGATATGGTAAGCATGGGTATACGCAGTTTTAACAAAGCCAGCATGACAATGAGGTAGAACACGTTATGGTCACTGATAAAGGACACAACATGTACATCTTGAACAGAGTAGGCCCACTTACAAGCCAAGTTGGTTGCAAGACGGTCAACATCAGCGTATGTCAAGCTTTTGAATCCATTTTGCGAGTAGTATCGAACAAACACTTTATCAGCATGTATCTTTGTTTGCTCATTCATATAGTTTGTAAAGCTCTTGAAATGTCGAGGCACAGACTGACTAGTGACAAAGTTTACGCTAGCAGGGGCATTCAAGGTCGACATGATAAATAGTTGGTTAACAAGTGTGTAAATTGTTCATGAGCACAAATTGCCTATCCTTTATATAAGCCTGTAACCAAGTGCAGGTTATTATTTTTACAGGTGCATATATGTGATCAGCACCAGGGCTCCTAATATAGATAATTCCCTAGCTATGCACACCAACAAGCTTTTAATTGTATACCGATATACTGAATGATGGTCAGAACGCTGATTGTAGTAGCATACCAATACTGTGTGATGAATAAAATAGAAATAGAGGCAGCGTGTCGTTTTGTTCAGCAATATAGTATGATGCTGACTTTTTTTTAGGTCATTTTACTTGAGTAAAAGACGCAGCTTATTCTCTTTGGAGCCATCGAGAGAATGGATACTAATTCACACCAGCAAAATAAACAATTTACCTTACCATAAAAAAATCCCCATTTGTTTATTGCCTATTTATGCTACAGTTATAGAGTCCTTTTAATTTTTACTTGGATTCATTTCATGTTCTGTACTCTATTATAATGATCATTACTGGTCTAAATGACTGAAAATCAATATAAAAAAAAAGTGCATTTTGCGATCGAATATCATGGAATAGCTATAATATGTCTATGAACGCCAGCGTAAACTGCACCTAAAAACTAGGACCACAGGGGGCATGGATAAGGAGCGCAACGTGTATGCATGCTTCCGCATAATAGGTTTTAAAGACTGCACTGTCTATTGATCGATATAATGCTTGGCCATTATACAAATTACATTGCCTAATGTTGGTTGAGAGAGTATTGCACCTGGTTTTCAGGACACTCTTCCCAGTATCCTAGACGTTAATTGAAGCTGAGGATATTGGTTCGCACACATCATCGCCACCAAGCACATTTGCAAACAGGGCAATTCAGTATTTGTATTCGTCGTTTTTCAGGAATATACCTTAGAAAAGATCACCCTAGATCGAGGAGCACATATTACGCAAGTTGCTTTGAAGTGCATCAAGTACACGATCTCAAAATGAGCCTCTATGTCAATACCTTTATACTGTAATAGTAAACTCACCATTACTTTCTTTCTGCAGAACTGTCATACATAATATGCATATGATCGTAGACGACTCTCTGAAAATAACGATGCCCAAACACACCACATGATATATACGCTTTATTTCAGCCCAAGCCATAGCATTTGCTTTTGCTTATATTGTAAAGGTGCAAAGTTTTATTTATTTCATTTCCATGATGGCCGTAGTGGTATTCATAGTGGCTGTTTGCGAAGGGACAGGAGGGAGTGGGGGAGAAGAGGAAGCAACATGAATTGAGCTATTGCTATTTGTATTGGTGCTGTTGTTATTGGTTGTAGGTAATCCAGCAGAAGGTGCGGTGGCCGTGCTAGCTGTAGTTGCGTTATTCGCTGCTGCAGCAGCTACTCCTCCTCCTCCTCCAATACCACTATTGGCAGATGCAACTGCAGATGTGGAGGAAGGTGCCATATTGATGACTGAATTCGCAGCTGAACTAGTAGCATAGGCAGGCAAACTAAAGTAGGTTCCAACATCAGCAATGGCTGTCAAATCACCCAACATGGTAACAATTTCTGTTGACACATAGACGCTTTCCGGCAACGCTGGACAGGAGGATGGAAACGACTAGTTTTATAATGAGTAATACTGCTTTGTCTAAATAGAATCGCACTCACCTTGTCGTCTTTGAAAGAAGAATGGTACCTTAAAAAGATGCCACACAATACAAACCGCACGATGAAATAGTACAAGAAGTCGTCCATCATGAATCGCTTGACATTGATGTCCACGCTACTGTCTGTGATAAGCAAGTCTCCAATGGCTTTCTCCATGGCACCTATCTTTCGCACACATTCATCCCATTTTTGTTGGTCCAAATTACCGATATCAGATACTGAGCAAAAACCAAGCAACGGGGTATGCAAAAACAAGGTAAATAAGCTTCCGATCTCACTCTTGTCCTGCACAGAGGAAGGGTATTCCACTGGAGACATGAGACACATGACAGGTTGGTCAAATACGTTGGGCATGTGTTTGAACTCTGTGCTGTGGTCGCTGTCTACAATGAGGAACAAGGGTTTGCGAGTGAATGGCACGAGATCGGCTGGATGCAAGCAGTGCACTGAGGGAGGGCTGATGTGATGGTGTGAATCGGCAAGGTACTGGGTATTGGTGGACGTCTCCTTGTTATTTGCGTTAACAGCGTTGGAGACTGTATTCGCAGAGGCAGCGTTATTTGCTGATGCTGTTATGGATCCTACAACAGAGTTGGTGGTTGGTATCGTACCACCGCTGCTGGCACCAGCACCTCCGTTACCAACAGTAGTCGAAGAAGATGTGTTGGCGCCAGAGACGCCAGCACCCGTAGGTCCAGCATTGGCTGTGTTTGACGAGGAAGAGGCAGCAGCAGCTGTAGCAGCAGTATTGCCACTACTAGAGGCAGTGGCATTGTTTGCATTACTTGCTGTATTTGCACCAGAAGCTCTTTCTGCTGTTGTCCCAGAGGTGAGCTTATTTCTTTGACTTGTCATGACACCACCTCCATAGCCAGGCACCGTTTGATCCGGATAGGCACAGCCATCTGCAGACAAATACAACAACAAGGCAGAATTATCACTGGTATCTTTAAATGCAGTAGAGATGTATACCAACAGCTGACTCAAGGAAGGTCGATATAGCAAATATTTGTGGGGATTAGACCGTTTGAGTACCTTTTCCGATGTTGTCTGAATGTGAGATGCAGAGTAGGTATGTGTAGAGGTTCCTACAGGCCTGCTAGTGTTAGCGGTTGCTGAGGATGTAGCTGTTGCTGTTGCTGCTGCTGCTGCTGTCGTGGCTGTCGTACCTGCAGTAGTGTTGCTTTGATCGTCCTTGGATGCTTCTTTTGTCTTGTCAGAGGTCTCTGTTGATTTGTTCTTTGTTGCAGCAGCCACAGAAGGATGCAACACAAAGGGCTCTCTTTCCAGGGATTGAAGCATACGGTACATGTCCAATGTCAGCTCTGAAAACTTGATCTGTTTCTGGTAGTTGCCTACTAGAATAGCCTCTTGTAATTTCAGCTTGGGAAGACCGACAATGTTTCTCTCCGCCATGTTGGATGACAGCCGATGTTCAATCTTGTCTGGTGTGCGATCTAGGTTGATGGGAACGAGCTTCTTTTCTGCTTCTGTAAATGTACTGATCTCTTCCAAAACCATTTGCCATTCTTTTGCATCAGGTGGTTTGAAACTCTTCGTATATTCTTCAATTAAGCCCTCTAATTCAGTGATAAGCTGACGTACATTTTCATCCTTGTTTAGCAATAAGCAAACTATAATGAAACGAGCATAATACCGCATCTTTTTAATCATGAGTGCAGAACTAGCAGTGGGAGTGAGCTACCAATCGTTTGTATACAGACGACATCACTTACTTTTTGACCTCCAGAATGTCTTTGAAATACTGTCTTTCATGAATCGCCTCGTAAAAGACATAGGCTTCGTGAAGATAATTTGTTTCGCTAGTTCTCAAACTATGTATTTTGCAACATGTAAACAATAGGTCATCCCTCCCCACATTTTCATTTAAACTTACTAGTAATGGTAATACAGTTGTCCAATTTTACTCGCTATCTCTCCTACTTCCCATCGCTTTAAACCATAGTTACTCTTGTTCTCGAGGATCGACCTGTGGGTTTGTTGGAATTTCCAAAGCTGTCGCTGCAGTTAGGATCTACAGTGGCAATGCAGGATAACTTTGGTTGTCATGGATACCTTTGTATACACCTCAAATGTCTTTTCAAAGTACTGGTTATTGTGATTGTATTAGCTCGACTTTCCTGCGATTATTTGTAGCGTATTGCATAACTTACAGGTCTCCACTGACGATGACTTCCAGTTGGTGGTAAATCTCTACTGGAGGGTTAGTTTCATGCAACAATTAGTAAAAGCTACAGTTTTGTCAGGTACCTTAATCCACTGAATAAGCTCTGGCTCTTCTCTAGAAGATATTGAAACTCTTCTACCAGCTTCTGGTTTCTGATAGCTTCCTCATCTGTCTCTGCATTTTTGGTGTCGGTGGAAGCAGCAGCAGCGGCTGTAGCAGCAGCGACAACAGCGGTCATAGCAGGCGTCGTTGTGCTCGTATTCGCATGTGTTGTATTGCTTGTCGAACTAGTAGTATTGTTATTATTCGTGTTATTGCTTGGTGCTGCTGCATGTGTATCTATAGACACTGTATACTCTGGTTTAGAAGGAGAGAAATAAGCATGATGCTCATGTTAACTATACCTGGAGAAGTAGAGATGGCTCCAGGCTTTGGAGCAGCTGTTGTAGCGCTAGTTGTATTTACATTGGACGCATCTTTCAAGGCAGATGACTCTTGCGCTTGATTCTGAGCTGATGAACTCATTTATAAAAGAGTATATATAGCGAGATATGATGAAGAAGGAAGCTCTGAACAAAAAATTGTTTATGCGTGGCTTTTTCTTTTTAGAATACAGCATATTGTATACATGATGAACCATTACTTTTTTATGCATTCTTCTGGAGGCCGTTCATTTCAGTTGCCTGCTTTTATTCACTCAAAATTTCAATCTATCTTATATTGAATAGGCTTCATACTACAATTCATGCTCTCCAGCAATCCACAATCGTTTCTTTTTACCATTGAAAATAGAATACCCACGTTTCACAAATATTTACCTAGACACGACATGTGCCTTTTTTTTTGGTGGTCCATCTACGAAACATGCAAAAATCGCGCATCAGAGGCTAGCACTCTAATTACGCCTCTTTCTTGACATAATGGCTTGCCAGTCATTGCCATCATATATACCTCACACTTACATCCACAGCCGCAATATGGGCCATTACGTATCTTGCTGTTGTACAGATTTTCATTTGTGCGGTTAAATGTTTCTCGATTTGTACCTGAAAATCAAAAATGCAACCCAACAAACGATGGCTCGGAATTGTGTGTCAAGTGATACGTTCATCTGATTCATCTTATTTATTCCTGCACAAGTTTATGCACTTTAGTATCAAAAAGATAGATAGATAAGTGTACATGTTACGAGAAATGTGAGTAATTTTTTTATTATTATTATTATTTATATAGAAAACGAAAAAAAGGCAAGAGATAAATCTATTCGTATGTATACAAGCATATAATTTTATAAACCAAAGAGAAGAAAGCAGAAAAGAAGCATAATATATAGAGTGAATAAGCATAAAATGAAAGAAAGGCTGGAGCGGATATGTATATTACGTGTATGTGTGTGTGGGAGAACCGTACTGCTGAACGAGAATTAAGATGATTCAAGATGCGATATTTTGAGTCGTACTTGTGATGTGATAGGGGGCACAAATACTTGCGGATGCTGCTTTATCTTCGCATGAACACGATGCTGATGAAAAGACGGAGGATATATCTGACAACGAAGATGAAAATGATGATGAGGTAGATATGGATTGCATTAGAAAGAAAGGCGGTGATGTTCGAGCATGGCTCTGATGCGATAAAGACGATGATAATGATGCAGGCAAAGATTCCTTCCTCTTTCGCCTGCTAGAGCTGATTGTCGAAGTCGAATAAGAGAGAGAAGGGCTTCGATGATAAGACATGGAATATGACTTTTGTAGCAGAGTGTGGTTGCTGCTGCTATTGGTAGATGTGGGTTGGATTTGGATAAAGGAAGAGGATTTAGAAGCTTCATTTGATTGACAAGACATAGAACAAAACGCAATGTTCTAATCATAAATGTTAGCATAAATCAACAGAGCAAAAAAAAAACACACACACACACACAACTTACATCGTCCACAAGTCTTTTTTCGCAATACAAACAAAGGTTCAATTCCATCAGAAAGGGATATTATATATATAAATATTATACAGTGAAGAAGAAGAAGAGAGAAAAGAAATGAATTACACAGATTTGAAATGATGCTTAAATATGAGGAACTTGAATTCTATCATTGTGATGATGATGATGATAATGAAAGTATCATAGGCCAGAATTTGAGGGGTGAGAATTCATCTACTTGTGGTATAAATGATGTGCCTGAATACCCATTTTATGCTGGCGTGGGAACAAACACACCACATTGCTGCTAATACCAGCCCAACTAGCAATGAAAAAAATGTCAAATATCGCATATATTTGATTACTACCACTGTAAAATCATCATGTTTAGTCCAGTGCTACAATCACCACACAACAGCATTCATGCACGTGAATTTAAGCTATCCAACCGACATTACAAAAGCGTCCATAAAAAAAAGATTATCATCATCAACGTATGATTTGCGTAATTTCTGTTTGCCAATGCCTGCGCTCTAGCATCAAAATCCTTCATCGCATAATTAAAGCAGTTAGTACACTTAAACACTGTATAAAAGGTGCCTTTAGTTCATACGCACAACACGCTCAATGACTGTGTCTATCCTTGAGTGCTATCTTTTCACCAAAATGATTGTTCCCTTCTGTCGTCTTGTGCAGTGCTTCCAAGAAGCAACATTGCAGCCAATCAAAAATAATGCCACTTGCTGAGCGTTTGCCTTAGCACTCGAAAAATATAAGTTGACCGGGTCGCCTTGTGGTATACCTATTAATTATAATTGAACGAAAGAATACTCTTCCACAACAGTTCGTTGCTATTTAATAAATAGTCTTTTTATGATCTCCTAATGAAGCTAATTTTTTGAATAGAGATCGCCTCCTCGATAATTAAGGTGGCCAACGAACAGAACGAAACTAGCATCAGCCATGTAGTTGTAGATCTCGCAGAAATAATCCAAGATAACTATGACGGAAAAAGCCTTAGAATCTATAAAGGCAATTGGAAGAGAAGAATCAAGGCTGTTGCCAAAACAATGACCGTCAAACTCCTTGACTCAAATCGCGATTGTTTTGCAGGACTAGATTTTCAAAAGCCAACAAGTCTCCCCAGCATCAAGTTTTCCACTATAAACCACAAGCTGATTAAGCATTCTTTGACGTTCTGGCAGAGGTGCTTGAATTGTGAAAAAGGATTATAAGAGGCAAAATAAAAAGCATGTATTAAATTTCTTTATTGGTGAGCCATTTTCCCATTTTCAAAATCGGTGGCCCATTTTCATTTCAAGCTGACCAATTATTTTTTTTATTGGGCCAACCTTTTTTCGTCGACTGTATATAATTTTGCATGAGCATATGACGATGATACGAGAAAAAGACTAAAAATTTGTTCATTTCAAAAAGAAAAAGATATAAAGAAAATGCTTTTATTGAGAAATGCAATGCGTTTTTTGTTTAATCATGCCAAGAATTTCTAATTTGGCCAACTACGGATGAATGGTATAATGAGCGTCTCTAACCTAAAATGTTGATCAAAACAATCATGGACGTCAATACAGCAATACCAACGGCCATTGCAATAGGCCCAAATGCTTCTCTGAATGAACTACCAACACTATAAAAACAAAGCGGACAATAGCCAGCTGAATTTATGTGTTAATATCGTCTCTTTGCATACCGAATGTACACTTACAAACAGTTGTGATTGGATCATACAAATCAGGCGAATACAGTGCAATAGACAAGGTTGTACAGGGCACCATCCAGCCAGGCGAATAATCGACAGAAACACCACGCTGATCGTACAACTGAATCTTGTAATATCCATTCATCAAGGGTATATCTGTGGGGACTGATCCGAGATTCCAGACGGCTTCTGTAGCAGATCCATTCAAGGCTGCGATGTCAACAGTAACAGAGTTAGGTCCAACAGCATTCAATGTCAAATTGACAGGTCTAACGCGAAGTGCTGTATATCCCCATTTAAATGTTACGTTGGCAGCTGATTGAATAGGATACAGTGGTGAGACACTGCCACTTTTTGTGGGCGTGGCAAAAGTGACAGCACCGGCGTAGATACTGTTACCGAAACTGCTTGAAGTAGGCAGATCTGACCATGCTTTACCGTCGTCTGGGTAGCCACTATCGTAATCAGTCGATGCGTCTGCGGTTACCGATGTTGATGCTGTTGCAGAAACAGAGACAGAAGCAGAAGCAGAAGCAGCGTTGGTCGCTGAGGCCGTATTCTGGCTTGCGGTCTGTGCGTCTTGGGTGACGGAGGTAGTAGTGAGAGATTGCGATGTAGTCATCTGCTGCAGCATTTTCAATTTTACTAATTCAGAAGCTACGCAGATAAATTATTAGACAGTGCATCAACTCAAGTAGATTCCATATAACAACATACACAATTGAATAGGGTCTTGGCTCGATGAAAGGACAGAAATGGGTTAAAATCTAATGTAACACACACGCTCCTCATCATTACCTCTTTTATCCACCTGAGCGGAGACAGCGCATGCAATCGTAATGATGCCAAGGATAACTATAAAACTCAATCTATACAACATTTCAAGGACAAGGAGAAAGAACAAGAGTTTGTCCTCAAATTGACATTTTATACATTTGCAAGGTTTTGAAGGGAGATTGAATGGCCAAGGTGTCAATTTATTTATAACCCAAGTTGAGCAGCAAATGAAAGGGCGACTTGTGCTGCCATTTTGCGTCGTTCCTCATCAGAGAGATTTTTGCCGTGTTCTATCAATTGCATGATCAATACCCAGAGACGATGCCACTCTGTCGCCTATATTACCTCTCATTGCTTGTATCGCTTCAAACGCTTTATCTAATCCATCTTCTCCATCAATATCTCCAAATAGCTCACTTCTCATCTTGTCAATCTCATGTTGTGTAGGCATGTCCTCGATATCTTGATCATCTTCGTCTCCGAGCTTCAAAATATCTCGATCCTGTGCTAGCTTTAGTTCTCGTATCTCGTTCAACAGATCCTCGTCTTCAGCAATACCGCTCGCATTCTTTTTTACCATTCCATCCCAGAAATTGGTTTGTATAATCTCTAGTGCTAAATCAATACGCACTTTGTCCATAGGGATATCAGTCTTTTCGTCCATATCAACGTAATCAAAGCTATTGGAAAGACACCAATCATTGATCTCTGCATCCACTTCCATATCTAATGGCTGATTTGATGAAGTGCCGATACACAAACGAATTCCTGGCTCTGCTTGATCAAGGAAAGGCGCCCATTCTTTTACTGTGTTGAATGAAGATGGCTGCATTTTGTAAATACGACAAGCTGTATACTGATCTACTGATATAGTACCATACCTCATTCTTGTCAAATATAAATACAAAGGCATCAATGACTTTACTAATCTCGGTGTCCTTTTCGCAGTAAGCTTTGATTGTCTCTTTTTCGGTTGCCTTGTCAATTTCATCAAGCCAAAAGTCAACTTTTGCTGTATAATACTTTGTATCAATCTCGTAAGGTATGCACACGCCCACAAGATCGCCATTGGTGTCTTTTAATCTGGTGTCTACAAGCTTTTGAGGAAATTCCTTGTTGCTTGATACTGTGAATATATCTGAATGAGCCCAACAGAGAGAGAAGGAAAAAAAAAAAGGTGTTAATATGAGTGGTGTAGTCTCATTCATTATGTAGTCGGCTACCTTTTACAAATTGCAAAGTACTCCCATTGGGTTGACTTGTTACAAAGATCTTGTTCTTGAACATTTTTTACGGTGATGTAGTATTTTAGAGGAAAAATGCGAGTAAAGTGGTTTTGCTATCCACCCCACATACTGTATTGACACTATACGAGTCACTGCTTATTGGCTTAGCTCATGTCAATTCCAGGAACGAGCTTTTATGGATTATTGTTACATCAAACTATCGTAGGACAATACTACGAGCGCCATATCTCTTTGATAAAGCATCATACTTCCGTATATCTAATTGACAACAAGTTATCATCGTCAAGTGAAGTTCTATTGATAAACTGTGTTGCCATTTATAGAGTTTTGTTAATCGTTTGACGATTTTGAAGTCCATAAGCGTAAAGTCGACATCGATACATAATTGAAGGTAATAATGAGAATCAATTGTATACAGAAAATATTTCTCATGTATGATATGTATATGATGAAGCTATTTTATGATAGATGTGAGCAGAGAATTGTTAAAATTAGATTGCCGTTAGATGTTATGGGCAGTACCGCGATTAAGGCGTAAAATCGAATCCAAAACTTCACTTGTAGCTGTCAATATGACTTTTCTACGATGTTCCAGGCTAGCATCAATGGAAACAACTCATATACGGGTAGAAAGTATACTTGTATTAACCCTTACCACTCGATGATATGCGAAATCACAGCCAAAATTGAATGCATTTGACGAGTGTTTTCTCGAGTTAGGGACCATTTTAAGCGGCTGGAGTAACACCAAACAATTGCTCTCGACTAGTAGTTACTTGCTGATGCTTTATCTCAAATTTTTTCCGGTCATGACAAATCGACCCAGATCCCCATTTTTCGATGTGTCATAGCAAGGAAAAATTATCAAAAATCAAACAATCGCAGTTTTCACCACTAAAACGAAGTTTTCTAATATGACATGCCATAGTGAAAAAAGGACCTACGATCCCCATTAATTTTGTAAATTTACTATTTTGGGTACTTGATTATGCGAAATTTGATTTTTCGACTAACAACGTTTTTTTTGTTTTTTCCTATTTAGGAAGCATTTTTGGTGAAACATAAAAAAGTTGTTGGCACCATTCGATAGAGAATTCAAGCAAGTACTCGAGACAATTATTATGCAAAGTAGCTTAGATATACTACTTTCGAAGAAATCCTAGATAGAAGGGGAAAAAAATTCAAAGATTACAAATCCATCGCTCAGGATCGAAGAAAAACTGTATTCGGGGATTGAAATTTGGCAACAACAGTGATCATGAAAGTAATCGATGTTTACAGTAGCTATGTGATGACAATTATATATAAGAGCTACTGTATATGAAGCTGGTATGGTACCTTTATTAGTAACCAATAATTAATATTGCTTTGATACATTATCCAGAATTGCAGTCGCTCCCTGATAGATGTCAAGCTGTTGCCAACCTTATAAAGAAGATCATTTCAACTATCAAAATATTGTATTGCCTAGCCATTGATTGTGCAATGTGCTTGAATAATGATGATTAGCTGTGCTCAAAATAAACAGCAGTACTCTTTTAAATAAAAACAATGAATTTATTCGCATTTATTTTTTATTTGTTCAAGTATATTACTAAAAGCGTCATTGACAGTATCAATGCTGATCTCCGAAGCTGTAGCAGTTTTCGTTTTGAGAGATCTCAAAGAATTAGTCTTGAAATGTACAAGAATATCACCTAAATGTTTCTTTTTGCCAATCATTTGAGCAAACAAAAGCGCTTGATGTATGCAATTTGAAGAGGTATTCTCTGTCAGCAAGTACGGTATCATTTCCATAAATCCATGATTTGCTGCATACAGGAGAGATGCATTATAACCATTTGAATCGCAGGCACGGACTTGAGCAACTTTGCTCAAGTAAATGACCAAATCCAATTTACGCTGTTGTACTGCTGTATTGAGTGCTCGTTGGCAATATGCGTAGTCTGATTTTTGAGTTATACTAATCTCTTCAACGAGATATCTCAAACAATCAAATCTGTTTGAATGTACGCACAGGTCCAGGAGCTTGTCTCTTTTGTCGCTATAAATGTCTTCCCACCAACCACCTTGCTCGATGGGTATAAAAGCACCAGCCTTGACAAGTTGGTGCATGACTTGAATGTTTCGTATGAAAGTAATCGATTCCTCCATCACGCTATCACAGCTTTTACTTGACGACCAAATCAGGTTGGTCCAAGAGGGGTTGTTTCTTTCAGGCTTTTCCAGCAAGAGTTGAATGATTTTTTGTGAAGGAGAATGGTGGTGAATAGCGTAGTGCAAAGCAAGCTTTCCATTGCTGTCAACCACATCTAACCGAGCCCCGGCTTCGAGTAGTGCCTTTGCTGAATCGTAATGATTTGAGCGAGCTGTATAATGTAACGCTGTGAGTCCGGCCCTGTCTTGTTGATTGAGATCCAAATTTGGTTGCTGGATTAAGTAATCAATGCCGCTGATAAAGTTGACAGCAGCAGCAATGTGAAGTGCAGCCATTTGATGCGGACCATTATTGTTCTGATTGATATCTATATCGCTTTGTTGCAATATCCTTTTGACTGCATGCAATGACCTACATTGGCATGCCCAGCATAATAAACTAAGCCCATATTGACTATCTTTGACGTCACTTGGCCTTCCACTTGCGAGATATAAATCCAGTAACGCGAGATTGAGGCTGTTATTACTGCTGCTATTTGTTTTGTACATCTTGACTTTTCCAACATCTCGTGTTTGCGGATCATCTAGTCGTCTCTTCTTTTTGCCATCTTTTGAATAGGCGCCCTTGCTACTGTTCAATGTAATAGATGATGCTGTGTGATGTACTACAAATGAAGGATCTTCCGTTTTCGGTGATGGCGGTGTTGTTATCAATTTTGGAGAGGGTTTTGATAAGCTGTACTCTGAAAGATCTAGTGTCATACTGAGCAGAATAGTGAAAAAAAGTGAGAGAGAAAGAAAGAAAAAAGAGGATAAGCGTGTTCCGTGGCAGCTACTCGTTGTACTATTCCGTTGAAATATGAAATATTTACTTGATTCACAGGTTAAAGATGTCTTGGCAAAAGTATATCATCTTCTTGGCGTGACAAAATGACCTTATAACATGATTCCAACGCATATGTTGACTTTTGGTGCTTCTCAGCGGTCTTATCGATTTCCACAGCTATTATTAGTGGGATGGTCTTGTGTAGCATGTTGTAGGAACCGGGGGTATGTTAGTTGTATGAGATGTTGGGGCCCCACAGCTTTTGATTTGTATAGATCAGCAAACATATATTTTAAGATATAATGTAGATTTTTTTTATTGTACACGGAAAATATAATTGATAGGAACAAAGATGGAATTAATAAAAAGTGAGGTAATAGAAATACAGAAAGAAAATTATTAAGAATGAGATAATCTAAGCATTAACACCAGGAGCTTCAATACCCTTGGGGGCCTTCTTGCCCTTCTTTTCGAGTTCTTCGGCAATGTTAATACCGTACCACTTGAGTTGACGACCGATTTCATCAAGAGACTTTTGCTTGGTCTCGGGAATGAAGATAAAGACAAAGATGAATGCAACCAAAGCGAGACCAGCAAAGATCAAGAAGACGTATGGACCACAAGCAGCCAATAAAGTAGGGAAAATAAGACCAATAACAAAGTTACAGAGCCAGTTAATAGCCAAACAAGCAGATGAGGCAGCACCAACAGCATAGGTAGGGAAAGATTCACCAGTGATAACGAAGGGAACCATACCGAAACCGATAGCAAAGAAAGCAACGTAAAGCATGACACAAACAACTTGAAGAGCGCCGACATTGAATCTCATAGAGATGGTCATGACAACACACCAGATACACATACCAGCAGTAGAAATCAATAAGAGAGTCTTACGGCCAAGACGATCAATGAGACCAAGACCAACGCAAGTAATAACAACATTCAATGCAGCAACACCGACAGTAACGTACTTGGCGTTATCGCCGAAGGAGAGCTCGAAAATGTTGGTGGAATAGTACATGATAGCATTGATACCAGTCAATTGAGAAAGAGCGTGGACAACGAAAATCTTCATACATAATCTAGCCAAGACGCCGATGGACATAATTTGGAGAATATTGAGTTGAGCTTCAGATTCGAAGACGGTATTATCACCTTCAGCCTTGATGGGAGTGTTATCGAAACCGTTGGCAGAATCCTTATCAGCTTCAGGAGCAGGCTTGTTCTCTTCAGCACCCTTGGTAAGACCGAGAAGCATATCAGTGAATTCAGCTTCAACATCACCGTTACGGAGCTTGATGAATTCAACACGAGCTTCATCAATTCTGTTTTGACCGACCAACCAACGAGGAGATCTGGCACAGAAAGGAAGAATAAGCATTTGAGCAATGGTGGGAACAATGGTAATAACAACAACGATACGCCATCCGATAGCAGAACTCAAACCAAGAGAGATACATTCAATGATCAGGATACCGAGAGTAGTGAATAATTGAAGAAGAGAGGTAAGAGCACCACGGTACTTGGGAGGAGCAATTTCAGAGACGTAAATACCAATGACACATGTCATGAAACCAGAACCAATACCAACGAAAATACGACCGATAGCAAATTGAGCAGAAGAAGTAGCAAGAGAAAGCAAGATGGCACCAATGAAGAAGTTAACGTTCATGATAATCATGGAATCACGACGACCGAATTTGTTGGCCATATAACCGTTGGACATGGCACCAACGAGACCACCGACAGCAAACATACCATTGGTAACACCCCTAATCAAATTATCCATGTTAATGCGCTGATCCCATCACTTTATATTACTGATATACATACCAAATCCAGTCACCCATAGGAATACATTGAGGAAGAGGAGAATTAGGGTAATAGGTAACTACGCCAGGCTCGACATCGGGACAGTATCTCACAGAGTTACCGGGAATGTTCAATGCAGAGGTATTGAAACCAGAGTTGAAGGAACCCAATGATGCAATCATTGCACAGAAGATTACAAAGGGCTTTAAGGAAGATGTCCTTGAATCCATTTTATAAGATATTAATTAGAATTATTTTGATTTAATAAAATCTGTGAAGAAAAAGCCTTTTTTTTTGGAGGAAAAGCATCGAGTATTTAAATGTTTTTTTGATCCTGTTGTCGTAAAAAACATCTGACACTCAACCAGTTTTTTCCGAGAAATTCAGTTTTGGCGGACTTTCTACATTTTATTGTGCAATGATTGTTTTTTCCTTTCAGTTCATTCAGGGTCTTTTTAGCAACGTTTTTGACATTGAAATTTCTTCTTTGGAAGCATTACTTTCCATAATTTTTTTTTTTAATTGGTTCGACTCTTGGTGGACTAGTCTGCATGAGCGTCTGGCTTCAAGAAAAACTAGAAGCTTATCATTGCACATTGGATCAAATGTAAACATTTGAAGGACGAGGACCTCGAATTCATGAGTTATTAAAAATCAATTTTTTTTTTTACCGCTGTAATAATTTTGCCATTCACTTTCACCAATTACATAAAAATGAGTGCATTCGAATTCCCAAATTAGGACATAAACTTTATTGTGGTCTTTTTCTCTCTCGAAACTTGGGGGATGTTGGTTTCAAAGCAGAAAGGAAAGAATAATGTTTTCTGAAATCGAACCCTTTTTTTTCCACATACAAACGACCCAGGGCCCTTCGTCTCCCGTTTTTTCTGCCAAAAAAGCATCTGCTCTGGAATGTCTTTATGATATCAGCATCCAAATCCTGGAAAATGGCCAGGTTTTAACAAACTTGGGCAGACAGCATCTAGGCATTTTCTAATTTGATTTGTAAGTGTGGAGTGGAAATCAGATGATGAACGGGTGGAAGCGATTCGACCGATCCGAGGATTTTTGCATGTCTGATTGGCTAATTTTCATCTCTCGTTGTCTGTTTGTTAATACACATCTCAACATGGTCTGTAAAACCAAGACATTTTTTTGGCATGTTTAAGCTCCCGTAAGCTCGGGTATACTCAGTAATCTTGTATGCAGTACAACGCAATGCTACGTGAGAGCAGAAAGGGGATGACGCATATGATAGAGCGTGAAATGTAGTAATGAGGTGACATTACGTAAAGTTTTCAAGGATCCAGTGTATTTAGTTTTTTCCATCCACAACAAACAAGAGTCCCTGAAAGAAAAATCTTCCCAGTTTTTGCCTTCATTTAACGAAATGAATAGGGAACATGTATCAAATCCATATACCCAAGTTATGTCCCCGCTCGCTTACTTTTAGCTTGTGTATCCACGACATTCTCATCTCTCGAGGACATTTCTCGTTGTATGATCTAGTGTATCCTATGCCAATAACCTTAACGCCATGGTCTCGATCTACAAAGCGAAAGGAAAACGAATGGCCGACAATGCGAAATGTGGGGCCACTACAATGTCTTATGACTTGTGCTGCTCCATTTACATTTAAGGGCATCTCGTTTCAAGTCGGCTTTGATATAGGTTTCTCTTTTTGTGGGTTAAATCAACTGGTTTCATTGGTTGGATTTCTCATGTTACTTTTACAGACGACATGGAGTAGGAATCACCCGATTTTCGAATTCGCAGGCTTGAAAGCGCATGACATTTACAACCATCTAATGAATTTGACATTCATAGAGTGTACACCCCGTCCACGCAAGAAACAGGCGTAGCTTATGCTTACTTACAGTGATCTCTTCATCTTTACTACATGAAAAATCAAAGAATACAAACTCATTAACCCGTAGTTTCCAGTTTTTCTTTTTTTTTATACTGGTACGAACGGAAAAATGAGACAAAGATCCTTAAATTGAACCCTTTTTTTTTTCAGAATGTCATATAACATAATACGGCTTCAACAAGTCTTTAATATGGAAATCTCATTTAATTCATTGCAAAGTAAAAAAAGAAAATGTCATGATAAGAAGTACAGATGGCAGAAAAGCACTGTACAAAAGAGGCATCAGGGTTAATTTGTCGCCGGTAAACCAGTCGGTTGTCATTTTGTTTTGAGTTTGCCGGTTAAGCCCTCTACCTCCGGTTTTCCCTGCTATGATGACACTTGAAAAGTTGCTTGGCAGATTTCTTTGATAATTTTTTTCCCTCGATATTCCATGACTAACCGTTTTCCTTTCGTCAAATAATCCCATTCAGGGTTCAAAGAGTAATTAGGCCCTTGTATTACATGATGTATATTGACTATTGCTTCTGCACCTTCTAGCAGCGCGGTAATAAAAGATACTGAGCAGACATTGCTTTGTATATCCGTGTAACCGCATTTCCAAGAAATATTGGAAGCCAACATGGTAGTCAACATGCGATTTCGTTATGTATTTGATAATCAGACCCCTATTTTCCTACATTTCCTCGTGCAGTAATTTTTCCAGTCAGATTCTTGACGTTTTTTTTTTATCTGTACATTATTCACCAGAGCGAAATCAAGTTGTATATGTTGACATTGACATTTAACACAGCTTAGGTAACACTTTATAATAGTTCATTGATTTACCCGTAGTTTACATGGTATTAAGATTCGTAACATGTTGGTTGACCAATTTTTTACAGCTTTTACAGTGTATTTTGCAGGGTGGACAGTGCACTTTATGCCATGAAGGAAATGCTACCTGCGCTACCGTTTGTCGGACTACCGAATGATGATCTACATTGAACTATTCTTTCTTTGATCAATTTGAACGAATATTGAAAGCTTGATGTTTATCCAGTGAATAAAACTGGGCTTTTCGTTACAAAATCTTGGTCCTGAAAGAGCCTTTAATCTGTATATAACTGCCATAGTTGGCACGCGTTTTCGGCATACGATCAAACTTATACTATCCCTACAAGTAAGAGTACCTTCTGACAGTTAAAGTTGGGATTGATGCAATAGTCAATCGTGCTTTTTGGGGTTCTTATTATTAGAAATAGCTTAATTATCGACCCTGGCTACTCATTTTGCGCTGAAAAGCCATCATTAGGTGATTCTATCAATTGGACCCTGGAAAAGGGACTCTTTTTCCAAAAAAAGCTCTCAAATTTATCAAACACACCTTTGATTTGACTATTTGACGTTATGCATCAATATGGCTGCCGTCAGCTTTGCATTGAATTTGATTCACGATTACTTGAAGCTGCCTAGCATAAATAAAACAGATACCGAAACTGCTAGTCAATCTTTCTCATGTCGAATAAGCAGAACATTGAATTGATTGGTATTGTTAGATGTATTTCTGCTTGTTCTCCATCCCTAATATTGACAAATCTCTAACCTACGCAGTTTGATAACCTCAACGGGGTGCGGCATTATGTAAGAAATTTGATAAAGCTAGAAATTCAAAATTGATAACATTGCGCCTTCAAACCAGCAATAGATCATCAATGTCTGCACAATTATATTATTGCTATGATATATTAAATTCTTTCAAAATAGTGTTTTTAAACCTTAAGTTACGGATTCTATTCTTGTTCGCACTTTAAACGTGAATTCATTAAGTAGACTGCAGAATTAGGGAGGCTTACATAAGCTTATTATGAAACACTCGTGTTTTTTTATACATCGAATTTTGAAGAATGATTGGCAAGATTTCAAGTAAAAAATTGCCAAACATATTCGCTCAACACTTTCACAAATGGAATTGTTCAGAAAACGCGTAGCATACTTTCATGGAAAAGATGATGGAAGAAACTTGACAGTTGTTTGCATAATATTATAGGTCTGATGCAATGATATAATGAAAACCTTTTTGATAGAAAAAGGCATGGAAATAAAGGACTCACCTCCCCGCCCTCCCCCATTTACTGCTTAAAAAAATGGCAGTGAACCATTTCCAATCATAGTGAAGCTACTCGACTCAAATAGAAATCGACACTGTATTCTTTACTTTTGTTAAAAACTTTGTAACTCATAATTTTTATTGAAGCTTCTATACTCTATCTGCCATTATCTTAAGTATCTTTCCCGGTCATTGGCTCAACAATATGAATGCCTAGATGCAACGGAGATGATAGACTGTTAGAATTCGCCGTACAAATAATGGTTTTGTTTGATAGCGGCAGCTTCGCTTTAGGCCGATGCTCCTCTGTATTCTTCTCTTGTACAGATTCTCAGACAGGGAAGTTGCCACTGAAAATGGGAGTAAATGGACTATACCAAGATTCATGCAAAATTAATAAAGCCGTACATTTCGTCTAACACTTCGGTCGCATAAACCAATTAATAAACTATACCAATACTGTGGAATAGCTATTGCAGTTCTGGCTTCACTTTAAGAAGATATTTCTGACCGACATGCCTGCAAAGCAAGCTTAGGTTCTGATTAAAAACAATTGTGGCTATTCAGTCCCCGCGTACAAAACCAGTTTGGTAAAATTGTCGTTTTTTGAGCCAAAGAAGTACCTTTGGATCACTGTAGCAATCTTAATATGCACGTCAAACTCATGCTCTTTTTTTCTCAAATACTTCTGCTTCTTGGATCTTTAATGATACCAATTATGGTGCTGTAGCATATGTATTGATTGCTTACTTTGAGTTCCAAAGTTATGTTTCCTGAAAAGCTTTTAAACATCTTACATTAACGTGCAAACTTGCAAAAAATTGACGAAAACTATGCAAACGCGGTAGAGAACTGCTCCTTACAATGCAATAAATTGTTTAAATGTATTTCTGCTGCTTTTTGAAGCAGTTGCCTACACTATCTTTCTGTTTTCACTTTTTCACTTTGTTTACGCGCTTATTGGCGTTCTTTGAAATTGCACTTCTGTTGATAAATGTGCTTACATGGCCTATGTTTTTCATAAGAGCACAAATTATTGTATCTTGGGGCTCCTTTCTACTCAAGAGCAAGGCAAGAGTTGTTCAGAGAGACTATTTCTGATGCAATAATCGCCGTTTTTTTAGGGCTCATTTGGCTGTTAAGTAAGAAGCTTGCGTATTACGCAAAAGGTTACCACAATTCAAAAATGAAAGTGATCTACAAAAGTTTACTCACGCCTCCATTTGTAAATAGCAGGAGAAGACCAAAGGTATGGTTCAGGCTATAAGTCTTTAGGATAAGTCATTTTGATGTAATAAAATCATCATTATCAAGCACGCTTAAAGGCACACCCTTATCGAGTACAGTATTACGGCATACAGCCAATGCATCCTTCATTCAAAAATGCTGTAAGCAGATACGAACAGATTTATACAAGCTGGTTAGATAGAGATGGCATCACTCTTATACAACACTCTGAGGACCCTGCACCAAACTAATGCTTTTAGAAATCCATTTTTAAACACATACAAATTTAGAACCAAGAGTTATCAAAATTTATTTTTAAATTTACTTTCTATGTAATTATAGGTAAAAAAAAATGACCTTTTTCGATGTAAAGATGATGAAGGAGAGTTGCTATGTACAGAGGGAGAGTGTAAAGAAAAAGTGTTATATGGTATGATAATTAAAAAGCAGGAAATTTTGATCTAAAGGGGTCTCCCTTAATGTTACCGTAAAGATGAACAGGCTCTTTGTATTTTGCAAAGCAGGTAGTATCACCATCGTCTTTGACCTTTGGAATATATGGAGGCTTCACCTTGCGCTTCAAGACTTGATCAAAGTTCAAATCGGCAAACCAGACATGTTCTTTGATTTCTTCGCTGGTGTAGCGACCTTCAATATCGGCAGTAAGAAGATTTTGCAACAGATCCTTGAGGTCGGCACTCATATCTTCGGGCCAATCGACACGGCATTCCAAAATCTTTTGATAAAGGTTGACTGGGTTCTTATCAATGAAAGGGGCACGACTATCGGAAGAGTTGAGATTTGGTTAGTATACGGACGCTATTAAAACACTAGAAAATAGAGAACTTACCCAACAACCATTTCAAAGATCAACACACCCAAGCCCCACCAATCGACAGCCTTAGTGTAGCCTTTGGAGAGAATGATTTCTGGAGCCAAATAATCGGGAGTTCCACATACAGTCCATGTCATATCATCCACACGTTTAGCGAAACCAAAATCAGTTAATTTGACATGACCACGGGCATCGATAAGAATATTTTCAGGCTTAAGGTCTCGGTAGACAATGCCATTCTCATGCAAGTAAGCCAATGCCAACAAGACTTCAGCAGCATAAAACTTTGCTGTTTGCTCTGAGAATTTCTATAAAAAAAAGTATCTCAAGTTAGTACAAAGAGGATTGGCCATTGAGTATACAAATCAAATGTATACCTTTTGTTTTCTCAAGATACTGAAAAGCTCACCACCAGGCACATAATCCATGACCATGAAGAGATGACTGTCATCTTGGAAGGCATCCCAAAGAGTGACCAGGAAAGGATGTGAGATTTCTCTTAAAATTGTAGGCTCATTGTTGATGTGTTCGACTTGCTTAAGACGGACAACATCGTATTTATCAAGAGCCTTAATAGCATAGTGCTTTCCGTTGACTTTACTCTGAGCCAAGTGAACTCGACCAAAGGAGCCAGTACCAACAGTGCGCTTCAAAACAAAGTCATCTAGTCTTAATTTACGGTGCTTTTGGCGACGTTGCTTGTTGTTGTTGGGAGCTCTTGCTCGAGGTACTGCATGTGTGCTGATTCGAGTAACATGTTTAGGTCTGGGAGAGAAGTGAGACTTCATTGGGGAGCGAGGAGGGTTTGAGACGGAGTTGGTTGTCTCGTTACAAGGGTTCTTCCGGTCGGCACTGGTGACAGTAAGAGTTGATGTCTTGCGCAAAGGCGATGATGAATTATTATCTGACATTGAAGTGGATTCAGAGGAAGTTGATGGCTGAATACTAAAATATCCATCAGGTGCTGCAGCTTCTCCTGGCTGAGGGAGTGGCGATAATGGGGAAGCACGAGTAGGCGATGTGGACAAGTATTCTGGGACTGCACTTTGTGTTGTAGTTGCTGGAATGTGGTGAATGGTGGACTCTTCTTGATAGTTTTTGCTGCTTGGAATGATGGGTATAGAATCTATTTAGGATAATTAGTAATGCTGAATAAGGAAATATCTGTCAAATTACTCAAAAGTACCTTTGAAATTGTTTTTGTTATTTACAGGTGATTGAGGTGGTGAGCTGATCATTGGAGTGATTGTGATGGATGCTGGAATGTGAGGTGAGTTTGAAGCCGAATTTCTGCCTGGTGTTTGGATGTTGTTAAAACCGCCTGAATAACAGCTACCCTCATCACTTGTAATGCTGCTAGTTATGCTGGGTGTCTTTGACATTGTGGGTGATGGCGGTGAGGATGCAGATGCTTTATTAGATCCTTGACTTTCTGAGCGCTGATGCTTCTTGGTCAGTGTTGATCGACGAATAAGCTGAACTCCTTTATTAATAAGATCCATTGTTTTTTTTTATATGTATGTGAGATGCTAAGATATTTGTATGAAAGAATATAAAGTAAAAAACAAGAGCAAAATTGCAATGGAAACAATGAAATGTCAGAATCAAACAACTTCTTTTATATTGATTTAGTTTGTCTCAGTCACAAGGTACCTGATACACTCTTTCATATTATCAAGGCCTTCATTTGCTCAATTTAGAATGCATTTGGATGCCGCATCAACACTCTTCCGTCGGATATGGAGTATAGATAAGACTAAATTACGTACTTTGCGTAAGGCTCTAATACATCTCCACTCAACTCCGAAGATTACAGTGTGCCCGGGTCTCCTTCATGTCTCTCTCTGTCTCTCTCTAGTTTGCTGTCTCATTCAAAGCAAATCAAAATTGCAAATCCCTCTCGGATGAGGCATTTTAGTAGCAAGATAAGGTCTTGAACACACAAAAAAAAGTGACATGTAAATAAATGTATCATGGGATCACATAAATGGTAGATATATTTGGCTCATTTTACTCGATTTTAACAAATATATCCTTTTGGCAAGTGGCTTTGTGTTCAAATCGTGATGAGGCTAATCTTATTATTGTATGGTCAACAGAGAGTTTACCCCGCAGTTATCATTCGTTGTGTTTTATTGTCCAATATCTTTATGAAGAATTGATCGTAATTAGCCTGGGATCCAATTGATTTCGTTTGTTCATATAAGCTTCATGTTGGATCAAATCTTACATCTACATGTGCACGCACTGTGAGAAATTCACGATACATGGCATTAGACTTGTACTAGCGTCGTATTTGGCTAAGAAATAATCCATATCTTGATTTCTGATTTCAAGCATCGCTACAGATTATTATAAATACATATAAATTTCAGATGTGTGTAACTATTCTTGGTATTCTGATCACTGGCAATGTCTGATCTCTGCTCTTCCTTTGGATATACTAATTGCCAATTAACTTACTCGACACATAAAAGCGCAACTGATAAGAATCCAGAAAACAAACAAAGTTATATAATCTAAATCTTGACCCATCAAAATGAAGGATTCAATCAACTAAAATTGCACCCATTCCAGTGCGTCATAGTTTTAGATGCCGATTCTATTCGATGAATGCTGAACTGTGCTCTCTCGCTTGCTGTGCTTATATCACCAAACTGCACCATCCTCCTTGGGCTTTATCTCTGATCGAACAATGAAGCCCCCCAACGTCATTCCATCTACCTGATATCGGCATGAATTGAGCAACCTCATCTCTTTGCTATTTTCTCTCCCGCTTGTCATTTCCATCATTATCCATCATGTCGTATTACTTATCATTGCTTCTTCGTTTTGAACCGGGCCTATAAAATAGATTGAATAATTATAATAAAATATTTAACCTTGCACCACATTGGTTTCGCCATCGGAGATGGATGGCAATACTTAAAAGAACCATGTACCTCGGGGTGCTGCCACGCTAGCTGTTTATTGCCTTAAGGTTTGGGTCAGCATGCAAAAATGTAAGCAATAAAAGAGGCAAAATTGCGTTGGCTATCGTCTTCCAATGATTCCGGAAAGTTGCGATACGAATCCAAGCGTAGTCATTAAAGATTGTACACATTTCCTGGAATGCTTTGATATGGATAGATAGCTAGCAGCATACTCTTAACCTATCCAAACATGTATAAATTAACGATCTTCACGACTGCGGTATTTTGCAGATGAAGCCAACGTATATACGGCATAGTATAAGCAGAGGTCATGCACAGAAATATTTGCTTTCGAATTAAATTTCAACCGAAAATGCTACTACAGCATCGCATGATGCACTAGTGGACCATGAGCAATGCTATCAATTTATTATATACATACATAAACTTTATTCAGCAACCAAATTATAGTCTGTACTTTTTGATCAGCCAAGATGTCAGTTGTTGTTGTTGTTATTTGCATTAAACATTTAAAACGTTCATGACATCATGGACATATGGTTTAGAAACAAATCTTGTAATCACGATCTCTACAAATTCAGGAACATCTCGAGTAGGAAAATTCGTCAGCTCTCGTACTTTTTTGAATCAAAAGCGATAAGAAATTAACATGGATAGATAGCCCGGAAGTAGATGCATCATTATCGATAAACCAAAACTCGAATAAATGCATCATTTAGGAGAAACGTGCAGCTGACGGTTGTGGTTTCACCAAATTAGCACAGAATCTGTGCTTGAAATGGCGTCAATGTCAGGGTTTTTTGCTTACCAAACGCACCAAAGGATGGGCTCTTATCAATGGAATAAGCATGATTTCTAGTACGTATTACATAAGTGCCAGCCTGTTGAATCGCATTTATTGACGTCCGTTTTTGCATTGCGCGTTGTCTTGAAGATATCATATTGATTGTGGGCCATTACTAACAGATTTGTCGTAATTTTGGCAATCATTATGCCCATCCGACCACTCTACAATAAGAGTGATATCAAACACTAACAGTGGAAGCCGCTAAATATACAAATGATGCTTCACTTCAGGGCGGACTCTCACTATTGGTATTTGATTAAGCGATTTAAGCTATTAGGATCTTATCTTAGACAGACCACTGCAAATATCAGACCAACTGTCAATATCAGTGAGTATTGTACAAGATATATTGAACTTTTTTTTTTATTACAATATGAATGCTTTCTCTTAAATATCCCTAACATTTTAACCTTGTCTTTGACTATATATAAAAAAAAGAACGAATGGTTAGCTTACAGCAATCCTTTCCATAACCAATTGTCTACACTTACCGAGGAGCACATCTAATAATGTTATCAACTCTCAAAATCATCTCAGCAGCCTCAGAAGCAGACAAAAGAACTTGCTTCTTGAGCTTGTATGATTCAGTAATACCCAATTCTCTAACATCAGCTACTGTACCATTCACCATATCCAAACCAGCTGTGTTTTGACCTTCATAATGAGCAGCTCTCAATTGGGAGACCAATTCTGAGGAATCAAAACCAGCATTATCAGCCAAAATAGTGGGCATTTGACGAAGAGCTTTGGAGAAAGATTCAGCGGCGATAGCACGCTTACCAGCAGTCTTTGCAGCAACTTCATCAACGGCCTTGGACATCAACACTTCAGAACAACCACCGCCCAAAACAGTGCGAGGCTCACGGACAGTTTGAGAGAGCACAGAGAGAGCATCGTGAAGGGATCTTTCAGCTTCATCTAATAATTGTTGTGTAGCACCACGGAGAACGATAGTACAAGCTTCACCAGCAGCGACACCAGAGAACTTGATTAATTTGTCTTCACCAATGATGATCTCTTCAATCAAATCACAATGACCCAATTTGACGAGTTCAGGATGATCAAAGGTAGAGGCAATTTCACCACCAGTGACAAGAGCTAAGCGCTCAACACCCTCAAAGTCAGCATGTTCAATAGTGGCGATGCCAGAATCAGCTAATAATTGCTCGGGCCAGTTGTAAATTAATTGACGGTTCACGAAACAGTTGATACCGTGAGCTTTGATCTTGTCGACCTTCTCCTTCATCTTGTTACGTTCGGCACGCTCGAGTTCAGCAAGCTTACCAGTAGCATCGACACGAACACGTGCACCGAAAATCTTGATCTTGTCGGTATCCATAGCTAAATGAATTGTGTGTGAGTGAGTGTGAGCAAGTAGCGGTTTCAATTCAGATCAGTGATTATATAGTTACATGTGTTGGCAATCAAGATATTTGCGTTTTCAATACGTTTAGGACAGTTGACACCAATCTTTTTATCCAAAATGAAACCTAAAATATACGCCCTGAATCAGTAAACTTTGTACGCACTGGATCACTGATCGTCTTATACCTTCATCCAAGTAGGAGTCCATCAACTTTCCACCGGGCTTCTTGATGATTTGAATATTTTCGAGGTTGGTAGAGCCCTTGAGACGAAGAACAGCGTCGACGGCTAATTTGGAGAAATATTCTTTATCTTGAGACAACACCTTTGAACTGAGGGTAGTTTTGGCAATGTTGATTAAATCCTGACGGAAGAGATCTTTATCCAAGCTATGATCAATTGCGCTTGCTTCTAAAGTCTTGTAGGCAGCAGCAGAAGCAAGACGGTAACCTTCGATGATTGTTTGAGGGTGAATGTGTTGGTTGACCAAGTGTTCAGCTTCACGTAAAAGTTCAGCAGCCAAGACACAAACAGAAGTGGTACCATCACCAACTTCATCGTCTTGGACTTTGGAGATATTTACAAGAACCTTGGCTGCTGCGTTATCCAAGGCGATAGATTTCAAGATAGTGGCACCATCGTTAGTGACCAAGATCTCGCCAGTTGTAGCTGATTGAAGAATCTTGTCCTGTGATTTTACATTGATGTGAGAAAAATTTTCACTGCCAATGCGTTCCAACACCTACCATGCCCTTGGGGCCCAATGTGCTCTTGACAAGATCACCTACAGCAATAGCACCAATGAAGGAAGACTGTATCTTGATGTTAATACATGACGCTACTGGAACATGAGAGAGAAATAGTTACCAAACGAGCATTTTCAGCTCTTTCCTCAGTTGCTTGATCCTGGAAGATGTTGACGGGGGCTAAAGACTGATAATGTATTTAATAACGTGTTGAATAATTCACCAAGGTATACTTACCATTTTATAAAAAAGTTTCTAGTGAATAAACAGGTTGAAAGGGTGGAAGCTGAAAGAAGGAAATATAAATCGCTGTCAAAAAGATTTTTTCAGGAAAGGAACACGCGCTTCCCAAAAGCCTAATAGAACACAGTGACGTGAGCAGCGTATAGTTGTCTCTACAAGATGAAAAAACCTTATTTGACATCTGTCAGACACTCATAATAGCATGTATCCACATTGCGTGCTAAATTATCGTTGAAAACTGCTGTTCTATCAAGTTTACCAAGGCTCAACTGAGTCAGCAGATATGCAGCGGGATGCTATTCGCTATTTCGAGTCAGTAAATGTTGATCCCTCAAAGCAAACGGCTGTTGTAGCTGAATCAAAGACTAGTAGCATTGGTGCTTTGACTCTCAAAGCGGTTTTGCTTTGTCGGCACATGTGTGGCATGTATCTCAGTTTCTCAACATGAGTAACAGATCAGGCTCATTCACATCGCAACCAGTGCTTATACTCTGATCGTAGTGTATATCGCTCAAAAGCCTTACTTATTTTTGCAGAGGTGCTAGCTATTGAATAGACCAAATGGCATATACCTCCAGAAGACAGTAAAAAAATGCAGCATGTTTGATTCTCTTTGGAGATAAATTGATTGTTACATTCAAACATTTTGTAGACACGTCATCAAATCACATCTGATCCTTATACAACATTTTTTTCAATTTCCACGCTGTGTCAATGCGTCCACTCCCTCTCTTTCACTCATACAATATGCAATCAAATCTAAACAACCTTCAGTTTCAACAAATGCAAATACTGCAGCAACAGCAGCGTTTGGCCAATATGATGCAGCAAAAGCAAAGAGGATTTCCACAGCAGTTACAGCAGCAACAGCCTTGGGAGGAGAGCTCACAGTTCAATAAGCAACAGCAGCTGTTATTGCAACAACAGCAACAGCAGCTTCAGCAGCAACAAGCTCGTGCGGCTCAAAAAGACATGAATATGATGCGACCTCAAGTTATACCTCAGCCTAATTTGATACCATCCAAGCAGCCAGTGCAGCCCTCATTACAGCAACCAGTTGTACCCTCAGTAAGTTCGCCAGTGATCCCTACACCTCCAGAGAATGCTATCTCGGTGAAAACAGAAGCACAGCAAAAGAACCTAATGCAATACCAAAGACGAGATGATGTTTACCAAGAAACACTGAACTTGCAACATAAACGTCATATTGAGCTCGCTCAAAGCAAAAAGAAATCGATTGAAATAGCCAGCATGGAGCGCAGAACTCGAATGCAACATGGCGCTGCTGTTGCGTTTGGGCCTGGCTATCGAGGTTATGGAAACGGAAGAACAGGCATGTCTAGCAGAATTCGTTTCCCTCGAGATAACAAGAGAAGAAGCCGAACTGCTAAAAGAGATAGGTTTCGTTTGTAAGTGTATATGCTGTATTTACATTTGTATAGAAGCGCTAACAAAAGTGTAGCCCTTTGGATGCTTTGAAAGAACAATCCGTCAAAGAAGAAGTCTTGGTGCCTATTAGAATTGAATTGGAGCATGAAGGCTATAAGCTAAGAGATACATTTACATGGAACTTGAATGGTAATGACGCTGAACCTTTTAGAAAGACGAGCTCCAACTTACTTGTGTTATACGACATGTTATAGAATCTCTAGTTACACCTGAGCAGTTTGCAGAAGTTATGTGTGAGGATTTAAGGCTACCAATTACCGTATTTTCGGATCAGATTGCTAGATCAATTAGAGAACAAATCGATGATTATAACTTAAACGCATCAAGTATGATGAAGGACGATACCGAGGAGTCAAATGAACAGAAACTGGAGACATTGGATTTATTAGCACATCCTGAGCAGGCTGATAAGGAAGAGATTGAGGTGAACCATGATAAACAAGGTGTAGAGCTTAGAACGCTGATCAAATTGGATATCACTGTGGGTAACTGGGAGCTGGTGGATCAATTTGAATGGGATATTGGATATCCTCGTAATTCGCCCGAGGAGTTTGCGCACAAATTAGCCACTGATTTAGGGCTTAGTGGTGAATTCAAGTGAGTGTCTGTTGATGTGCGTATGTGTTTTTCAGAGTGCTGATATGCGTACTGTAGAACTGCCATTGCTCACTCCATCCGAGAGCAAATACATGTGTATATCAAATCACTGCTGCTTGTGGGCTATGAATTTAACAACACTTCCATCATCGACGACGAGATCAGAAATAGTTTCTTGCCACATTTACGAAACATTATTCGAGAAAGCTCATCTATTGAGAGATTTACACCATCCATGATTGAGCTATCTGATGCTGCAGTTGCCAAAGCCGAAAAAGACAGAATGAGAGAAGCTAGGTAATGCGTCCATACATTTGCTAATCCAATCAAAATGCTGATCTTTTTTTCTTTTTCTTTTGAATAGACGCAAGAGAAGAGGTACAAGAGCACGTCGAGGCATCATTTTACCGGATAGAGAACCACAAAAGACACACCGAACTGGGTTCGCAGTTGCACCTGAAAGCGAGTTAACTGACGAGCAATTCTTGCAAAACCAATTGAATGATCCACAAAGCAATAAGCGAAGTGCAGCATTAAAGGCACGCATGAATATCGCAGCGGAGGCGGCCAATGTGGGCGACGATTTAATTGAAGAGGCACCAACTCAACACCATCACCACCACCAACAACAACAGCAAATGCAAGGCAGCATCTCGTTTGCAAATACAATCAAAATGAACGACTTTCAACGACAAGTGATGAAGCAAAACCAAATGAATGCTTGGCAACAGCAGCAATTTCGTTAAGAAAAACACCAAGTTACATCATTTCATAAAGCTTAAAAGTTGATGTTGTTGTTGTGCAAACATATCCTTATTTTAGCAATTTATTGTGTACACCCTTACCATCTTTTCTCGCCATGTATTACCCAGGTCTCTTTATTTCTTTTTCTCTTTTTCTCTCCTTCTTCTTCTTCCTCTTTATTTCAACAATTATACATATATATTCACGTACACAGCCTTTGTTTATTCCATTTTCCAAAATAAAAAAACAGCAGCTCCCGAAAGCAGGAGACACAAATAACAACATTCATCCAAATAGAGCTTTTCTTTATCTCTTTCCTCTTTCTCTCCAACATACCTGACAAATCTAATCAAACTGGACAATTCAAGTACAACCAATTTAGACTCTGCAACAGTCTGCGGGCCTGATGATCCTGTCTTACTATACGTTCATTGCTCTGTCAACAAACCAGATCCTCATGTTCGAATCCTGAGAAAAACGACGCCTAGCAGAATCCCTCCAGTTATTATAGGTAACTCTCGTCTTGTTAAAGGCTTGCAATGTAAGCTCATTAATTACCTTATTTTCAGTAACGGGTGTCAAGAAGGAATCCCGACTGCCAAAAATATGCGATGAAAGACCCGATACATCAGTCAAAATCATCGTCTTGGATCTTCGAACCAACTCTGATCCCAACAAAGCAAACGAGAATGTACCGGCATCCAAGTTTAAAAAGATGCCAAAGGAAATTTGGGACAATGTACTGCAAATTGGGCGAGCATTCAAGCCAAATCAATCAACAGATTGCCCAATTCAGACATCGCCACCCACGACCATTGATGTTTATGCCAATATCTTGCCAAAAAATCCGTCTTCACAACAGTTTATGAGACAGCAGCAGCAGCAGCAGCAGCAGCAGCAGCACATGCCGTTGGCACACCAGATCAATCCCTATAATAATGCAGGCATGTTTCACCCCGGGATGATGTATGGCAACTTGATGCCATCGAATGGAGCCAACCCAATGATGTTCAATCAACCCAATTACATGAACGTTATGGCCGCAGCTCAGTCCATTGTAAATGCAGCGACAGCTTACAATAACATGTTTCTACCAAACTTCAATCCACATCATCATCATCAAATAATGTCGCCACAACCACAGCAATTGATGTCACCTCAACCACAACATATGATTTCCCCACAACACCAACATGCTCAATTAGTACATCAGCAACAGCAACAGCAACAACAACAGCAACAACAGCCACCAAATACACAAATAAAACGAAAGCCTGTTCAATTACATCAACCCACTTCATATCTTAGCCCGCAGATCGAGCAAAGACTACTTCGAAAAAAGTCGATACCATATCAACAGCAACAGCCACAACAACCGCAACAGCAGCAGCAGCCACAAAAGCCGCAACAGCAGCAGCAGCAGCAACACTATATGAATGCGCCGGATACATATCAACAGCCGCAATTCGACCCAGCAAAACCCAAGAAACGAGTGCGGTTTGCACCAAATCATACATTGTATGTGTATGAGCGATTGGAAGACGAAGACGATGAGCAAGTGACACCAAGAGATGAGCAAGGACAGGAATACCAACAAGATGGGGATTATCATTTTGAGAATGAACCACACTATTATCAAGAATACGATGATAATAACGAGATGAATGACAATGAAAATCATGATCAATATTATACCCAACAACCACCTTTTAATGACAATAACCAATACCAACCAAGCCGACTACCGCCGCAGCAACACCCTTATAGAAACAATGACCATCGCTATTATTATCATCATCAGCATAATGAACCAGATGTCCTTGACGATGGAGATGTGGAGGAAGAGGACCTTGGAGATTTATGGAAAAGGCGCAGCTTCATACAAAGACACAACTCAAAGTATAAGTCGAGGGGGTGATGCTATTTGAATTTGTAAAAGAATCAATAAAAAAGAAAATTATGTTATAAATAGCATAATATATGCTGAACCCAATGAAAGTTTGCCAGGAGGCTCTGTTTGTATTAGACGGGAGGATTAGAATTGCCTCACAAGGGGTTTGTTATTTGGTATCCAAAAGACAGCATATCGTAGTAGTAACATCAGAATGACTTCCATTATACCCCAATAATTATTTACGGTGCGTTGTATACTAGCATTAGCGAACTATATACTACAGTACGTAATGTATGAAGGGAAATCCAAATCTCAATGCTAATAATTCGAGCTTTACATGTTCCTGTACTGTACTAATTTTCAGTGAAAATAATGAAACTGCAGCCAGATCTAGGATAGGATCCGCTGCTGTTGTGAAGGGAAGTTCAGAATCCATCATAGATCTGAGACATGATTAATACAGTGTAGCTTTCAAAATTAGCACAAAAACGCTATCCATCAGTGTAGTCAATTCTGTCAGCCAAACGCTGCTTGCTTAGAAATCCGTGAATGTTACATGTGGACTAAATATGCGTTTGCTTAAAAATCCAAGACATTTGGAAATTCTCTGCTTAAAATAACAGCTTCTCGAAGTGATTTACTCAAAACTTCATTAAGCTAGTAGTAGGAGGTTTTTATTGCTTGAAGTTTTTTTTTTTTTTTTGTTCATCTCTACATGATAGAATAGTTTTTGGACCTTTTTTTTGGCTAAAAATATGAACCTCGATTTGGCCCGATATTTCCTTTATGATAATAGGGAAATTTTATGTTAACTTTAGATATCCGTAGTATTTCAAGCACTAACAACAAATCTAATTTCTATGGCACCTCATACGAAAGCTTCAGTTGAGATGCATCTGTTGGTACTAAAATCAAATTACATGTAGACTTGTGTTTTGGCGTAATGCCCCAAAATCTGATTTGGGCATTTTTGCTGATTGCGACCTCCATTTGAGCTTTAACAACTTACAATTTGCGCTATTCAATGCGCTTTACTTCAAACAATGTAAAAATTTAGTTTGCAGGCTCAACTCTTTTAATGAAACAGAGGATTATAAAGAAAAACAGCATTCGATCGTGATTTCTGCCATGTTCGAATCGGTTTTATCGATCATTGCTTTTCCGCGGCGGCTTCTGAAGCCTGGCTTCCCCCCTCCAATAAAAAATTGTAGCTTGGACGATGTACGTCACATGGGTATTTCGAAAAAGCCGTGTGTTCCATATCCCCCGTTTTTTGCCCTTTTTTGCTGTATTTTTAGTTATCTGTATGGTTATTTCATCGTTCATAATAGATGTACAGTTCACTTAATTACGAAGCGATTGATGTTTTCATATGCTGGCGGCATGTGTACTGCATACTCTAGTGGCATACTATGTAAGTACGTATAATTATAAAATGCATTATTGTTTATTGAAAATTATCTCTTTTTTTCCTCCCTTTTTTGCTTAACTAGGTAGATAACCGTTTTCTCTCGGCCTTTCTCTCTCTATCTCGGTATACTGACGTCTTCTTTTTGTGCAGCAAGTCGTCATAATGACTCTCCTTTGGATTTTGCAGCGTTCTGAGCTGCTGTAACAGCTATATTAGGTACATATACCTTCTCCTCTATTGTGCAACGACTATACGTTACTAAAACACTGTTTCTTGTTGTAGCTTCTAGGTTCTTCTCGCTGGTGCTGGCTTCTCTCATGGTCCAAAACTACTACTCTCTAGTGCTCGCTTTTTCATGCTTCAATACACTCTGATGGACGCTCTGTAAGTATACAACTTTTATCGAACAGCAGTTACTAAAGTTTTTTTTTTTCTTATCACTTCGTAGGCCATTCTGTCTGGCTTTGTCTTCATGACCCTTTTCTCTCCTCTTCAAGCTCTCTCTTTCTTTGTAATGGCATCTATCCCGGTGTCTCCTCTTCATTTGATTTTGCCGCTGCGTTCCCGCTGCTCTGGGTATATTACACGGTACGTATTATTCCAGTTTCGGTCAACATTTACTGCGTCGCTGATATATCAATTTTGTAAGGCAGTCTGCCTAGTTTGTGCTATAAGGTCTTCAACGAGACTGCTATCTAGCGGTTCGATGCAATAGCGGCAAGTGCAAGATGGATTTTATGGTTTTGGATACACGAACGGTTTTTGATAGTGGACGAGCTAAGTATAATGCATGGTGTTGATTGAAATACAAGTTACTGACTGTATCAATTTGGTTTATCATCGACAATTCAAGGTGGATTTCATGGTTGTTGCGGCTACAGGAATGGCTTCTTCTGACAGTGGACGAGGTAAGTATATGTTATATTGCGTTGGCTGTAGAATACATTATTAATTCTGTCATTTTTTTACATGTAGGTACTAAATGCAAGTGGAATCGAATCAGACCAAGGATAACATTATGGCTCTGGTAAATGCCACCTTCTTTTTTTTTCTCGGCTTCGGCTTTATTTATAATTATCGTTAGCTATTTATCTGTATAATTCCATCTTGGTCTTCTTTTTCTTTCTATGTTTCTTTGAAGCATACCTTTTTTTTACGTTGAGTGGATGTGCCTATCACTGAAGCTCAACAATAACAAGATTCCGAGGCTAGGATTAGATAGGCTGGTCCAAACTTGATTGTTGTTTCTACTTACTTAGCGACAGTTGAGGGTCTTAATAAACATAATTCCTCATGTTAGGGGTGTAGTAAGGCACGCTCTAGCACCTGAGGGGTGGTCTAATTGAGATACTACCTAATTGCATCTTTGGGTAGTACTTCAAATTCCGCCTAACATCATTGCAGAGGAGAACTATGGCAAAATTTTTCTATGTTTTTCAGTATATAGAGGTAATAAATAGATATAGCTTTTCTACGTTTCTGGGCTGTTTCTTGCGTTGTTTTCATTGTTTGAAGTGATTTGAACACTACACTATGCGGAAGAAAATGTAAAATTCTGTAAACAGCATGTAAATTTGAAAATTTGAAGTTTGACTAAGATCTTGTATGCTTATTGTGTAAAGCAAGCTTGTTGACAGATATTTAAAAGCTTTTAAATATGTACTTCTTGCAGTAAACTATAAAGCTCTCACGGGGCAAAGGATAATATTATTATACTTATTATCAAAGCATTATTATTGCTACTACTGTAGTATTGTTGTTCTTTCAGATAAGTTAATATAGACTAACTCGATAATACAATCCAACATAATAATACACTTTAGCCAGATCTCGAAGAAGTGCAGTAAAGCTTTTAATGCGAGAACACATCACATTGCCGCAGAGCATATATAAATGGGCTATGATTAGCAAACTAAGTTGTTACAGTTTTGATGTAACAAAAAAAGAAATGATTTTTGCTTCTTCTACAGAAGACATTATTAACAGCTATAATGAGTGTTCTTTTCAAGACTGATGATTGTAGCTTTTTTTCTGTTTCTATTATGCAGCATTCCAAAATGAGCGAGGCATGCATCTCCTCCCTGCTAAGTTGTGCACTCTCCAATGCCAGCAGCAGTTATTATCTTCTGGAGGATGACAAAAAAGCATTTCTAATACCATGTCCTAAGCTAAAAAGTTGCCTCATTTTCATAGTACTACTACAATAGTTTCAAGTTTTCTCATATTGTGTATGAGACCTCATATCTGAACTTGGATGTTGGAAACGATTTTCAAATTTTGACTTTTGGACTTTTGGACGATCAAACATCGAGTTTTTAAAGATTGATTCTACAGCTTTGAAATTAGCATGTTTAAATAGCAAAATTTTGTGGGAAATGTGAAACTAAAATTGGATCTTGAATAGAATGTGTGGAATACATCCACTATGATCTGAATTCCGTACACAGTTCATCCAACTACCATATTCTGATATAAACTATGATGTACACTAATGAATTAGATGTACGCTACAGATTTATACCATATACAAACATAAGCTATAGATGGCACCATTAGCATGGATGGCGCTATAGACTGATGCTTGTATCCCGACATTGACTACGGATATTTCCCATATTTGGTTAAATGCCAAGATCGATGCAATATAAGATGTATGCATCAGATGTGCACTACTTGAAGATCCACACTATATGACATATGCTTATATCCTTGATACTAGCTACAGATACATTATGTACTACAGACTTGTACAATATATGTTATGCTATATAGACATGCACATAGTGACATGCTATAGACATGCCATATATCTAGATATGTGCTAAGATATATACAGAACAATGATATACACTCAGACACATACTACTAATGTAGACTAAGAGACTGTACCTATAGGATACATGCTACTAGATCGATATTCGTGATCCTCATACAAAGGACAGATCAGGGTACTTCGGATAAGAGTCTATTCATTCATCCAGATGAGCTAAAGTATGTTTAGTTCACTGAGATTTCTCTTAGCATGAATTGCTAGGTTAATTAATCTGAATTGACTTATATGTCAATCCTTCATAGTAGAACTTTTATCCATTGTTAGAATATATAAGAAGGATCATCTACCTGGCCAGTAGAGATTCTTCAGTCTATTTTACACCGATCAGTTTGATAATAAAGATATACCTTTATCAAGTTGATCTTTTGTTTTTTTATTCTTTTTTTTCCGTGAATTTATACCTACAACTAGCTATAAATTCCACAGAATGAGTTGTTGTTGAGATATAAATGAATTCAAGATTTAATGAATTTTGAGCAGATGCTCCTAGTAAAAGTCATTTGATTGATATATAAATGATAGTTATATGTGTAGTAAAAGTTGTTTATGGTACTTTGTTTGACTAGAGAGTGCTGTATTTGGGTTTGTAATAGACGATTTGAAGCAGTAAGATGGGAAAACGTGAAAAATGAACTAACTTTGAATGGATATTTCTCCATGATTTACTAAGTGAGTTGATGCTGCGTAGTGCTTGACTTTTGTTTCTCTTTTAATTCTCTATACGATGGTATGGTTATTATTAGTATTTTCAAAAATATGTCGGGTAGTGCCTGCTTGAGGCCAATCAAAGTACATGATTTCGAGTCATTTAATGAAGGGAACGTCTATTAGGTGTTTTTGACCTTTAGATTATGTTGGGTCTAATGTAGAGCTATTGAATGGTGTTTGTTTTGTTCAAATCTGATAAGTATTGGCAGAGATATCACATAAAGTTATGTCCTTGGAGAATTGGCCATCTTTGACCAAATTTACGGGTAAGAGTAAGGCAAAAAAACTAGCTGATGATTTTTTGGTCAGACGTTTTTGCTCATTTCTCTACGTAGATTCAAGCTAGAACTCCCAGTAAGAGCTCAAATGATAGGAAATTGTTTGCTTTACAATAATAATGAATGCTACAAGTAGGTTTATTTTGACAGAGATGGAGATATTATTGAAAAAGCATCAAAATTTGACAAAAAATGTTCTGTCGCTTTGAAACGCCTAGTGTTGATCAAACCAGACAAAAGTAATACCATTCGATGCGCCTTTGAATTCTGCACAAGTTTGATGTAAGCTTGATCAAGTGTTTACTATGAATAACTGCCAACTTTAGGCCATGACAAATTTCCTGAATGATGAAATAGCATTTTGATCAATAGAGCTTTTAATCTCAGTTTGATATCAGCTACTATATACAGAGAAACCTCGTGACGTCAAATGCACAATAGTTTGCTTTTTCCTTCCCCCGTTTTTGATACTATTTTTACAGCTACAGCAACAGTTCTACTACTATTATTCTACTCACTCCAATGTTTTTGGAAACAATAGCAACAAGAAGTTCATCAAGCCTGTCATCAGTGTTGCCATATGCTAGTGAGTGTATTTGTTGCTGAATAGATTGTCTAGCACTAGTATTTATTAATTCATTTTCTTTCTTTTTCGGAATAGATAATCACTGCTTTAAAGCAACAAACAAGACGACGACGACAAAGACACAACAATTCGACTTACTGCTATAGCTACTTCCTTGGAATCTTTGATATTTTTCATAATAGTAATTCGGTACGTAACGTAGATTGCTACTTTTATTGAATTGCGCTTAACTGAACTCTCTTATATTTTTTTTTTTAGTAGACAATGGTTTTGTTTGTTCTCAACTTCAACAAAATATCTGGCGCTGCCTGCTATTTCTGGTTCGATACTATCTGCAATTCATTGATAGTGGTGCTGCTGCTGTTCTGGTTGGTACTATCTGCAAGTTATCTGTGGTGTTGCTTCTCTCTTTTGGTCTGATACTATCTGCAAGGCATATGAAGCGCTGTTTTTCACTTCTGGTTTGGTAATAGTATCTGCAAGTCATCATCAGTAGCAATTCTTCTCTCTGGTTTGGTACTGTCAGCAAGTAATCATTAGCAGTGCTGTTCTCTGGCCTGGTGGTATATTCAAGTCTTATATACTACTGCTAGGTATCATTGGTTCAATCGATCGGGTAAGTTTTGATGGTGTCTGCTGCTTAATAATACCATACTGACTATCCAAATTTGATAGAATATAGGTATCAAGCACAAGGTGGTGCTCCAGGACGACATTAAATGCAGAACCTGTTGTGAATTGTTTATCAAGTAAGTATCAATGATGCCGTAGATTGCTGAATATATTGCTGACTATTATTATTATATACTATTTTGATATGATGTGTAGTAGGCAACAAGTATAAGAAGGTCACGACGACTACTACTGATGGACGATTAATGATGAATGCTACTACTGGATGCAAACGGAACTGTTAACAGTCAATTCGGTAGGTATATTATTATGATATGATGGCGTTGACTGAGGAATGCAATACTGACTATTATATTCTTTGAATTATGTATAGGCAGGCAAATGGGAATGAACATGGACACTACTGGTGGATGCTGCAAGAGATCAATCAAGTTATTATTTTCTGCGGAGGACAACAATCATAGCAATAGTAGTAGACACAAGTTATACATTTTTATTAGCTTCTTTTTCTCCCCCTTATTTTTCTTGACTCTCCCTTTTCTTTTTCCTTGGCTTTTCGCCCTTATTTCTTTCAATTTTCATCTGCATGTATTGTTATTATTACCCTCACTATTTTTTTTCTTTCTATGTTTCTTTGAAGCATACCTTTTTTTTACGTTGAGTGGATGTGCCTATCACTGAAGCTCAACAATAACAAGATTCCGAGGCTAGGATTAGATAGGCTGGTCCAAACTTGATTGTTGTTTCTACTTACTTAGCGACAGTTGAGGGTCTTAATAAACATAATTCCTCATGTTAGGGGTGTAGTAAGGCACGCTCTAGCACCTGAGGGGCGGTCTAATTGAGATACTACCTAATTGCATTTTTGGGTAGTACTTCAAATTCCGCCTAACATCATTGCAGAGGAGAACTATGGCAAAATTTTTCTAGGTTTTTTTTTGTATATAGACCTATACATATGTGATTTGATTATCTGGAATTTTATAGTACCGAATAGTAGTTTGCATGTATAGTACTGGTCATCATCAACTCCATTATTTGAACATAACGTTAATTTGGCTTCTGCACTTTGGTTGCTTGAATATTTACAGGGTATCGGATGATCATTTGTGCTGTAAATTACCAAATCTGATATCATATGCTGTGTCTTTTGTGGTTGTAAGAGTAATAATAATAGAACATAGAACACTTTTTTATGGATAATTTCTTTTGCAATGATGAATAAAATTTACTGTAATGTTTCAGGAGGGCTATGCTCTTGATCTTGCTTAATCTTCTAGTAGATTATACTTTGAACGAATAACGTCTATAAGTTTCATTTTAAATTACCTGCATTTTGTTTAACTGTTAATAATCATTTTTTGCTGAACTATTCGATGATGTACACTCACGCCCAGCATTTATTAGTATAATAGGTGTAAAACACAAGCAATAATTATTATTGCACACACTACATGATGACTTGCCGCTCTTGTATATTAGTATTATGGTTCTATTGGGCTGTAGAATGCCAAAATAGTTTTTGTATAATTGTGTTGAGAGTAGTCGCAGTAGTGTAGGAAGTGCTTTTTGATTGTTGCGCAAATAGCAATGCCCATCTATAAATGCCCAATGCATTTTTGATTACCTTCTTTTATTTTGCATTATCAAAAACCGTTAAACTGTATTATGCTGATCCCTAATGCTTGTTTCGCTACCAAAGCGATGAGCTTGTTTGAATATTTCTGGAAGGTAAGCGTATACCAACAATACTATTCTCACTACATAAATAGTATAGGGTTACATTTCTACTGGTCTTTGGTTTCTTCTGGGTGAGCTCACTTTATAAATGTTTTTTATGTGTGATTTAAATGGACTCTTTAGCTTTTGCAACGATTTGTTACATTTTGCACTATAAAAGTTTAAATTGCACTCATTGCAACACCTCGATTTTCAAAGGATTTCCAAGAATTAGGTGGGACCATATGATGAGTTCGTGTATAATGTCTCCGGTATATTCAGCGCGTTCAGTAACTTACGGAGCAGTAGTGATTTGGGCCATCAGGGAAGTGGTTTGGATAATAGAAAGGACGCTTTTGTATCGTTGTTATTTGGTGAATACAACCAAAATGAGCACAATATGAAGTTTTTGAAGCACAATCCCGATTGCATACATGGCAGTAGCTGTTGGGATCATCGATCTCTGGCGCCAAGGAATGCTATTCTGTTCGACTTTTGCTTCGTATAGAATGCATTCCCACAAAATTGTATTTAAATCACTCTGGTGTGCAGAATATTCTATTACTGACACGGTAGTAATTATTTAGATCATTGGCATATGGCTTTGCGTTGGATATTTGGTTTGATGCTTCATCGCCAGTGCTTCACAGAACGTACATTTGTTTAAAGGATTTGCTGCAAATATAATATTGGCCCAGTAACTTTTGATTGAGAGATTTACGCCTGACAGGTTTGATCTCGTGTATAACATAGCAATGCGATATGAGGTAAAGAAGCAATTCGCAACAGTTACAAGCTTCACTTGCTTTCAAGATGTACTTGCGCATGGCTACAATGAAAAAGTCTTGTATCAGCTGCTCGTATTGCGGTCCCATGCCTTGAACAATATGAAGAACAATGTCAATTTGTAAAGCACACTATTTTCTTGTGGTTATGGCTATTATGTTTATTTCTATGTAATTAAAAGCAAATTCAAACTTTTAACAATGTTGCGAATGCAAGATGCTCTGATAGATGTATGGTAAAAAAAATATGTAGATAGTGTGGTATGTATATGTAAATAAAAGATATAGAGATAGTAGTATATATATATATATATATATGTATGTATGTATAAAATAAGGAAATTCTAGTATTCATCGTTACCTACTTTTTCATTATTGATGTAATGAACAAGCGTTGATTTACTATTCGTTTGATGATGACGATGCTGATTTCGTTGTCGATAATGAGAGGAAGCAGAAGAGCGTCTTGAGTGGGAAGGAGATGTTGTGGATGTCTCTGTGGTTGTTGGGTCAGCACTAGGGTAATTTAAAACAGCAGCTGTGGATGCCCAGATTGCAGCAGCGGCAGCAACAGCGGCCTCTGCATTTTCGACTGTAGTGATTGTATCCCCACTTTTGCTGTTATTGCTATTATTTCCAGTAGCACCAAAGCTACTTCCATTGGTACTGCTACTTTTGTCAGACGTAATGCTTGCTCTATGGTGTAAATGGGTAGGTGGACATAGTAATTGAGATGGCGAAGATGAGGAGGAGGATGTTGAAGGATGTGGTTCAGTATCTTCTTCTTCATGAATTACGTTTAGCCCAATTGGAAATGATGAATTCTCAAAATTGATCAAGGACGGTGTTTGGCAGTGTAGTGTTTGCACCTCAGATGCAAAGAAAAACTTATTGGAATACTGAGCTGGAGCAGGAGACCACGTTTTTAAAGGCATTGATGTTGGTTTCGATGGATGAGGTAACGGAAGTTTCGTTAAATTGGTGTTGTTGTGATTATTTGTGTCCTGCTGCTCCATAGCTTGCTGCTGCTGCTGTAATAAGAGATGATTGGAATTGGCACTGTGGCTGCCATGGTTGCTTACATGTGCTCTGCTGTGTCTCGAGAATGTTTGTTGTTGTTGTTGTTGATCAGAATAAAATGAGTTTCCTGGGTCATCCAACATCCAATACATTAGATCCGTGTCTGCTGTCACTGCTGCTGCTTGCACTGCCGACGAGTGAGAATTGGTGGCCGCCGTAGCCAATTCATCTACATCAATGAAATCAGTAGCTGCAGTTGTGGTAGGAGTTGTCAAACTGTTATTGCGAGAACGGTGATTGCCTGAATCTTCAAATGAGTGAATAGTCGATTCATCACCGCCACCATTACCAGTAGCATTATCTTCGTAAGACGTTACTGTATCTGATCTAAATCGCTTATACGGAGGCTGGACAGTATAGCTGTTGAAAGAGTTGTTGTATTGCTGCAACTGCTGTTGTTTTCTAGTGCTTTGCGTTGGATTTGGCGAGCTATAATAGTAGTACTGACCGTTCATTGCCGCTGCCGCTGCTACTGCTGCTGTTGTCGAGCTAACAGGAATCGCATCACCGGACTGAGCGAATCCAGCAGAGTAACTGTCTCGTTTGTGAGAAGGAGCCGAGGTAGTGGCTATGGTTGGCACTCCAGTAGTAGACACGTATTTGGAGAACAAATAGTCAGAGCCTGATTGATGTTGTAGATTGAACTGATTCAAACCATGTTTTTGCTGTTGCAATAAAAATTGCTGCTGCTGCTGCTGTTGTTGTTGTTGTTGTTGTTGTTGTTGTTGCTGATAGTGCTGGTACTGTTGATATTGCTGATATTGTTGACGTTGCTGATGCATTTGTTGTTGGATTTGTTGATGATGGCTCAACTGCTGCTGACGAGATGAGGTAGGCGGCTTGCGAGACAGCTTCTCCAATTGTTCTCTATCAATATCCAATCGTGAAATGACGCTTGGTGGTGGTGCAGATGCGAGATGATCCAACGTTGTTTTCGCAGCGCTAGGAACAAGGCTGAAGCTGGATTCTGCTACCATCAGTAGCTCATTAGGCACCATATTATTGTCGAATTGAGTAGACACATTGTTGCTTGGCATGGCTGACGCAAGAGTTACTGCTGTTGCTTGAGTGGCAGCAGCGACATCTGAAGACGATGAAGGAGAGGGCGATGGCGGCACATGGCTCTTTCGAAGGTGTTTTTCAATACAAGGTGACGACGACAATGACGGTATTTTGCTGTTATTCCCACTATCTGTTAACTGAGATAGTAAAATAGCTAAAGCTTCCACATGGTTGGAGGCATACTTTAACAATTTGAGCAAATGGCTGTACAGCATATTGGCAGAGTGAATAGACTCTTGCTGTCTTTTGTCCATGGTAGACACCTTTTTGCAACGTTGATAATAAGAGAGTAGCTGCGACACCAGACATGTAGCGTAAATGGCAGTGCTTGGAACGGGATGACTGCCGTCGATATCTTTCTGCACCATTTCAAACACGATACTCAAGATATTCTTGGATGCTTGAATACAGACATCAACGACATGAAAGTCATGCTTTGATAAGAACAGTTGAAATTCGTCATTAGCAGTGGGCAAAGCTGTATTTTCGGTTGATTGACTCGAGACTGAATCCAGCGAACTCGCATCTACCAAGGTTGTGTCGATAAAATCAAAATGACAGCTGGATAGTTGAATTGTGAGGATATCATTGTACAAACAAATGGTTTTATATGGCTGATTTGTTTCAAGTATCCGTTGTTCTGGTAAGCATGACGTCTGTAACAATTTGAGGTAGTCCTATATATTGCCATGTTAGTGGAATGAATCTCTAGTTAAATTGGGTGATACGTTGCGTATTACCTTGATTGCTGAAAAACTTGTATTCTGATTCTTGCTTTTCAACAGGATGTCTTTCAGGAACAGGGTATACACATCAGCAACATGCAAAGCCCATTTTTGTTCTTTTGACTTTTTGGAAAAAGCAGCCTTGTTTGACGGGCAGAGTTCCTTTGACTCTGGTTCAGTTTTGCCAATGGATTCTCTTTCCGAATACGGTTTTCCAAGATAAAATGACAGCCAGGCATACCATGAATCAAGCGATATCAGCAATGCGTCCAGCATGTCTTGGTCTTCATTGTCTTCCAGTACCAAATCTTTGGCAAGAGAACATCTTTGCGCAAAATCCAATCCGATTCGAATGGTCATATAGGCTTGCTCTTCGCTAATTGCTTGACATTGGAAATGCGCTAAAAGGATTGAGGCTTGTACCAAAAACATCATCTCCATAGGCTCAGTGTCTGATATGGATGCTGTTGTGGCTGTTGGAAAGCAAGTTTCAAGAAACTGCTTGTGGGCCTCGCGATAAAATATATGAGAGTACAGGTACAGATTCTCGCTCGGTATTGAGCAATCATTGTTGGGTAAAACGAGATAGGCAGATAGAAATGTGATTGCCAGTATGCTGTAAATGATGATTGAGAAGTACGGCAAGTAACGATGATTTAATGCAGATGCAGATGAAGGTCTAGGTGAGAACGGTGATTGCTGTGGAGAATGCTGCTGTTGCTGTTGCTGTGATTCAGTTGGACGCATGTAACAGTGCAACATGGCATTGGAGTCGAGTACAAACGATAATAACTGAGTGTGAATGAAAGCGCCATACACTAGGTTATGTGTAACGAAAAGTCTGAAAGCTTCTTTTACAATGTTACTTTTGATCAGCTCCAGCTCTTCAATGTATGCAGTTTCAATTTGGTTCAGCAAATCGATCAATCGAGTCCAGATTCTAGTCGATTGAGATGTTGAGTCAAAGAATCCAACGAGCAATGGCGGCAGGGAGAGTCCATATCGACGTGTTTTAAGCGACTTGAATTTAAGTGTTTCATATAATTGGTTTTTGAACGCTATTTTATGTAATTTTTTGTTGGAAATCCATAGTGTGCCTGAATCTAAAGGTTCAATTGCTGCAGCGTCTTGTTTGAGCGGCGATGATGGCTTTCGACGTTTGATCTCCTGCGTGGAGGGGGATGGTTTTGGAGCGCGTGATCGAGCTGGTTTGTCATTGTATTTACATTTGATCTTGTTGCTTTGGCATCGTTGGCACGGATCCTCTAACAGAGTTGTTAGCATTGGGACCACACATTGATCTCTACAGAACGTACTGCCATCACATCTCATCTTTTTACTTCGACATGCCTCGCATGCCTTGGATACCTTGTGCCTCTTGAGCGGAAAATCATTTGTTGAGCAGGAATGCCAGCGCAAGGTACCTGTCATTTGAATAGTAGAAGAGCGAGAAGAAAAAAAAAAGGGGGGGGCAAAAGAGGAGAGAAAGAGAGAAAGAAGGAATAACAAAGTTTTTAAAAAAAGGGTGCAAACACAAAAAAGACTGTATATAAAAAAATAATAATAATCGTATGGATAAAGTGTGCTCAAACATACACTGTTTGTTATTTACACAAGAAATTAACTTCACCCCTTCTGATGATGAGATCACAATAGTCTTGACCTTTTGTTCATTTAGTATCTCTAAAGTAATGGGCTTATAGCGAGCAGAAACAAGTTGCAAATCCCCTGGTGCAGCTTGTTCATATACACGCATCAATACAACGCTTTGGCCCTACTTGTCTGTTGTCTGCTTTTTGCGTTTTACTTTCGGATTGCTCGGGGGACATGAGTGTTTCACAAAGCTCAAACGGATAAAATCACTAGATGAAAAATGTTGTTGTAAATTGGGCTAATACACGGAACAAAACATTCAGCCTTCCATTCACTCTCTCTTTCTTTCACCTTGCTTGCACAGGCAGTCTGTTGTTATTTTTGAAGAAAGCTACAGGGAAGATAGCAAATCAGGTTTGTACGATGGACCCCAAGCATCAAGTCATCCGAGCCGACCGGCTAGGCATCAGATGAGTGTTACAATCACTGTATCACATGGCTTAAAAAACACATTCGTTGTTATGAGTGGTTCTTGCCCGTTTGTTGTTGAAAGCAATTATATCGTTTGAAATGTTACACTGTACATAATGATAATTTATTTAATCAAATTAGATATAGCAATTTATATATTTGATGTATAATATAGATTCAGTTTTTTTGCATGAATTCAGGAAAGGAAATGTCAAAATTGATTTTCAGGCACATGTGAAGATTTACAGAAAGTAATATGTTAATATCTTGAAAGTATCAGCCGATAAAGTATGCAATATCTATCTTTGTGCTCAAGCTGTAGCTTCCTCGTCTATATAGTTTTAATTACCATGTAAAAGCATTTCACATATTAACACTATGCGTTCCCTTGATATCCAGTACCCGTACAATGAGCCAGCTCGACTCAGCTGTCAAACATTGGATGCACTCGGGGTGAAGAAGAGAGATCAGATGGTCATTCTCTATACAATTGGCCGACTAGAGATTTTCAAGACGATGTGCACGAATGATATAAAGTTTCAAGCCATGCTAGTATACGATGGCATGCCATGACTCGTCTATGTTAAAATAAAACTGTTTATTCACACTATAAATGTTTGCGAGAAAGATGCATCATAATTTCAGTTAAAGAAACTATTATCAAGAGTGCAGTTGTTGGAACACACCACAAGAGGAGGCAATTCGAATTCGGGAGCAGCTTCGTTATAAGGTATATTGTTGGTCAAGTCGTAAAAGCCCTGGGTACTGTTTACAGTCATTTCGGTATATCTTCTTGAAACGATGGATGCAGCGCTTGCACCCATTAAAGCGGCAACCAAGCAGAAAAAACTTTTGTAACATAACATGAGGTATGATTTGATACCGAGAAAAATAAGCAAATAGTCAGTTAATTTATACTATACTGCAACAATGAACTCTATAGGATCGACCTGATTCACCTTGAAGAATGACCCCGCGGAGTTGCCACTTGCCATGCCAAGATAAAGTGCCTGATTTTCAAGATGCTGGGCGTATCAAATAGACTGTCAATCAAACGCATTGGTAGATTTTAGGATAGTGACAAAGGGCACGATTGCCGTTTTCATGCATCATCATGACGCTGATGGTGGATTTATTAAATACGCAAACAATAGCCCCGCTAGTGCTATCATTGTAACAAAAAAGACATGGTATTTTATTATTGTATAATGTAATTAAATTAAGTTTAATCAGTATCAAATGTACAAGTTGTACCATAGGTTTTACCACGGATAACAGCTATATTTACGATTAGTATTGGTGCAAGCCAAACTCACTTATTCAGTATTTACCTTCAACCTTCAACTCAACTTCACCGAAATACATTTTAATTGTCAAATCAACCTTCTCGCCCTCAGTGACGCCTGTCAATGCTGGCATGGGAATTGTAAAGTTAGCGACCTTGTGTACGCCAGGGCTTGTTGTATATATGGGTTGATCGTCAGTGTCAGCAGAATAAAGAGTACATGTTGTGTGATGGGGATAATAAGCAAAAAAGTCTTTTGATACACAGTTATCGATGTCTAATATGGATCATGGTTAAAGCATGCTCCTACAATGAGCCCTTCTCATCCTCCTAGACTTACCGAGGGGATGTCCTCGTCTAACATAGACAGAGAACTTATTGTCGCAACGAACACTGCCATCAGCTCTAATGATCTTGTAACTTGGAGGATCTACACCTTCTTCAAATGTTGTAGTTGTATCAATGCCATACCAATATCTTGGGATACGAGTAGTAACAACGCGAGGATTCAAACCAAAGTAAACAGCGCCACGAACCACAGCCAACTCACAACGAGGTGGTACTGCAACCAAACCCACACGTGATCCAAATTCTGCTTGTACCCTTTCAAAGAGATAATTTGAAGAACCAAAACCACCAACCAGGAAAATGGCTTGTAATCTTTGTGCCTTTTGTAACTGTTCTTCACACAAGTTGATGACTTCCTTAATAACGGGCTCGAATACTTCCTTTTTCAATTCGGCTGCTGTCAAGCAAAGCATACCATCTTCCAATCCAATAGCTGGATTATTGAGGGAGGCTAAATTCATAGCGGCGGGCAAAGTGATGAATTGGTCTTCCACACCATCAAATTGAGGTTTGATCAAATCTACAAAGTTGTCCATCATAGTCTCGAAAGCAGAGGCCGGGATTGAGGAGAGGTATTCTCTAAACTTTCTTTTCAAAAGTTTTCTCATACGACGATCGAGGAAAACAGAGCCACAGGATTGGCCGTGACCCTTTGTACATTCACGTAATTTACGACCGCTGCGTTCATCAATCTCAAAAACGATAAGATCTACAGTTCCTCCACCAGCATCACAAATCATGAATCTATCATTATGCTTCAAGTTGAATTGTTCACACTTTTTCTCACAGTAGAGTGCTGCTGCTTCAGGTTCGGAAATGAGCATCAAACGATCACGATGATCATCTTCTTGAATAAGACCAGCCATAATAGCAGCTTCACGCATTGTACTCTTTGCCTTGTCAGACCACATGGCGGGAACAGTTAAACACTATAAATAAGAAACCAGTGGTGTTACTCTACCATGTATATTGTAAGCAAGCAATATACTTACATATCTAAATTGATGTTGACCGTAATTCTTTGCAAAGCCCTTTCTTAATTCGGTAACAACATGCTCATGGAAGGCACGAAGATAGTCGGAAATGGCTTCAACAATAGTTAGACCATTAGGAAGAGGTGGTAAATCCTTGGCAATGTTCTCATCCAAGTAGAGTTTGTACTGCTTTAACAAGACTGAATTTCTAGCAGTAGGGCGTTGCATTTCTAAGCGAGCAGCATTACCCCACTGTGTCATCTCCTTGGTGTTGCCTTGATAGAAATTGAGCGTAGGTGTCTGCACCAAATACAATTTTTTTTTTTGTTCAGATTCTATTTATAGCTGTATACACAGTATACTTTACCTTTGGGTAGACATTGTTATTTTGCTTGGGCCTGTGCAAAATATGTTTAAAACGTGAAATAAGCAAAAGTATTCAAGTAGCTGCTTACCATCGAACAACATCAACAACTTCGTCGTTTTGAATAAAGGCGTAGGAACAGCCAGAAAACGTGGTACCTTTTTTTCATGTATGAATACACACTTGGCCCTTTTTCAACACAAAGAATACGAGTAATACTTTACCGAAATCGATACCAATAATCACTGGGTAGTCGTTTATGAGGAATGGTTTAGATTGTGCCATGTTTGTATCGATATCGCCGAAACTATGGCCCTCTGTAAACTCGTCTTTTTTTAAAAATTGAACAAGAAAGAAAAGAGAGAAGCGAAAATAAAAAAACTCACATTTATGTTTTAAATTTGGTCCGGGAAACTTAAACAAGAGCAAGAAGCCTGACTTTTCTCGTTTCGCTCTCCCGCCTCCGCCGTGCCTCTGGTAACAAGATTCTCAATAAATGACTACAGTTATTAGTAGGTACAGTAAATTTTGTCCGTTTCTAAATAATAAATGTCGGTAGCTTTGGCGTTACTGAGCAAATGTTTATTGTAATCTGAAAGTTTTAATTCTTTCTTTTCGTTTGTACAATAATTAGCATGATGAAAAACGCATTTTTCTACGAAGATGGACAAGACAATGTCTATTATGAGAATGGAGAGTGAGTTTTTGATCCTATGGAGGGGATCTTGACCGAAATCACTGATCCGAGAATAGTGCTTGAAGCCTTAGCGAATCAAAAGACCTACTTGAGCGTCAAACCAACAGATAAAGAAGCTACGATAAAAAAAGATGTAGAGAAAAAAATTACAATGATTACAGTGACCAGACGAGAGAGAGATTTATTGACCAGATGATTGAGGGCCCACGAGAAAGAGGAAAAGTAATTTCGCACTTGGTATCGTAAATTGGTAAAAAAAAAAACGACGTGTTGATGATGTGTTGAAGAGTGGCTAATTACAGATCAAGAGTTCTTTTCATGAGGGTCTCTTGTTCTTCCATTTTTGAAAGCTCTCTTTGCAATTCATCCATCTTGGCCCGTTTTTTTTGTATGTCCTCAAGCAATGAGACATAAGATTCCTCTTGTTTTCTTTTGTTTTTTTTGAAAAAAAAAAAAAAAAAAAAAAAAAAAAGAATGTTAGTTTTAGAAAGCATATGTATTCAGCTAACCATACCTTTTCCATCCTGACGTTGTCGATCCATCAATAGCTGTTGTCTCACGCGTAGTGACAGGGCGGGGTGATGATGGTTCAGCATTGAGTGAAGGCGGTGCAGGAATTACTGGTGGTGCTGTACTAAGTGGATTGAAACAGAGAGGTGGCTGACTGTAGATGACGTTATCGCGAGAGAATATTTGTTACTAACGTTCAGCGCACCAAGGTTGCGCGCCAAGGTACTGGCATAGAGCGATGTAGCTATACGAATAGCCAATAGTATTTTGCAAATTTTGGTGCCTGATATTAAATGATATTGAGTAATCGGCGAAGAGGTTGCTACTGCAGTTAGCACTATGACCTGGAAACGTAGGAGCCCAGCGAGGTCTTGAATTTAGCTCATTTTCTATAAGATAAAAACGACTAGCGTGTAGTTGTAAAAAAAAATAGAATGAAAGGAAGAAGGAGCGGAAAAGTAAGGAACAAACGTAGTGTTTTGTTAGTCAAGCGTATAGCAAGTTATGACTTTGTTGAAAGTATCTGCGGCCAACTTTACCATTTCAGGGAACTGAAATCGGTTATCTTGAAGCTTCGTTACAAAGGTACTAAGAACTAGGCTTTGAAGAAGGACAACTTCCAAAAATTTGCTGATAAAACACGTTTTTCTTGTTCTAAATATCAATCACCTAGGCCTTCAATAACTTGTATTGCTCTTCATTACCAGTAATAGCGAGAGCAAGGGCTCAAAAACCACAATTTTCATCCGGCAAAGGATTGAAATGGTTAACAACTTGTTTCATGCTCAAGCCATCTGGAATAGGAATGAATAGGTTGAATAATCAGAATACCTTAGACATTGTCCTTGCTTTTTTAAACTCTATAATCTTACCAGTAGCTTGGCTTTTCTGGCCTACTTCTTTTTCGATGCGATTTTGTATGTATTTAGTACTTGTATATATTCTTAACCCCAAGAGATACTCACCAAGCTTTGCTTCTTTAGTCATGTTTTTATGAGTCTTTGGAAGAAGATGTGCACAATAGGTACATAACAAAGAATGTGCTTAAATATAGGAAAAACATGTTTGATCAATGATTAATTCTTGTCGTCAGCGACAGAGTTGTTGGGAAGAAAACTCAGATCCATCACATTAGGCCAAGCAGCCAACCCAAATTGCTTCATAGCCCACTCATAAGGTTCATTGAATTCATGACGCATCCAACATCCAGCAACATGGATTATTGCAAGCTGCTTCCTGCCATATTCAGAAGCGATAGTTCCTACAACGGCAAAGTTAAGCGATGCCAATTGATGGCTGTTCGTCTTGTATGTTGCATCAACCACAACGCTCTCAGGAAGATGTCTGAGCTCTTATTTTGCATGATTATGCATCAAAAAAAGAAAACGCAGGTGATTCTTTTTTTCTCTATCAGTTTTGATTAGCACTTGATGATTGTGATCAAGAACCGCCTGACGCAGCTCCCAAGGGTTTTGAGCAGCACATCCTACTGGAGCGTAAATGTGGAGAGTGCATTGCATTCTATCAGTCTTATACCGTCCTGCCCCCTTTCAGCTTTTCGATATTCACCCCCGTGTCTACATTGCAAAACCAGGAACTGATTCTTGCTGCTTTTAGCAGTAGTAATGGGACAATTGAATTGTTTGCCCAAACTTTGAGTCTTCTCGCGAATATCCTCGATCGTCTTATACTTCGTGCTTACGTAAAAGGTCTTGCCTAACGCTTCTTACATATTGTGAGGAGATTCATTGAAATCGATTACTTTTTCTCATCATCAGACGCAAACTCATCTAGATACACAGACTCTACATCACTAAAGTCGTTTCAATTGAATGCATTGCCAAGTGATTGAATCTCCCTCTTCTGGGGGCAGTAGCAGTGATGTGGGAATCGTTCATTCATAACCAAGCGCTCATATTGAAATAATAGAAGAAAACTTTTCTACAAACAAATGCATATCATCATTTGATGTCCATATCTTTTAATATCAGGCACCAGATTTTGCAAAATACTATTGGCTATTCGTATAGCTACGTTGCTCTATGCCAATACCTTGGTGCGCGGAACTTTAGTCTTACTGCTGCCATGGAGTTCCTGATTTTACTTGGCGCACTCTCGTCTTTTGTCATTGAAGCTATTTGTACCATCTCAAAATGTTGACTTCAAGTTATCGAACCTATTGGAACTAAAAACCATTGCTCTATTAGTATAGAGCATCTTGCTCTGTAATAGAAAAACAATGTGGCCCAATTTATCAGTATGCCTCTTGTCAAAGAACGGCTACAACTTTAGTAACCAATGCATCTAGTCAATAATGATCATTGAATAACGCTGAAAGAGCTTTAACAGCTCCACATACAGCGACCCTTACATGTCGTCAACACCACATAGTATCTGTGAAGGTTTAATTACTGATAACATTAATTGATTCCTTGATCAAGGCATTTAGCAGTGATCTGCCTGCTGAAGGCCAATTTAATCCCCGCTTCTAGTTTGCTGGATGTTATAGAACCAAAATTGTGGTGAAAGGAACGTCAAAACATCTTTTATCGACAATCTTTCAAGAAAAGCTATATCTAATTCACTTTATATATTAATTTTCCAGAGTGCTTATTTGAGTTCTCCATCGAATGGTGCTAATAAATCTTCCATGTTGCACGAAAAATATTCTTGAAATCGGCAAAAACGGAAAACATGTTTTCAGTCGAAAGCTCAATCTTTGCAAAATTAATTACCCAAAATAGCAATTTTATATGATAATTTGGACTTGTAGCTTTTTTTTCACTATAGCGTGTCAAGCTAAAAGTCTTCATTTTTGGGGTCAAAAGCGCAATAAACTAATTTTTGATGTTTGGAAAAAGGGGTAGCTCCTGCTTTTTGGGCAACTCGTATCAATGATTTTTGGGCTCCAAAAAATTTTGAGAAAAAGGGTCAGTACATAAGTAACTGCTATTCGAGAGCAATTGTTTGGTGCTACCCTGAGGGTCTAAAACAGCCTCTAACTTGAGAAATCACACGTCAAATACGCTCAAATTTGGCTGTGTTATAGCATATTATTGAGTATTAAGAGTTGATGTGAATATACAGTCTATGCGGAAATGACTTACTCGCATTGATGTAGACCTGAAGCGTTGTGGACGAGTCATAGCCATAGTTACAAATGAAGTTCTGATGGTCTTAACACAGTTAGAGGCACTTGATATCGCAGAGTAACTACGCTAGCATACGCTTATACCGCGGCGCTGCTCATGATATCTTAACATCTTGTGATTCACATGCTAAATTGATGCTTTTGAGTTTACTTTCGTGACACAATGAGGTTGATGGAAATGCAAGTAGGAAATGAAAGCAATAATAAAGGTCCACGCTGCCTCACGAAAATTGCTTCAGGGAATAGGCATTGAAATTATACATTTACACACTGGTTTGGCATGTTTTTTTTTAAATCATAATGCGCAATAATTTGTTGTCTGCGGATGATTTTTCTGATCCATCGTGCTTAGATACACACACAAGGAAATCGGCTAAACTATTGGCTTTGAAGCCATTTGTATCTGACTATCAATATGCGTTGCATTGATATGGTTGGAAAAGAAGGACTCTTTCAGACAATGAATCAGAGAATGGGGCAGAAATAGCTATTGTAGTTTGTGCGATGATTCTCAAAGTACATTCATGTAGTTTATTATTATTATTATTATTATTATTATTACAAACATGTCAATATATCAACTCGAACATGCAGCGTCCATGAGCTGACATTGCGTGCCTGAAAAAAAAAGACTGCTAATCAATTTGGGGAACTGATACATGCGATTTATCAAAACTGATTTATTGCACATTTCATGTATGCACTCTTATTATCTGCAAACATCTTAAAATTTTACAGTAAATTAAGCTTTTTCTGTATGATGCTCATATAAATCATATAATCAACTGTGCTGCTGTCATTTCTGTTGAAGCTTTTGATACTCATTTACATTTCGAGATAAAGAGAAACGATAGATGGGTGCTCGACTACCACTCTTGTCTATATTGCCATTGCTATTATCACCATGACACGACCCTTAAAAGTGTTTGATGGGTAAAAAAAAAAGAGCGCTTAATTAAAATTAATTTGTAATTAACTTACTACTAACTTACTGTCGCTGCTTGTGCAAGTATACTTACTTGATAATAACGTTTTTTTCTTTAGATCCAGTAGTTTAAAGCTGTGATTGTGGTTGAGATGCGTGATGCTTTTATTTCTGTAGCGCCTTTGGTTTACTTTGTGTGCTCTTTCTCTCTCTTTTTTAACAGACTACAGTTACCTTTGACCTCCAGTCCAATTCATGTTTGTTTTATCGCAGCAAGGGAAGGAAAGAGAGAGAAAAAAAGAAAAAGGCGTTCTCCTATAAAATTAAACATTTCCCTTTTTTTTAATTTAATTATATTTCTCTTTTGCTTCATTTCATATTTTCCTCTCTTCTTCTTTTTCTTTTTCTTTTGGTTACCACATTCGCATGGCTTTGAACACACAATCTCCCCTTCATCCTTCATCTACGACAGCAGATAATGATCGCGTCGGCATGGTGACACATAGCATACATCCTGTAACTGAAAACCCAGACCAGGAGCTGACACCAGCAGCGGCATTTCGGAACAAGTACTATTTATCACAGCAGCAGCGACTTGAAGAAGCACCATCTACATCAGCGACAGTAGAATCAGTGCAAGTAGAACAAGATGATGAGGACTTCATATATAGACCAGGCGCGATCATATATGCGCCCCTGAATACGACATTACCTGGCGCAGAAACAACATCATTTGCATTATCTGATGGGGACGAAGAAGACGAGGATGAGGAGGAGGAGGAAGATGACGACGATAACATATCCATCAAAACTATTGAAAGCAACCACACGACCTTATTCGAACCGACATCAGATCTAGAGCCTAAAATTATATTGCAAGATCAAGACAAAATCAACGATAACAACAATGGTGCTACCAATAGCACTGTTGTGGCAAGTAGTAGCACGCTGCTATCTAAACTCTCGAAATCGACTGCCCCAATGCGAGCTAAATTATCGACATTGTCCCGAAGTAAAAGTGAGTTATTCTGCATTATAGGAGCTACAAGCTAGTCAGGGATAGCAGACAGAGATAGAGAGAGAGAGAAAAAAAAGAAGAGAAGGAGGGTATACAAGGGAACGGGAAGATCGGTCGTGTTGGGCTATTGTATAAGTGTATAAAGAGGAGAGAAGGACAAAGAGTCGTGCGGTTTGCTGATGTGTTTATAAATAGCGAATCTAGATCATCTATGGACGAGTTCTTCCACTACGTTAAGTTTGCCCCTAAGGAAATCAGCCGAAAGTGTGCATCAGATGTCTCTTTCTAGAAAGAAAAGAAGAGAACGGAAAAAGAACGAAAGATCACAATCATTCTCCTTTGACTCACCATCATCACCAGGCGCAACATTAACGGCAAACAACTGTGTTTATCCTGCCTTGCTATCCAAGATTGCTCATGTTTTCAAAGAGAATATGGTGGTTGGCACAAAGACTAAAGACAGTATCCAGTATCATGATGTTTTTGATGGAAGAGAAGCTGTTGTATGTCTTTTTGCAGTGCGCTTTTCTTTATATACTAATTCATTTAAAATAGAGTATACTTGCTTCTATCATAAAGACGTCAGATCGAAATTTAGCTATCTTGGTCGGAAGGGCATTGGACGATCAAAAGTTTTTTCATGATGTAAACTATGAGCATCGATTGCGAGATTCAGTGCATGAATTGTACAAGTTCAGGGAGCATCAGGTTGTAAAGAAGCCTTCTATTAAACGAAAGCTGTCCGCTGATTCAGATACTGTTGCCATGGATACAGACATTGCATCAAGCGACGGTACCTCTCCTCCTGCCCATAAAGAAGAAGAAGATGACATGCCGAATGGAGTTTTTACTCTTTTAACAGATTGCTACTCGTCAACATGCACTATTGAAAACACATGCTACAGCGTACTGTGCCCTCGCCGATTCAATCAGGTAATGTAGATGGTAGGTAAGTGATGCTACAGAACGCTAATAGTTTCTCTGCAAATAGAGCCAGAACTCATTGTACGAAGAGAATGTAAGTAATTATGGTTGCACTTGATACCAAGCAACTCATTATTATTGCCAGGAGGATAGACTTTGGATCAATACTGTCTCAAAATCAATATCAAATAATCTATCAACCAAAGAAAAACGACGACAAGAGAATATATACGAATTGATATACACTGAAAAGGATTTTGTTGAGGACCTGCTCTACGTGGAAAAGGTAAGTTTGAATCCGCTAGAGAGAGAGAGAAAGAAAGAGAGGATACACCAAGATACTAAAAAAAACATATAGAACTGGATCAAGCCATTATTAACAAATGATCACATCATACCTGCAGATCGTAGGGACGAGTTCGTTAATGATTTGTTTTGGAATCTACCAGAGATTAGAGAAAACAACGCTTTATTGTTAGCAGATCTTCTTCAGCGCCAACAGGAGCATAAGATAGTTTACAAAATTGGAGATATCTTTTTGAAGCATGTGTCTGATTTATTTGAGCACTTTATCGAATATGGATCTCATCAAATTATCAGTAAATATAAATTGGAGACTGAAAGATCAGCAAACTCTGCATTTGCTGAATTTGTTCAGGTATATAAAAAAAAAAAAAAAAAAAAAAAAAGAGAGAGATTGTCAATCAAACTGATCAGCATGTACTAATGAGCTAATCAACAGGCAACGGAACGAGCTCCAGCATCTCGAAAATTAGAACTGAATGGATATTTGACAAAGCCGACCACTCGATTAGGGAGATACAACCTGCTGCTGCGAGAAATACTGAAAAATACCCCTGAAAATCATCCAGACTGTGACACAATACCCAAAGCAATGCAGCTGATTCAACAATTTCTCCAGCGAGTGAACGAGGAATCTGGAAAGACTGAAAACAGGTTTGGTTTGGAGATACTAGAGAAAAAGCTTACCTTCAATAAGAAGCGTATGCATACGCAAGAAATTGTAAGTTTTAGATCGCTGATGATGATGGCGAAGTGTATCTTATGTGTGGTATGGGATAGGACGATCTGGATCTACTTTCCGAGGACCGCAAAATCATATTGAAGGGACCTCTTAAGAGAAAAAGCACTACGAGCAATGCAGCTTCAGAGTCGTCTGAATTGCAGGTGTATGTATTGGATCATTGTCTGCTGCTCATCAAATCCAAATTCTTTGACAATGCTGAAGTATTCAAGCTGTACAAAAAGGTCAGAAGCTGTATTCTATTTCTATATCATATTTACTGACGGTGATGCACATTAGCCTATACCGCTGGCGTTACTCGCTATTGCTTTGCCAGATCAGACAAGAAGATCAAGCTCAATTCTTCCCTACAATCGGTCCAGCACCGGATCATTTTATTCTACAGGAGGCAGCACAGACTTTTTGCCGTCACCGCTACTCTCATATTCATCCTCCACCTCCATTGCAAACAGTAGTGCCAATGCAAAAAGTGGATACCCTATCAGCTTTATACATTTAGGCAGACAAGGGTCAGGCACCATCACACTCTATGCATCCACACTTGCAAGTCGAAGAAAATGGGTTGATACCATTGAGCGATATCGCCAATCCATCATGGAGAAGCTCAAGGTATTCCAGATGACAGGCATCAGCGACCAATTCTTTAGTACGTTCAACAAAGTACACTGCGCAGCTGTCTATTCGTCGTACCTCATCTTTGGCTGTGATCATGGTGTGTATCTTAAAAAGCCTTCTATCACGACGCATGCAACAAACAATCACCATGAAGATGACGACGAGGATGACGACACAGAAGGCATTGTCAAGGTATTATCGCTGGAAAAGGTCTCTCAGATTGATATTCTCGAGGGATCTCGACTCTTGTTGATTTTGGCAGACAAGATACTCTACACGTATTCATTGGATGCGCTATTTGACGAAAACAACAGCCTTTTGATAGACTCTGTCATTGTATCGTCTCCATCTGTGTCTTCACCGTCATCTTATAAGATGAGAAGCATACGAGAACACAGCCAGGGCAGTGTCAGCTCAAACAGCACTGACAGCCGTGCTACCAATAATAGCAGTAATAGCAGTAGTAGTCATAGCAACAGCAGTACGTTTGCCAAGAAGCCCAAAAAGACGACTCAGCATATACGAAAGATTGGAAACAATGTATCCTTTTTCAAGGTCGGACAAGTGTATGATAAGTCAACAGCTGGTAAACCTGTAGAACGAACATTGGTGTGCTTTGTAAAGTACAATGCCATGACATCCACTATTCGAGCTCTGGAACCGTTTGACGAAAAGGGATCTGACAACAAGAAGAAGAAGAAAAAGAAGAGTAACCACAAGCCTAGTTTAGGGCTGTTTATCAGGCATTCCAACGAGACATTGCGAAGCTTTAAAGACCTGTATATTCCTGGTGAAGCTACTTCTATTCAGTACTTTAAAAATGTGATTTGTGTGGGCAGTGCAAAGGGATTTCAGATGGTAGATATTGGCTCAGCTGGCGTTCAGAGTAAGTCCAAATCACTATCATTTCATGCATTCTTTAGCTGACACGTTGGGTGGGTTAGGCGTGCTTGATCCCAGTGATGAAAACCACAACTTTATTGGGCAAAGAGAGACATTACGACCCGTATCCATGTTTAGACATCCAGATGGCTGTATCATGCTTTGTTACAATGGTAAGTTGTAGTATTACAATGAATGAGTAGGGAGATTTCTCAATGACATGATGTCTAGAAATTGCATTCTACATTGATAAAAAGGGACGTCGTATAAGGTCAGATTGGATTATCAATTGGGAAGGCCACCCAACGGCATTTGCTTTCCGCTATCCTTATATTCTTGCATTTGATTCCAGTTTTATAGAGATTCGTCATGTCAATACAGTAAGTTGTAGCCCCATGTCATTTCAAAACCTGCACGATTTTCTGACATATCATTCTAGGGCGATTTGACTCAAGTCATTACGGGACACAATATACGATGTCTTCGGTTAGAACCCACTGATATTATATACATTGTCATGGAGGACAAAAGAACAGGCAATGAGATGATTTTTAGCCTCCAAAAATAAAATAAAAAAAAAAAAGAAGCAAGTTTATTTCTAACGACGCTTAAGCTGGTTATCCAGTGTTCTTCTTTGCTGACCAAGCCATGAAATTGGAGAAGCCTTGTTACTTGCAACATCTCTGTTGGCTCTTCTCGACATATCATACCAAGCTGATATCATTAGTTGCTGTTCGCGACGATTTTGGTTGCGAGTTTCATGAAGTTGTCGCTTGAATTTTTCAATCTCTTCGTCACGCATCTTGACTTCGGTTTGTAAAGACTTGACAGCCTCATCAAAATTACCAGACTCTCCCTGTTGTTTGAGCTCCTTGATCAACTTGTCTTGTTGTGAGATAAACTACCATTCATGTTAATTGTCGTTCCTTTTCAAGCTCTCTCTTGTTATACCTGTTTGCTGTTGATGAGCTTCTTTTTATTGCTGTACAACTCTTCTTGCAATTTAATGAGTTGTTGCTGCAATTCAACGTTCTTTTGCTTGAATGGCTCGTCATCCTTTGCTTTGAATGCAGCCAAAGATTCCTTCAAATCACTGTTCATTCTCTCTGTTACCAACAAGAGATCCTTTTGCTCCAGACTTTGACCATGCAAAATGTCCTTTTCCAAAAGCAACTTGTTGATATCTTGCAACTGCTTCTTGGTTTGCTCTTCCAGAGCGTTTGATTTAGCTTCCAGCTCATTGTACTTTTTGAGAATATCCTCCATGCCCTCGTCGTCGCCTTGGAAACGACCTTCTGATATCTTTTGCTCCAGTTTGGCGACAGTTTCATTCAATGATTTTGTCTCTTTTTCGAGTTCAATGATACGAAGACGCAGGGAAAGTGTCTTTTCTGATTGATCTACAATGGCATCAGGAATGCCTTCACGGATACGTGCCATATCGCTTTGTAAAATATCTCGTTCTTGTGATACTTCCAAGTAGCTCTTTTCAAACTTGGTCTTGAGACGATTGGCATCATCCAATAAATGTTGAAGTACAAGCACTTTTTGATGTGCTGATTCTCCACCACCGCCGCCACCACCACCGCCAGCAGCTCTCTCTTCTTGCAATGTCTTTACTTGACGTTCAAGACGACGCTTGGATAGCTTGAGTTCAGTGACATTGGATTCCTTTAATGACTCTTCCAAAGAATTGTTCAAGTTGTAATCATCAATGTCCATATCCTCTACGTCATCATTGGCTGCTCGTTGCGAACTAGGTGCATCCGCTGTACTCATACCAAGTTGTGCCTCTTGGAGGTGATCTTCCAGAGCCTGGATGCGGTCTGAATCTCTGGCTTTATCAGCTTCCATAAGCTCCATTTTCTTGTTAAAGTAAGTCAACTCGTATTCCATCTTGTTCTTTTCACGGATCAGCTCGTTGTTCTTGGTTTCCAAATTGGCTACTTGATCTTTATAAGAATCCATCAATGTCTTGAAAGCGAGTACTTTTCGGTACTCTTCTTCGAGTTTTTGGTAGCTGGTAACAAGTGCATGATTTTGTTCTTCCAGCAACTTCATTTGTCTCTTTAAATCTGCAGTGTCCTCCATCTTTTTTTTGTATTTCTCAATGACATTTTCTGCTTTTTGAAGTTTCTCAGCTGCGTGGCGATGTTCATCCACTTGATCTTTTAATGCTGCAGCTTGTGATTCGTATACGGTGAGGTCTTCGTTCTATTGACAGAGGTTTGCTTCAGTCGCTCATGGTGAAAAAATCATGCACTTACGACGCGGGTCAAGTCTCTGATTTGACGGTTGAGGTCCTCTAATCTTCTTTCCTGCTCTTGTCGAGTATCTTCACTCTTTTGCCTATTGTAAACTGAGTACTAGCTCCATTTTATGCGGTGTCGCGTGCTTACAAATCTTGCTTTAAATGATCAATCTCTGTTCTCATGATGAAATCGGCTCTGCCGGTTTCATTTGCTTGTGCCACAGCAGTATCCATGTCTTTTAACCTCACTTGTAAATCTTGCTTTTCATTCTCAAGTTTGTCCTGTGCGTAAAAAAAAAAAAAAAAAAAAAAAAAAAAAGGCGTCAATACTTGCATGATGTTGGTATATATAAATGATGATGTTACATATTTCGTCAGTAATTCAGAGTGCTTATCAATCAGCTGTTTGTTTTGTATTTCAAGTTCTTCCTTTTCTCTCGAGATTCTCGTCAACTCGCTTTGACTTCGATAGGTACCGTCATCCATGTAACTGCTTTGGGTATAATTGTCAGATATTTCTTGTGGTTCATTGGGTTCTTGCTGAGCATAATTCAAAGTCTGTTCGACACACATACAGTGTAAGTTTCCCTTTTTTTAAGGCTAGCAAAATCTAAACATACCTCTTCAATGATCGCCTTGAGATGTTTTTGATCCGACTCACTCATCAATTGAATTTCTGGAATATATTTCGAGTTATTTGGACCCACCACAGCAGAAGTCAAAATGTATTTGCACAGCTGAACAATGGCTCGAGTATCAGCATCTTTGGCAATGGCGTTCAAATCAACCTCTGGGAAATTAGAGAACGGTATGCCCAAAATCTCTTCATAGTATCTAGACACCACCTTGTACAATTTTTTCAGGTTGTTATGCTTTAGAACCCAGTTATCTCCCACATCAGCAGAACGTATGCTTTTGAACCATTTGGAATCGCTAATAATACAGTATAAGCTAATCAGGACATGCTACAATTAGGCGACTTACATGTCAGATGCTACTTCGAACAAGATGATACCATCTGATAGCTCTTGCATCTGTGTTACTGGATGCGAGATGGTGAAGGTATTAATCTGTTTCATAGGTTTAGTAGCTTGTTTAATTGCACATGTATACACACACGCTTTTATATCATTACCCATTGAATAATTGCTGCTTCAGGGCTTCGTTCCATCTCTGAATTTCTCAGCATATTATTATGGCGTAGCTGTAGAGATTTTGTTTGGATATCTTATACGAGTATAATAAAAATAAAAGTAAAAGTAAGAAAAAAAAAAAAAAAAAAAAAAAAAAAGATATGGAAACCAAGAACGTTGTTGTAATCAAGGAGTTCATTAAATTGATTTCGCGAGCCGCATTATTGCGATCGAAATAGAGTTTCTCGATTTTAGTATTATACCAGCTTTGACAATGAGGAGCATTACATTATTGTTTCAATTGGCACCTGCCAGTTTCCTGCGAGAATGCTGCCAGGCTTTAGATAGTATTCAGTTGACCAAGAAACACATTTGAGTATCATCGTTTAATATCAATCACTCATGCCATAAAGATGTATTCCATCCAAATGCCAGACAACTGTACTTTTCTGCAATTATGAAAGATGCAGCATTCACACATTAGCTCTTTAGTATATTTGGTTCAGGCAATTCAATTACTGTTAGTAGAGTAAACAGAAAGCATTCTAGTGGTGTATACCTACTAGCCACTATAATCAAACAAACGCGGTATTGCTCTCTCCTTATTCATCCTGCTTTAAAGCGTCAAGATAGCACCAAATGACTCTTCTCGTTTGGCAATTGCTTTTGTGTACTATATCTTATTTTATTCGCCTGTAATGAGTTGGCAATGCCAAAATACGCGTTTTTGCACGCTTAGAAACTGGTTGTCGCTATCAATTAACTCCTCTAAAAAAGCTTTTCAGGGCACACTTTCTATCTCAAACTTACTTTTTTTTCATTGTTCTACAACATGCTTTAGTTATAGCCAATTTAATTTTTCACCATCAGACCCAAGATTCACCTTACAGTAGTAAGGGATTTTTAGGAGGCTGATTTTTTTGACCAACCTTTTTCTCGAGTTTCTTGTTCTGAAACTATGCTACAACCTAGATTAATAGCTTAAATTGTAGGTATCAATTAACTCTACAACACCAAATAGTAATACAAGCAAAGGTTTATAGTTTAAAGTCGAGATATCCTTCAAAAACCACAAAAATTTGATGAAAATTAGTCTATCCTATATCTGCTTGTTGTTGTAAAGAAAAGCACTGTGATTATTACCATTCGATGCGCATACAAATTTTGCACAAGTTTGGTATAGCATAGAGTACATGCTTACTATCAGTAACTGTAAGGTTTAGGGGTTGGAAGATTTTACGATTCCTGGATTTTATAAGAATGGCTTCAAGGCTCAATAAGTTTGAACCAATGAAATTGCTAGAATAGTTACTCAGGCACAAATACGCTTGCAAGCATATGGTCAACTTTAAACTTGGAGCACGCCATAACCCTTATATGTAAGTAGACAATCCCAAGTTTTAAATGGGCACTAGAAATGTTGGAGAGTATCGATTTGCAAGTAGCGTAACTTTATCTTGTTGTCTGTGCCTTTAATAAGCGTTCCAAACTATAGCATGTATTTTCGCAAGCTTAAAAACTGCTGTGATGAAATGCATATAGCTATACATTGACAATACGAATTTATACTTACATGGACATGCCTACCAGGTTTCTTCTTATAAAAAAAAAAGAAGGAAAAACGAGTACATAGGCATTGGCGATATTAAACCAAGTAAATAACAATTGTATTGATATAGATGCAGCGCTCACTTTTTTTTTGTTTCAAATTTTAGTGCTGCGAAATCGATTATTTATGAGTCAAAAAAAAAAAAACTCGCAAGCAACTCTTTTCATGCAAATAGATGTAATTGATCAAAAAGATAATGGCGGGGTAGTTGATCTTTTTTGATCTGATAAAGAGTCATTCAATGCAATCCAATCCCTTTCTTAATGGTAGCCGATGACACAACGCATTTGCTATAGCGACACATTTTAGATCTATAGTAGTCTACTATACTAGCAAACTAAATAAAAGTCATTATCAACCAACTGTACAAAGCGCCGCTTGCGATAGAGTAATCAGAGACACCCAATAGAGGGCATGTTAGTGTTTATATGTGCGGAGTGAATAGAAGGATGTCAATGTTTGATTAGCATCCCAAGTTTTTATCACACGTTCATTTTGTATACACCGAATGAGCCCACCTTTTTCTCAATTGAATCATCATCTAGTTACACAGTGAGCTTCAAGACTCGTTAAACGTCAAGTTGCGTTAACCAAATGGCATCTTCGAGAAGAAAAAAATCAAGGATTGAGACCCAGTGCCATCCAATAGGGATGAACAGGGGGTCTTATACTCCCCTTGAACATTTCTGCACACGACTTGACATGAGAGTTTAGGAAAAGAAAGTATCGAATGTCAAACCACAGATGCTTATGGTATCCATAATATGCACAGATCTTGGGGATAATGAGAGAGTGAGGGTCCAATTTGATTACAAAAAAGCTTAATTCCATATAAATAAAGCGTGGAGAGATTCCGATGGTTTTGAGTCAAAAAAATCGAGTAAAAACGGTACAAGTTTTCCCGAGATGGATTGTATACATTTAAAGAAAAATTTCCCCTCTGGCCTTTCCCACTCTTTCTTTTACTCTTATAAAAAAAAAAGCTTTTTATATTTTCCTTGATATAAAATCTTTTTTGTATAAACTGAAAAAATGTACGGTGTAAAAGGAACATCGACCATATTGAACTCTGTTGCAAGACAGGGTGTACTCACCAAACAGCTTGTTGCTCCTAAATCAACTGCATTTCTTGCCAATTTACCTACTCGTCAAGTATCTGCTGGTAAACTCTCTTACACTACTCGAAGCCAAACACAATTCAATCAGAAGCAAGAAGTGGATGCTACCAACAACAGCAGAGATTCAGCAGCTACCCTTGCTCATTTGAATAAACACAACTGGACCACTGTCAAGCATCAACATGGCAAGAAGTTCTCAGCCTACGATACAGCAGCAGCAGCAGCAGCAACCGAACCTGCTCATTTCGATGTTCGTATTCTTCAAGCAGCCAAGCAGAAAAACTCGAGAGCTGTAGTAGATGCATTTGTTCAGGGCAAATCAGCAGCTGGTGAATCAGCACCACCCTTGTCCACACAGACCTACGAAGCTGTCATTCAAGCCTATGGAAAGTTGCGCAAGACCAATCAACCTCTCACGCCCATGATGAACGCCTATCATGACATGATTTCCACTGGCGTGCGTCCTTCTTCTCAGACGTATGCACTTCTCATCCGTTCTCTTTGCAACAGAGACTCTGAAGTTCAAAAGACGGTAAGCATGCTCAAGCGACAAATTGCTCGCACTGGAAACACTGTCAACAATTTGGGCGATTTGGAGAATGAAAAAAACATGGAAAAGGCTTTGGCATTGTTCAACAAGGCCGTTACTGAGAAATCAACACAAGACTTTGACACCGAGCTGTACAATACGCTGCTTCGTGGATTGTCTTACAAGGGAAACACGCAGGACGGCCTTTACATTTATGAGCACCTGGAGAGTGCTCACAACGCCAATCCCAACGGTATGACGTTTGCTACATTGATGTCCATGTTTGGTACTGCTGGCGATTTGGTTGCTGTTCGCGAATGCTTTAATGAATACAAGACACTCAAGAAGCATCTGCCTAGTCACGATACAACCTACGTGTACAATGCTTTTGTCTATGCTCATGTCAATGCGGGCGATATTCCTGGTGCTTTGGATATCATTGAAAATGTCATGGTGCAAGATCGTGTCAAGATTACTATTTTACCCTTCAACAAGATTGTGCGCAGAGCTTGTTTTGACGGCAACATGGAAACTGTGGACTCGGTGCTCGCTAAATTGGAAGCAGACGCCAAGCTCCCCAACCCGGATGCTAGCACATATGGTATGATCTTGTCGGCTTACAGTCATCTGAAGGATTTTGAAAAGGCTACCAAGGTGTATCACAACTTGTTGAATCATGATATCTCCAAGCAGTACGGCCACTTGGCTGACTATGCTTTTGCTTGCACCAACAACCACATGCCCGATCAAGCTTTGGATGTTGTCAAGGCCATGACGTCTCGTGGATTAGAGTTGGATTCCAATCTATGCAAGGGCGTTGTCTTGAGTTTTGTCAATAATGGAAGAATGGACGATGCAGTTTCGACTCTCAAGTCTCTGATTGGATTGTACACCAAAAAGAACTTTTTGGATGCTAGTTCGCCAGTATCCGAATTGGCTTTGGATTTGGCTACCAAGTGCAAGGACCTGGGCAATGCGTTGTCTATTCTTCAAGTCATCAACCAGTACTCTATTCGACCTACGCCTGCAGTGTGTGAAGCTGTATTCAAGATGTACCAAGAAGCCAAGTCCAGCCCTGATGTCTGGCAAAGAGTGTCCAAGGACATGAATGAACGCTCCTTCTTCATCTTGTACGATATTGCTTTCCGCAAGGAAAATACACCTGAAGGTTTCTGCAAGCTGGCATTTGATCTGCTCAAGGATATGCATGCTTTAAACGTGTCTCCCTCTGCTAGTCTCTATGTCCGTGTCTTGACTCGTATGAAAAAGTATGAAGCTACTGACTATGAGGCTCGCTGGAAGAAGGAATTTGCTCCCTACATGTCTGCTATTGAAGACCAAATCAAGGATCCCAAGGCTACTGTAGCTCCCAAGGCTGAAGATGTGGCTGCTTCTGGTGCTACGGTTTCTGAGTCTGATGTCAGCAAGCCTTCCAATATTACCGTTGAATCTGACTTGCTCTCTGCTGCCGC